>CM053769.1:442504453-442575387 GCA_028658325.1 Potorous gilbertii | reverse complement strand
ATTTATTCTATTCTCTCTTTTGACTTTGTCCCTCCCCTAAAGTATTTATTTCTAATTACTCCCTCTTCCCATTTGCTCTCCCTTCTATCATCCCCCCCCACATCTCACTTACCCCCCCTTCTTCCCTACTTTCCTCACACTGTAGTGTAAGACAGATTTTCATACCAAATTGAGTGTGCATGTTATTCCCTCCTTAAGCCAAATGTGATGAGAATAAGCTTCACTTTTTCCCTCTCACTTCCCCACTCTTCCCCTCCATTGAGAAAGCTTTTTTTTCTTTTATGAGAGATAATTTGCCTCATTCCATTTTCCCGTTTCTCCTCCCAATGTATTCCTCTCTCACCCCTTAATATTATTTTTTTAGATATCATTCCTTCCTATTCAACTCACCCTGCACCCTCTGTCTATATGTATATAATCCCTCCAACTACTCAAATACTGAGAAAAGTCTCCAGAGTTACAAATACTATCTCTCCATGTAGGAATGTAAACAGTTCAACTTTAGTAAGTCCCTTATGATTTCTCTTTCCTGTTTACCTTTTCATGCTTCTCTTGATTCTTGTCTTCGAAAGTCAGATTTTCTACTTAGTTCTGGTCTTTTCATCAAGAATGCTTGAAAGTCTTCTATTTCACTGAATGATCATTTTTTTCTCCCAAAGTATTATACTCAGTTTTGCTGGGTAGGTAATTCTTGGTTTTAATCCTAGTTCCTTTGACTTCTGGAATATTCTATTCCAAGCTTTTCGATCCCTTAATATGGAAGCTGCCAGATCCTGTGTTATCCTGATTATATTTCTACAAAGCTCAAATTGTTTTTCTGGCTGCTTACAATATTTTCTCCTTGACCTGGGAACTCTGGAATTTGGCTACAGTATTCCTAGGAGTTTTACTTTTGGGATCTCTTTCAGGAGGTGATCAGTGGATTTTTTCAGTATTTAGTTTATCCTCTGGTTCTAGAATATCAGGGCAGTTTTCCTTGATAATTTCATGAAAGATGACATCTAGGTTCTTTTTTTCATCATGACTTTCAGGTAGACTCATAATTTTTAAATCGTCTCTACTATATTTTCCAGGTCAGTTGTTTTTCCATTGAGAATACTTCACATTGTCTGCTATTTTTTCATTCTTTTGGTTTTTGTTTTATAATTTTTTGGTTTCCTCATAAATTAATTAGCTTCCATCTGTTCCATTCTAATTTTTAAAGAACTATTTTCTTCCATGAGCTTTTGAAAGTCCTTTTCCATTTGGCTAATTCTGCTTTTTAAAGCATTCTTTTCCTCATTGGCTTTTTGTGCCTCTTTTCCATTTGGGTTGGTCTATTTTTAAAGGTGGTATTTTCTTCAGCATTTTTTTGGATCTCCTTTAGCAAGCTGTTGACTTGCTTTTCATGATTTTCTTGCATCCCTTTCATTTCTCTTCCCAATTTTTCCTCCACCTCTCTTACTTGATTTTCAAAATCCTTTTGAGCTCTTCCATGATCTGAGACCATTGCATATTTTTTTGGAGATTTTCAGTGTAGAAGCCTTGACTTTTATGTCTTCCTCTGATGGTGTGCTTTGTTATTCCTCATCGAAAAGGATGGAAGAAAATACCTTTTCACCAAAAAAGTAACCTTCTATAGTCTTATTTTTTTCCCTTTTTTGGGCATTTTCCCAGGAAGTTAGTTACTTGACTTTTGAGTCCTTTGTCAAGTGGAGGGTATTACTCTAGGGACTTCCAGGGTGGCACAATTAAGGGAGGGAAATTTACTCCTCTCTTGGCCTGTGCTCTGGTCGGTGAGCAACCAAAAACACTTTTCTGCCTTGAAACTGTGAGTAGGATTCCCTCTCCATAGCCTCCACCAGTTGCACCATGCCAGTCCTCCTCCTCACCCCAGGACTGCCACTCAGAACTGAAATCCAGATTGGCTGCTCAATTTCTCCAGGATTTTTAGGCCAAGGGCTCCAAAAGTGGATGCTGCGGCCACAGTGGCTGCCATGGCCCTGGGGCAGGGCCAGCCAGCGATCCCCTCTTACCCAGGTGAAAGAACTTTCTTACTGACCTTTGAAATTGTCTTTGGCATTTGTGGGTTAAGAAATCTGGGAACTGCAGCTATTTCCCGTGATTCTTTGCCCTGAAGCCTGCTCCAGTCCTGACCGTGCCACTCACTTGGTCAGCGCTGGGCTGCGGTCCGCTATGAGCCCAGTATGATAGACCTTTCCTATCAGCCTTCCAGGCTGTCTTGGGCTGGAAATATTTTTCACTCTGTTGTTTTGTGGCTTCTGCTACTCTAGAATTTTTTTAGCGTCATTTTTATAGGTATTTTTTGGGCTGTGGAGGTAGAACTTCTGCAGGTCTGTCCTTCTGCTCCACCATCTTGGCTCTGCCCTGATTCCTTGTCCCTGTTTGGGGTTTTCTTGGTAAAGATACTGGAATGGTTTGCCATTTATTTCTCCAGCTCATTTTATACCTGAGGAACTGAAGGAAATAGCCCAGGGCTCACAACGAGTAAGTGTCTGAGGCCAGATTTGAACTAAGGAAGAGAAGTCTTCCTGATTTTAGACCCGGCACTCTATTCATCACACTACTTGGCTGCCCAGTACAAATCCTAGTGTTTGCTATACTTGGAATCTAACTTGTACCATAATGTACAGATAGAGAGAATCTTTTCTTTAGTCATAAGGGTTGGCCCAAACCAGTTTTTTGTATCAGTCAGCCCTACCATTATTATATGGAAAAGCTATGGAGGTTAAAGGAGGAAAGATGATCGAAATTATGTTAGCAGAACCAGAAAAAACTGAAATTTAGTGGCAGGGAGATGTTTAAGAGAAGAAGTTGGTGGAGTTTCCTCGTGATTTTTGAGGACTTTTTACTGATCAGGGAGGATAAAGTGAGGGGAAAGACCAATAGGAAGTGGAGTGTTTGACTCAGGTCCAGTGAATAAAATTGCAAGGGAGGCAGAGGTTAATATTTGCAAGGTACTAGGCTAGGTAATATGGATACTAGGAGAAAATAAAAAATAGTTCTTGTACTAAAAGAACTTATAGAGCTAGAACATTTAAACAGATAAATAAAAGGTATTTGAGGAAGGACAAAGCACTCAATTTTGAGGGATAAAAAGTTTCCTATAGGAATAGATCCACGTTTAACCTTTAAACTAAGTTTTCTAAGAGGTAGAGGTGACAAAGGAGTACATTCCAGGTGTGGGAAAATAGCTTGTACAAAGGTATTGGTAAAAGATTCTTAATTGGTAGGCCAATTAAGGGGAGGTGTGTGTACTGAGCCTGGATATATTCACTAGGAAAGAAAGTAGATACGGGAGTGAATGAGCAAACTATCATATGTGAATATAAAGGAATATTATTATACTACAAAAAAATAATGAATATGAAGAATCAGGAAACTTGGCAGGACTCAGACTGCTGCAGAACAAAATAAGTAGAACCAGAACAATTCATAGTAATGTAAGGGAAAAGAAAACAACACTGAAAGACTTCAGCACTCTTAGTAAGGAAATCCCAACACCATTGAAGTTAGAGGTTCAGACTCATGTATGTATATGTGTCTCTCTGCATGACTTGTACACGTTCCTAGAGGTACATACACATCTATTTTATATTTATATAGACCTGTATAATGAGTGTAGACAGGCACTGTATATGGACAGTGATCTTGGCCCAGAATTGTGGAGTGAAAGGCTGTGATAGTTTGAGAATTTCACAGTGCTTTCAAATTATTCATTGCTTTAGAAACACCTCTCTTTAACTAGTATGCTCTTGGTTTGTTTGACTGAATCATGGAACATAATTTTTAAAGAGTCAAAATTCTAGGCTAGTATTAGTGAAAAGATAAATCATGATAAATAAGAAACTCTGTTATGTCTCCAGTAATGACTTGTATATAAGAAGTATTATAAAATATATGATCAAAGACATTTATTGCCAGAAAAGATGGTGAGCCTGTCATTTATTGAGGATGAGGCATAATAAATGGACATCTTAAGTGGTTCATTTTTATTCCTCAGATATTAAAAAAGCCAGAAAAAGCCCTCCAAGTGTATTAGGTGGATCATCTTTGCAGGAGTGAGCAAAGGATGATCAGTATGCATCATTCTCAATCCATTGTCAGTGGAAGGAATACCTACATGAAGTATGAAATGGTTCTATCAAAGGAATTTGTCATGTGACAGGATTTGTCATGTGAAATTGAGCCAATGTTTCATCCTGAAACATTGTTAATTTGGTCTCCTCTATGACTTCAATGGGTAATTTTGCTTTTGAACAAATAAATGAATGAAGCAGGTAATAAACACTTCCTGTATACAGAGCATTGGAGATAAAAAATACAATCATAATAACTACACATATATGACCAAATTGCTTGTCTGCTCAATGAGGATGGATGGGGAGGGGAGAAGAAAGAGAATGTGGAACCCAGAGCTTTAAAAATGAATGTTAAAAATTATTTTTACATTCAATTAGGAAATAAGATATATAGGCAAAAGGGATATAGAAATCTATTTTGCCCTACAGGAAAATAGAAGGAAAGAAGATGAGGGAGGGGAGATAGAAGGGAGGGCAGATTGGAATAAAGGATAATCAGAATGCACACTGTCCTGGGGTGGATAGGAGGTGGAGGAAGATGCACAAAAAATTTGAAATTCAATATTTGGTGGAAGTGAATGTTGAAAACTGAAATTACATTTAAAAAATGAAGTTGTTTAAAAAAATTACAAGCATTAAACAGTCTCTTCTCTCAGGGAACTTACATGGAAGGGATAACACCTTGAAAGCTTCAGTTGCAAGTCAAGTGGAAAGGTCCTACAAGCCCTTGCAGTGCAGTAGCAAAGCAGATAGGAATGTCTCTTTTCCTCTTTCTAAAGGTCATTTCCACTGTAAAAGACATATCATTCGCTATAGCAAGATAAGGTTGAAATGAATACATGATTTAGACATAAGGGATGATACCATAAGCAGATTAAGAGAGTAGGGAATAGTTTACCTGTTAGATCTGTGAAGAGGGAAGAATTTATGACCAAAGATAGAGAACATTATGAAATGCAAAATTAATCATTTTGATTACATTAAATTAAAAAGGTTTTGCACAAACAAAGCGAAGGCAACCGAGATTATTAGAAGGAAAGCAGAAAGCTAGGAAACAATTTTTACAGCCAGTCTTTCCGATGAGGGCTTCATTTTTAAACTATATAGAGAACTGAGTCAAATTTATAAGAATACAAGTCATTCTTCAGTTGATGAAAGTTCAAAGGAGGTCAAAAAAGGTCAAACCAGTTTTCAGTGGAAGAAATTAAAGCAACTATAATTGTATGAAAAAATGCTCTAAATCATTTTTGTTTAGAGAAATGCAAATTAAAACAACTCTGAGGTAGCACCTCACACCTATCAGATTGGCTGATGTGACAAAAATGGAAAATGATAAATGTTAGAGAAGATGTGGGAAAATTGGAACCCTCATACCTTGTTGATAGAGTTGTGAAATGATCCAACCATGCTGGAGAGCATTCTGGAGCTATGCCCAAAGGCATACCCTTTGATCCATCAATACCACAACTAAGTAGGTCTATATCCCAAAGAGGTCAAAGAAAGAAGAAGTATGTACATACAAAAATATAGCAGCTCTTTTTGTCATGGTAAAGATTTGGAAGTTGGAGAATGATTGAACAAGTTGTGGTATATGAATGTCATGGTATACCATGGAACTGTAAGAAATGACGGACAGACAGATGTCAGAAAAACTAGGAAAGTCTTAGCAAACTGATAATGAGTTAAGTGAGCAGAACCAGGAGAACACTGAACACGGCAGCAGCAACGTTGTACAGTGATTAACTCTGATAGGCTCGGCTCTTGTCAGCAGTGTAATGATCCGAGACAGTTCTAGAAGACTTGTGATGGGAAATGGTAACCACATCCAGAAAAGGAACCGTGGAGACTGGATGCAGATTGAAACTATTTTCATTTTGTTTTTTTCTTTTCTTTTATTCTTTCTTGTGGTTTTTTCCTTTTGTTTTGCTTCTTCCTTCATAGCATCACTAATATATGGAAACATGCTTAATGTGATTATACATGTATAATCTGTATCAGACTGCTTGTTGTCTTGGAGAGGGAGGTGGGAGGGAGGGAGAAAAATTCAGAACTCAAAATTTTACAAAAATGAATGTTGAAAACTGTCTTTCGATGTAATTGGAAAAAATAAAGTACTAATACTATTTTTTTAGAAAATAAAGTTAGCAGAAAGAAAAAAAAATAACCAGAGAAAAGTAATAAAAACTTTTTTAAAAAATAAAAATCACATCACTTTTGATGCCAAGCCATCTGACAATGCCAAAGACTTTCGTGACAAGAACTCTTTTTTTCCCCCTGGGTCTTCAGTAGTGATAATTGCAGCACCTACAGAAACAATGACCAAGCTGCCTCATCCCAAGATGATAGCTTGGGTACTAGACTGGAAACATTGCCACAGACTCTTGAGTTTGGGGTGCTGGACTGTTTTCATCTGGGTCAGAGGGGGAGAGAGTGGTAATAGTTTGGTCTCTTTGACACATCTCCTGTGCCTCCCTCAGAATGCCTTGCTGATTTTGAAATTTTTAATACTGCTTTATATTACTGAAAAATACTAAGTATGATGTTCTCTACTTTAACAGCTTATGGGGCCACTCTGATTGAACACTGTCTTCGAGAAAATGGTTTTTTAGGCAATGTCAAAGTAGATGAGAGATTTGAAACTAAAGGTATGTATAAGTTTAAACGCTTTTATTTATTTTGCCTCTTTCTGTTTGGCTTATGTTAGTTTTGAAATCATGAACAATAACTATTTCTAGAAAAGAAATAAGTGATATCTATATGTGTAATATATGTACACACATGTGCACATGTATACATATACACACATATATATTCCCCTTACCTTCTCTTCCTTCTTCTGTCACCCTCCATTACTGAGTTTAATACCCATTTACCATTGGAACTCTGTGGGTGCTTGTGTTGTTGTTACTCCCACCAGTAGTACGATAGTCTGCCCTCCCTTCCTCACAGAGTATCCTCTGCCTCTGATACTGGAGCCACCACTGTAGGAACTGGGGGAGGGATGTCCTTGAAGTTGAGCAGGAGAAATGCTTTGCATGTCGAGAGTTAGAACTTGGAGTTTTTTTCCCAAAGAAATAATCTTGCAAATTTTTAAGTTCCATGATACTATCAGTGTTACAGTTCTGGTACATTATGAATTAAAAAGATTTTTGTAGGCTAGGCTTGGAATTTTACTGTCATTCTTTATGATAATTAAAATGCTAAGATATTTTTGATGTGCTAAAGTGCAGGTCATGTTTTTTTCTTTTACTGCTTCACTGACAGGATGGTATGTGAAGTTTTTTTTTTCTTAAAGTTTTCATTATTGCTTACAATTTTGGTTGCTTTATGATAATATTTTTTCAAAACTAGTAGCTCAAACAAGATATAAGTTCTTCAGGTGTTAAAAAATGAAACTAAAGGAAAACTTTAAAATATATTGTGAGCTCTTACAAGCAGGTTTGTTTTATTTAAGTATCAGTAATTCAAAGCATTATTGTTAAGGGTTAATAAATTTTTACTTCCTTAATTGTGAATGATTTATTCTGCATTGACATAATAAAGGTAGGAGAAGGTAAATTGTTATCTCTTCTTTCCCATAATAGATATTGAAAAAGTACTTGTTTGTCTACAGAAGGCAGAAGATTATATGAAAACACTGTCCAACTTTAGTGGAAAGGTAGAACATTACTTAAGCTGTGGTTTTTTTCTTTAGAAACTTTAGAGGTGAAATACAACTTATAGAACCTAATATGTGTAAATTTTGTGACATTGTTATCTGGAATATTGACTTTTGTATAATGTGAGTATTTCTGGGTTTTGCTGTTCTTTACCTTTTAAGTCATGAAATGAAATGGAGCAGATTAAACTAACTGCAAAAGTTCAGCTAGGTGGTGCATGCGAGAGCACTGAGCTTGGAGTCAGACACTTGTTAGCAGTGTGACTTTAGGCAAGTCACTTAATCCTGTTTGCTTCAGCTTCCTCACTTGTAAAATGAGCTGGAGCAGGAAATAGCAAACTACTCCACTATCCTTGCCCAGAAAACCCCAAATGGGGTCAGAAAGAGTCAAAAACAACTGAGCAGCAAGAAGAGGGGAAATAGAATAAATGATCTTTCTTAGAACTAGATTTGAGGAATAAGTTTCATTTTGTTAGAACTTTTAAAAGATTTTGGCCATGTAACTTCCACTAGTAGAGTCGTTGCCCAGTGTTTGAAAAGATCACTGGGCTGGAAATCAGGAGACTAGGTCATATTATCACTATGTCACATTATATCACTATGTCACATTATAACTAGCACTAGCTAGTTGTTTGACCTTGGCAAGTTGTTTTACATTTCTACCTCAGTTTTT
Organism: Potorous gilbertii; assembly: GCA_028658325.1. Classification (NCBI taxonomy): domain Eukaryota; kingdom Metazoa; phylum Chordata; class Mammalia; order Diprotodontia; family Potoroidae; genus Potorous; species Potorous gilbertii. Next base: position 442,566,974 of record CM053769.1, on the reverse strand, counting down.
TTAATTTGAAAAACAAAGGGATTGGATTGGTCCTTTCCAGCTCTAGTGGTCTTTGTTTCTGTAGGCTAATTTTCTGTGAATCACCTTATGGCCTGTCAGTTTAGTCTTTACTGTTTCCCACCCCCTCCCCCACAAAAAAGCCAACAATAAATATATACTAGGTTATGTTTGTAAGTGAAAATGTAAAATAAAGATCTTCATTCTGGTAGAAATTTAATTTGTATGTTTGATTTTCTTAGGGATATATCATTCAGAAAAAAGAGAAAAAACCAAGCCTGGAGCCAGATAAGGAATCTGAAGATATACTCACGTGTGTATTTAAAGATTACCTCACATGGGTGAATTAATATAAAACATTATTTTAAATTATAGTGTTGATTTATTTTACAGATATGAAGAGTTTCATCCTTTCTTATTTTCTCAACATTCTACATCTCCATATATAAAATTTGAATCATTTGACAAGGTAGGTTTTCTGGTCATCTATTTCTCTTAGCCAATCTGGGTAAATGCATGAATTTTCTCCAATTATGAAATGTAACAATGCATTGTATAATAATTGATAGGTCTGGGAACTGTAGGCAGCACTGCAGTATAATCATAGACTGTATATCCATTTATATTTATTTGCTATTTTATTTAAAGATGTTGGGCTGAACCAAAAATTGAAGACTTCATTAAGAGTAAAATTGGTCCAAATCAGATAATTTCTTAGAGAATTATCATGGAACAGGCAGACAAAGATGAAATACTTGGTAAAATTTACTGCTTTATTCAAGAATCTTGCCTTAAGTGGTTATTAATTCAGAGACCTTTTACGGAGTTTACTGAGTGTTTTACCAAATTCACTGCTTTTTTTTTTAACTTTTGTTAATTTGCTGCCTGGCTTATTGATGTGATTGCAGTTTGGGATTATTAAATTACAAAATATTAATTAATGTTAGTATTTATACTTTAGATAGAAATAAATTTAACGTATTTTCATTATGAGTTTGAATGTGAAACAACTGTATTTGCACAGTTCAGGACTGGGTCTACTGGTGGTTTTTCTGCTCCCAGAAAGTAACCTAATTTCCCTAATTTTATAAGAAAAATAAATGGTTTTTCTCTGTTTTTTCACATTTTCTGAGAATAGGACCCATTTCATTCCTTGTCGTCCAGTGATAACATTTTAAAGACTTCTTTGTAATATGTTTTTTTTTTTAATTAAGGCAGTGGATGAATTTTATTCTAAGCTAGAAGGCCAGAAGATAGACTTGAAAGCTTTACAACAGGTATATTTATATTTAAATACATGCTGTATTTATGTTTAACAAATGACAATATTTTGATTTGATTATTAAATGATTCTCTTTCTGGATGCTCTTTCAGAAATTAGTTGCCAATTTACTGACCTCTGCTATGAAAACCAGAAAGTATTCAAGTGTTTCAGGAAAAGCTCAGATCCTCCTGTTGAAAAATATTTTTCAACATTCTTCCAGTTAGTCAGCATCCTCTTTTAAAAATAAAATACTCCAAGGAGAATTAATCTTGTTATAAGTTTCATATCATATATGATTTAGCGTAAACAATATATAAAATTGTATTTCTGTGACCCTAAAACTTCCTTGAATCTTTTCCAGTTTCCTTTAAGGAAATGAGAGTTTTGACGAGGTGATGACAGGAGGGAAATTTTTGGATTAGTTGAATAATTTTGTAATTCAGAAAAGTATAGGCCCAGGTCCAGTGCTGCAATGTAGGCATTGGATAGCTCCAAGGCAACCAGAGTTAGGAAAGGCTTGGAGCAATAAGTCATGGTAAGTGAGAGCTGAAGGAAAAGGATTTCTTTTTTATCCTTTATTTTGCAATTTTACCAATTTTTGCCAAAAAACAATCCCCTAAATGCTTCTGGCATGGATATATTTTTAGATTGTTAATGTGAACTCTATTTACTAGAAGTAAATAGTGAGGAATACATAAGAAAATACATTTTACTCTCTTTTCAGTTTTGAAAATAAATTTGGTTTCTAAATATAGTGACCTAAGTGATTTCCTTGTTTTATATCTTAATACTCTAATTGCTAAGAAAATGGATTTATGCAAGTGTTTAATCATAAAATAATTAATTCTTTAATCTTGGGTAGAAGAAGAAATTATGTATATTATATATCCTATATATAAATAAGCAAATCTGTGTTCTTATATACTTTCATGAATGATGAAAAACATCAATTTGACATTCCTTCAGCATCCCTTTTTATTTTTCATGTATATCTAGCATGAAGAGATGAAAAATATAGTTCAATAAGGTCCCATTAAATTTTCTCTAAATTTTCTATAATTAAATACCTATTTTTATTTTAAAAACTTTTATTTATTTTTAGTTTTCAACGTTCACTTCCACAAGATTTTGAGTTCCAAATTTTCTGCCCATCTTTCCTCTCAACCCACCCCAAGATAGCATACATTCTGATTACCACTTCCTCCAGTCTCCCTCCCTTCTGTCACACCCCTCCCTTCTCTTATTTCCATCCCTTCTATTTTCTTGTAGGGCAAGATAGATTTCTATACCCCATTCCCTGTATATTTTATTTCCCAATTGCCTGTAAAAAAAATTTTTAACATTCATTTTTAAAGCTTTGAGTTCCAACTTTTCTCCCTCCCTCCCCACTCATCCCCACTGAGAAGGCAAGCAATTCAGTATAGGTTATACATATGTAGTTATGCAAAACACTTCCATAACAGTGATGTTGTGAAAGACTTGTATTTCCCTCCATCGTATCCTGCCCCCCATTTATTCTATTCTCTCTTTTGACTTTGTCCCTCCCCTAAAGTATTTATTTCTAATTACTCCCTCTTCCCATTTGCTCTCCCTTCTATCATCCCCCCCCACATCTCACTTACCCCCCCTTCTTCCCTACTTTCCTCACACTGTAGTGTAAGACAGATTTTCATACCAAATTGAGTGTACATGTTATTCCCTCCTTAAGCCAAATGTGATGAGAATAAGCTTCACTTATTATTATTTTTATTCACCTCTCACTTCCCCACTCTTCCCCTACATTGAAAAAGCTTTTTCTTGCTTCTTTTATGAGAGATAATTTGCCCCATTCCATTTCTCCCTTTCTCCTTCCAATGTATTCCTCTCTTACCCCTTAATTTTATTTTTTTAGATATCATTCCTTCCTATTTGACTCACCCTGTACCCTCTGTCTATATGTATATAATCCCTCCAACTATCCAAATACTGAGGAAAGTCTCAAAAGTTACAAACATTATCTTTCCATGTAGGAATGTAAACAGTTCAACTTTAGTAAGTCCCTTATGATTTCTCTTTCTTGTTTACCTTTTCATGCTTCTCTTGATTCTTGTGTTTGTAAGCTAAATTTTTTATTCAGCTCTGGTCATTTCAACAAGAACATTTGAAAGTCCTCTATTTCATTGAATCACTATTTTTTTCCCCTGAAGTATTATACTCAGTTTTGCTGGGTAGGTGATTCTTGGTTTTAATCCTAGCTCCTTTGACTTCTGGAATATCACATTTCAAGCCCTTTGATCCCTTAATGTAGAAGCTGCTAGATCTTGCCCTGATTATATTTCCACAATACTCAAATTATTTCTTTCTGGCTGCTTGCAATATTTTCTCCTTGACCTGGGAGCTCTGAAATTTGACTGCAGTATTCCTAAGAGTTTTCCTTTTGGGATCTCTTTCAGGAGGTGATCAGTGGATTCTTTCAATATCTATTTTACTGGTTCTGCAACATCAGGGCAGTTTTCTTTGATGATTTCATGAAAGTTGGTGTCTGGGCTTTTTTTTTGATCATGGCTTCCCAGGTAGTCCCATAATTTTTAAATTGTCTCTCCTGGATCTATTTTCCAGGTCGATTGTTTTTCCAATGAGATATTTCACATTGTCTGCTATTTTTTCATTCCTTTGGCTTTGTTTTATAATTTCTTGGTTTTTTTTTTCCATAAAGTAATTAGCTTCCATCTGCTCCATTCTAATCTTTAAGGAATTATTTTCTTCAGTGAACTTTTGGATCTCCTTTTCTGTCTGGCCAATTCTGCTTTTTAGGGCGTTCTTCTTCTCATTGGCTTTTTGATTCTCTTTTATCATTTGGGTTAGTTTATTTTTTAAAGTGTTATTCACTGCAGCATTTTTTTGAGGCTCCTTTAGCAAGCAGTTGACTTTTTCATGATTTTCTTGCATCACTGTCATTTCTCTTCCCAAATTTTTCCTCTATTTCTCTCACTTGATTTTCAAAATCCTTTTTGAGCTCTTCCATGGCCTGAGACCAATTAATATTTTTCTTGGAGTCTTTGGATGTGAAAACTTAGACTTCGTTGTCTTCTCTTTGTATACTTTTGTCTTCCTTGTCACCAAAGTAAGATTCTGTAGTTAGATTCTTGTTCTGGTTTTTGCTCATTTTCCCAGTTACTTGACTTTTAAGCTCTTTGTTAAGGTAGTTCTCTGCTTCTAGTGGGGTTGGGAGTAATACTGTCAGCCACTTGATCTCCTCACAATCAGTAGGCCTAGAGCTCCAGAAACAGTCACTGCCACTGCCCTGCTGCTGCTGCTGATGCTGTGGTGGTTGCCATGGGCTCCTCCTCCTCTACCCCCTCCCCTGCCTTGAAGCTGGGGCCTGAGCCCCACCACTCTACTCTCTCACATAGGTCCCACATGTTTTTTCCACTGATCTTCCAATTTGTCCTCAGCATACTGGGGTCTTGAAGTCCATAAACCACCACAAGTTTCAGAGATTCAGTCTCCACTAAGGCCTGCTCAGGTCCTGTCTGTGCAGGCGCAGCCAACGCTGTACCTACCATCCTCTTCTACCTATTTATTTTTGACATATGTTTTCCTCTTAGTTGAAATTCAATTTGATATCCACCCAGATTTGTATTTCTAATATCCTTTAATCTGTTTTGCTGATGAAAGGAGAAACAAGCATTGAAGAAATTGGATAATGTCCGTAAGGATCATGAGCACAGATTAGAAGCCCTTCACCAAGCCCAGGTATTAAGTTTTATTTTTCACTCTTAAATACTTCTTTTCAAAAGGTACATTTAGTTGGCATTACAGTAATCATTTTCTTTGTTTCTTAAGGAAATTGATAAAATCAAAGGAGAACTCATAGAAATGAATCTACACATAGTTGATAGAGCCATCCAAGTTGTTCGGAGTGCTTTAGCCAACCAGATAGACTGGACAGAAATTGGGTTAATTGTAAAAGAAGCCCAAGCTCAGGGAGATATTGTTGCAAATGCAATCAGAGAATTGAAGCTGCAAACCAATCATGTCACAATGCTGCTAAAGTAAGTATTATCAAATATGGTAATGAGAAAAATTGCAACTTTACCCATTTTTGTTCACCTTTGACCCAGAATGACTTTTTTCCTACTTTTTATCCTGGTGTATTCATTTCTTTATCTGCTTTTCTTTCTGATTTGAAAAACTAAATTAAGGCCACTTACTGCAATATTTAGAAGAACTGTCTGGATTTGAGGAATTTAAAAATGAGTAGGAGCCTTGATCAGTTTCTCTGAATCATAGTGGTTCCTTCATTTGATAATTTGAGGGGAAAAGGAAACTCATGCACAGTTCTCACTGTCGAAAGGATATTCATTTTTTCTTTTTTTCCTTCTTTTTGTTATTATATTATTTTATTTGTTTTTAGTGTTCTACAATCACTTCCATATATGTTAGATTTTTTTCTGAAAATGCATTTTTTTCAAGCATTTGTTATTTCTCTCTCCAAGTGTGCCATCACCCCTGTTGAATAATTTAAAAAACCCAACCTCATATCAAGTAAGTCCAGCAAAACTAATTCCTGTGTTGACCATGTCCAGAAAAAGTAGGACTAATTTTTCACTTTAAGTTCATTGCTTTGGGTAGAACTTGAGTAGTATATTTCATCTTCATTACTTTGTATTTATGGTTTATCATCAAAGCTTTACAGTCTTTGAAAGTTTTTCTCTGTAATATTTTTTTAAAATTAAATTATATTTAGTTTTCAATATTCACTTCTGTAAGATTTTGAGTTTCAGATTTTCTCCCCTTCCCTTTACTTCTCCTGAAGACAGCATACAGTCTGGTATAAGCTCTACTTATGCATTCATATTAAATGTATTTTTACATTAGTCATGATGTAAATAAGAATTAGAAGTAATGAGAGAGAAACCATGAGAAAGAAAAAAGAAAACAAAACAACAGAAGAAAAGGAGAGCAAGAAATTGCTTTCATCTGCATTCAGACTCCAAAATTCTTTCTCTGGATGTGGATAGCATTTTTCCATCAGCAGTCTTTTGGAGTTGCATTTCTGAGAGAAGCTAAATCTATCAGTCAGTCATCACACAATATGGTTGTTACTGTGTACAATGGTCTTCTGGTTCTGCTCATTTCACTCAGTATCATTTCATGTAAGTCTTCCTAGGTTTTTTTGAAGTTCATCTGCTCCTCATTTCTTATAGCACAATAGTATTCCATTACATTCATATACCACAACTTGTTCAGCCATTCCACTATTGATGAACATCCCCTCAATTTCCAGTTCTTTGCCACCACAAAAAGAGCTGCTATAAATATTTTTGTATGTAGTATTGTCTTCATATAATTTGTTCATCTAGTTCTGCTTATTTCACTCTGCATTAGTTCACAAAGGTCTTCTGAAACTATTTTGATATTTCTTATGGTATAGAAAAGGGTACCCCAAAAATCTTAGCTCTACTAAGACTTTTGGTTAATAGCTGAAAACTTTTGGGATACCCCATGTCCCATTACATTCATAAACCTTTGTTATTAGTCATTCCCTGAAAGGAGGACAACCTGCAGTTTACAGTTTGGAGCTACTGTGAAAAAAGCTGCTATAAATGTTTTTGTACATATAGGTCCCCTTTCTCTACTAGGGGCTACTAGTATGAGTCAAAAGATATGCACAGTTTAGTAACTTTTTGGACATAGATACAAATTGCTTTCTGCAATGGCTAAACCAGTTCACAGGTCCACCAACAGTGCACAAGTGTGCCTGTTTTCCCATGGCTGCTGTAACACCAAAGGAAGTTTATAAAGGAAATTTTGACAGTTTACTTGCAGTAGGAGTCATGTACTCTAAGCCCATGACTCTGTGTCCTGATTGGGGCAGTGGTGTAGCAATTTAAAGATGACTTCCTAGTTTTCTCTGTTTATATAGGAAAAATCCCATTTTATTCTAGATTTATGCTTTGCAGTTGTTGAGGGAGATGAATATATCAGAGCAAAATGTTCCTTGATTTACTCAAGGTCAACCAAAGGGCTCACTGGGCTGAGGTGGACACTTGCCTATGAAGTTATTATTGAAAAAAAGAAAAGGAAGCCTTCTCAACTCGTTCTAAGGGTGGAAGCAAAAAGCAAGAGACATTTAACACTTATAGGGAACATGGCAATTACCTGGCAAGTGTCAAGAGCATGTCTTCCAAAAGAGGAATCAGAGGCCTTCTACAAGTACTTTGGCATTTTATCTTAGGATTGTACATGCAAAATGTAAACTCAAATCATGGAGAAGGATGAATAAGCTTTCAATATGTAGATCCTAACAAGATCTTTACTCATTTATTAACATACCTATGTTTGAATGTTGTGTATATGTGTCTTTTATAGCAAGCAATATTGATTCATTTATCTTTGTCAGAGTGAGGAAGAAACACCACTTGCAGTTACAAGTTGCAGGTCTGTCTGATGTTGCATTGGCCAAATTACCAAACCTGGAGTCAGGAAAACTCAAGTTCAAATCCATTCTCAGACATTTATTAGTGGTGTGATCCTGGGCAAGTCACTTAACCTCTATTTGTTTCCTCATTTGAAAAATAGAGATAGTGACAGGATTTAACTCCCTGGGTTCTTGTGATGGCAAAATAAGACAATATTTGACCCTGCCACAAAACTTATTCACAATATTATAAAAAATTCATTGTACCTTTCATTTACATAGAGCTTTGAAGCTATTTTAAGGTTTTAAAAACTAAATATAATATGGTATTTATAATTGAATAAGAATAATAGGATATTATCTCAAATTTGAAAAACTAATGCAATTTTGAAATGATCTGTATTTTCATAGAAACCCATACCTAATATCAGATGAGGAGGAGGAAGAAGATGAAACTAACATTGAGAAAGAAGAAACAGAAGAACCAAAAGGGAAAAAAAAAAGGCAAAAGAACAAACAGCTTCAGAAACTTCAGAAAAATAAGCCATTACTTGTTGATGTTGATCTCAGTTTGTCAGCATATGCCAATGCCAAAAAGTAAGAAAGACATTTTTAGCATGTAAAACTTTTCTTGTGAATTTTTAAATAATGAAATATTAGAGATATTTGGGAAATATATTTCCTATTTTGAACATTCATTTCAGCCAAGGTACTGGCGTAATTATTTGCTTAATTTTTACCTCATGTTACACACACACACGTGTCATAGGATTTGGATTTTAAGATAAATTTATGTTATTACAGATATTATGACCATAAGAGATATGCTGCCAGGAAAACACAAAAAACAGTTGAAGCTGCTGAGAAGGTATTGACTATTAATTTTTCTACTCCCTGATACTATAATGGCCATATTGAATTCCTTCTTCCTTTCTCTTCCCTGTGCCTTTTCTATTCACTTTTATATGTGTAGACACAGTATAATTGAAAGAGCCCTGAGAATCAGGAGACCTGGATTCTGGTCCTAGATTTGAGACATATTAATTGGATGACTTTGGGTAAATTAGTTTATTTCTCAAGATCCCAGTTTTCTTTTCTACAAAATAAAGTAGTGATAGTACATCTCCATAGTTCATCCCTTGCAGCTTTATAGTTCTATGGTTCTTTGATTATGGGTTTATTTAGTTAATTATTGCTTCAGTTTTACAATTAGCTCTTTTTCGTAACTTAGTCTTTATAAAATAATTTTCTTCATTCATAGGCATTCAAATCAGCAGAAAAGAAAACAAAGCAAACCCTCAAAGAAGTTCAGATGGTTACCACAATTCAGAAAGCAAGGAAAGTGTATTGGTGAGTGAATTTATTTTGCATTTCTGAACTTTTCCACTCATTTGGAGAATTATTTGTCACCAAATGAAGGAATTAAAATGATAAAAGAAACAGTAAAGTTTTTCCCTTTTTTAAAAATTCCTTGGACTCAGAATCCTCATTCCCACTGTGAATGACTCTAATTTACCATTTCACTTTTGAATTACTCTAAATTTTAGAAAGTTTTGTCTTGTGTTAAATAGAAATCGCATTCTTCTACTCATTGTTCCCAGTTCTGCCCTCTTGGGGCCCAGAAAAAAAGTCTGATCCCACTTATTGGTTATTCTGCAGTGAGAATTCTCTTCTGGCCAGGTGGCCATTGCGGTTCCTTCCCGCTCTCACACTTTGTGAAGTGATAATCCCTTTTCTAATTGAAGACCGTGGCTGTGTTCCATTGATCCTTTTATGGCATGATTTTTAGGCTTCTCATGTTCCTTTCTCTGGGCAGATACCTGTTTGTCTGTGTGACCTAGAACTGAAGAATCAGACAGTTAAAAGAGCAGTGGGTTTGAGTTATTGGTCTCCATTAAACCTCACCTCTGACACCACCTGTGTGGCACTGGGCACAGCACTTAGCCCCTTTGGTCCTCACCTTCTTCATCTGTCAAGTGGAGTTGGACTGCAGATTGTAGGGAAGCACGGCTAGAAACCAGTTCTTGTGGAAAATTACTGGAAATTTTCTTTTTTTTCCTCCCAAATTTATTTATTTGTTTTCAGTTTTCAACAATCACTTCCATAGGTTTTAAATTTTCTCCTTCTGCTTCCTCCCTCCCTTCCCAAAACGGCATGCAATCTTATATGGATTCTACACATACATTCTTATTAAACACACTTTCATATTAGTTATGTTGCATAGAAGAATTAAAACAAATGGGAGAGACCATGAGAAAAACCAAAACCAAACATAACAAAAGAGAAAATAGTCTGTTTCATTCTGCATTCTGACTGTAGTTCTTTCTCTGAATGTGGATGACATTTTGCATCATAAATCCTTTGGAAATGTTTTAGGTCCTTGCATTGTTGTGAAGGGCTAAGCCTATCATAAACAGTCCTAGCACCTTTTGGCTGTTACTGTGTATACTGTTCTCCTGATTCTGCTCATTTCACTCAGCATCAGTTCATGTAAGTCTATCCAGGTTTCTCTGAAGTTTTCCTGTTCATCATTTATTACATCACAATAGTATTCCATGTACCACAACTTGTTCAGCCATTCCCCAGTTGATGGGTATTCCCTCGATTTCAAGTTCTTAGCCACCACAGAAAGAGATGCTATAAATATTTTTGTATATATGAGTCCTTTTCCCATTTTTATGATCTCTTTGGGATACAGCACTGGAAATGGTATTGCAGGGTCAAAGTCCTTTGGGCATAGTTTCAAATTTCTCTCCAGAATAGTTGGATTAGCTCACGGCTCCACCAGCAATGAATTTGTGTTCTAATTCTCCTTCATATTCTCCAGTATTTGTCGTTTTACTGTTTTGTCTTGTTAGCCAACCTCAGAGTTGTTTTGATTTGCATCTCTAATCAATAGTGATTTAAAACATTTTTTCTTATGCTGAGAATTTTCAGTGGACTAAAAGGTGAATATATCATGGTAGTCAAAACCCTTGTTGCCATATGTTTTATTGAGAGGCACATCCAGCATCCAGAATGCAGAAAGTAAGAGGTGCTACCTCATCAGATCTCAACTGGAGGAGGAGGTAAATTGAGAGCTGGAAGAACAATATAGTCACTCGATCAGAGGTGCTTAACCTGGATCCAGTTCATGAACTTGGGTTTTTTACTTTTACATACATTCACAATTATATTTTAGTGTAATTTTTAAAAATAATCCTGTGTATTGTTTTACGCCCTTAAGCATTATTCTGAGAAGGGCTCCACAGACTTTACCAGATTGTCAAGAGGGGACAAAGACACAGAAAAGAGCCCCTACCCTGAAGCTCTAAATCCATGATTCTTTTATCCTACTTCAGATGTATCCTGACAAGGAAATAACTCTCTGCTTCCCTCAAAGGGTATCATGTGCTGCCTCTCTGAAGCCTTGGGAAACATTAGTGTTGGTTTATTTGTTTACCGCTTTGACTCATAATGAATTTTTATTCCACTGAAACTTTTAAACTTTTCCACAGAAACTATTTCCTAGCCCTGCCTTCTCTATGAAGTCCGTTTATCCAAATATAGAACTTAATATTTATGCCTATTTTATGAAATCTGATTTGACCCTTCTAGATTGCTGAGATCTTTCTAAGTTGGGACTTTGCCATCCATTGTATAAGCTGGTTCTTCTCAGCATGTACATATTTGACAAGCATGTCATCTATACCTTCATCTCCCAGGTTATTCCAATAAACAACTCAATTTCAAGTTCACATCATACTAATAATTTCTCTTCTTTGTGTCCGTTAATTATTGTTGTTCAGAGTTACAGAGAATGTTCAGAAGATGTCATTAAAAACAATAACTTGGTGAAAAGCAATAAAAAGACAACATGTCAGAATTTCTGGAATATAGCTAAAGTAGTCTTCAGAAGAAAAATTGTATCCCAAAAGTATCCATTATAAAAAAGTAGAAAAAGAATCAATAATGGAATATATAATTTGAAAAGTTAGAAATTAACAAATAAAACTGAAATAATCACAAAACAGGAAAACTATGAAAATTAGAGTAGAAGGTAAAGATAGCTAACGTTTTCATGGTGTTTTATTGAAGGTTTGCAAAACATTTTATATATATATAATCTCATTTTGAGCCTCGTGATAACCATGTGAGATAGCTACTATTTTTATCCTCACTTCACAAATGAGAAACCTTAGGAAAATTAAGTGAATGGGCTGTGGTTACACAACTAATAATTGAACATCAAAAGACCTATAAAACTGATTTTACAAAAACAGCAAAACACCCTAAAAGTTAATTCTTTGAAATGAGTAACATTATTGGTAAATCTTTAGCCAATCTGATTAAAAAACTGAAAAAGAGGAAAATAAACACAATAAAAAATGAACAAGGTGAAATGCTTCTTCGTAATCACCCTAAAATAAACATAGTACTATTTTGCACTCTTTGCACCTTTCAGTTGGTTATTTGCAAAGATGTGGTCTACTAGAGTATTTTTTGCTAAAGTCTGTCTGTGCTATTCTGACACCGTTATCAAGAATGTCCTCAATAAATGTATGTATTAGTTTCATAAGATTTTTAAGATGGATAAATATGTGTGTTGGTCAGTAGTTAGCTATATACTTTTAAAAATTTTTATTTCCATTAAAAATCTTTTATTTTTTCTCCCATCTCCCTCCCACTCATTGGAAAAAAAAACCCAAAACCAAACTGTTCTAACAAAATATGCAGTAGTCAAGCAAAACCCCCACATTGGCTATGTCTAGAAATGTATGTTTCATTCTGTGTCTTGGAAGTTCTTTACCTTCACAGCAGGTAGCGTGCTTCCTCGTCAGTTTGGTGGAATCTAGTTAGTTGTTGCATTGATCAGAGCTCTTAAATCTTTCACAGTTGTTTGCCTTTATTCTGTTATCACTGTTGCATAATAATTCTCCCGGTTGTGCTTACTTTACTTTACCAGTTCATACCAGTTTTCCCAGCTTTCTCTTCTGAAACTGTCATTTTAATAATTTCTTACAAGTTAATAGTATCCTGTAACATTCTTATGCCATAATTTGTTCAGCCATTCCCCACTTGATGGACACCCTTTCCTTCTTAATTTCCAATCCTATGTCCCTACAAAAGGAATTGCTGTAAATATTTTTGTACACATGTGTATTTCTCCTTGTTCTTTTGGCTCAAAGGATATGCACTATTTAGTGACTTTAGGGGTGTAACTCTAAACATTTTTTCAAAATGATTGGACCAATTCATATTTCCATCAGGATTGATACTTTTCTAAACCACCTTTTTGAGGGTTGGAATCTCATTTAGTAATGTCCATAATTTTTCCAAGCTTTTATTAGCCCTAGAATAAGAAAATCAATTCTTCTTCTTCTGATTTGGGACATAAACTATTCAACTCCTCAATGAAACATCGATACTTATATTTTATAGGTCTTCCTAATGGTCCTCATGAAATCTTTTTTGAACTGAACAGTCACTTAACAAATTACAGTAAATAACTATAGAAGCAGCTTTTTTCTTTCTATATGATTGTTTTTCCTCTTCTTTGACTTTGATTGGACCTGCCTTTAAGGGATGAGACAATAATTCTTTTCATATTCTCTTTTGAAATAGCCAGTTTATGACAGGTTGAAAAGATGTGTTATGTAGATTTTAGGCACTGTATAAAATTGATCACCTGAGATTGTCAACTAGTTTTTTTTTTGTTTCCAGGCTAAACTTTTGGGTCTTCATGATGAAAATTATTTTGAAAAGGAGATTCAAGTAGCTTGGGAATTTTAAAGATCCATTGTTGTTGATTTGTTTTTCAGTTGTCTCTGACTCTTCTTGACCCGTTATTGGCAAAGATGCTTGAACACTTTGCCATTTCCTTCTCCAGCTCCTTTTACAGATGAGAAAGCTGAAGCATAGAGGGTTAAGTAACTTGCCCAGGGCCACACAGGCAGTATTTGAACCCAGGGAGATGAGTCTTCCTGATTCCAGGCCCAGCATGCTATCTGTGGTACTACCTTGCTGTCCAAAGATCTTATAGGGAAAGAGAAAAAAATGTCCTAGCTAATTTTTTTTTCCTCATTTGACAGGTTTGAGAAGTTTTTATGGTTTATTAGCTCTGAGAACTATCTCATAATAGGTGGAAGAGATCAACAACAAAATGAAATGATTGTGAAGAGATATTTGACATCAGGTTTGTAAAATTCATGTTGAAGTTTTTAAAATATTGAATTTCTTCATCTTGTATTCTTTTTAATATCAGATGGGTAAAAAAAACAAACAAACAAAAAAAACACCTTAAAGGATCTAGAGGTGAAAGAAACCCTAGAGTGTAGCTAGTCCAACCCTGTCGTGAGGAAAACTAAGGCCAATAGAGGTTGAATGGCTTGTTCAGGGTTTTTTTGATACCAGGTAACAAAAGCTGGGATCTCCGGACCATATAGAAAGAAATTGTTCCACAAGAAATTGCATTGACTTGAGGAAGATTTGAATCTTCTGTATTAGCAAAATCAATTTCAGTCTACCAAAATCTTCAAATCTGGTTACCAGTGACCTACTTTTTGAGATTTTTTTCTAATTAGTTTTCTGAAGGAAAAACCAAGATTTTGTTAAGTGTTCAATGCTGAAATTTGGAGCAGTCTCTTTATATTTAGAGCTTATGTGCATTGTGATAGATTTTTCTTTTTTATTTCTTTTAAAGGAGATATTTATGTCCATGCTGATCTTCATGGTGCAACAAGCTGCGTAATTAAGAATCCAACAGGTAGGTAGTAATAACACTTTAGGTTTCTTTTAAGAAGATGAGCGCTGGTTCTGCATTACACAAGTTTCATATAATAAGGAATGTACTATTCTGTTCTGTTGTTCATTTCCTCTGTGCTTTGTTTGGAAAAGCTAAACTCTGCATTTTGGGGGACCAAGCATCATGTGTCCTCAGCTTCACCCCTCTCATTTTCTGCCCTGCCATCCAAACAGGACTCTCAGAGGCTATGCCTGGGTGGAGCTGACCAACTCTGCTTTGCTCTCTCTAGGACCTTGTAGACTCATTTTGACAACAGCCATTTTTAGCCCCATTATGCATACTTTCTCCTCTCTCCATATCCTTTTTCCAGCCTTCCATCTAATAGTCTGAGAACTGAAATAAAATCACTACCATTGCCTCTGAAAAAGGTGTCTTAGTGGACTGCCCTGTTGTTCCACCCTCTATCTTTGTGACTTTTTAGACCATAACTCCCTTCCCTAACCACTTCTCCCCTATATGTGTTGTCTTTCCCACATAAGCTCCTTAAGGGTAGGAATTATATCATTTTTGTATTTGTATCTTCACTGCTTACCATACATTATGCACTTAGTAAATGCTTTTCATTCATTCATTAATGTTCTCTTTCATTTTATTTTGATGAATCTAGAATTTTTCCCATTAATATTTCTAAGTCTTAAGGCTTAGAAAAAGCATAGAAGTTATTGATGATTTTCTTTTTCCAGATTAATTTCCATAATTAAATTGAAGTTACCTTATGTGGTATGAGAACACGTTACTAAGTGACTGGTTATCTAGAGGTGTCAATTTTAAATAGACATTTTATTTTTATAATTTAAAATTTTTTTAACTTAAATGCTAAAAACCCAGCATTTTCTTATACACAGTAGAAAAGAAAAGGAGAATTATATATGAGACCATGAATCTCCATTTTATAGCACTTGTTTTTAATTAAAGTATTTAGTTCCACACATTACTTTCAAAACTGTACTGTTCTGTGTGATTCCTTCTGAACTGTCTTCCATTCTGTGCATTTTTAAAAGAAGTTTCAGTGGCCCGTTTTGTTTCTGGCATCAATAATGCTATTTCCCACCCTACAGTCCCAATTAAATAGCCCTATTTTAAAGCCCATACTAGCTGATGTTTTAGTTGCAGTAAGATTAACATTTTGAGATATATAAATAAGAAGTGCCATGAGTGTTCATATCCCTTTTTAGTACTTAGGGTATATTTCATAAGAAGTGAGTTTATTTTATTATCCTAGTATCTGTAAAAATGCAGTTAGGTAGCTCAACAGTTGTGACATTATTTTTGTAGGGGAACCAATCCCACCACGAACTTTGACAGAAGCAGGCACGATGGCATTGTGTTACAGTGCTGCTTGGGATGCTCGAGTTATTACCAGTGCTTGGTGGGTGTATCATCATCAGGTAATGGGATCTTGTGCTTTTTCTTAAAAGTAAAAATTAGTATAAGTAATGTAAAAATAAGTATGTAAATAACCAAAACTAAATTCAGGGAGAACAGTATTGAAAAATAGAATGTGTGAACTATTAGGCATCATTACAATCCATTTCTTACTGGATGGAGCCCTTACTTTATTATAGAATCACGGTTAATGATCTGTTTGATCATTTTGTATGCATCATCTCAAAATTGAAACAGCCCGGTGGTGCAGTCGGTGGAGAGCTGGACTTCTAGTCAGGAAGATCTAAGTTCAAATCCTGTCTCAGACATTTACCAGCTGTGTGCTCCTGGTGAAATCATGTCATCTCTTAGTTTCGGTTTTTCTTTCCTGTAAAATTGAAACATTAATAGCACCTACCTTTACAGGGTTGTTGTGTGAATTAAATGAGGTGATGTTTTAAAGTACTTTGTAAATTATGAAGCTTTATATACAGCTGCCTGAAAATATGCAATAAATGTCAAATATTTAAGAATCATTAGGGGAAGTGTGTATACACTCTGTGTGTGTGTGTGTGTGTGTGTGTGTGTGTGTGTGTGTACTATATATTATGTAAGTCATTCCCCAATTGATAAATGGTCTAAATCATCATTGATTAGAGAAATGCAAATAGATGTCATTTTACATCAGATCGGCTAAAGTCATTGAAGGGGAAAGTGACAGATGTTGGAAGAGATGTGGAAAAGTTGGGACACTCATTCACTGTTGGTTGAATTGTGACCTGATTCAGACCATTTCAGAGAGCTATCTGGAATTACGCCCAAAGAGTTATTCTGTTTTTTATTCCCCTTGACCCAGCAGTACTACTACTGGATCCATTCCAAAGATGCTTAGAGAAAAAGGAAAAGAACCCGTATGTTCTAAAATATTTAGCTCTTTTTTTGGTGGCAAAGAACTGGAAATTGTGGGGATGCCTGTAATTGGCGAGGGCCGAACAAATTGTGTTATATGACTGTGATGGAATACTACTGTAAGAAATTAGGAGCTTGATGATCTTAGAAAAAAATGGATAGACTTGCATGACGTAATGAAGAGCAAAATGAGCAGGACCAAGAGAACGTTGTATACAGTAACAGCAGTATTGTTTTAAGAAGGACTTTGAGCCATTGAGTCCTTTTGACTATTAGAACTACCCATATTAACGACGAAGGACCTAGGAAGGATGATACCATCTGCATCCAGAGAATGGGAGTACGTATAGAATGCTTGTGTGTGTGTGTGTGTGTGTGTGTGTGTGTCTACACACACATATACATACACATACATATCTATACATATACCCACACATACATACACATAATTGGGGGGGGGGGCAGGGAGAGAGGGAAGGAAGAAAGGGTAAAAAAGAAAGCTACTTGATTACTTTATTACGTATTTCAAAGGAATAGCAAGTGGTACATAATAGATTTGCAATGTTATGTGCAACTTTTTTTTTCCTATTCTGCTATATTCTGGAAATGCTTGTTTTATTTCTTAAATAATTTTTTTTAAAGGCATAAAAGATACTACCAAGTACATATATGACTAAATCTGTCTCCAGTTTTACCTCTGACACTATATTCCCTGTGGGCACATCATTTAACCTTTTGTGGCCTCAGACAGCCATCTAAGACTTATGGATATGTGACTAATGAAATAAAGGACCCTTGATACATGTTTTAAAAAAAAATCCTTAGGAGAAAGAAGGAAGAGAATAAACATTTACATTATCCCTGCTGTGTGCCGGGCACTGTACTGTGTTACCTTATTTGATGCTCACAACAACCCTGTAAAGCAGGTGCTGTTGTTTGCCCCATTTTGCAGTTGAGGGAAGTAAGGCAGGCAGGTTAATATAGCTAGTAGTGTCTGAGGCCAAATTTGAACTCAGGTCTTATTGGCTTCAGGACTAACACAATATCCAGTGCATCAACCACCAGCTGCCTTCAAATGCCATCGTTAATAATGGTCTAAATACTTTTGTGAAATACCTGAAAAGTTGTAACTGACAGATACAATTACTAATATTGCTCCCTTCAACTAGGTTATAGTATAGCCATTTTAATTATATAAACCCTGTATTGTCATATGCCAGCTACAGAAAATCAGTTCTCTTTTAGAATATTCATATTTTCTACCTCAGCTATTACAGTTGTGTCATTATTTATTTTTGGCACTAAATTTCTAGTTCATTTTTATAGAGAATTACTCTTAACAGCCTAAGATAGAGAAATCTTCTCTTCTTCTCTTTTCTTTCTATGCATGTTCAGCCACTGAATGACAATATATGTCTTAGTGTTCAGTGTTCAAGATAATTCAAGATAACTTAAAATTAAAAATAAGGTTCTTGAGTTGAAACTGCTCCAGTCGATAGAGCACTGGGCTTAGAATCAGGAAAACCAAAGATTAAATGTGGCCCCCAGCACTTCACAGCTGTGTGATCCTTGCAGGTCAGTCTCTGTCTGCCTCAGTTTCCTCAACTGTAAAATGGGGATAAAAATAGCCCTCAGCAAAGGGTTGTGGGGATCAAATGAGATGATAATTGTAAGAGGTTTAGCGCATTGACTGGCACATAGGAGGTGTTTAATAAATGTTTTTTCTCATCCACTTCTTTTCAGAGTTAAGTTTTTCTCTCATTCACTCAGTCAATCTTACGTTATTTGAATCTAATGTTACTTTTCAGGTGTCTAAAACAGCACCAACTGGAGAATATTTGACAACAGGAAGCTTTATGATAAGAGGTAAGAACTTAATGATATCAATCTTCTCATTGCCACTTATGGGTTTTCAGGGCATACATGTTGTAGGAATCTATTTGGTGCTATTCAGTAGCATCGAGTAGGGAATGAATGCAACTGTATCTTACATGATCCTTGTAAATGGGGACAGTTTGGGGGAAGATTTACTGTCTTCAAATCCATTTTATGATTTTATGTAATTCAGTTGGTCCAATATGGCTATGTGACAGAAAGTTATAATAGAAGAGACTGATGAAAGCACAGTCATTGTTTTAAGATGTGACAAATGTAAAACTGAGGACAACCATGTACTTCTACTGTTCTACTGTTCATTATATATAATATAGAAATCTTGAAAGCATATATTTCTGCATAATTTGTCATGTAGTGAAATATATGAAGGCACTAATTTTGCATATTTTGCAAATGTAAAACATATAGAAACTTTTATAAGCAGAGATGCACATTATCTTTTTTAGGAAAGAAGAATTTTCTTCCACCTTCATATCTTATGATGGGGTTTAGTTTCCTGTTTAAGGTAAGCTTCATTTCCTTAATTATTTTTCTTTTCTTCTGCTTCATTAGAAACTTAGACAAAAATCACTTAAGTGAAAATTGATTCTCTAGGTAGATGAAGCATGTGTTTGGAGACATCGAGGAGAGCGGAAAGTCAGAATTCAAGATGAAGATTTGGAGACAGTGGCTAGCAGCACTAGTAAGGTAGTTTCAGAAGAAATGGAGCCACTAGGTATTTCATGGATTTTATCAAATTTGATAAGTAGTGTTATCTCAATAAATCTCTAAATATGTATTTTAATTAAAAGAATAAATTTTATTTAGTATAATTTGAACAAATACATTTGTTTTCCTAGATTGTTAACTCTTCTGAATTTGGGTTTCCTTTTGTCTTTATAGCCGTAGTGCCTAGCACAGTACCTTGCATATTGTAGGCACTTAATGGTTATTGTTCTCAAACCTGAAATTGTTTACTTCAGACTATAGTTAAAGCTGATATTTATATTAGATTTGATTGTCTGCTAAAATAGTAAGAACTAATTTGAGCAAAGTTGAAATTAAAGATTTCACAAAGATAATTTAGAAATATGTAAAATTAATATTTAATTTGTGCCTGAGAATTTTTATAAATGATGCACAAATGAATTTACAGTAAGTAGTTTGTTATTGTAGAGTCTGCATTGTAAAGTGGTTGGAGTGCTGGGTTTAGAGTCAAAATAACTGGTTCAAATTCTGTCTCTGATAGTTACTAGTTTTGTTGTCCTATGCAGATTCTTTTATCCCATGAGCCACACGCACACCATACTTTTGTATTAAGTCACTCATAGTGAATTGTGTTCTGTGTTGGTAGAGACCTCACATTCTCAAGTTCCCTATGTTGAAGAAATTGCGTATCCTTTTAGCTTGTCATTTGAGATTTTAACTTGATTTATTTGCCCCAAATTAAGTGATATTGTGTTAATTAAAACAAATTCCCTTTAGATAAGATTTTTTTATAAATTAATTTATTTTTAGTTTTCATCACTTAGTTCTACAAGTTTTAAATTTCCTTCTCTTCTGTACCCTCTTCCTTTCCCAAGGTGGTGTGCAATCTGATAGGCTCTACATATGTATTTTAGATAAGCTTTGTATGGGAAATGTGCAAAAAAATATGAGAAATTATGGTGTAGTAGATAGCGAGCAGGTCTCAGAGCTAGGAAGAGCTGAGTTCAAGTTCCTCCTCAGTCGCTTTATGGTCCTGGACAAGTCATTTAACCTTTCAGTTCCCTAAGTACCTCTTTACTTTTCTGATGTGTATTGGTAGAGGGAGTTACCTTAGTTGAGTATTCCCATTCCTATGGTATCACAGGTCCTATTCCTGTGATTCTTCCCTTCCTCCCTTTCTTCTTCTACTAGGCTATCCCTTAGGTTTCTCAAGAGCATTTTTGTAGTTATTCTCTAACCCTGAGTAGTAACTCTGCCTTATTTCATTTGGTTAAGCAATATATAAACTACAAAAGTAAACTTATACATTCCTTTATTTGTTTTGATCTTATTTTATGAAAATGCTCAATAAAATAGAAGTTATGAATCATATACTAGAAGCTGCAGGAGACTGCCCACAGTCAGGTGACCATTGAGCCTTTGAGTGGTAGCCTGATTCATCCGCCCTCACCTGAAAAGCATTTTTTAGTAGCTTTCTGCTTCTCAAAACTTTCAGGAATTAAAATGTTATTGAATTATAAAGACCAATCTCTGTCCCAGAGATCTGATGTTGAAACCTACTTTCCTTTTTCAAGAGAGAGGTGGTGGACCTCAGGTGTAGAATGTGGCATTTGTTAACACATACGGTCACTATGTCTTTATTTTTATTAATTAATTTTTTTTCAGTTTTCTAGAGTCACTTCCATGTATCGTAGATCTTTTTCCCCCCATTCTCCCTTCTTCCCTCCCTGAGACAGTGTGCAATCTTATATAGGTTCTGCACATACATTTTTATTAAATACATTTTCACTTTAGTCATGTTGAATAGAAGAATTAAAATGAATGGGAGAAACCATCAAAACAAAATATAACACAAGAGAAAATGGTTTGCTTCATTCTGTGATCCAATTCCATTGTTCTTTCTCTGGATGTGGAAGGCTTTTTGCCTCAAAAGTCCATTGGGAATTTTTTAGGTCCTTGCATTGCTGTGAAGTACTAAGTCTACCAGAAAAATTCCTCGCACACTGTGATTGTTGCTGTGTACAAAGTTCTCCTGGTTCTGCTCCTTTTGCTCAGCATCAGATCATAAAAGTCTTTCCAGGCTTCTCTGAAGTCTTCCTGTTCATCATTTCTTACAGCACAATAGTATTCCATTACATTCTTATACCACAACTTGTTCAGCCATTCCCCAGTTGATGGGCATCCCTTTGATTTCCAGTTCTTGGCCACCAAAGAGAGAGCTTCTATAAATATTTTTGTACATCTGGGACCCTTGTCCATTTTTATAATCTCTTTGGGATCCAGTCCTAGAAGCAGTCTTGCTGGGTCACAAAAGATATGCACATTTTTGTAGCCCTTTGGGCATAGTTCCAAATTGCTTTCCAGAATGGTTGGATCAGTTCACAGCTCCTATGGTCGCTCTGTCTTAATGGTTTTACTTCAGTGATCTTCATTTTAAGGGAAGTCTCAGTTAGGGGGAGCAGTTTAAAGGGAAATGGTTTGTGTGAAAACAAAAATTACCAATAAAACCAGGGAAAAAAATTTGGCCTGGTAGACTGGCTTCTTTATCTACTTTATTGTGATACTCTAACTTTAACTTGTTATTATTCTGATGCAGATGCTGATGATAGCAGCAGTGGAGAGGATCAAGAAGAGACTTTTGAAAGTCTGGATGAAAGGAAAGTAAAATCTCAAATTGATCAAGAGGCCATTACCATTCAAAATGATAAAAACAAGCCAAAAGAAGGATCAGCACAAGAAGAGAGTTCAGATGATGATGATGATGCCGACGATGACGATGGGGGTGATGGTGGAGATGGTGGTGGTGATGAGGAGGAGGAGGAAGAGCATGAGGAGGAGGAGGAGGAGGAGGAGGAATCTCAAGGAAAGACGAAAGCAGATCAGGAGAGAGCAAATAAAAGGAAGGATGAATGTGAAGTGCCATTGAGTTACCCAGATACTACAATTGATCTGTCTCATCTTCAAGCCCAAAGGTAATTGAATGAATTGAAATCCAAAAGGCATAGTGGAGAATGTGAAGTTTTATGTAGTAAATTAGAGCTGGTGATAATGTAGAAGGGTAACAAAAATGTTGAGGCTATCTCCACTCTGATCTCTTTATTAGAAATTAGATAATAATTCCTTGTTTGCTTTTTAAAATAAGTTTTAATTTGTCATTTGTTTCTTACATCATTGTGGTGTTCCATAGTATCCTTCCCTCACCTTCCCAGAGAACCATGCCATAAAACAGTAATTTTTTTTAAAGAGGAAAAAAATTAGCACAACTGTTTGGTACTTTGAACATGTCTGAAAAAGTGTCATGGGTAACATCTGTGAACCTCTCATCTCCATGAAGGGGTGGATTTGGGCTGTCTTCTCATGTGTGTGCATTCAGGTCATGCTTGATCTTTATGATTTTGTTAAATTCACTTTTTATTTTTTTTGGTGTGTGATTGTTTTTTCCATTTACGTTGTCATAGTTATTGTGTATATTGTTTTCTTGGTCTTACTTATTATTACTTCACTCTGCATCCGTGTATCAGTAAGCTCCCCAACATACACGGGGGCGGGGGGCATCTACCCCAGGTTCTTTGATCTGCTTCTCTAAAAGGAAAGGCAACCTTTGAGGGGTTAACAATCACTTCAATCAAACATAAGTATCAGAGAAAATCAAAATTTCATAAAAAATACAGAGAAATAGAAAGTCAGCAGATAGAGCTTTCAAAACAACAACTTCTGGGTTTTAGCAGGAGGGGGGGATGGCGGGGGCAGCGGGAGGTGGGGGGGGAGGAGGTGTGTTTATTGATTTCCCAGAGTCCCTCTGGCCAAAGAAACACTTCCTGGCAATAAAACCTCACCCTCAGAGGATTTATACATTTTTCAGAGCCAGAGGGCATAACCCTTTGTTCCAGTGCCTCAGTAGAAAAAACAAAAAGTACTGGGGACTCTCCTATACAACACCTCCCCTATAAAACACCTCCCCTAATCAAGCTTCTCTCAATGGGCAGGTCCATCCATGGGTGGGGAAGATCTTCTTTAATCACATTGTTCTATCTGAGGCACTTTGGGTAAAACAAAAACAGCAGAATGTCCTAAGTTGATTGCCATCACAATCAGGTCATGTTAAATCCACATTTTCCTATACTCATCACATATGTATTATCTTACAGGACAGTAATATTCCATTATATTCATGTACCACGATTTGTTTAGTCATTCCCCAGTCAATGGATATCTGCCTTGCTTCCAGTTTTTTGCTATCACAAAAAGTGCTGCTGTTAATATTTTGTTATACGTGGAAACTTTTTTCTTGTTGATATAAGCCTAGTAGTGGAGTCTCTGATTCAAAAGGCATAGACATCTTAGTCATTTTATTTTCATAATTCCATGCTGATTTCCATAACAGTTATAGCATTTCACAGGAAAATTCCTTGTTTCAAAAACCAACTGTATAATGTGGAAATTTAAAAATATATTGTATATGAAAATGCTTTATGAAATCTGAATCAAATTACAAACCAACCCAAGGCTATCATTTCCTAAATTGATTACATAAAACAGATGGACTTACTGAAAGCTTCAAATACAACTCAAGCATCTTGTCCAAGTGAAAAAGAACAATATAGGGGACAATCATTGTACAGAAAATCAAAAAGACCAGTAATGCATAGATCTTACCAAAGGACTGTTATTTGTAAAGAGTTACTTGTCATTTGTATGATTATTAATGAAAAAGGGCATGTTGTGGGAGCATTTTATTTTGAGGCCTAAGGTGATTTTGAGACACCACTAAGGAACTGAATTTGTCCTTTTTTTCATAGATCCTTCCAGAAAATAGTTGCCAGAGAAGATTCTTGTGATGTGGTAAGTCGTCTGTTGAGCTTTTTTAAAGAAAATAGAATAATGTATATTTTTAAATGAAGAAAGTAATTTTTTAAATAGAAATTTGGTAGAGATTAGGATTAGGTCAAATATGTCATATGTGAAAAAAATCTCAAAATGGTGATGTGGCCTGAATATAAAACGATCACACCCGTTAATATTAGAATGAGACCAAATCCCTTTCATAACAGTGGTTAGGAGGAGAAATCTTAACCAGACAAGGAATGAAAGAAGGCATAGAAGATAAAATAGGTGATTCAGGCTACATAAAACTGAAAACGTTTTAACCCAGATAAAATCAATGAAGACAACAGTGGAAGAGGGGTAGAGTAGGGTCACTAATAAAAGTCTTATGTTCGGAGTATAGATATAGAGGGCCGTTCTGCAATAAATAAGTGAATATGAAGTCGTATGTTCGGAATATAGACATAGAGGGCCGTTCTGCAATAAATAAGTGAATATGAAGTCTTATGTTCGGAATATAGACATAGAGGGCCGTTCTGCAATAAATAAGTGAATATGACATTTTCAAAAGAAGGTTTGTAAATTATAAATTGCTACATGAAAAATCCAGGTCACCCGTAGTAAAAGAAATACAAATTAAAACAATGCAAGATTGTTTTACTCCATAAAGATTTTTTAAAAAGGAGGTGGAAACAGTATTGGAGAATCTCTGTGTGATCCAGCTGTTTTGGATTTCAATTTAGAATCATGGAAGAAAAGTGATAAATTGCCCATATTCTCTGATATAGCAGTCCCACTGTTGGGCTTATGCTTCAAGAAAGTGAAAAATTGAATAAACACCCATTTTATACCAAAATAGTCATAGCATTACTATTTGTGGTAGCAAAGAACTGGAAACAGAGTAGGTGCCCATCATTTGGGAAATGGCTGAAATGATGGAATATTATTATTTAGTAAATAATGATGAATATGAGGAATTCAGAGAAACATGGGAAAATTTGTATTTGCTAATGAAGAACAAGTGGATACAAGACATAAACAATGACTACAAAGTTAATTAAAATACTACTAAAAGTAAGTTGAACTCTGAGTGATAGAAAAACCTGTGAAAGTCTTGAAAAAAGAGATAATGAAAAATATACCCTTTTGTGGCAGAGAGGTAGAGGGGCCACGGGGGGAGAATATCATAGGCATTATCAGGTGACATATCTAAATCAGATATATTTTCTTTCCTTAAGTGATTTTCTTTGTCACTAGAGAGAGTCAAAGGCATTCATAAAACATTTTTTGTTTTTGTTTTTAATATTTGAAAAGTCATTAGCATTGGGGTTTATTTTTTTGTTTTATTTTTTTGCTTTTTTCTTTGGCTTAATAGAATGACAGTAAATTACATGGCCGGAGGCATTTGTCAGCCAAGGAGCGAAGGTAAAACAATTTGTATTTTCAAAAAGCAAACATCTTAATTTATAGCTAATGATAATTTAGTTGATACATCAACTGTCTCTTTTCAAAGATCAGCTTTATTAAATTGAAATCTGTTTATTAAATTGAAATCTGTTTATAACTCTCAGAATAAAAGGCATATAATAAAAGGCATATACTTATGTTCCCATTTAATTTTTAATGGTTAAATGTAAAAGGTGTTTCTATTTTAAGACACAAACTTTGTATCATGATGATTAATATGGTCATTGATCTTACCTTACTAAGTTCTAAATTCAATAGGACAAATATTTATCGAATGCCTCCTAGGTAAGGCACTAGGTGTTGGGGATACAAAGATAGGCCATGATCTCCATGAAGTAGAGAAAGAAGAACTAAAATGTCTATTGATAACAGAGAAAGTGCAGAGATATAAATGCAAAGGCTAAGGTTGTTGGGAAGAAAATAAGGGAAGTCTTGATGGGGGAGTGATATTTGAATTCAGATTTGAAAGGTGGGAGAGGGGTTTTAGCAGATGGCCTCCATGAGAAAGGACCACAGAAAAGTGGAAGTTGTACTTCATTTGGGCTGGGATGAAGAATAAGGGAAGGAAAACAGTATGAGATAAGGAAAGCCAGAGAGGATGGATTCAGATTGTGGAGGGTTTGAACAGTGATTCAGTTATATTTCTCTGTTGAGCACCTCTAAGCAACAAAATAGGTTCTGTGCCCTTGGCAGCATATGTTAAAGAAAAGATATTGGCTTTTTCTTTAGGGAGTTTTTCCATTAATATAAATATGTACAAAAAAACTTAGAAGGGTATCGAAGGGGAGAGATGGTTTCTGAATGTATTGGTTAGTCTAGAGAATAAATGGAGTTAGTTAATCAGGAAAAATTTCATATAAAAGAGACTTTAAAAAAAATTTAAGGGAGGACTTTAAACATTCTTTTTTTTGTACTCTCTATCATGTGAAGAAGCGTAGACAATAGCTCCAAAGTGGAAAGAGAACTACAAGTATCAGGGGATTTATAACATGAACTTAGAAGGTCAGGGTAATGTATCTATAGCAAATCATTGCCCACATTAGGGCCCACTAGATGGAAAAAAAAAACTACTAGGTTTTGAAAATAGAAAGATAGTAATATGGTACTTGCCCTTGTAATTTTCATTTAATTAGAAGAAATAGGACATAAACACTGAAGAGCACTGTAGAAAAACAGTAGTAGCTATCAGTATAGGCTAGCATAAGAAAGTCCCAAGTTTGTGATCTAGAAAAGTTCTTCTTTATAAGGGAAAGATCACCATCAGTTAGGTTAGGTAGAACAATTGGGAATTGAAATAAGATGGAAAAATATAATTGGGGGACCAAGTGATAGAGGGCATTGAATGTCAGGGTAATCAGTTGTACAAGGTGAAGTTTTAGGTTAGTTTAGCATTAGATTAGAAGAGGGAAAGGGTAGAGGAAGACAGAACTGATCACTTACAAAATATTCATAATCACCAGAACATTTACACATAAGTGTTGAGATTCCCAGTTAAAAAGTTATGTAAACTGTTTCGAGGTCTTATGCACCACAAAATTTAATTTGCATGTTTTTTGAATTATACTAGAAATGGTTGTCAGTCTATCTAAGCTTTTATGTCAGGCGGTATACTGGAGCCATTGCTGGTAGTTCCGTTGCTGTCATGCTGATGCTAGCACTTATATAACGTTTTAAGGTTTGTACAGTGCTTTATGTTTTATTTTATATGCTACAACAACCCAGCTGAGTAATTGCTGTTACTATCCCCATTTTATAGATGGGGAAACTGAGGCCAAGAGAAATTAAGTGATTTACTAGTAAATCTATGAGACAAGATTCAAAGTCAGGGCCATCCGATTGTGGCAGAGCTGAGAAAATTGTTTTGGATTCAGAGAATTTGGATCAGTAAAGATTAAAAGTTTCTGTTTTGTTCATTGTTAGGGAAATGAAGAAAAAAAAGCAACCAAATGATTCAACAGATTTAGACATGTTGGAGGGAAAGGAAAAAGAGAATACACTGAAGCCCGAAGTTTCTCCAAATACAAGCAAAAATGTTCTAGGTCTACAACCGATGAAGAGAGGACAAAAGGTATAAGCTAAGAAGTTACAAGATTAATTATTAATGATGACAATTAGTTTTAACATGTGGTTTGTTAAAAATGGGGTTTTATGAGGTTCTGTTTTTTCTTAAATAGAAGAAATTAAAATGAGTTAATGGAGATAATAGCCTTAAATTTTAGAGATGGCAGGTTCCTAAGAGATCAAACCTGAGTATTTTTTGAGGAAATTGAGACCCAGAGAAGTTAAGTTATTTGTCCCTGTCTGAATGCCTTTTGTTAACTTTAGCTTGGAATTTTTGTGAGGTGTTTTTTTTTTTAATTCTTAGCATGATTAAGTGACTTTTGGTCACTGACACTTTAATTTATCATAATGTAATAATACTAACAGCTCACTTTTATAGAGTGCTTACTATGTGCCAAGCCCTATGCTAAATGCTTTACAATTGTTTTATTCTCAACACCACCCTGGGTGGTAGGACCTGTTATTATCCCCGTTTCACAGATGAGGAAACAGAGGTTGACTTCCCCAGAGTCACACAGCTAGTGTCTGAGACACGATGGTACCCAGTTCTTCTTACTTCACACCCTGTACTCCATGAAAGAGCATAAATCTAAAGGGATTTGCTAAGAGCACATAATAGTTTACTAACCTTTTCTCTTGCTGTCCTATATGTCTTTTGCTACAAGCTTCTCAAAAAAGTAAATTAAACTCATCGTTCCTACTTTCTTATTATCCTGATTCTATATAGCCTACCTTCTTTTTCCATCATTCAGGTGAAATTGTTTCCTTGAAATCTGCATGCAAGTGGTTTCCTAAATACACAATGTAAAGTCCTTTTCTCAGTCTTTATATATTTCATGATTTCTTTATTATATCTGATACTTGATCAGTCTCTCCTTGAAACTTTCTCCTTCCATGACCTGCTATATTCAGTGCTAGGAGGCTGCTTGGCATAGTGGAAAATTCACTGAACTGGAAGCCTGAAGTCCTAGTTCTACTGAGAGTAATTAGCTATGTATAACCTTGGGCAAATTACTTTTCTCTAGGCTTCTAGGTTCTTTTCCTATAAAAGGAGGAAGTTGAACAGTTGACCTCTGAAGTTCTGTGAGTTTCTAGTTCTGTTCTCTTGACCTTTCTCCCTTTTCTGGGCTTCTTTTTCTCTTCCTAGTCACCAAATACATTCCCCAAAGTTAAATTCTTACCTTTTCCTTTTGCATTACGGGAGATAGAGTATAGGATATGAAGTCAAGGAGACTGGAGTTTAAATTCTATTTCTAACAATGATGTAACTCTGGGAAACTCACTTAAACTCTGCCTCTAGTTTTCTCATGTAAATAATAATAAACTCTGCCTCTAGTTTTCTCATGTAATTAATAATAAGCTGTCTTACAGGGTTGTTGTGGGGATCAAATGAGTTAGCAGACCTTAAAATGCTAGCTATTATTTTTATTGCTAAAAAACATTTTTATTTTTCCTTACATTTTTGAAAACCACCATTGGCCATCATTACAATCAACAAATTTAATGACTATTTACATTTAATTAATTCAGCACATTAGTCATTTCTGTTAGTCTCAATTAATAATAATAGCTAGAAAAATATTTTATAAATATTATCTCATTTCATTCTCACAACAATCCCACAAAGTAGGTGCAATTACTATTCCTGTTTCACAAATGAGGATTGAGACAGAGATAGGTCAAATGATTACCAGGGTCACACAGAAAGTATTTGAGGACAAATCTGAATATTGTCTTCCCAACTCCAAGTCCAAGTCCACTGATCCATCTAGATACATCTTCATCAAGATTCTGTGTACATTTTTTTTCTATGTATTCTACACTCTTGGTAATCTTATCACATAAAAAAATATATTATTTTTATATAGTTAACTTTTAAGTCTTTCTGTCCAGTTCTTACTCTTTCTTGAAATCAAAATAATTTCACCATGACCATAACTTTTTCCTCTCCAAATCAATTTCCCTTCCTCATTTCCCCGTATTGGTTAGTTAAAAGAAACCCAAAACCCACTCTTCTGGTCATTTAGATTTGAAATCTCAGAGCAATCCCTGTCTGTTCTTTCTTCTTTTTTCGTCTTCAGAAACTCCCACTTTAACACTTAATAGTTTTACTTCCACAATAACTTACATCAATCCCTTCTTATCTATTCACATTGCTACCCCCTACTTCTATCCCCATTTTGCTTTGCCTGAAAAATTGTAATAGCCTCATAATCAATGTCACATGGTTACCCATCTTCAGAAAGATCGCTTTGGCAGATGAGTGGAGGATAGACTGGAGGAGGGAGAGATTGGAGGCAGGGAAAGCAACCAGAATGTTGTCACTGTGGTTCAGATGTAAGATGATGAGGACCCACAGCAAGGTGGTGTCTGTGAATGTAAAGGAGAAAGATGTTGTGAAGGTACAAATCAGAATACTTCGCAAAGATTGGATGTCTAAATGTGAGTCTAAATGTGAAGGTGACACTATGCTTGCAAACTTACATAACTGAGAGGGTGGTGCTGTCCTTAGTGATAATAAAGACAGAAAGGAGGGAGGGAGGAAGGAAGGAAGGAAGGAAAACGTATATTTGCTAAATATCTGTGTGCCAGACACTGTACTAAAGGCTTAACAAATATTATTTGATTTTATTCTCACAATAACCCTGTGACATCAGTGCGTTTATTATCCCTATTTTATAGTTGAAGAAACTGAGGCAACCAAGAGTTAAATGACTTGGCCAGGGTCACATAGCTTATAAGTGGCTGAGTCTGGATTTGAACTCATGTCTTCCTGACTCTAGGCCCAACACTCTATTCACTGTGCCACCCAGCGGTCTAAGGGAGAGGAGTTTGGGAGAAAGATAATGAGTTTCTATCTTGGACATGTTGAGTTTGACATGGTCTCTGGGACATCCAGTTTGAAATGTCCAATAGACATTTGGTGTTAAGGTAGGACAAGAGAGAGGTAAAGACTGCATATTGAGTGCAAAGATTGTTTTATACTCATTGTTTTTTCCTCCACAGAATCTGTTATCATGGCTTAGATACTCAATATATATATTTGATGAGTGAATGAATGAATGGAAAAAGCCCTTCCTGAGAAGATAATTATTGAGTTTTCTTTTACCTTTGCATTTCTCATACCAGTCTTTTGACTCCACAGAGTAAAATTAAAAAAATGAAGGAAAAATATAAAGACCAAGATGAAGAAGATCGTGAACTTATAATGAAGCTCCTTGGTGTAAGTGCTTCATGAAACCATTTCCATCTTTTGCTTTTTATCAGTAATGACACAAAGTAATATTTTCTTTGGGGATAAACATCCTAACACTCTTGGGAATATAAGGAAGGTTGTAAAGAGCAAAGGTAAAGTTTTTTAAAGGGTGTAAAATTCCATCAGATAATTGTAGGTTGTGTGTATTTGTCTTCTATTCTTGTGTTATGTGTGTCATCTAAATAAGTTAACCCTCATCCCTCACAATGGGACCCAACAGCTTAGTCTTAGGGAAATGGAAGCAAGTACCTGAGGATCAGTGTAAGATGAATGGAGGTTGAGTGCATCTTGTTATATTTTTATCTCAAGTCTTACAGACAGGCAGCTTCCCATAGTAATTAGCCGTCAGAACTACTGAAAAGAAAACCAAGAGGTGTATAGAGTGTGCTTCCACCAAGCTTGGAGAGCAGGGACCTGCAGAGTGACTTCTGTAATTCTTACGAATATGCGGAGAGCCAATTGTTCCGTCATCATCTTTGCCAATTTGCGAAATATGAAATGAAATCTTCGGACTGTTTTGTCTTTCTCTTATTATTAGTGTCTGCTGGAGAATGACTATTGGTGGTGTGTGTGTGTGTTTGTTCACTGTTTATATATTGTAGATACCAAGCCTTTATCAGAGAAATTTGATAACAGGATTTTTTTTTCCATTTGACCACTTCCCTTATATTAATGTATTAATTTTGTGTATGTTGTTATTTTGGCTCTGCTTTCTTCACAGTTTATCAAATTATAAAATTCTAAAGGATAATTTTTTTTTTGACAAGGAAGGGCTAGGAGCAGTGGATGAAAATTGCAGAGTTAAATATGGATTTGATGTAAGGAAAAACTTACTGGCTGTTAAAGCCAAAAATAAATGTGTGATAGACTGCTTCAGGAGCTGGGGTACTTGGTTGCTTCTTACTGGAGGTCTTTAAGCAGAGGTTGAATAACCAGTGGCAGGGCATATGCTAGAAGGGATTTATTGTCAGGTTTGGATTGGACGTTGTGGCCTCTGAGGTCTTTTCTAGTTCTTAGATTCTATGATACTGTCAAATAAAGTCCGCAGGTTCAAGCAAAGAAGAAAAAGGGAAGAAAGGGAAGAAAGGAAAAACAGGGAAAACAAAAGAAGAGACAGTGAAGAAACAACCCCAGAAATTCAGAGGTGAACTGAGGATTGGTGACAGAATTAAGAAAGAGGCTTCTCTTGAAGCTGTAACTCATGAATTACAAGAACTTGCCATGGACGACCAACCAGATGATAAGGTAAATCTTCTCATCTTCAGAAATAAATGACTGTCACTTCTTATATAAAGCTTCTACTGACATCGAAATTAAAAAGGCTCTACTTACTCAGTGCTCTTTCCTAAAAGCATGTTTATTCACTTAAAAAAAATTTTTTTTAAATAGTATTTTAAATTAAATGTGTTTATAGCATGTGGCAGTCTTAACTGCTTAATAAGAAGTAACATGGCATAGAAGATATGGAACCAGCCTGGGAATCAGTGATGTTATCCCCCACCCAGTTCAAGTCTGGCCTCTGAAATATCCTGGTTGTGTGATCCTGGGCAAGAAAACTTAATCTTAATATTCATGCCCCTGGCCACTTTTAAGGTTATACAATTTCAGAATGGTTACCAGTTGGCTTTAGTACAGGGAGTTTCCTCACTGGGAATTCCCAGTAAAATCACAAGTTCATACAACAAAATTGTGACTAGTGTAACCTCTGTAGCACTGGAAGAACTAAGTTATATTATTTAACCTGAAAGGACTGCTGCTATGCCTTGCCTCTTGATGAGATAGATGTGCCTTTTTTTTTCATGCATGGTATCAGGCTTGAGGTACAAACATTTGCAGATGCTGAAGGAGGCCTTCTTTGCTCATTGGCATACCTAATCAGCATTAGTTGCACTGGGATGAATTTGTCTTTCATCTTATAAAAATCACTTATTCTAAAAATCATAAATTTGTATTTCTGAGGTTTTTAGATGTTTTAGTGAAACTGACTAAAAAATATTATTTTTGAAGTGAATGTGGTCACAAAGTAAAATAGTAATTTGATATTGGCTCAAATAGAAGTCAGAAAAAAAATTTACTTCCTGATCTTTATGTAGAAAGGATTGCTATATTGAAGGTGGCCTTTGCAAAACTAACCTACATAATAATTTTGTTTACAAAAAATTTCAATTTTGTTCATAAAATTTCTAATTCTAGAAAATAGTCTTTGAACAAAGAAGTTCATTGAGGCTTCTTGTTAATTCATTATATAATTTAAATTGGAAATGATTGTTCTTTGTGGCAAATTAAATATAGCTCACGAACCACCATGTTCTCAGCTCAGTAAAGTTTCCTAGATGTATATAGCAATAATACTTTTTGTTTTTTAATGTTCCTGGGTGGCAATAAAACCAGTATTTTTGACTATTGCATTCTGATATTCTACACTGTTCTGTTGTCTTGGATCAATTAATTAAAATCTATAAATAATAACCATTCAATATTTAGGAATAGAATATCTTATGAAGAAAATTTTTTCAATTATAAGAATCCTCTTGGGTACATAATTAGAAAAGATCATGTGATTAATTTGGAGAATGTACTTCATCAGAAAATTTTCCTAGAGGCAGTAGTCATTGATAAAAGACTTTTTTGTTGATCTTCAGGTCTTTCCCAGTTTTTTTTCTTTTGATGGATACTTCATTATTCATTATACCTTTGGTGATTAAGAACAATAAAAACTTCCCAAACAGTATGGGACAATGTTAGATCACTTTTTTTTTCAAACCTTTCAGAGAGCACATCCTTTGTTTTACTCTCTCTTTGAGTAGTGTTGCTCTAAGAAAAATAAATTTAAAATGCCCAGTCCAAATTTTTATACCCTGTAACAACTCAAATTCTTTGCTTTCAGATCATTGCTAAATATAAACCTATACATCTCTACAAGGGTCAAGTGGTGACAATCTATTAATCACACTGTCTTGGCCATTATATGGTCTTTGGCACTAACTGTAATCTTGTTTTATTTACGTTTGCAACAGGAAGAGCAAGAGATAGACCAACAAGAAAATGAGGTATGATTTTATTGGGGAGGGGACCCCAACAGCACTGTGTCATTTCTGTTTCGTAAAAGATTCAACATAATTATCAGCCAATTTCTTTTTCCATCTTTAGTGCTACACAGAAGCATTTGCCCTAGGTTCCCTTATTCCTTAATAGTAAATGAATCAAGTTGAGCAGCAAGCAAGCAGGGCCCTAAAAACAGAAATACCTGGAACTGGGAAGTATATAACCAAGTTTTCTGGACCTCAGACTCTACTGCTAGTACTCAGCACCTAGTAGTTAAATTGCTCATGTAGCAGATTTCAGTCTTTTTCTAGTCATCATTGTAATTAATGGGCTACATAAAAGTGGACTCTCAAGTAAAAGAGGAATGGAAATAAGCCAGCCATTCTCACATTAATCTGTTATTTTGCTTTTTCAAAATTTTCCATATTTTAAGATGATGTACAATAAAATAACTCTTTAATTAGTACTGTCCTCACTTCCTCAACAATTCTTCATACATTATTGCAATTAAACACATCTCTGAAGACATAAGGTTGAAACTAACTCTTTGTTAATTAATGGGAGACGAGTAGTGCCTATTAGAGAGGGCTTTTTAAAAAATTCAGTTTTAGTTTCAGTTCCAAATTCCCACCCTCCCATTGAGAAGGCAAGAGAAACAAAAACATTACATGTGTAGACACACAAAATAAATTTACACACACACACCCTCTCTTAGTCTGCACTTTTGAGTTCATCCTATGTCTCTTATCTGGAGATGTCTTGCAGGTTCATTATGAATTCTTTGGAATTGTGATTGGTCATTGCACTGTCAGAAATGCTAAATCTTTGTTGTGCATTTAGTGTAGTGTTGTTATTGTATAAATTATCCGGTTTCACTATACTTTGCATCAGCAGTTCATAGAAATCTTCATAGGCTTCTCTGAAATCATGTCCTTCATTATTTCCTGACAGCACATTTCTGTCACCTTCATATGCCATAACTCGTTCAGTTCCTCAGTTGATGGGCACCTTGTCTATTTTCAATTCTTTGTCATGACAGAAAGAGCCGTCATGAATATATAGACCTTTTTTTCTTTTGTAGACGGTCATGATAATTACTGAGTGGTTTTATAAAAGTTATTTTTCTCTTTAGATGTTTATTAATCCACTTTTCTTTTTTAGCATCCTTGTTATTTCCCAGGACTCTCCCCCTCCCCAGTACTTTCCTTGTAACAAATCAAATCAACACATTAGCAGAGTAGGCTGTATTTCACAAATAGACAATACCACCTGTTTGCTGAGAACTGGCAAGCACGTTTCACTATCAGTCTGTGAAGTTACAGTTGGGTAAATGTTCTGGATTCCAGGCTTTTTGCTGCAACCCATGTATCTTTAGGCACAGAAACTGCTGGGTGATATTTGGTGGCCCCTTGCTATATATATTAATAGCCTAAAATATTGAAGGGTATATGGTACAGCTACCAGGAAAACAGTATTAGATAGTGTTATGAATAAATAATTGAATTTTCTGTAAAGGAAAGCTGTCCCTGCATCTGTTCCATTTCTGTTCACCTTGATAAAAGTCCAGCAATCTTGTATTTGTTTGGTGTTTGGAAAGAAGTAGCCTCATTTGCATTAATAGAGTGTGGTGCTGGAAACTGGATTTTGTAGCCAGAGAATTTTGACTCAAATTTCAGTTGTCGCAATGACTTTCTGATGTACTTTTTTTAATCTGCAAAATGAGATTGTTGGTCTAGGACAATATGAGATCACTTTCAGCTCTAAATCTATAATGGTACTGTAAAACTAAGTAAGCATATATATATATACATATATGTGGATATACCCTAGTAAGGCACCTTCTTAGTTCTCTTTGGAGAAGAGAAATCAAATTGTAATCTCCTAAATTAACAACATAAAAGGACTGATAGGAGATAAACACATTTTGACTCATTAATTTAAATAAACTGTATTGGAATTTTCTTTTTCTAATAGGAAAGGTCCCATTTCAAAATAGTTTTTTCTTTCCAGGAGAACCTCTTGGACTCTTTGACAGGACAACCCCATTCTGAAGATGTTTTGCTTTTTGCTATACCAATATGTGCCCCATATACCACCATGACCAACTATAAGTAAGTCATCACTAGACTACTCAAGTCAACAACAACAGAAGTATGCCTGGTAATTGCTTCATAATGTAATGATACATGCAATTTCTTTTTAAAGATACAAAGTGAAACTTACTCCTGGAGTCCAGAAAAAAGGAAAAGGTATTATTGTCCTCTAACCCTTGTAAGTTTAGTTTTAAAGAAGATGGTGAAGTGAATGCAGCCCAGTTCAATATTTTCTTCTTTTCTGCTCATAGCTGCTAAAACTGCCTTGAATATTTTCATGCATTCAAAAGAAGCAACAGCAAGAGAAAAAGATTTATTTCGTAGTGTAAAGGTAAGTTTTCTTTCATAGTCTTTGGACCTCTAATATAACCTCTGGCTCTGATACAGTCAAGTTAGAGTTGAAACAGTGATTGTAAATATGTTTAATGTCTATAACTTGAAAAATAAAGTTACTCAATACGTTTGTATTTTTTAGGACACGGATTTATCAAGAAATATTCCTGGAAAAGTGAAAGTATCTGCACCCAATCTGCTCAATGCAAAGAAGAAATAACAGACAAAACAATAATATATTTTGAAAGGTACTCAAATGCTCAAAGTGTCTTAGGTAAATAGGTTATACTATGCATTCTACAAAATAACTTTTTCCCCATTTCAAGTGGAAAAAAAATTCCCAATATCTTAATTGTAAGTATATAAAATTTTGTACAGCACTATATATATGCATCTATTCACCTAAATTAATGTAAAGTGAACCTTCATTTCATGTTGAAATACTGAGATAGTATATATGCTGCAGACCTAAAAATTACCCCTTTAACAAATGTTCTTGGATCAGTTTTTCTCCTGATATTAATAATTGATGTGTACTGTAATTGGGTATCTATATGCAGTTTTCCCTTCTCCAATCACTTCTGGAATTCCTCTTGGTGTAAGCTATGAATGTGTTTATTAAAAAAAAAAAAAATTACTATGATTCAGTTCTTTCTGCCCTCACCTGGCCCCTATCCCTTCAACTACCCTGTGCCACCCACATCCATTGGTAAGGTATCTACAGCATGCTGATATTTGTACTACTAAGGAACTACAATTACTAAAACTGTCTTTGCTCCCTTCCCAGAATTTTTGGGATTCCATTGTTCAGGTCAGAAGATAATAAATTAGTATTCTCAGTTCTTAGTAAAAGAAAGTAATATGGGGGGGAGGAGA
The DNA here is from genome assembly GCA_028658325.1 of Potorous gilbertii. NCBI lineage: Eukaryota > Metazoa > Chordata > Mammalia > Diprotodontia > Potoroidae > Potorous > Potorous gilbertii. Next base: position 442,529,714 of record CM053769.1, on the reverse strand, counting down.
GAGAAAGAATTTTATTAGAAATTTATATAAAAACCTCTATAGTATCTTCTGCAACTAAGTCATAGAACCCAAAACACACTTAAGGTTTTTTCAGTTGACATTTAAACTATCTCAGGAGAATTATGATATAATTGTGTACTAAAAGGATGTTCATATTCTACCATTTCCTTTCTCCATTTATGAATGTCAAAATTCCATGACCCTTGAAAGTTAAATTTCAGTTAAATTATTTTCTCTAGTTGCAAGCTTTCCTAATATGATTCTGTAAGGTGTCTGTATTAAATAAGAATATGTGATAGCCATTCTTGGACTTTTTGTCCAGTATGTTTATTTCTTTTTTCTCTAATAGAAGAAAATCATTTGCATTAAATACATTTATTGCAAATATCTTCAGACACAAAAATAAGTTCTCTAGGCCATTCACATGCAAATTTAAGCCAAAAAAGCTTACAACAACGCTGCTTACAGATGATGTCACACTTTGTGAAATTAATTACACCTTTTAGAATTTTGCTTGTCCATGCAAGATTTATTGTAGGCATGACCTGTAGAGAATCTTATGATCCAGATGTATTGTTACTACCAAACCTCTGAGTCACACTGTGAAGTAAGTGCTTTGGAAGGCAGTTCCATGAGCTGGCTAATAAGTCTTTAAAGCAAATGACTGCTTCTAGGCTTAGCCTGAAAAAGAGCAAAAAAACCATTGTTATAAAGTACTTTGAATTTTAATAAATTACAAAAAAAAGGAATTAAATAGATAGAAAAACTATAGTTTATAAGTGATGTTTGTTGTTAGCCCCCACCCTCATGATTTACAGGAAATTACCAAGTTAACCAATTAAAAACAGCATTTTTCCCCACTTAGGTTACCTTACAAGCGACTTTGGTTGTACTGAAAACACAAGTATTTCATTACTGTGAGCCTAAGAGAGATTAAAAAAATTTTTTTAGTCGTCAATGAAATTGAGAATTAAAAAAAAAATCATCTTTAATAAATAAAACTATACTTACTGCTTTGTGCTGGGCAAGCAAGTTGTTAGCACACCCACCGAAAACAATCACTTCCCCCTCATCACTTGAACAAGCTGTATGCCATAACCTGTACAGTAACAAAAAATTTCAAGTTAAAAAAAATGCCTTCCCTTCTACGGATTAGCAGTCTTTCCACCTCCTCCCCACAGGGGAAGGTGAAGAAAGCTTCCCCTCCCTATGGCTATATTCACATCACACCAAAACCAGAGGATAAAATTTTTTTTAAAAATTGGTCCATTATAAAGATACACATCTCTGTATCATATACATAAGCTAGGTGACCAGTTTTTCCCCTTTCAATGTTTTGGTGTTAGAGATAGCTTGAATGGTATCCATTTGGTTAGTATCTTAGATATATGTGATATATACATAAAAAAATAAATTTCACCTATCAGGTTGAAACCACATCAGGCTATCTCTTTATCTATCGGAAATATGATTCCAGCTTCCAAATCTTGGCAGTTCTATTTCCACATCTTTTCTTTTCAATGTTTCTACACTGTTTCAATTATCTCCTTTCAGAGGCAAGGGCTTCTCCTTCACACAGCTGTCAAAATAATCTTAAGGCACAGGACAATCCATGTCAGACTTTTGTTGGAAAACATACCTTAAAAATTCCTTAGCCTAATGTATAAAAGCCATCAATGTTTCCAGCTATGCTTACATACATTTTATATCACCCATTCTAATTTCTAAACAAACTGGACTTAATGTTTCCTGAACTCCATATTACATCTCCTTATGAACTGTCTTCTCAGCCTAGAATACTGTACCTTCCTTTTCCTCCTTATATCTCCTATCTTCCAAGACTCAGTTCAGGTGTCACCTTCCTAAGTAAACCTTCTCCCTCCTCAAATTGCCTGGTATTGATTTATTCTTATCCTAGCAGATTACAAGCTAGCTCAAGGAGATATAGTTCTGAATTTGTCCTTGTATCCCCAGTACCTCACCACATTTAAGAAATGTTCATTTTATGAAAATGAGAAACTTTATGAACTATCTTCATCTCCACACATGGGAATAAAATGAATTATGGATGACATCTGAAGTTTTAGAAAAATGTTTCAAAAGAAAAATGCCATCTTATTAGAACCCATCTTTTCTATTAGTATTTTTTCAAATTCTGAATGACACCACCATTACTTATCTAGGCAAATAAGGACATTAACCTTAGGCAGAAAAAATATAGTGGGCCAAAGTTCAAATTCTACCTAAGGCTTGTATAGTTTATTATATGTGGGCAATTTATGAATTTAATTTCTCCCTTTAAGACATAATGCTTAATGCACAAAATCATGAGATAAATTTATTTATGAAAAAAGTCCCATTTCAAGCTCTCACCTTTCTAAGGTAGTAAAAGTTTGTATAAAGTGATTATTTTGGTTAAGCAACTTTGGGGAGGAGGAGGAACAACGATCATTTTGGAAAAAAAGGGTACTCTATTTAAAACTGAGATATGGGTTCAACTATTATGAATTCCTAATGCCTGTTCTGCTGAACAAATCTCAGTCTTTTCCATACATACGTAGGCATAGTCCAGCCATTTTACATTTTACAAGATATCCCCATTTTACTTATAAGGAAACATTCAGTTTTTCATTTGCCCAAAGTGACATAGCCATTTAATAGAACTGGATATAAAAGCCTAATATCATAACTGTGATAGCTTGGCCTTGCTAATTAACATCACCTACTATCATAAGCAATTTATGGATGAAGTTCACTATAAATAAATATCGTAGCATTTTTAAAAAACCAATCTGTTAATAGGAAGGAAAACACTCCAGAGCAAAGAATAATGAGCATTTCAAGTTACCTTTCTAGAAAAAAATCAATTATTCCAACAGGAAGAGTGAGGAGTGAGGATGACACTATGCTTGCAAACTTAGATGCTTGCAAACTACACCTATTCCTTCAGAAGCTTAAATTTTTAGAAAGCAAAGTTACTAATTAGCCACAGAAATGATACCATACCATTCTGAGGCAAGGGATAGAGCTATGCCTGTGAAAGAAACTGCATCTACCAAATGCCTGTGTCTCAGATGTAGAATTTGAACTTACGAAGCCCTGACTCCAAAAGACATGATGATATTACTCTATTCAAAGTTGATAATTTTATGTAATGTTAAATAGTGTTAAGTCAAATGGATTTTTCTAAAGCATTAGGCATTAAAACCAAAAGACATATATATACATACATATATATATATAAAATCATATATATAAAGGCCTCCTTCCCCACTCACCAGAATACTCTATAAACATTTCATAATGGTCCACAATTTCACTGCTATTTCCTTAAGTCATTTTTCTTAGATGCTCACCTAATTCAGAAGCTAGTCAATTTTGTACAGTAAAGTCTCTCATTTGAAGATACTACCATGACTTCTCTCTGTAAATGTGGGAAGTACAAAACTGAGGACAATTGTGAAGAACAATTTCTAGGTCCAGAATCTACTTTTAAGATTTTGTGAGAGACAGTTGGAGTAAGTTTAAGGATAATTAAAGAGGAAGGACTTGATTCAACTAGAAGGAAAAGGAAGATAGTAATTATAGCAAGGCAAAAAGAATAGATAAGTAAAAGTAAAGGGATTGTAGTCCCTAAAAACTTCCAAAAAACTCACTCACTCACTCTCTCTCTCTCCCCCACTTTTTGCAGGAAACCTTTCCAGACCTCTCTCAATTATAATTCCTGTCTGTATCTTCTTTGTATATAGCTGTCTGAAAGTTGCCTCCCCCAATTAGATTGTGAGTTCATTGAGGGCAGGGACTTCTGCCTCTCTGCATTACCAGAACAAGACACTGTGCCTCATAAATGCTTTGACTGACTAAAGACCAGAAAGCCCTGTGGAACACTTAAAGTTAGTGGGTTACTATTCTTAAAAGGAATGAAAGTGAGGTTTCAGTGGGGGAAAAGGCATCTCAAGTGGATGACAGGAAATCTCAAAATTGTCAAAAGGTTAGAATGGAAGAATGCCACATGAGAAGAGAAAAGGAAGAAAACAATACAGAGATGCCAGCCTCCAGACCAGAAACAGAGCCCATCTAATTAAGTAGACGGCTAAGAGTGTATTTTTCTGGTGTCATGGTTCCATCTGAGTTTTGATGAAAGTAACTTCTTGGTGATCATTTTCATGAAACTTGACATGGGCATAAAGGGGCACCACTTTAGAAAGCACAAGGCTGCATTTGGAGCACAGATATTAAAACTCAGAGGGAATTTGGACAGAGGTCATCTACCTAAAATGCTTTCTAATCAACAAAGCATTTGTAAACCAGTGAACACAGGAACTAATAGAGATAAGGTATACAGGCTGATACTGATGTTTCCTCCACTGTCTCTTTTGGCATTATAATACTCTGATCCTTTACATTCTCCTGGGAAGTTCCTCTCTTTAAGAATGTGAAAACCAATCTATGAGTGCCTTTAAAACTATGTGGACTTTAGCATTCATTTCCTCTGTATGTAAAGGAACAGAATTAGAAACACTGATCTCTACACTTCTATATATGAGGGGTTCCAAAATGGTCTCATACTTGAATCTACTTTGTGCCATGCACAATGCTTTTTGAATGATGAGACCAGAATGCATAAAAAATCCTCACAGATCTGTTCAACTTAATACCTGTTTACTTAACTCTTTCCAGTTCAGTCATTAACATTTCCTCTAACATTCTCTCAAGCTGCTGTTTCACATTTCTCTTCCTTTTCGCTCCCCAACTACTACAACCACTCTGTCTCCAGAAGTCCTATCTCAAATGTTATCATCTTAAAATTTTCTCAGTTCTAATCTTCCTTAATATCTCTACAACTTTAGATACTGCTGACATTCCCCCTTCCTGGCTATTCTTTATCTTCCCTTATGTTGCTTTCTTTGGGTTTTCCTGTCTAATCCTTACTCAATTTTCTTTTTCTTCCTTTTGCTTTTTAGGAGGAAATCAGGGCCAAGTAGACTTGCTAAGTCACACAGCTAGTGAGCGTATAAGGATGGATTTTAAGTTGGGTCCTCCTGACTCCAGGTCCTATCCACTACACTACCAAGCTGCCCCTTCCTCAATTTTCTTCACCAGTTTATCGTCCACCTGCCACTTCGTAAAAGTAGTTGTCCTCCATGGTTCTATCCTGAGTCACCTTCTTGTTCTTCCTATTCCCTTCTTTAGCGATTTAACTAATGAAATCATTTCTACATGTCTCCAGACCTGAGCTATCTAGCCCTAATTCTCTTAAAGTCCATTCTCTAGGTGGTTTGTTCAGCATTTGATTCTGTCAGCTTTTCAAATTCAAAATGTCCAAAATAGAACTAAAAATTTTTCCCTTCCTTCCAAATTCCCTATTTTTTATGAGGATATAACCAACTTGAGATGCCCAGGTTGTAACTTATGAGTTCTTCATGCTCCTTTTTCTCTATTACACAAAGAAGTCACTTACACATGCACAATTCATTTGTTCAGCATAGAGATGATGAATCATTTTTGCTTATACCTTGGTTTTTCAGCATAGCTGTGTTTAAACTGTATCCATTCATTCTTATTGATCCAATAAGTCCAGGCATCACCTGATAACACAGAGCCAAAGAAAAAAGACCCTTAAGCATATTATTTTGTTGTATGTGGAAGTGATGTTAAATTGGACTTTTTAATTTTACCAAGGGAGGAGATTTGAAGCTCATTTCCAAAAATGTATTACATTTTGTGTGTAAGTAGAACAGTGTTATGTAGAAGAAGTAGAAATAAATATGAGCTGGTTTTTTTTTTTAACTTTCATTGGAACTGATAGCTAACTAAAGCCCATCCATCCCCTAAAACTTTGAGACCCTCTGAAAATTAAACAAAAAATAATGAATAGGAAGACTGATTGTAACCTATTAGACGTGGAGACAGAGAATCCTATTTGTAAATGACTCTTTGGACTTTCTAGAGTAACACAGGTGATAAAATTATATTTGTTTATATACTCTCTTCCTGTGGGAAGTTAGAGGCACACATGTTCTCCTCAGTCAAAGGCATCAAAACCAACTTACTCAGTGGTTGTTTATCGGTGGTAAACCCGCCAAAGAGAAAAAGATGATCTGGAGAAACTGGTGTTAGAGAATGCCACGAACGACCAACTGGGCACAGACCTTGTGGAATTCTGAAAAAGTAAAAGCTAGTTGTCATCAACTAACAAAAATGTTCTCATTTGTTCCCACTTCCCTTCAAACAGAATTCAACAACAAAATTACAAATTGGCATGAATTAGCATTGGCAAGTTTTTAATTAGTAATCTCATGTTTACCTCAATGAGTGATTTTGGTAAAACAGAATAATCATAATGCACTATTCCTTTAATAAGGAATGAATCTACCCTGGAAGGACTTCTCTAATGTCATGTGTTACCTACAATTCATTCCATTCCCATGTATCCAGATTAAGATAATGGAGGTCATTCATCCTGGAGTCCTGAGGGAGGGGAAAAAAAAGTTACTCTAAATAATCCAAAAGGAAACCAAAATTTAGAAAGGATATACTTACTCGGTATCTGCCTCCAAATACAAAGCCTTTGTTTCCAACAGTAGCACAGGCATGGGCAGCTCTAGGAGATGGAGATTTACCCTACAAAAAAGCATCACATGGGAAAGCTTTGCTAATAGACTTTAATTAAAGGCTAAGATGATAGGAGAAAGTGGTTGTTTCTGGGAATGGGAATAATGTCAACAGAACTGTATCTGAAGCTAAGCAAGTGAAAACAATATTAGCAATATCAATGCTAACACGAAGGGATAGGAAGACCAGACCAACTGCCTGAATAACTGCTAAATAATAACTGATAATAAATACTATATAACTACTCTATAGTGTAAGCTGGAATTTATTCATCTCAATTGACGATTTCCTTTAATGACAGAACTAATAAAGAATTCTTAAAACCTTACTTTTTTATAGTACAAAAAAAATAGGCTATATAAGAATTGTAAAACAGATGAATTCACTTTGAATGTGGTGCTTGGATACCAAGGTACTACATAACTTAATGAGTATGCAGGAAGAAGATGACCAAATTTGAAAAAATCAACCACATCACTTACCCTCTTCCTAAAAAGTGCAAGAATTGATTATGTCATATAACAAAAAAAGTAAAAAAATAAAATTATACCTCATATCCTTCTTCAGTCCATTTTCTAGTCTGGGAAGATATTTTTACACTTTAAAAAAACTGTGATCAAAATAAAAAGACATTTTAATTCAATGTTCTGAGGAAACTTACTGTAGTTATAGGCTGCCTCCACGTAAAAGTTTCAGTATCCAAAACATGTACATGATCATTCCATCCCCTGGGATGACTTGAGTTCTAAATAAGATAAAAATTTAAATTTCACTACTTCTGGTCATATTCGGTCAGTTCCCAACTTATGGTTTCCACGTACTTATCCATATTAAATTGCACACCATGAGCTCCTTAAGGGAAGAAACTATGTTTTCCCTTTTCTGTAGCCCAGTGCTTAGTACATAACAAGCTAATATAAATAAGTTAACATAAATGCTTGTAGATATAAATTAACGAACAAGGCATACCAGAAATGGAAGGAAGGAGAGGGGTATATATGGTGATTTTATCAATAATTCAGTTTAATTCAACAGTTTACTGAGTCAAATAAATTTAAAAATTACTTACCCAAAAAGATGTTTCATCAAACTCAAAAGTTCCCAGTTGTTTATCTTCAGGTAAATACCCATAACCTCCAAAAAATATTAGCCTGTAATATAAAAATAAGACATTTTACAAACTATCACCACTCTAAGCTTATTCACTAGTGATTCATTTTATTGTATCACATTCAAAATGATGAGGTATCTTTTTGATATTTACTTCACTCAGATGAGAATGTTAAGTTTTTAAGGGTAAAACACTTTATATTCAGTTAGTACACATTATAAACTTACTGGTAAACCAATATTATATATAAACAATACACTAATGCTACTAACTCACTTGTTTTTATATACCCAAACACCAAGCTTGTCCTTTGATGATGGGGGAACTCCTTGGCAATCAACTCTTACCCACTGCAACACTCCATCTGTAGATCTTGAATCCAGCATATAGAACTGCAGAAAAAATTTTATTTAGGCAATTAAGGGAGAAGAAACTGGACACAATTGTAGAGCAATATTATCAGTCTGAGATTTGCAACAGAGAATAGCCAGGTATTATAATGCAGATTACTAAAAGTCTGTCATTTCAGCTTCAAACAAATAAACACTTTCCTCCCCTATATCTGAGATATCTCACACTCTACCAGATTTAAGCTCTGTAATCGTCATCCTATCCAACCTACTACAATCATCCTTTCATTGACCTTAGCACTGCTAGTTTCTTTTTTCCCCAAATTGTGTCAAAAAAATCATATTATTACACTCTCACAGGACTGGGGAGAAAATGCTTTGTAAATTACTCCTTTGTACTTATTCATTCTATCAAGTACAGTGCCCTGTTATGAGGGGTATACTAACATTCAATTACAAAGAACAAAACTACCTTGAGAAGAAATGTTAAGTCAGCTAAAAAGTAACACACAAATATGTTATTAGTTAAGAAAAGTTGGCTGAAAATATAATTTTTTGCAGCCAAAATACTAAAGGCAATATTGCATGTTTGGCCAACATATTTTTGAAAGTGGTAGAGTAAGAAATCCTTTAACTTCACTTGAATAATATAAAAAAAATCTAATGTCCCCAAACTTACTGCTTTTAGGAGTTGGAAAAACAACTTTAAATGCTTGAAAACACTAACCTTGTTTGTATTGCCTCTTGAATGATGTCCTCCAAATAAGTACAGCACTCTATCTACACAAACAGCACAACTCCCTGACATAGAAGGGGGAACATCACCTTCAGTATTTTTCTTTGTCCTAATGGGAAATAAAAAATCTGAATGTTAAATAACTATCTTTCCGAAGAAGACAGAACAGATTAGGAAACAAGTTTAGAACCTCAGTTTTTCAAACCTAATATTTTCCCCTATAGTAAGGAAAAAATACTTAGAGATTAGAGTTGAGAGGGCCCTTCAGTGGCCATCTAGTTCAATTCATATTCAATAGATGTCATCAAATTAGAAGTTCCCTCCAACAATATAGTTTTCAATACACTTCTGCCTGCCTATCCTGTGTACCTTATCCACCTCCTCCCGTAAGTTAACCACAAAGTGTATCTAAGATGCTATCCCGTAACACTGACTAGCAATACCTATCATCTCTGGCCCTTCCCTGAGGATGTTTTTTCATGCGTGTTTTTCAAGTATCCTCATTGGTTGTATTCTTTACCCTGCTCATACATACCAAGTGCCTCTCCACTAGTCTCTTATGTTGGTAGGCCATACAGCAACAATGGTAGAAAGTTGGTTTTTAAAAGATGGGCTTTATGGGGAGGAGCTAATTTGGTGAAGAGAAGCTACACAGTCACCTGAGCACTCCCCAGTTTCTCTCAGAAATAATGTTAAATCAAGACTCTAAACAGATTTTGATTCTGGAGTGACAGAACCCACAAAAAAATTGAGTGAAACAATTTTTCAGCTTAAGATAACTTAGAAGGACTTCAAGAAAAGGTGTGTCTCACTTGGATAAAAGGGAAGCACAATCCAGCATAGTGTCCTGGCAAGTCAGCAAGAGGCTCTTAGCCACAGCACAGATTAGCAACCAAGGCCCCTTGGTCTTGGCTCAGCAGACCAACAATGAGGCCTCCAAACTCATCGCAGAAGGCAAATTGCAAGCTCTGGAACCCTGGCACAACAGGCATAACTAGGCCAGACCCCTCCCTCCCTAGAGTGGAGTGGGCAAGCCGCAAATACAAGGCCCCTGTGCAGAAAGCAAGTGACCAGGTCCCCAGTCAAGTCTATTTTTTTTCTTCAATCAATTTTTGTACTTCCTTTTCCAAGCTATTGATTCTTTTTTTTCATAATTCTCTTGCATAACTGATTTCTTTTCCCAATTTTTCTTCTACCTCTCTTGATATTTAAGATCCTATTTGGGTGCTTCAAAGAGGACTTTTTGAGCTTCAGATCAATTCATATCCCTCTTTGAGGCTTCACATGCAGTCATTTTGATGTGGGACTCTTCTGAGTTTGTTTTGATCTTCCCTATTATTGTATTAGCTTACAATGGTCAGAAATCTTTTCTGTTTCTTATTCATTTTTTATCCTATTTCATGACTTTTAAAGTCAAGCTTTTTCCTGGGTTACAGGAGACTGTAACTGCCTCAAACTGTCCCAAACTTCTTGTGCTGGGGGCCAGGGGCCCAAGTCAGTGACAGAAATATTAAATGTAACTTTTTTAGACCATGATGCAATCAAAATTTCATGCAATAAAAAGCCATGGAAAGATAGGCTAAAAACTAATGGAAACTAAATCTAATCCTAAAGAATGAGTGGGCCATACATCAATAATTTCATCAAAAAAATGACAAAATAAGATGCCAAACTTATGTTATGTAGCCAAAGCAGTTCTTAGAGGAAATTTTCTTTCTCTAAATGCTTACATGAATAAATATATAGAGAAAAGAGATCAATGAAATGGGCATACACCTAAAAAAAGAACAAATTTTAAAACCCCAAATACCCAATTAGAAATTCTGAAGATCAAAGAAGAGATTAATAAAATCGAAAGAAAACTATCAAACTAATAAATAAAACCAAGAGCTAGTTTTAGGAATAAAACAATAAAACAGATGAACCTTTGGTTAATTTGACTTAAAAAATAAAGACCAAATGAACAGTCTGAGAAATGACATGGATGAATTCACCACCAATGAAGAGGAAATTAAGCAATAATTAGGAGCTACTTTGTCTAACTGCCAATAAATCTGACAATCTAAATGAAATGGATGAATATTTACAAAAATATAAATTGCCCAGATTAAGAAAAAAAGAAATATAATACTTAAATAATTCAGTTTTAGAAAAAGAAATTGAATACGCCATCAATGAACTCCATAAGAAAGTCTTGGCAGAGTCCAGATGGCAGAGTAGAAGGATGTACCTGCTCTAGCTCTCCTCCTATAGCTCTTAAAAATACTTGTAAAAAATGACTCTAAAAGAATTCTAGAGCAGCAGAAGCCACAAAATGACAGCGTGAAACAGATTGCCAGCCCAAGACATCCAGGAAGGCCAACAGGAAAGATCTATCACACTGAACTCCAAGTGGAGTACAGACCAGCATGGGCCAGATGGCACAGACTGGAGCAGGCTTCAGGGCGTTGAATCAAGGGTAACTGCTGTGGTTTCCAGATTTCTCAAACCACAAACACCAAAGATAGCTTCAAAGGTCAGTAAAAAAGCTCTTTCACCTGGGCAAGAGGGGAGCCTGGTACAGCCCCAGGGCAGCAATAGCCACTACAGCAACATCATCCATTTTTGGAGCTCTTGGCCTAAAGAACCTGGGGGAATTGAGCAGATGATCTGGGTCTCAGTACTGAGTGGTGGTCCTAGCGTGAGGAAAAACGCTGGCGTGGTGGAGCTGGTGGCAGCTATGGAGAGGGAATCCTACTCACAGTTTCAGGGCAGAAAAGAGTGCTTTTGGTTGCTCACACACTAGAGTACAGGCTAAGAGAAGGGTAAACTCCTCTCCCTTGATTGTGCCACCTTGGAGGAACTGAGAATTTACAGGTCCCTACAAATATCTCAAAAAACAGCTGCACAAAACCTCTGAAGCCTAGAGTACTATACTCTCCACTTGACAAAGAACTTAAAAGTCAAGTAACTGGCTTGGAAAATGCCCAAAAAGGGTGCATATGGGTATATGTATGTGTATATTATACATGTATATGGGTATATGTTGTAGGGCACAGGGTGAGCTGAATATGAAAGGAGAATAGCTAAAAATAAAATTTACTATTGAGTGGAACATACTAGGAGTAAGAGAAAAGGAGAGGTAGAATGTAGCAAATCATCTCACATAAAAGAGGGAAGAAAGAGCTTTACAATGGAGGGGAAGAGGGGGGAGATTAAAGGAAGTAAGTGAGCCTTATTCTCATGGGTTTAGCTTAAGGAGGGAATAACACACTCAATTGGATATGGACATCCATATTATCCTGCAAGACGGCAGAGGGAAGGGGGTAGATAATAGAAGGGACAGCAAATTGAGGAAAAGGATAATCAGAAGCAAACATTATTGTGGGAGGACAGGTCAAGGAAGAGAATGGAATAAACGAAGAGCAGGATAGGACACAGGGAAATGTGGTTAGTCTTTTACAACGTAACTATTATGGAAGTATTTTGCATGGTTACACATTTAGGACCTACGTTGAATTGCCTGTTTTCTCAATGAGGGTAAGTGGGGAAGGAGGGAGAGAATATGAAACTCAAAGCTTTAATGAATTTTAAAAATCGTTCTAGCATGCAACTGGAAAATAAGATGTACAGGCAATGAGGTACAGAAATCTGTTTTGCCCTACAGGAAAATAGAGGGGAGGGGCATGGAAGGGAGTGGTAATAGAAGGGAGGACAGACTGGAGGAAGAGGTGGATGGGGGAGGCAGTGCATGCTGTCCTGGGGTGGGGAGAAATGGGGAGAAAATTTTGAATTCAAATTCTTATGGAAGTGAATGTTAAGTACTGAAAAATAAATTTTATACACACACATACATCCTTTTTTTTTTTTAAATTAAAGATCTCCAGGGCTAGATGGATTTACAAGAGAATTCCACCAAATACTTAAAGAACAATTAATTTTAAATACTATATAAACTATTTGGAAAACCTATTTTTTTATGATACAAATAAGGTACTGATACCTAAACCAGAAAGAGTCAAAACAGGGGAGAATTATAGACCAATATCCTTAATAAATATCAATGAAAAAATTTTAAATAGAACATTAGCAGAGAGATTATAGCAATTTATCACCAAGATAATACATTACAACCAGGTGGGATTTATAAGAGGAATGCAGGGCTAGTTCAATATTAGGAAAACTACCACCATAACTGAACATATCAGTAAGATCAACAGAAATCATGATTATCTCAATACACGCAGGAAAAGCCTTTGACAATATACAGCACCTGTTCCTACTGAAAACACTAGATGACACAGGTACCAGTGTAGCTTTCCTTAAAATAACAAAGCATTATCTTTAATGGGGATAAGCTAAAAGACTTTCCAATACCATATAGTATTGGAAATACTACCTACAGCAATAAGAGAAGAAAACGAAATAGAAGGACTTAGAATAGACGAGGAACAAAGCTACCATGCTCTGCGGATGGTTTGGTACACTTTTAGCAGAGGTGCAGACTATAAAATAAACCTACACCCAGCATTTCTATATGTTCTCAACAAAGCTCATCAGCGAGAAACAGATTCCATTTAAAATAACTATATAAAATACTTCAGAGTCTATCTACCAAAACAAACCCATGAACTATATGAACATAATTACAAAATACTTCACACGAATAAGGTGATATCTAAACAACTGGAGAAATATTACTCATAGGTAGCCTGAGACAACAAAATAAAAATGACAATCCTACCCTAATTATTTTTCTTATTCAGTGCCGTACCAATCAGACTACCAAAAAATTTTATAGAGCTAGAAAAAAATAATAAAATGTATCTGGCAGAACAAAAGGTCAAGAATATCTGGGGAATTAATGAAAAAAGTGTAAAGGCAAAAATAGATCTAAAACTATATTATAAAGCAGCAATCATCACAACTATTTGGTACTAAGAAATAAGAGTGGTAGATCAATGGAATAGGTCAGATATACAAAACACAATAGTAAGTGACTATAGTAATCTGCTATTTGATAAACTCCAGGCTCTGGCATAAGAACTCACTATGTGACAAAAACTTCTGGAAAAACTAGTATGGTAGAAACTAGGTATAGAGTGAAACTCACAACCTATACCAAGGTTGTTGTCCTTCCTTCTCAAAGAGAACCAAAATGACATCATCATGATAAAGTCAAGTTTCAGTGTCTCCAACTGTGGCTGATCAGACCAATATGAGCTCAGAATGCTCTACCACCCATTGGGCAAAGATAATCCATGTGAACATTTGAGGCATGGATATTCCAACCCCAAATGTGGGCATCTTACATTTACTTTGTGCTGTCTCAATTCTGCTTTGCTCAGAGCACAGCACCTTTCCTGATGTGGGCATGCCATGCTGAGTGGTCCTGTGTCTTTGTCTCCCATGTCCAACAATCAAATCCAAAGTTCTTGAGAGTGTGCTTGTATTGCTTCTTCTGACCACCATGTGTGATTGCCTGCCCCATGTGAGTTCTCCATGAAATAGTCTTTCAGACAAGCGTACATTTTGCATTCAAACAACGTGGCCAACCCATTGGAGTTAGGCTCTCTGAAGCATAGTTTGAATGCTTGGCATTTTGAAATGCTTAAGCAAGGACTTCAGTGTCTGGTACCTTATCCTGCCAGGTGATCTTCAGGATCTTTCTAAGATAGTTCAAATGGAAGCAATTTAGTTTCCTGGGATGGCACTGGTAGACGGTCCATGTTTCACAGGCATACAACAATGAGGTCAGCACAACAGCTCTATGGACCTTCAGTTTGGTAGTCAGTCTGATACTATTTCTCTCCCATACTTTTCTTTGGAGCCTCCCAAACACTGCACAGCTCTAGCAATGTGTCAACCTCATTGTCAATGTGTACATCCCTGGAAAATACACTACCAAGGTAAGCAGATTTATCCACAGCATTCAAAATTTCTCCATTTGTTATAATCGATGGTTCCACACATAGATGGTATGGTGGTGGCTGATGGAGCACCTATGTTTTCTTGGTGTTCATTATTAGGCCAAAATTAGCACAGGCAGCAGAGAATTAATCTATACTTTGTTGCACTCAGCTTCAGAGGTTGCACTGAATGCACAATCATCTGCAAACAGAAAATCATCCACCAACACTCCCTCCACTTTGGTCTTGGCTTGTAGCCTTTTCAAATTGAAGAACTTACCATCAGTATGGGAGCTGACCTTGATTCCATGTTCATCCTCATTGAAAGCATTTGATAACATGGCTGAAAACATCATGCTAAAAAGCATAAGAGCAAGCACACAACCCTGTTTCACTCCACTGGTGACTGGAAAGGCACGAGAACATTGTCAGCCATCCAGAACCTGGGCAAACATGCCATCATGAAACTGATGTACAATACTGATGCACTTCTCTGGGCAACCAAATTTTGACATAATTTTCCACAAGCCCTCATGACTAACAGTGTCAAAGACCTTCATCAGATTTATAAATATTGTGTACAGACCTCTGTTCTTCTCCTGGAGTTGTCAGGCAACAAACACCATATCGACTGTTCCTCGGCCCTTTCTGAATCCACACTGACTCTCAGGTAGACAGTCATCTTCCAAATGAAGGATCAGCCTAATAAGGAGGTCTCTAGCAAGACTCTTGCTACCAATGACTAAGAGAGAGACACCCTGCTCCGTGATTGTCACAGGACAATCTATTTCCTTTATCTTTATAGAGATGGGCAATGGAAACATCCTTGAACTCCTGGAGAATAACCTCTTCTTGCCATATAACCTGGAAATTTTCAGTCAGCTTTTGCATGAGCAGTGGTCCCCCTAACCTGGTAAATCTCAGCTGAAATACAATGAGCACTAGATGCTTTGCCACATGAAAGGAGCCTAACGGCCCTCAAAATCTCTTCTTCAGTTGGAAGTTCAGTTAAAGGGACTGACTTCAACCTGAGGTTAATGGTCAATGGCCTTAGCACTGACTGATGGTGTGTTGAGAACACTATGGAAGTGATCAGACCATCTCTAGGATCAGGTTCTTACCACTAATCAGCGTAGCTCCATCAGCATTGAGTAGTTATGATGTACCACAGGATTTTGGTCCATAAATAGCTTTCAGGGAATCATAAAAGCATTCTGGATTGTTACTATCAGCATAAAACTGAATTTCATCTGCCTTCTTACTGAGCCAGGAATCCTGCATCTCTAAGCTTTGCTTGTACTTTGCTTTTGATAGAATTAAATGCTGCCTTTTTAGAGGTGGATGAATTATCTTGGTGGCAAATCCTGTTTCATTTAGCAGCTTCTGATTTTCCCCATCATTTTCATCAAACCAGTCTTGGTGTTTGTGAGTGTTCTGACCTGGATGAGCAAATGCAGTGCTGTACACCAAATCTCTGCAAGCTGGCCCCTCCTTTTCTACTTCACTATTGCCAACTGTGTGTTGGCTCAACTTTCTCTCCAAGTTTAGCAACAAACTGTTCATGCTAGAGAAGAGCTCTAATTTGTTGACATTAATTCTTCTGGTAGTCATTTTGCTTTGGAAGTGGCACTTTTGATGAATGCAAATATTTAGCTTGGAAAGGATAAGTCCATGATCAGTCCAGCACTCTACACCCCACACGGCCTTTCTCACTCTCACATCTTGTTTTTTCTTCTTACAATCACATAGTCTATTAGATGCCAATGTTTGCTGCAAGAGTGCATCCATGATGTTTTTTTGTGTTTAGGTAAAAAGAAAACAGTGTTGGTGATGAGATCATGCAATGCACAAGTCTTCAGAAGTAAATGACTACTGCTGTTGCTTTTTTCTGACTCCATTCCTCCCAGGACTCCCTGCCAAGTCTAGTAGTCTGAACCTACTCTAGCATTAAAGTCACCCAGAATTAGAAGTTTGTCCTCTTTTGGTACATGTATGATAAGAATCTCTAGATCTTCATAAAATTTTTCTTTGACTCATCAGGATTCATCATGTTGGGAACACGGGCACTCTCACATCTTATTTTCTCTTCTCCTTACAATCACAGTCTATTAGATGCCAATGTTTGCTGCAAAGGTGCATCCATGAGGTTTTATTTGTTTAGGCAAATGGAAAACAGTGTTGGTGCTGAGAAGGTCATGCAATGCACAAGTTTTCAGAAGTAAATGACCATTGCTGTTTCCAACTTCATTCCTCCCTAAGACTTCCTGCCAAGTCTGGTAGACTGAGCTTACTCTAGCATTAAAGTCACCAGAATTATAAGTTTGGGATGGGAATCTGAAAAACTTATATCAAAGGAGTAGCAGCAGTCAGACTTGTTCCTGTATCAGGGCAAGGTGAAAGTTTATAGATCACATTCTGAGCTGTTTTTAAGCTCTTTACAGAATATCATACTCAAAACCCAAAGAATGCAGCAGCAGAGATACAAGTATATTAACACATTGTTGACAGAGGTATAAAATGGTCCATTCATTCTGGAAAACAATTTGTAACTATGCCCAAAAGGTCATTAAGCTCTCCTTTAATATTTTTCTCCCAATTACAAGTACAAACAATTTTTGAGATTAATTTTTAAAGTTCTTTTGAGTTCCAAATTTTTCCCTCCTTCCCCCCACCCATTGAGAAGGCAAGCAATTTGATATAGGTTATACATGTGCAATCATGCAAAATATATTTCCATGTTAGTCATGTTGTGAAAGAAAACACAAAGAAAAATAAAGTAAAAATAAAGAAAAAAAATATGCTTCAATCTTCATTCCTACTCTGGAGATGGAGAGCATTATTCATCATAAATCCTTCAGAATTGTCTTGGATCGCTATATTGCTGAGTATAGCTAAGTCATTCACAATTGCTCATCATACAATATTACCATTACTGTGTACACTGTTCTTCTGGTTCTTCTCATTTCATTTTGCATCAGTTCAATTAAGTTTTCCTAGGATTAAACTCCTAATTTAAGCCAGTGATACCACTACAATGGTCCAAACTCCAAGGAGATCAAAGAAAGATAAAAAGGACCCAAAATGTGAAAAAAAAACATTTTAGAGTACTTCATTTTGTACTGGTGAATGGTTAAAGTATAGGAATAGAATATCATA
Source organism: Potorous gilbertii (assembly GCA_028658325.1). Lineage (NCBI taxonomy): Eukaryota > Metazoa > Chordata > Mammalia > Diprotodontia > Potoroidae > Potorous > Potorous gilbertii. The sequence continues at coordinate 442,511,858 of CM053769.1, read as the reverse complement.
TACTATACTATATATAAAACTATAAAACAAGACGAAGTAGATGGTTTCAAAGAAGCTTGGAAAGTGCTATATAAATTGATGAATAGAAAAGTGAAGAGACCAATTTATACTAAAAGACAATTTTGAAAGACTTGAGCACTCTGTTCAATGCAATGATAGAGACTGATGAAGGGATTTCATGAGAGACTGATGAAGAGGTATGCTACCCATCTCTTCAAAGAAAGGTAACGTACTCAAGATGCACAACAAGATATATTTTCAGATATGGATAATGTAGAAATTTGCTGAGTATTAATATTTCCAAGGACTTGGTTTCCCAGTCTCCACCTGCAATTGGTAAGTGAAAGATGAAAAGGAATATTATACAGCAAAAAAAGGGGGCAGAAGCATGAGGGCGGAGAAGATAACAGAAGGAAGAAAAATAATACAAGCAAGAATGAAAGCTCTGAAATCTACAAGTTGAACTTAACTAAATTTTTAAAAAAGCAAGTTGTATATAACAGAGACCTGATGTTTCATGTATAATTCTCCCCTATTCTATTTTATGGAAATGCCCGTTGGTTTTTTTTTTTTTTTTGGTGTTTAAGAGGTCTAAGTATGAGGACCTTCCCTAAGCAGGAGCAGGACCTCAGAGATCAGAACCAAACAAAGCCCCAACATTCCTCTTCCCTAGAAGCATACAGAAATTGGGCCTAATACAAAGTCCTAATTTGGGATGTAAAGCTGGAAGGATGAATAAGCAAAAAAAGATAGTCAAAATAAAAGGGATGCCAAATTATAAATCTAAAAGAAGGTAGTATCTCCGTAAGAACAAACAAATAATCAATTTGGCCCCAGCTAGAATTTTTGAAAGAAATGAAGAGTCTGAAAAGCATATAATAAATAAAGTCTCTTTAGAAACAAACTGGAGAAAAAAAACAAGAGTTAAGAGAATTAACTCATTGCAAAAGATATAAAATCTACAAAAGTAACAGAACTCTGAAAACCAGGAGAGAACAAAAAGAAGTTAATCAGTTTTCCCTGGTAATTTCTTGAAATTATGTGATGTGTGGGCTCTCTCTCTCTTTTTTTTTTTAAATCATGACTTTCAAGTAGTCCAGTAATTTTAAAATTCTCTCTTCTGGATCTATTTTCAGGTCAGTTGTTTTTTTCAATGAGATATTTCACATTGTCTTCTACTTTTTCATTCTTTTGGTTTTGTTTTATTGTTTTTTTTTTATTTCTCATAAAGTCATTAGCTTCCATTTGTTCCATTCTAATTTTTAAGGACATTTTCTTCAGTCAGCTTTTGGACCTTCTTTTCCATTTGATTTATTCTCCTTTTTAAGGCATTCTTCTCATTGGCTGTTAGGACTTTTTTTTTTTTTACCATTTGGCCTAGTCTGTTTTTTAAGGTGTTATTTTCTTCAGTTTTTTTTGTCTACTTTACCAAGTTGTTGACTCATTTTGCATGATTTTCTTACACTCTCATTTCTCTTCCCAATTTTTCCTCTATCTCTCTTTATTTGATTTTCAAAATCTCTTGAGCTCTTCTATGGCCTGAGACCAATTCATATTTTTCTTGGAGACTCTGAACGTAAGAGCTTTGACTATTGTCTTCTTCTGAGTGGGTGTTTTGATCTTCCTTGTAACTTTCAATCCAGTTTTTTCCTACTGTTTGCTCATTTCCCCAGCCTAATGGTTGACTTTTAACTCTTTGTTAAAGTAGGGCTGTGCTTCCAGTGTAGAGGGTGTACTCTCCCAAGTTTTAAGGGGTTTGTGCAGCTGTTTTCATAGATACTTCTAGGGGTGTGTAAGTTTTTAATTTTTCCAAGTTGTTATGTTCTAAGGAGAGGTGTTTACTACTCTACTGGACTATGTGAGGGACCACAAGCACTGAAACTATGAGGAGGGTCCCCCCTCCACTTTAACTGCAAGCTCTGCTGTCCTAGTGCTCCTCCTCACACTGGGACTGCCACCCAGAACTACAAGCTGGATCCAAGTATGGATAACACAACAGAGTCCTGCCTCAGTGTTAGCAAAAAGATTCCTGTAATCTCCTTCTGACCACCTGTTCAACCCCCTTACTATCTGTGGACAGAGAGCCCTGGAAGTAGCTGCCACTGCAGCTGCTGATTCAGTGGTTCCCAAAGTCCGTTCCTGGCTTACTGGGGCCTTCACTGTGCTGGGGCAGCCCGTGCTGAATCGTGTTCCAATCTTACCTGGGTGCAACAGACCTTTCCTGATGACCTTTCAAGTTTTCTTGGGCTGGAAATTTGTTTTACTCTCTCTTTTTGTGGGTTCTGCTGATCTAGAATTTGTTTAGAGTCATTTTTTTCAAAAGTATTTGGAGGGATTTGGGGGAGAGCTCAAGCAAGTCCCTGGCTTTACTCCACCATCTTGCCTCCACCTCCTTTCTGTGTGTGTACATAGCTACACACACACACACACACACACACACACACACACACACACGATATAGGCTACAAATACTTATAGGAAAAGTTAGAGGAAGAAATAAACAGCAAAACTACAACTGTCAGGAACATCAGTGTGGCCTCTTCCAAACTAGAAAAATCTAACAAAAAGTAACAAGAAAAGTGTTAAGAACCTAGGCAGAATTCTAGGAAAATCAGATATGACATATCTCGAGTTACTGCTGAATGAGAACAGAAAGGAACAAATGACATCTCCATAAAAACTGACCATGCATCAAGACACAAATCTTCCACAAACCAATCTGGAAAAGCAGTAACATCACACATATCTTTTATCAACCACAAGAATAAAAACTATAATCAATATAGGACATTTGAAAAAAAGGATTTAGACTTAACATGGAGGCCAAATAATTCAATCCCAAAGAAGTATTAAGTCAAATGGCAAATCATAAAAACAACTGACAATTTTATTCAAAAAAATAACACACCAAAAGTCCTGGGACACATTAATAATAAAAATAACTAACATTTACATAGCACTCTAAGGTCTGCAAAGTGCTTTATAAACACTATCTCACTGTATCTTCACAATAACCCTGGGAGGCAGGTGCCATCACCATTTTACAGATGAAACTGAGATGGATGTAGGGTGACTTGCCCAGTCACACAGGTCTTCCTGACTCCAGGGCCAGCTAAGCCACTTAGATGAAATGAAAAAGAATTCACAACATAAAGAAATAAAGGAAACCAAGATAAATTATTTTGCCCCACATGTACCATGTCAGTTTTTGAGACTAATGAAATAGATATTTTAGAAATGTATAAAATGCCCAGATGAACAGCATAAATAAAAAATAACCCAATCTCAGGAAAAAAAACTGAACAAACTATAAATGAACTTCCGGAAGAAAAAAAACTCAGTACTAGACAGATTTATAAGTGATTCAATCACACATTCAAGAAACAATGCAAATACTCAACAATTGAACAATTCAAATAAAGTGTTTTAAAAAATGTGAACAGAACAAATCCCTTCTAAGAAATATGTTCTTGGTTTCTAAACAAACTATCGATCCAGGGCCCTAATAAATACTGACATAACATTTAAATAATATGTTAAGAAAGAAGTGACAACAACATATCAAAAAGATTCTTATATACTATTACTATGATGAATTCATTCCAGGAATGCAAATTCATTTGAGGATTAGGAAAACTATGAGCGTAAGAGATCACAAAATAACAATCAAAAAGACATGACTATATGCAAAGTTCTACAAAAATTAAAACCCAAATGAAAAATTAACTTAGTAATAAATATCTTTAGCAAATCTTCAGGATATAAAATGAATCCACAAAAATCACTAGCATTTCTCTATATTACTAGTAAAACTCAGCAGGAATAAACAGAAAGAAAATCTCATTCAAAATTCCATTCAAATTATTTTCATCATCCAATCCAATGGCATTTTCTCAATCCTCACTCTTTTTTGATCTCTCTGCAGCCTTTACCACAGTTGATCACCCTCTTCCCCTGGATACTCTCTCCTAAGTTATCATAACACCACTCTCTACTGGTTCTCATTTCTAACTGACCAATTCTTAATATCTTCATTCAAATTATGCTTTCTAGCTGTAGATGTCTCACAGGGATCTGTCCTGGGACCATTGCGCTTCATGTGCTGATCTCAGAAGTTCTCATGGATTTCTTTACCATCTCTATGCTGATGATTCTCAAATCTACCTAATATACTTGCTGACCTCCAATCTAGCATCTCTAACTACCCTTTCAGACATCTTAAACTGGATGACCACTAGATATCTTAAACTGAAGATGGCCAAAACTGAAATCACTATCTTTTTTCCAAATTTCCCTCTTACTGTCAAGGGTAATGCCATTTTCCCAATGTGCTAGGCTCACAACCTAGATATCATCCTGAATTCTTCACTCTCTCTCACCCTCCATATCTAATCTCTTGCCAAGATCTATCCATTTCACTTTTGTAACATCTCTCAAAAATGTCCTATCTTTCCTGAGAATGCAACCAATTTGGTCCAGGCCTTCATCAATTTATTCTTAGATTACTATAATAGCCTGCTGGTGCTTCGACCTGCCTCAAATCTTTCCCCACCCCAATTCATCATCCATTTGCCCAACATTGTGATTTTCCTGAAGTGAGAAGCTCCACCCATGTCACTCTGCTACTCAATAAACCTCTAGGATCAAAAATGGAATCCTCTATTTAACACCTTTCCAAACTTCTTATATATTACACTTCCCTATCACCTACTCTTCAATCCAGTGACACTGGCCTTCTCACTGTTTCACAAAGAAGATACTCCATTTCTTGCTTCTGGGTATTTTCTCTGGCTCTCTCCTACGCCTGGAATGTTCTTTCTCCTCATGTCATCATCTCTGGCTTCCCTGGCTTTCTTCAAGTCCCAACTAAAACTCCATCTTCTGGAGGAAGCCTTTCACAATCACTCTTCACCTTAGTGCTTTCCCTCTTTTAATTATTTCCTATTATATATACATATATATAAACTTGTTTGTATGTATTTGTTTGCTTATTACCTCCCCTATTGGACCGTGACCTCCTTGAGGTCAGGACTATCTTTTGCCTGTGCTGGTACCTCCAGCGCTTTAGCACAGTGCCTGGCCCATAGTAGGGGCTAAATAAATCTTGACAGACTGAACATGGAATATTTGGGAGATTTAAGTGGAGAAATAGTTCCTAGATAAAATGGTCAAGCCAATATAACACAGATGATAATACCTAAATTAATTGACTTACTCAATACCGTGCCCAACTATTAAAGGATTATTACATAAAGACAGAAAAAAAGTAACAATTCATCTGAAGGGACAAAAGGTTAAACATCTCAAGGGAAGTAATTGGGACCTAGCAGTATGACATGTCAAACTATAAATACAAAGCTTTAATCATCAAAACTCTTTGGTAATGGCTAAAATACAGAACAATTAATTAATAGAACAGATTACATATACAACATATAGAAGCAAACAAAGTAACATACTATTTGATACTGTAAGACTGCAGTTTGGTGTAAAGATTCATTATTTGATGAAAAACAATCCTGAAAACAACTAGAAAAACCGAAAAGCATTCTCTTAAGAAATTAGGTTGAGACCAGCACTTCATATCATATACCAAAATAAGCTCAAGCAGATAAAGATTATATCATGAATAAATTAGAGGAGCAAGAAAGAAATTACTTTTTAAATCTATGAGTAGAAGAGGATTATTATTATTAAGGGATAGAGAGGATCACAGAAGATAAAATAAATTAATAAATAATTACAATTAAAAATTTTACACAATAAATTCAATGTAATTGAAATTAGAAAGGGAACTGAAATTAACTGAAAAAAAAAATCTGTGAAAGTTTCTTTGATGCCTCATTTTCAAGTTACCTAAGAAAATGATTCAAATTTCTAAGAGTAAGAGCTATCTCCCTACAGAAAAATGGTTAAGGATATCAATGGGCAGTTCTCAAGGAAGGAAATTCCTGCTCTCAATAGCCATATGAAAACAACACTCCAAATCAAGAGTAGAGAAATGCAAAGTAATACAACTCTAAAATCCTATTTCAGAGTTATAAGACCGGCAATAATACTGGAAAGGCTAAAGGAAAACAGGCACTTAATATACTATTTGTGAAGCTCTGAACTGGCCCACTCATTCTGGAAAGAAATTTGGAAATAGGATAAAATCCTTTGATTCAGAAAGAACACTGCTAGGTTTATACCTTTAAAAAAAAATCCAAGAAAAAAGGATTATCCATACAAAAATATTATAGTAGGCTGTCTGGAGGGAGGGGAGAAAATTTACAACTGATGGAAGTTAATGTTGAAAACTGAAAATAAACTGAAAACTGTAAAAGAAACATTAACACAATTTCCAAAGTTAAAAAAAGAAAAAATATAGCAGCTCTTTTTTTTTTTTTGTAGTGGCAAAGAAATGAAATTAAGGAGGTGCCTCTCAACTGGGGAATAAATAAACAAAGTATGGGGAATGAACAAAGTATGGTACATAATTGTAATGTAATTTTATTACACTGTAAGAAATAAAGGGGAAAAAAGGGATGATTCCAGAAAAACTTGCAAAAAAAAAAAAATATATATATATATTCAGAGAGAATTGAGCAGAAACATGAGAAAAACCAAAATAATTTAACAATAACAACATGACAATGTAAAGAAGTACAAGTTCAAAAGACTTAAGAACAATTACAAACCGTAATTCCAGAATATCTATGATGATGGAAGCTAACCATCTCCTGAAAGGGAGCTGATAGAACAAGCTGCAATTTGGATACGTAGAAATTTCACTTAATTGCATATATTTGATACATAAAGAGAGTGGAGAGGTTAGCTGGAGAGGAGGGCTAAGGCAAAGACTGCTAAAAAAAAAAAGAAAGAAAATCCTGGAAGGCCAGAAGGAAGACAAATACAACAATGTTAAAAGTTACATGTGAGTAGAATGACGCACATACTCTAGCTCTTCTCCCCCACAACCCATAAAATACCTGTAAAAAATTACTCCAATAAATTCTAGAGCAACAGAAGTCACAGAACGACAGACTGAAAGAGATTTCCAGCCAAAGGTAACCTGGGAAAGCCAAAAGGAAAGGTCTATCTCATTGGATGCTGAGCTAAGCAGAGCCCAGCCCTGGTGCACGGCACCAGGAGGAACAGGATTGGAACAGGTCTCTGGAGCAGAATCCCCAGCAGGGAGGTCTCAGATCCATCAACCCATAAGCCCCCTAAAAAGCTTCAAAGGTCAGTGAGAGGGCTTTTCCAACTTCCTCAAAGAAACTGGAAAAGAGAAACTCTTAGGAACATTGTGGTCAAATTCCAGAGTTCCCAGGTCAAGGAGAAAATATTGCAAGCAGCTAGAAAGAAACAAGTCCAGTATTGTGGAAATACAATCAGGATAACACAAGATCTAGCAGTTTCTACA
>CM053769.1:442474893-442503953 GCA_028658325.1 Potorous gilbertii | reverse complement strand
AAAAGCATGAAAAGCAGGTCAACACCTTGCTAAAGGAGACCCAAAAAAATCTGAAGAAAATAACACCCTGAAAAATAGGCTAACTCAATTGGCAAAAGAGGTTCAAAAAGCCAATGAGGAGAAGAATGCTTTCAAAAGCAGAATTAGCCAAATGGAAAAGGAGGTTCAAAAGCTCACTGAAGAAAATAGTTCTCTCAAAATTAGAATGGAACAGATGGAGGCCAATGACTTTATGAGAAACCAAGAAATCACAAAAGAAAACCAAAAGAATGAAAAAATGGAACATAATGTAAAATATCTCATTGGAAAAACAACTAACCTAGAAAATAGATACAGAAGAAACAATTTAAAAATTATGGGACTACCTAAAGCCATGATCAAAAAAAGAGCCTAGACATCATCTTTCATGAAATTATCAAGGAAAACTGCCCTGATATTCTAGAACCACAGGGCAAAATAAGTATTCAAGGAATCCACCAATCACCGCCTGAAAGAGATTAAAAAAGAGACACTCCTAGGAACATTGTGGCCAAATTCCGGAGTTCCCAGGTCAAGGAGAAAATATTGCAAGCAGCTAGAAAGAAACAATTCAAGTGTTGTGGAAACACAATCAGGATAACACAAGATCTAGCAGCTTCTACATTAAGGGACTGAAAGGCATGGAATATGATATTCCGGAAGTCAAAGGAAGTAGGACTAAAACCAAGAATCATCTACCCAGCAAAACTGAGTATAATTCTTTAGGGGAAAAAAAATGGTCTTTCAATGAAATAGAGGACTTTCAAGCATTCTTGATGAAAAGACTAGAGCTGAAGAGAAAATTTGACTTTCAAAGACAAGAATGAAGAGAAGCATGAAAAGGTAAACAACACAGAGAAGTCTTAAGGGACTTATTAAAGTTAGACTGTTTACATTCCTACATGGAAAGACAATATTTGTAACTTGAAACTTTTCAGTATCTGGGTAGTTGGTGGGATTACACACACACACACACACACACACTCACACACGCACACACACAGAGACAGAGCACAGAGTGAATTGAATAGGATAGGATCATATCTTAAAAAAATGACATTAAGTGGTGAGAGAGAAATATATTGGGAGGAGAAAGGGAGAAATGGAATGGGGTAAATTATCTCTCATAAGAGGCAAGGAAAAGACTTTTTATTGGAGGGAAAAAGAGGGGAGGTGAGAGAAAAACATGAAGTTTACTCTCATCACATTTGACTAAAGGAAGGAATAAATTGCACACTCATTTTGGAATGAAAACCTATCTTACAATACAGGAAAGTGGGGGAGAAGGGGGTAAGTAGGATTGAGGGGATGATGGAAGAGAAGGCAATGGGAAGAGGGAGCAACTTGAAGTCATCACTCGGGGAGGGACAGGATCAAAAGAGAGAATAGAAACAATGGGGGGCAGGATCGGATGGAGGGAAATATAGTTAGTCTTCCACAACACGACTATTATGGAAGTCATTTGCAAAACTACACAGATATGGCCTATATTGAATTGCCTGCCCTCCCAAAGGGAATGGGTGGGGAGGGAGGGATGGGGAGAAGTTGGAACTCAAAGTTTTAGGAATAACTGTCAAGTATTGTTCTTGCTACTAGGAAATAAGAAATACAGGTAATGGGGAATAGAAAGTTATCCGGCCCTACAGGACAAAAGAGAAGATGGGGACAAGAGAAGGGAGGGATGATGGAGGAGAGGGCAGATTGGTGATAGAGGAAATTATAATTATAGGCTCATTGTTCTGGGGTGGGGGGAGGGAACAAATGGGGAGAAAATTTGGAACCCAAAATTTTGTGAAAATGAATGTTAAAAGTTAAATAAATGAATTTAAAAATAAATACATAAATAAAAAAGAAACAAATGTTGAGAATTGTTACTGCATATCTCTGGGAAATAAGAAATACAGGTAATGGGGTATAGAAATCTATCTTGCCCTACAAGAATAGAGAGAAGATGGGGATAAGGGAAGGGTGGGGTATAATAGAAGGGAAGACACATTGAGGGGAGGGGTAATCAGAATGCAAGGTGTTATGGGGTGGGAGGAAGGGAGAGATGGGAAGAAAAATTGGAACTCAAAATTTTGTAGAAATGAAGGTTGTAATCTAAAAATAAATAAATTTAAAAAAAATTTTTTAAAGTTACATGTTAAACTTATTCTATACTTTTAAAAAGAAAAGCAAGCTCCATATAAAATAGCTTAGTGTACAATTTCCTCCTGTTCTACAATGTATATCCAAGTGCTTAGCCCGCCTGGTACATAGGCACTTAATTAATGCTAGCTGACAAGTTGTCTATTTTAGCTACATTACATGTCTCATACACCTTCTCTCCTCCAACAATGCTACCAACCTGGTGCAGATCCTTATCACCAAATGCCTGGACTGTTGGAAAAGTTGTTCTCCCTATCTATATCCATCTTGCACTCAGCAATCAAACTGATGTTCCTAAAGTACATGTCTGACCAGGTCATTCTTCCCTCTCTCCCATTCCCATATTTAATAAATTCAAGTGATTCCCTATTATTTCCAGGAATAAATATAAAATCCTCTGGCTTTTAAAACCCTACATAATCTCTTCTTACCTTTCCAGTCTATTCCCCACAATATACCTTACACTCTTTTGGGTCAAGCTGAAATAGCAAGGCATCTTGAGGGAGAGATAGGAAACAAAATGTACCAGACAAGTCAAACTACCACCATAACCACCATCACTACCATTTTCCCTTAGACCCCAAGGGACAGCCTAGGATCTTGAACCTAAGAGCCTTAGGAATAGCTATACCCCCTAAAATACTAGATATGCTTGCAAACTAGCTGCTACAGTCATTATTGAAGGAGGAAATTATTTTGAGAGGAGTCCACCTTCCTCATAACTAGCACCAACTACTGTTGATAAAGCAAAGGAACACAAGGAGTGGCAGCACCTGCCAGACAACTAGTTCTGTTTCCAGAGCAGCCCTTACACCCATCATCCAGGAAAGCCGCTCCTATAGAGAAGGGGCCAGTTTTCTCCACCCAGTGCCAATCAACTACTACCCATAGGGCAGGGAAGTCAGCCTAGTTAATGCAGCAAGGTACCCTGAAAAAGAGACAGGAAACAGTATTCCCATAACCTTCTTCCCCACGACATACCCTATACTCCTTTTCAAGCTATAAAAGGCATCTGTGAAAAAGGAAACATCAAGTGCCAGGGAAGTCAAATCACCACCGCCTTCAGCACCATCTCCGCTCAACTCTGATGGAGATGGTCCAGAGACCTGAACCCAAAAACCCTGTTAGGAGTAGTGCTTGTGGCCCAGTGCTTTCAGCCATCATTCTGGGGAGCAACCCTGTGGAGAAGCGGCCTGGCAACTGTTGTTGAAAGTGCTGCAACAGATAAAGACCCAGAATATAAAGCTCTTGCCACCAAAGTCCTTCACTCTATATCAAATGAGTTAAAATCAGAAACTGATGTGATTTTATCAGTGAAAATGATATTGAACCATTTCTTTTACATTATGTTTTGTTTTATATTCATTTTAATTCTTCTATGAAACATGACTAAGGTGAAAATGTATTTATTAGGAACGTATGTATAGATTGTACACCATCTCAGGGAAGGAGTGGGGAAGGAGGAGAAAAAAAAATCTAAGATATATGGAAGTGATTGTAGAACACTGAAAACAAAATAATTAAAAAAAAAAAAGAAAATGATACTGAAGGGAAAGTATCATGTGTTTTGATGCTGAACCTCAAGCACCACGACTTTTGGTTTAACCCCTCCATATCTGTTATCTCCCCTACTAAAATGTAAGCTGTGAACAGACACTGCTTGACTTTTTTTCTGTAAATTTTTATTTTCGTTTTAAATTTAAGTACAAAATGAAAAAAGAAAATACACTGCCATGTACATAGCAGATTTTAGAAAGGATTTGATATAAAACAATAAATTTCCATTTCAAGAAAACCTATGTAATAAATATTGCACATTGTTTTCAAAGCTGCCTGGCTTTCTTTGCTTCCTTGTTGGCTTTCTTATATTTTCTGCTGTGCACTTTCTTACTTTATTTTTTTCCTCTCTCTTCTCTGGCCCATACCCAAAGAAGACTACAATTACGGGTAGAGATATGTATATATAGAGACATAGGGATATCTATGTGTGTGTGTACATATATGTGTGTGCCTATGTATACATACATATATACAGATATCTATCAACATACCAAATATACACACATGCACTCATACAATGTGTAAAACCATACAATGCTTATTTCCATGTCATCTGTTTTTCTGAAGATGGATAGCATCCTCCTTCCAAGTCTTTCCATGTTTTTCTAAATCAACCAGTTCATAATTTCCTATATCACAGCAATATTCCAACCCAATCACATCGTATCTGAGAGTCTATGAAAGTTTTCTTCCCAATTTTCTGCATTCCTTTTATTCTTGGCTACATAGGCTTTATTTATACAAGAAATTTTTAATTTAAAATAGTTGAAATTATCCTTCTTACACTTCAACAATGATTTCACCTTACATTTTAAGGTCTGATACTGTTGAACCTACTTCATTTACATCTTTTTTCCCTGGTTTCTTTGATGTTACTGACATTTTGTTTTTCCAAATGCGCTTTATTATTTTTTCTAACTCAGTAAAATAATTTTTTAGTAATTTAATTGACATGACTTTGAATAGATTAAATTATAAAATTGTTATTTAAAATTATATTACCCATGAACAATAAATATTATTTCATTATTTAGATCTGAGCTTATTTGTATAAAAAGTGTTTTATGTTTATGTTCATATAGTTCCTGTGTCTGTTTTGACAAGTATATGTTCAGATATTTTATACTATGTATTTAAATGGTCTAAAACAACACTGAACAATATTTCCTCAGTGCAGTTTCTCTATTTTTCACTTTTGATTCAATATATTTTAACTTTAACTTTGTCTGAGATCATGATTATCATCCCGCTTTTTTTTTTACATACGAGGTTCTATTCCTGCTCTTTATTTTATCTTTGTATCTCTCATTTTTATAATGTTCCCTGAAAGCAACTGAATTCAAATTTTTAATCTGCTGTTTCCATTTTATGGGTAAATTTGTCCCATTCACATTCTAAGGTACAATTACTTGTATATTTTCCTCCTTCCTATTTTTCCTCACTATCCTTCTTTGCCTATTTATCCTATCCCTCCTCAGTCTTGTTTCACTTCTACCCACCACCTTGCCCTTCTATTCCTTACTCTACCTACCCCTCTAAGAGTCCCTCCCTTACCCTCTCCCCGCCCCAATTCCCTTGCCCTTATACCCTTCCAGATATGTATGCTGTTCCCTCTTTAACCCATTCCTGATGAGTTAAGATTCCAGCACTACCAGCTTAATCTGTATCAATTTTTCCTTTTACGTCTCCTTTTTATCTCTCCCTACAGTTTTATTTTTTAAGAATCACCCCACCATACTCCACTCAGTCCACACTCTTCTTTCAAAATCACCCAAATAATGACAATCATAACAGTACTGCTAATATTTTCACATATATGAAGTAAACAATTTGACCTTATTGAGTCCCTTATAACTGGTCTTTTGTTTACTTAACATTTTTCCTGCATGTTTATGTCATATTTTCCCTAAAGTTCTGGGGGTTTTGTCACAAAAACCTTAAAGTTCTTGAGTTTGCTAATCCATTCTTTTTTTCCCTTTCAGGATTATACTTAACTTTGCTAGGTTAAGTTACTGTTGGTTGCAACACCAGCTCTTTTTTTTGCTCTACAAAATATTCCAAGATCTATGGTCCTTCAATGCAGTAGCTACTAGGTCTTCTGGAATCCTTATTCTAGCTCCGCAATATTTAATTTTTTTGTTGTTGCTTCCAATATTTTCTCCCTAACATGGGAGCTTTGAAACTTGTCTAGGATGTTCCTGTTTTCCCCCTGGGATCTCTTTCAGGTGGTGAATTTTTTCTATTTCTACTTTACCTTCTTCTAGAAAGTCAGGGTAATTTTCCTTGATAACTTGTGTAATGCTGTATCCAGATTCTTTTTTTTAAATAGTAATTTTCAGGTAGTTCCATATATTATTTATCCTCCATCTTTTCTTCAGATCAGCTGTTTTTCTGATGAGATGTTTCACTTTTTCTTCTATTTCTTCATTCTTTTGATTTTGTTTTATGATTTCTTGGTGTCTTAAAACGTCATTAGCTTCCCCTTACCCAATTCTAGTTTTCAAGGAATTAGTGTCTTCCTTAAGTTTTTGTTTCTCTACTTGGTTGACTTTCTTTTCATAATTTCCTTTATGAATTGCCTTTGGATTGCTTTTTTCCTACTCTTTCCTCAATCTCTCTTACTTGATTTTGGAAGTCCTTTTTAGGTTCCTCCAAGAACTCTTTGTGCTCAGGACCACTGGATGTTTCTCACTGAAGAGGAGATGACTTCTTTAGCTCCACCATCTCCCTCTTAAAATGAGCCTCAACCTTCTCCATCCCTAGAGTAACTATCTACGTTAGGTTCTTTCTCTTTCACTACTCATTTTTATTTATTTATTTCTTGTTTTATTTTGTTTTTAGCAGCTATTAGTAGAATCAAGTTGTAGTGCCCAGGTAGCCTCTGAGCCTTCTCTGATCTGTGGGCTCTCCTCTCCACTCCTAAGTCACAGTTATGGTCCTCAGCCACACTGTCCTGAGGACGATCTTATTCCCTGCAGTCTCTCTGGTGGCTTCAAACTACAAGTGTCCTCTCTGCGGTGGAACTGAAATCAGGAACTCTGCTCTGCTGCAAGTGCCACAGTCAACCGGGTCTCTTCTCCTCACCACTGCAATCAACAGGTGTACGCTAGCTCCTCCCCATTGCCACAGATGAGGAAAGGTCTGGTTAGCACAGCTATGCTTGGCATCCCTCAACAGTGCAAGAGCCTTCAATCTTCTCCTACTATCTTCCTTACTCCTACTTAGGGGGCAGCTAGGTGGTGCAGTGGATAGAGCACCAGTGCAGGAGTCAGGAGGACCTGAGTTCAAATCTCACCTCAGACACTTGACACTCACTAGTTGTGTGACCTTGGGCAAGTCACTTAACCCCAATTGCCTCATCCTGGGTCATCTCTAGTCATCCTGATGAATATCTAGTCACTGGATTCAGGTGGCTCTGGAGAAGTGAGGCTGTTGACCTGCAGTCCTCCCTCACTCAAAACAAAGTCAAGTACAAGTCATGTCATCATTTCTCTGATGGCATGGTCCTCTTCAACAATGAAGGATCAACACAAGGATGGAACACATCCAGACCCCTACACTCTTTGTGCGATGAAGGTTACTAAGGCTGAGGCTGCCTCTCGACCCAGCTGTTCATTCTTCAGAGTCAACCTGGATGTGTTTGGACTTCACTTGGGCCAAATGCAGGTTGGTTTTTTCCTAGGGTCTTCTGAGATTGTCTTAGGAGGACAACTGCTTTACCAAAACTGTTTATTTCTGCTGCTGAGGTGATGTTCTGTGGAGGAAATTTGGAACCAAAAGTTTTCTGACCTACTCTACCATCTTCACAGAATCCTTTCCCTATCTTACTTTTCTATTTGAATCTTTAGCAGATAGTAAGGGCTAAATAAATTTTTTAAAAATCATTTTTCATTTATTAATGTAAATTATTAATATAATCTTTGATGTAGTGAACTGACCTCCTTGTTGTCCCTTGCACAAGATACTCCATCTCTACTGTGGGCATTTTCATAGATTGTCCCTCATTTCCTTCAGGTCCTAGTGAAAAGCTCATCTTCTGCAAGAAAGCCTTTTCCAATCCCTCCTAATGGTATTGCCATCCCCCTAAGATTACTTCTGATTTATCCTGTCTTGTCCTTGTTGCACATAATTGTCTCCTCTATTAATTAGATTATAAACTTTCTGAAAGCATGGGCTGTTTTGTGGCGTACTTTGAATACCCAGTGCTTGACACAAAGTAGGTGTTTAATAAACTCAACTATGCTTGTTTTATTTTGTATTTATTAAGATCCGAACCAAATACTTCAAGGGCCCTCTTCTTTTATTTTGCCATCACTTACCAGTTACGTCACTTCCGGGATGTCTTTTAACCAGTCAGCCTCAGCTTCCTCAACGTAAAATGGGGACAAAAATAGCATACACCTCCCAGGGTTGTTGTGAGGACAAGTGTTTTTAAAGTGCTTAGCACGCAGTAGCCACTATCTACTCTGTCTACAGCACTATCACCTCTTCTTCCATCCCATAACACCTCCTTCCCCCATTGAAAATTGAAAAAAAAAAACAAACCTTGTAACAAAAAAGCATAATCAAGCAAAAGCAAATAGTGGCCCTGTCCAAAAACGTTTCCTTCTGCGTTCTGAATTTTTCATTTCTCTCAGGAGATCGTCAACATAATTCATCATAGATTATCTGGAGTTGTGGTTGGCCACTGCTTTGACCAGAGAGCTTAAGTTTTTCAGAGTTTTCCTTTACAGTGTTGTTATTGTAAAAAAATTTCCTGGCTCTCCTCTTTACTCTGCTTCAGTTATCAATGATTCTCTGAAATCATCTTGTAGTACACTAATAGTACAGTGAATCCAAGTAACACAATTTGTTCAGCCATTCCCCGATTGATATGCATTATCTTTCTAGTTTCCTTTAATTTCCCTTCAACATCAGAAGTTTGTTTTGCTTGGGATGACTTCCTAATGTTATCCTTCCTCAAACACCCACATCCATCTCCCTATCACTACCTGTTCTCTATTTCTCTTACTTTTTCTTCTGCTTTTAAAACCCTCAGAACAACCAACCAGTCCACAAATCCTTTTCTTTTTTTAAATTTATTTTTACACAAATCTTTCTCCTAACTCCCTCAAAACCCTTTGAAAATTCGTTTCTTCTTTATTAGAATGTTAAGCCCTTTGTCACCACACTGCCCCTTCCAACTGTACAAATAAATTTATATATAACTCTTGACTCATGTTTGTATTTTTTCTTCCTCAGGGCTGGGGTCCTTTCATTAGGAATATTTTACAGTTCTATTAAAGGTCCAGGATTTTTACCCCTGTAAGATATGGTAAGTTTTACATGGTTGTTTCTTAGCTGTAAACTTATATATAACTTTTGCCCTTGGGAATACTGTATTCCAAGGTTTCTCAGATATAGTAGAAAATATTAGGTCTTATGTGATACAGATTGGTTCCTTGGTACTTGAACTGTTTCTGTCTAGATGCTCAAGGCATGTTTCCTTTGACACAGCACTCCAGATTTTGGCTATGAAATTTGTGGGACTTTACCTTTTGGGGTTTCTTTTAGGGAGATGGTGGGTGAATTCTATTTTCATTTTGCCCTAATATATTTGGGTATTTTTCATTTATGAGTTCCTTAATTTATGAAACTTGTCAAGGCTTTTTTTTAATGATGCTTTTTCAAGGAATCCAACGATCCTTAATCTTTTTTTTTTTTGTCTCAATTTCCAGTCTGTTTTTGACAGCAGATAGCATGGTCTTCTGAAAATCTTTTCAATCTTTTGGTTTGGTTCTAATATTTCATGTTTTATCCTGAAATCACTGATTGCTATGTAGTCTATTCTAATTTTCAGTAAGTCTGTTATTTAGGTAAGGTTTATCACTTTCTGCTCTATTCTCCTCACAATTCTTCAAGAGTTTGCATTTAACTTTTCATCTTTTGCTTATTTTTTCCCACAATTTATGTAGTCCTTTTGGAAAATCCACATTTCTCTTTGAGTCTGTTTACAGCTATTATGGAGGTGCTCTTTGGTTGGATATTGGGTATCTCGTTATATATTTTAATTCTTTACAATGGTTTGTCTCTTCTTCAGTTTATTCATCTCTCCACTCTCAATTCCTAAAGCGGGGCTTTGTGCCAGTGCCAGGCTCTGCCTTCAACGGTGTTCTTGGATGGGATGCTCAGCCTCTGCCTACCTCCCACCTCTCAATCTGAATCACCTGGCTTCCATGTTTCTTTGATATTCAGAGTGCTGAATCTTCAGGGCCCTCTCTTGCATTGCAGAAAATAATGCTAGGGGCCCTTTGAGGTAGACCTGAATAACCTGCAGCCACCAAAGGATTTTGGGTGGCCCATAATCTTTTGGGTGTGCCCACAGGTCGTAAAGCAGCCTGTGGGCCACAGGTTGTGCATCCCTATTTTGAGGTCCTGAGACTGATTTATCCCAGTCTGAAAATTTCTGCTCCCAGTAACTTTTGGTCCCTTCTGACTACCTGGGAATTTCTCAAGGGAAAAAAAAAGGACATTTCCTTTCCCCTTGAAGCCTCCACATACATGTCTCTCTGGCCCAAATCTGGTAATACCAGGAGGTTTGTTTTGGCTATACTCTGTGGTTGGTCCTCTTTCCCATTCTCTGGGGGCTTTGTACTGATTTTATGCAGTTCTTGGGTAGATCAAGTTATTTCACGTAATTTCTCACTGGATTTCTTAGTCATAATTTAGTCTGGTATAATTTTTATAGGAAATATGTGGGAGCTGGGCTGTCTGCTTCTGTTCAGATATCCATTCTTGGCTGGAAGTCACTGTTAAGTGACTTCTTTCTTTTCTATTTTTTAAATTTTTTTTTTAAACTGCTTCTCTTTGATTTATAACATGAATTCTGCTTATAATCATCAATCATACTTCTTGGTAGTCTATGAACTAATCTATAGAATTGAGTTTTATTGGTCTCCTTTTTGCAGCAATTAATGTGGGTTAAACTTCTACATAAAATGATTATAACCTATATTGATGTCATTTGTGCTTCATGCTTCCCATTTTTCATAAGGAATTACTTTTTAAAATAATTCAAGATTGAGTAATCCTACTCTGATTCCTCATCATGGTGTGAAGGTGACATTAGGTTTCTGGAAGTAGAGCATAAACTCTGGAAAAGATTTATAATGACCCTCAGCAATAGACTGAGACTATTTCCTAAGAACCAGCCTAGCTAAGTATGGAGAGACTTATCATCAGTATACTACCCACTCCATGAAGCTTTGTTTTGGCCAAGGAAATGCAAAGAAAAACATAAAATGGTTCTCATTTCCATGTGGTCCTCTTCTATTTCTATAGTGATGGTGACTTCTTGAATTCAACTTATCCAAAGCAGAACTCATTATCTTTCCATTCTCTGGGCTACCCTTTCAAGCTTCCCTATTATTGTCAAGGCTCAACTATTCCCCCAGTCATCCAGGGTCATAAACAGGATTCAAAAGCAACTTTTCACTCTCACTCACCTCCTATATCCAATCTGTTGCCAAAGTGTGTTGATTTAAACTTTGTAACATCTCTAGCAAATGCCGCACCCCCCCTCAATCTCCTCTGATATTGCTACCACCTTAGTGTAAGAGCCTGTACTATTGCAATAGTCTGACAGGTGATCTGCTTGACTAACATAAGTCTCATCACTTCAGTCCATTCTCCCCTAAATTGTTAAAGTGATCATCTTAAAGCGCAGGTCTGACCATGTTATTCCCCTATGTGGTAAACTCCAGCGGCTTCCTGTCACCTCCAGGATCAAACAGAAAATCCTGAAATTCAAAGCTTTTCATAACTTGTGCCCCACCTTTCCAGTCTTCTTACATTTTATTTCCAGTCACAGTCTCTTCAATCCAGTGGCACTGGCCTCATTGTTGATCCTCAAACAAGATATTCCATCTCCAGACTCTAAGTATTTTCACTGACTGTTTCCCCTGCCTGGAATGCTCTTCTTCTTCATCTCCACCTTCTGACTTCTGTGGTTTCCTTCAAATCCCAGTTAAAATTTCATCTTCTACAAGAAGTCTTTCCTGAGCCTTCTGAATTCTAGTGCCTTCCCTCTGGTGATTATTTCCATATAGCTTGTGTATACACAGTTATCTGCACATTTTGTCCCCTATAAATTGTGAGCTCCTCAAGAGCAGGGTCTGTCTTTTACCTTTCTTTTATTTCCCCAGTGCTTAGCACAGTCCCTGAAACACTGTTACTATTCAGTCTTTCAGTCATGTCCAACTCTTGATGACCCCATGGACTACAGCATACCAAGCACTGGCCACTTAGTCTTCTTGGCAAAACTACTGGACTGGTTTGCCATTTCCTTCTCCAGTGGATTAAGGCAGACAGAAGTTAAGCAAGTTGTCCAAGATTATACAGCTAGTAAAGTGTCTGAGGCTGAATTTGAACTCAGGTCTTCTTGACTCCAGACATCCAGCTGTCCCTGGAACACAGTAGACACTTAATAAATGTTCACTAATTGACTAACAGGAGTGGTGGGAATGAAGACAGAGGGTGCTAAGAATCACAGAGTTAACTTGACTATTTGTACTCTAAATGTGAGATTCTTGTTCAAATGACTGAGTCCAATGACTTCTAGAGGAGCTCAATGTATTTAAATTTGTCATTCTTGTGATAAAAGAAACCAGAAGAAGGAAGCTGTAGCCAAATAGAAGGATAACTCAAGTAGTCTTTGAAAAGCCAAAGAAAGCTTATGCAACACCATCAGTGCTGAGGATGAAAAGGTAGAGAAATTTTTTCAAGAATTCAGTAGGACCCTCCAAATTAATTCAACACACCCTGATGCTCTGTAACTTTCTACTACAGTAGAAAAAGGTAAGGATGGCAAGACACATATGGGAAAAGTACTGTTCGGAAAGAAGGAAAGAGAGACTTATAAACTCTACAGAAACCTTTAGATTATGAATATTTTCTTCAAGAAAAGAATGAATATACATGGGACATAACAGGCACCAAATAATACACACACAAAAAAAGAAACAGATTATACATAAACAATCAGGAAAAGGCTTCTTATTGATGTGGGAGTTATCACTGAATCAGTTGTCTCTGTACAATCTATCAGACACCTTCACTTTGTCCCTCCTTGCCCCCAACTTGCCAAGCAAAGATCAGAGGATCATAGATTTAGAGCTGGGAGTTCAAACTGAGTTCAAATTGAATTACTAAATTCAAACCTCTAAATCTTAAGAGATTAGATTACAATGGCACTGTAAGGTGAAGTAACTTCATCAGAGTCATCTAGCTAAGTGCCTGAGGCAGAATTCAAATTCAGGTTTTCCTGACTCCAAGTCCAATACACTACTTCTAAGATCCTATGTAGTAAAAATGAAATAGAAAAATATGAAAAAAATTCCCTTCAATAAGGGAATTTCCAGTGAAAGTGAACTAGGTTCTTCCCAAAGCAGCCCACTTAAACTTTGCATAAGAGTTAGGAAACATTTCTTTATATCAAGTGCAGATTATGTGAGCCTCTTTGTACCTTCCAACCACTGTTCCCAATTCTACTGTCTAAAGCCAGGCAAAACAATTTAATTCCTCTTTAACATAACAGCAAAAGTTGCTGACAGATTTCAGACCAACATAAGGAAAAAAAAAATTCCTTAATTAACCATACAGAAATAGAATGTCATGGCTCAGGGCTCCCTCTCCACTCCAAAATCCCTTGAAAACCCGTGCTGGAGGTTTCCATGTGAATCCTATGCTGTAAATCCTATACTACAGATCTACTCCCAAAGCACGTTTACAAACTTCAAAATAATACAAATACACTATTTTGGGAAATAGAACATAAAGAGGAATAGAATAGAAAGAAATTTGGAGCAGCTAGGTGACACAGTGGATAGAAGTCAGGAATACCTGAGTTCAAATCTGAACTCGGACACTAGTTATATGACTCAATTTGCTTCAGTTTCCTCATGGAGAAGAAAATGGTAAAACGCTCCAGTATTTTTGCCAAAATGACTGTAAAAAGGGTCATGAAGGCCAGACACTACTGAAAACGACCAATACCTCATTCAGGGTATCCCCATATGATATTGCTTGTAAGAGATTATACAATTTAGACATAATTTTTAGAAACATTTTTCATCTCCATCAGTAGATGTGAACTGTCTCTACCTCTTATTATATATATACATTGAAGTTTCCTTATCTGTAGTCATGGAACCCTCAAGTAAACTCTTCAAAAATAAATAAGAGCAACCAAAGTCTAGAGCAAAAATTCTTAACTGAAGATCCGTGAACTTTAGAGGAAAATATTTTGGCAACTGTATATCGATGCTACTGGTTTCCTTTATAATCACATGCATTTAATTTTATGCCTTCAAAAACATTATTATAAGGAGTCCTAAGCTTCACTAGACTACCAAAAGGGTCCATGAAACAAAAAAAGATTAAAAACTCCTGGCCTAGAGTCACTTCTTAAGATTGTATAAGAACCACACACACACACACACACACACACACACACACACACACACACTTCACATTCTTTTCTAAAGCACATTAGTTTAGCATACTTCATTGAGACTTTTATTTAGGGGAAATTAGTGGAACTTCTATACAGTTGCTTTTCCCTTCAAAATCTTACATGGAATTTCATCCCTGATCCCATCTATAAATAATATTTGAGTTACCATCTTCCAGTCTCCATGTTGTAGATCCATATTTCATCTCTAGGCAGATAAAAATCATAAAATCCTCTGACTTGAGCATTCTAAAAAAAAACACACACACATACAAAAGACTATTAATTTAAAAGATGCCAAGCATTTGCATATTTGTATCTTAGCTTCATTTCACATTTAAGTTTTAATTACTTATGTTTTCTGAAAAAACTAATAAAAGTAAAACTAATGATAGCAATATGTTTCCACTCTGATTGTAATAACATTGACTATCACTGGACTAACATTTAAAATTCAGCATTTACTAAGACCCTGTGAGTTGGAAGGAGAAAGGTCTCAGAAATACATTAAAATCCTACAGTGTTACATTTTTGCCTTTGTACCTACACATGTTTTGCTGCTAGTAGAAGATATACTGACCTCCCCCACTACAACTTTATGCCACCTAATGTCAAGTGGATCCTCACTGGGGAAAGCAATCTTTGTATAGCTCTCCAATCAAATAACACTAAACACAGAGGCTTTCCTAAACCTTTGCATCGCTCCTCATATCTACCATTATTCCTTCTCTCCTCACCCTCTAAGCGGAAACCCTTGCCTTACGCTTTTGGCCACTCTCTCTTCCTTCATTTCTCATCTCACAGGAAGAAGGCTTGATCTTTCATTAGAAGATGTAGCCAGTAAACCCAGGGAAAAAAAGGCAGCTTTTGGGGATGGAACACCGGAGGAGGTGGTCCTCTTTGAGAACGAAGGGCAAACACAACAACACAGGAAGAAGTCACCCTTCTCCTTGACACCCTTCTCTTTATATGCACAAGATAACATGTTCCATGCTGTCTTCTTCAGCAGACTGTCCTTTCAACTCCACTCCCTCACTTCTCTTCAATCACCTGTCTACTGGCTGTGTCCCCATCTAAAAACACACTCAAGTCTTCCTAGCCTCAAAAAACCCTCACTTAAATTGTCTACACCTAATTATTGGCACATATTTCTCCTCCATTTTAAGGTTAAAATCCTCAAGAAAGTTTCCACTTCTTTCCTCTCTTCTTAAACTCTCTACAATTAAGACCTCATCATTCAACTAAAATTGATCTCTCCAAAGTTTCAGTTGTTGTTCAGACACTTTTCAGTCATATCTGACTCTTCATGACCCCATCTGAGGTTTTCTTGGCAAAGATAGGGGAGTGGTTTTGCCATTTCCTTTTCCAGATCATTTTACAGATGAGGAAATTGAGGCAAATAGGGGTAAGTGAATTGCCCAAGGTCACATAGGTGTCTGAAGCCATTTGAATTCAGGAAGTCTCATCTTCCTAACTCCAGGCCTGACCTCTATCCAGTACACCACCTACTTGCCCTCTTCAAAGTTACCAATGAACTAACTGCCAAACCTAACAGCCTTTTCTCAATCTTCTTCCTTCTTGATGTCTCTTCAGTCTCTGAAACTCTTGGTCACCCTCTTCTCATCCTTCTTAATCTCCCTTGAGGGATCTTTATCCAGGTCAGGTCCACTAGGACTTTGTCCTGGTCTCTTCTTCCTCTACACTACTTTTCTTGGTAATCTCATTAAACTCCCATGGATTCAATTATCTCTACAATGATGATTCGAGGATGTGGCTAGGTGTCAGAGTACATAGAAGTGAGAAGAACCTGAGTTCAAATGTGACCCCAACTATGTGATCCTAAGCAAATTATTTAAAGCTGTTTGCCTCAGTTCCTCCTCTGCAAAATTAGCTGAAGGAAATAGTAAACCATTCCAGTATCTTTGCCAAAAAAAAACTCAAATGGGGTCACAGAGAATCAAACGCAACTACAATTCAACAACAACAAAAACAACCTGATGATTTTCAGATCTACTTGTCCAGTCCTATCCTCTCTCCTGACTCCTAGACTCTTATCTCCACCTGCCTACTGGAGATGCTGAACTATGTCTGTGTTCTACAGACATCCTTAATTCAATAAATCTAAAACTGGACTTATTATTTTTCTCCTTAAGGCTTCTTTTCAAACCATCTTCCCATTAAGTCAGGCTGGCAACCCAGGTGTCATTCTCAATTCTCATTTTTTTCTCACAACCCCTATACAATTAGATGACAAGTACTGTTGATTCTACCTTGCCAATATTTCTTCAATATACCCCTTTCTCTCCTTCTGACATTGCCAATGCCCTAGTGCAGGTCCTCATCATCTCATGCCTGGACTACTGAAACAGCCTGCCAGTTGGTCTCCCTACCTTGTCTCTCCCCACTCTAGTATATTCACTTAGCTGTCAAACTGATCCTCCTCAAGTGTGGACCTATGTTACCACTTCCTTACCCCCGCCCACATTCAGTAAATTCCAGTGAGTCTCTATCACCTGCAAGATCAAATGTAAAATCCTGTTTGACTTTTAAAGCCATTTATAATAACACCCCGTCCCCAATCTTTCCAATCATCTTCCACCCCTCCTCCTTACTGAGACACTGACCTCCTAGCTGTTAAGATACTCCTGCCTCTGGGCATCTTTACCAGCTGTCCTCCATACATGGAATGTGCTCCCTCCTTAACTCCATCTCTTAGTTTTCCTGGCTTCCTTCAATTCCTAGCTAAATTATATCTCTTACAAAAAACCTTTATCAGTACCCCTTAAGGCTAATGTCTTTCCTCTGTTCAATTTATTGTCCAATTTATCTTGTCTATATATTGTTTATATACAGTTGTTTGCCAGTTATCTCTGCCATTAGACTCTGACTTCCTTGATAGAGGGATTGTTTTTGCCCTTTTTTGTATTCCCTGTGCTTAGCACAATGTGTGGCAAACAAGAGGCACTACATAAATGCTTGCATACTGACTAATTGATGTGGCCAATTGTTATAAAGTTTTTTTCCCTATATTTTCAATGAAGGGGTGGGGAGACCAGAGGATAAGAAGCTGGAGCTTCATTAATTGAAAAAAATGAGAAAAAATTTATCTTCTTTCACAATGAAAAATCTAATAATTCATAATTTGTAGAATTTGTGCTTTCTTTTTCTAGTGTTGGTGGTAAATTGTTGATGTTTTATTCATACACTTTCATGAGCCTACCTTTGTCAAAGGTACATGCTTGAGAGATGTTTGGCACTATGACTATGGCCTATGGCCATAAAACACGGCCAAATGGAAACAAAACAGGTTAGTTCCATGACCTTAGCTCTAGACACACTGGGATGAAATACCCTAATTATACTTCAAGACATCCATTTACTCCACACAATGAGAAAAACATTCTTCATATCCACTAATATGAAATGCCTACTATCTGCTAGGCAGTAAGTATACAAAGACAAAAATAAAACAGAATCTACTTTGAATAGTTTCTATTATATCTGGGAAGAGAGTATATACATATTTAAAAGGAATAGGGCCCAGACTTGCAATCTCATAGATACTGAGAACTCCCAAGTGAGCAAACTTCCTCTACCAATGCAAACTGGTATCTTTTCTGCAACTTCTTAGAAGAGATGCCCTAAATTACTGAGAAATTAATAAAATGTTATCAGAAGTCAGAGTGAAACCCAAATTTGCCTGATTTCAATGCCAGTTCTCTACACACTACACCACAATGCTTTTCAAAATTTAAGGGGGGAAATCATTAGCAATTGGGAGGAATCAAGAAAAGTTTCACTGTAGAATGTAGCACCAAAGCTGAACTAAGAAGTAGAAGCAAGGATAACAAACTGTACAAAGGCACATAGATGGAAAATGGAAGTGCTGTCTGTGAGGAACATGAAGAAGGCAAATTTGGGGGGCATCAAGAGTAGAAGAAAGAAATTAATGTATAAAAAAGGTTGGTAGACTCGTGTCGAGTTGTGAAAGGCTTTAAATTCTAAACAGAGAAGTTTATATTTGATCCTAGAAGGAATAGACACTAGAGATAATATTGAGTAGGGTCAGACCTGCACTTTAGGAAAATCACTGACAATCATTTAATGAAAAGAATACTGGTATTGGAAGCAGAATATCTGGGTTCAGTCCTGATTTTAAGCAATAATAGTCCCATAACAACTATTATGTATACAGCGTTTACAGTTTGCAGAGCATTTTATCCTCACAATAACCTGGAATTGAGGCTAAGACGTAGTTAAGTGACTTGCCTAACATTACACTGCTACTAAGTGTCTGAGGCAGGACTTGAACCTAAGTCTTCCAGACTCCAATTATAGTGCTCTATCTACTATAAGGTGTGATGCTTCCCTACTAAAAAGGAAAGGATTAGACAGAGAGGGTAGGGGAACCTGTAGCCTCAAGGTCCTATGTGACCCTCTAGGTCCTCAAGTGCAGCCCTTTGACTGAATCCAAACTTCACAAAACGAATCCTCTTAATAAAAAGATCTGTTCTGTAAAACTTGGACTCAGTCAAAAGGCTGTACTGAAAGACTTAGAAGGCCACATGTGGCCTCGAGGCAGCAAATCTCCATCCCTGCACTGGGATGAACTACCAATGAGATTGTCTAGTCTCCATGAAAGTTTTCCAAATCTAGCTTTCCAGATTAGCCATAATATTTTAATATTTCTGTGTTGCTGCAACCAGGGAATGAGGCAAAAGTACAAAAGAACACGTTTGCTTAGACTTGTAGAAAGTTAGACTAGAAAGGCCTTCAAAGGTCATTTAGTTCAGCACAACATCCTAAATAACATTTACAAAAAACAGTAGCAAAAATAACATGTTAACTCAACAACCAGGTTGTACGCTCCTTAAGGGTAAGAATTACGTCTTATTCATCTTTATATAATCCATACTTAACACCAAGAGTATACACTGTTTGTGACTGACAGCACTTTCTCTAAACAACATGATGGCATCTTCTAAATTCTAAGACAAAATGTTAGTAACTAATAGTTGTTATATGTTGATAAAACATTGGATCACGACAAGACAATACTAGAGGGATACCTTGGGCACTCAAAACATTCGAGGATGCGGACAGGAAGACACTTTTCAACCTTCTGCTATATGACTTTTAACTTCATTTGCTCAACTGAAATTGCTCTCTCTAGAATTGAGAATTTTAATTCCAAAATACAGTCTTTTCTCAGTCCTCATCCTTCTCACCTAACCTGTTGTTGCTTTTGACCCTAATGGCCATCCTCTCTTCCAAGATACGCTCATCTCTTAGTTTTGGTGATTCTATTGGTTATTCTTCTACATGACTTTCGAATGTTCCTCAACCGCCTCAGGGGTCCCAATTATGGGTATTTCTCAAAGTATTTTCTGTAGCATACTTTTAGTGTTACATCACCAGTCACCTACCGGCCATTTCAAACTGGATGCCCCAGAAAGGTCTCAGACCGAAAACGTCTAGCACAGACATTTCCCATCCTGCATCACCCCTCAATTTCCCCCCAAAATCTCTCACTACTTCATTTTTCTCACGAGGCATCACCATTTCCCAGTCTCCCAGACTCGTCGCCTCAGGAGGATCCTCAATTCTTCCTCACTGCCACACAAAGCTGCCCTCTCACCCATTTCAGCCACCCTATCTTCTCCCTGCTCACAAAAGGCCATCCCTGCCGAGATCATTCTGTCAGCCTACTGCCTGGAGGATACAATGTAGCCTCCTCTATCCGGTCTTTTAAGCCCTTCCATCGTCACGGGCGTTTCTCCTGCCCCCTCCCTACGCAGTTAGGGAAGCCGGCCTTCCCCGGCTGCAGACGCGACACCCCTGCCTGCTGGTGCCTGGGCCAGCCCCCGGGTCAGCAGGCAGCTCCCAGGATCGCCTTCCACCCTAGGGCAATGCTCCATACCAAGCCGCTCCTTACTCTCTATCTGCTCGGTATATAACCAAGTGTAGACTGTCTGCTGCCTTTACCCTTTCCAGCAGGACTTGTTTCATTTCCACTGCCGGTACCCCCAGCAACGTTGCAAGCATGGAAAAGGCGCCTGACAGAGGCTGGCTCACCGAAGAGATATAAAACTTCTTCCTGTGAAATCCGACTAATTCGGGCGTTAAATCCTATTTCTTCATCTGGGTTTAAAAAAGATGTGGATGGAGAGGGTGTGAGCGTGTGTATACACGCACTTCAATATTTCTACCGCATTCATTTCCTCTTGAACGCTCAATTTTTTATGCACCCAGAAGCCTCCCCGCGCAGGTGCCGCAGGCTCTGCGGACCCCCAGGGGGGACCCCCGGGGGGACCCCGACCCAAAACGGGGCAGGGGCCCGGTGAGGACGACGCGGCCCCGAGCTCGGGTTACCCACCTTGTAGCCGCCCCACACAAGCATGTGTCGCCCGTCGCTAACCGCGACGTGGCCGCTGCGCTCGGCCGGAGCGGCCGCCTCCGGAGGCTCCAAGCTGTCCGGGTCTCCGGGCCCCGGCGGCGGCTCGGCCACATGCAGCTCCTCCTCCTCTCCATCAGCCATTCGGTCCGTTCTTTATTCAAGAACCGCCGCCGCACCCGGCCCCAGGGAGTCGGAGAACAACCCCGCCCCCGGCCCTCCCCGGCAGGGGCCCGCCCGGCCCCGGAGTCGCGTCACCCTCGGCCCGGGCCCCCGCCGGCCGCCAGTGGGAAGCGGCCGGGGTCGCAGGAGCGCTCGGCCCCGAAGTCCCGGGCCGGCCACGACTCGGGCTGCTCCGCTTCGCTTCGCCGAGGCCGCTACCGGGACGGCCCTGGCCAGCGTCAAGGGCCCGGCCTGGCCTGGCCCGGGCTCGCCGCCCCGCAAGAACTGACCCTGGCCCGAGCCCGAGCTTCCGCCGGACCGTCTCCGGTTTATACCTCGGAGCGGAAAGCGTCGGTTCTTCTGGGGCGGCCCCGGACTCAGTTGCGGAAGCCTAGCGAGGCTGCCGGCGCCCCCCAGCGGCGGTCCTCCAGGCGCCGTCCCGCTTTGGGCCGGGCCTCGCCGCCCTCCCGTCCCGATTCCCTCCCGGGGCCTCCGGAAGCGCGCTGCTGTAGACGGGAGCCGCGGAGGCGAGGGGCAGCCTTACGGACGCCAGCTGGGACCCGAGGGCGAGCCGAGCCGGGGAAGGGGCAGCCCAGGCCCCCCGGACCTCCTCCTAGCAGCCGCAGGGCCCCTCGGGGAGCCGGGGCTCCGCCGGGGCAGCACTCAGCGACAGCCTGCCGGGCGGGGGCACCGGCGCGTATTCCGGGTACACGGACGCAAGCGCTTGGGTCCAAACGAGAAGTCGGGGGCGTGCGTGGCCAGCCTCCGCTGAATGAAACCTGAATTTTCCCGTAAAGCGTTATGATATAATCCAGTGTGTGGTGTGGTGGTCTGGTGGGGGAAAGGAAGCAAGGTTATGGAAAGTTGGGAGTTGGCCTGCCCTGTAGGGCTATGGGCCTCATAGGGGCGAAGGGAATACGGCGCCTACTGTATGCCAAAGGCTTTACAAGTCTCCTGGGGGAGGTAGGAGCTATTGCTATCCCCATTTTTCAAGGAAGGAAACTCCCACAAATAGCGATTACGTGACTTCCTCAGGGTCACACAGCCAGAAAGTCTGAGGTGACCCTGGAACCTTTCCGTAGTCTTTCTGACCACAGGCTCAGCCTTCTGTTAGGCCACCTTGTATTTGAACTCTCCGCATGCGCTAGATGGTTCTCTCACACGTTTGCAAGGTGTCATGTAGTCAACACTTGTGGCATTGCTGAGGGTTCAGGAAAGATAGAGGAACCCTGAGACTGGAGCTCCCTGGGGGGGGCCACCTGTAAAAGAATTGAGGTCAAGAAGGGTACAGGCAAAGTTTATTTAAGACATTCTATAGTATATAGTTTATATAAGTATAAAGTTTATATAAGACATCCTATAGTATAACCTGTGCCAAATGGGCTGACTAGGTGACTCAGGGATTAAGGAGTGGTTAGAGAGTTCTTAAAGTAAGATGCAGTGTTAGTATCTACTGGGTAGGTATTTTACCCAGAGTTCATCAGCAAATAGCCCAAGGAAGGGCTACATGGAGGTGTGATTTTAGGCCTGACATGTCACTAAGTATCAGGCTGCTTTTGTCAATGTCTCATTAAAGGAGACAAATGTAAGGGAGTAAACATGTCTTAAGTCTAGGATAGGTATGATTGGTGTAAAAGCAAGCACCCTGACATACGCAGGATGGTCTGCTATCACAGGTTCTTTGATCTGCCTTTCAAAAAGGAAAGCAACTTGTGGTGGGGAGGGTTCGACAATCACTTTAATCAAGCACGTGTATCATTCACTTAGTTCAGGGGTGAAAAATCAGCACCCTGAACTTCAGAGAAAATGCAGAGAAATCAAAATCAACAGACAGGGCTTCCAACTATCTGACGGATCAATAGACAGGTAACTGTCTGATCATACATACATAGTTACCAGAGAGAGAAGCGCCAATATCTGGGTTTTCAGAGGGGGAGGGGGATCCACAGTGGATGGCCAAACAAACACTTCCAATGAGTAAGCCCCAAAAGTAAAACCTCACCTCAGCGTATTTATACACTTATCAGAGTTCAAGGAATGCTGGCCGTGAGTCCTGACCTGTCCACCTCTTCCCTCTGAGGGCAACACAACCCTTGAGAACCAGTGCCTCATTAACAAAAGCTGCGGACCTTCCTACAACTCTCCTCTAGTTAAACTTCCCTAAATGGGTGTGCTGATTAATGGGTAGGAAAGAGCTTTAATGTCATTAGCATTACAATTGGTCAGTGAGTGGTAAATACACAGCCAAATCAGCCAGTACACAACTGGTAGGTGCAGCTGGCTACTATATCCAGAAGAGAGAAAATTTTTGCTATGGCCGACTGTCTATGGAGAAACTTCCTGAGACAGTGTTTTGAGGTTAGGGAGAAATGTGATTTTTAGAGAGAAATGTGATTTTAGAATTGGGGTCCAAGCAGAGGCACCCAAGCACCCCATCATTTCTTTTCATTGTTTCCCTTGAGATCCTTGACATTTTTTTCTTCCATATGAATTTTACCATTTTTTCCAATTCTATAAAATAATTCTTTGGGTTTTTTATTGGTATGGCATTGAATAAATTAATTTAGGTAGCATATATTATTATATTAGCACATTGTTCCCTTGAGTAACTAATATTTCTTTCAAATCATATATATCTATATTTCTGTAAAAGAGGGAAAGGCACAGGTATTTATTAAGGGCCTACTATATGTCAAGCACTATGCTACGCATTTTAAAAATATTATCTTATTTGCTTGTAGCTTCATTTATAGAATTCTTATGTTTATTTTGGAAGGGAAACTCCCAAGTATTTTGTACATTCTGTAGTGTGTGTTCATCCTTCGTTGCCAAAGAAGACCATACCATCAGAGAAATAATAACATGACTTGCACTTGACTTTGTTTTGAGTGAGGGAGGGCTGTGCAGGTCACCAGCCTCACTTCTCCTCCAGAGTCATCTGAATCCGTTGATCAGATATTCATCAGGATGACTGGAGATGACCCAGGATGAGGCAATTGGGGTTATGACTTGCCCAAAGTCACACAGCTGAGTGTCAAGTGTCTGAGCTGAGATTTGAACTCAGGTCCTCCTGACTCCTGCACTGTTTCTCTATACACTGTACCACTTAGCTGCCCCAACAAACATTCTGTAGTAATATTTAATGGAATTTCTTTATCCTTATGCTGGGTGTTGTTGATATTATATTAAAAATGCTGATTATTTGTGAGAATTTATTTTATATCCTGAAAGTTTGCTGAAGCCATTGGTTGAGTTAAATTTTTTTTACTTGAATTTTTAGGACTCTTTAAGTAGACCATTGATAATCATTTAATATCATTTTTGAACTTTCATAAGGGCCAGAGCCTGAATTAATCAATCAGAAGAAGAGCCTGCACCTAACAGCTTCTTTGTTCTCTGGGTAAACGTAGAGAATAACTCTTCCTATGTCTACAAGGCCATATGGGGCTGACTTAAGAACATTCTTTTTGTCTGTTTATAACCACTAAGGATGAGACTCTTAACATGAGACACTATCTTGAATAATGGGACTTTTTCTTATCTTAATATTTTTATTTTATGAACACATACTATGTTGTGGCATGTTAATGGTAAAGAAAACACAGATATCCTGGGTCGTAATTTCCATTGACACTTTGTCAACTCTCCTATCCTATTGTATTTACCACTTATTCAATTAAGAAAATTCCTTTCTTATAATATGGTTAAACATATATGGAGATCATAAATTTGAGTGACACAAACATACTGAATTGGGCAAGCCTGGCCTTTCTTTTATCAGTCAGTCAGAAATTATGTTTTGGCTTCTTGTGTGTACAAGTTTGCCAGCTTCAGCTAACTTTAAGAGAATAAACAATATGGATTTACATATCACCTAGCTTGCTTGCCCCCTTTAACAAAACTGTCAGGTCAACACCATCATGTCATCTGTCGAAAGTGATGACTTTATTTCCTTATTTTGTTATTCTGTTTGGTTAGTCTTTATTTTTACTATCTTTCAATTATGTTTTCTTGTTTGATTGTTATACGAAGTATTCCTAATATTATAAAATAGAAATGGACAAACATCCTTGTTTCACCCTTGAATTTATTGCCCATTGATTCAGCTATACCAAAGCTAGGCCTTATATAGCTAGGTGTCAGTGGTGCAAATAATGAATTGCCAGAAGGGGTGCACTGTTCAAATACAAACTGCATATTTCCATTGGGCTGGAAGTAATTACCATATTTTGCTTAAGTATAACTTCAAGTAAGGCAAATTTAAATACATGGTAACTTCAAAGATATAAAAAAAAGTTCCCTTATGAGCAAAAATATTTATATCTGCTCTTTTTGCATTGGCAAAAAACTGGGGAAAAAAGAGATGCCCATCAATTAAGGATTGGTTGAATAAGTTGTGCTATATGACTAGCACTATGCTGTGAGAAATGAAGAAATAGATAATTTTAAAAGGACATGGAAAAATTTATAGTAGCTGATGCAGAGGGAAGAAAAAATTGTACATTAACATCAGTATTTTTAAAATGAACAATTTTAAGGAAAGTTATAAACTCATGAAGAATAAAATGGACAGAACCAGAAGAACAATCATACTGTATAGTTTCTGTGATATGTTGTAGTGAGCTTGCTAATATTTAATTTTTTGCATCAATATTCATTAGGGATATTAGTCTGTAGTTTTTTTCCCTCTGTTTTGACTCTCCCTGGTTTAGGTATTGTGAACCCCTCCACACACTGTTTTGGACCCCATTTAGGTCTCAGAAAGGCCTAAAACCTGGATTAGCCAATCAGGAGAGACATTTTGGCCCACTCTGAGCTTAACCTACCACAATGCTTTGCATGTTCCAACATAACAAACATACTTTGCTTTGTTCTCTGAGTGAACCCAAAAGTCTCCTTGCTATGTCAGCAACTACAAGACCAGATGAAGCTGACCAGGAGAATCAAAAGTTTCTTCCCTTAAAGCTCAAGTCTTAGGACTGCCAAGGACAAGGCACCTTGAACTGGACGCTCTTGATGTGGATACCAACAGTGCCTTAAGGGTTAAAAGCTGCTTTTCCTTAATTTATTCTCTAACCTTAAGGTACCCTAAGGTTTCTTCCCTTTATCTTGAAATACCATAAAACTTCTCCCTTATCCTGGAACATAAAATTCCTTGTCTCTCCCCCATTCTGAGTCAAAATTTCCTCTGTCTCCCTTATCTTTTGTCTCCTATCCTGTCATCCATCTTCCTTATCCTGTCCCTCATCTTCAACCTCCATAAAACCTCTAAAACTACTTCACCATTCTGAAACCTGTATATAAGCATAACTCTACCAAATATCAATCTTACTTAGTTTTCTTGCTAAGGAGATCTGTGATGCTTTTTCCACATAAAACAGAAAGCTCCCTTTGGCTAAAAGAGAAGTCCAAGTAAATTCTTTCACACCTGAACCAGATCTACCAACTCTAAATCTCATCATTATCTTGAATAATAAGACTTTTGTTATGTTAATGATAAAAGAAACACAAACATCCTGGATCTATAATTTCAAGTGACAACCTTGACATTCTCTTTATCTTACTGTATTTACAATTTTTCCTATTAAGAAATTCCTTTCTCATATTATGGTTTAACAGATATGGAGACAATAATTTTAGTTGACACTTGTATCCTGAGGTGGGATTGCTCTAAGTGTATATAAAGAATCTCCTTCAGCTTGTTTACTACCTCTGAGTTCAGAATTATTTTGTGACTCCATCACGCATGATTCTCTGGCTTAAAGAGAATAATAAATAAGCACATTATAGCATATAGACAGCCTGATTCTGTTTGTTCTCTGCTCAAACCTTTGGTAAGGTGAACCCCATTCTGTTTGTTCTTGAACAAACCTTTGGTAAGGGGGAACCCTTTTCTTTTGTTCTTAGGACAAACCTTCGGTTAAAGGGGAAACTGATTCTGTTGGTCCTTTGAATTAAACCTTTGCTAAATGGTTGACAATTTTTGGTGGGTGCTGTGTATTCCAATGGGACTGCTGGAGTGGAAAGATGACCCACCCACCTACCCCAACAACACTAGTGACTTGGCACCACAGGATCAGTTTTTTCCTAGTGTCTTGGCTTTGCCAGATAAGTGGGTGAGTCTTTTTACTCCCCTCTTCATTGTCAGACTCCCACAGGTATGGTCAAAGTCTGAAATTCTCTTTAAGCCAGTTTTGGGCACAGGGATTACTTTATTTTTATTTTCTTGGTCCCTTTTGGTAAAGGATCCTTTAACTTTTAACTGGCCTAAATTGGTTTATCTTGAAAAAACAAATTAAGCATAAAGGCTAACAAGGTGTCTAGATTAAAATGGAAAAGTTAGTGGTGAAAATGGCAGAGCCAGAATCAAAAGTTTCTTCCCTTAAAGCTCAAAAAACAACTTCAGTTTCAGCACCCTTTCCCCAGTGTAGGTTAATCCTTTTCCCCCTCTCCTTTTCTTGAAAGGCTACAGTCCTAAGCAGGACTCAGATTCCTGAACTTAACTTCATAGAGATATGTCCCTGTGATTGCACAACCTCAGGGGCACTCTGAAGAAAGCCTGCAAACCGAGTCCACAGCTGCTCTTACTCTCTTTGCCCTTCTCTACACTGTCATTCTTGAATCTTTGCGAATTCTCCAGCTGGCTTCCTCAGAGTAATAATAGTCTGTTTATGATGGGAATGTCTAACAGGCCTCTTCCTGTCATTCAGTGATTAGGTTTTCCTTGCTTTGTTTCTTTACATGTCAGTTTGTCTGTCTCTATTTCTGTACCTGTAGCATGTGAGTGTGAGTGTGCTGTGAGTGAATCTGTTACCTTGTAAGATTGATAATTCCAGAAATGCACCTCATTCTGGAATACATTTTCACAACCCCAAGCATTCAGCATTCCCCACTCCCTCCCCAGGGTTAGAGGTGTATCTCAATATTGCAATAGCCCCATGGGTTCTTGTTAATCTCTCTCATCCCAGATCAGATTTAGAGAGGAAAATGCTTGAGAATTGCAGGGAACTCAAGTCACCTTTCCCCACTTGGCAAAAGGAGGACAGCAGCCACAGACTGGCAGTGGCCCTAACTTCCCTGGGCAACCTGTAGCCCACCCCTCTAGGCAAAGCCTGGGAGTATCACCCAGCTTCAATAGATTCTGCCCACTTTGCCCCAGCAGCTGCAAACTCCAGCCTCAGTAAGCTCTGCCACTGTGGGGAGGGAAGAAGTGGACAGGTCAGGACTCACGGCCAACATTCCTTGAACTCTGCTCCCAATAATTATCACTACTAGGAAGGCCCTGGCATCAGTCACCCCCAAAGCCTAGGCAGTGCCTGACATGACACTATGAGGTGAGAAGCCAACCAGTCTCTCTATTCTAGTTGTAAAAATGAATCAGCTTTGTAATTTATGGCAAACTATGTTATTTCTGTTTGCCTTATTTCCTGATTTGTAAAGGGAAAGATAATAATGGTTGTTGTGGAATCAAAATGATATAATGGGGGGGCGGAGCCAAAATGGCGGAGTAGAAAGACTCACATTTGCTAGCTCCGAACCCACAGCCCATAGATTTCCTGTAAAAAGAACTCCTGACAAATTCTGGAACAGTGGAAGCCACGCAGAAACACAGTGAAGGAGATTTCCGTTGCAGAGAGCCCTGAAAAACCGACTGCAAAGGTACCCCAGACGGGAGCAGAGCCCTGCCCTGCGGAGCCCTCCCCTTCCCTGCCCTGGCCATGCAGCACTGAGAGGAGCTAGCAGACCCAAGCAGGCGTCAGGGACCAGAATCTCTGGCAGCTGCGAAGGTCCCTCCACCCACAGACGCACAGGTCAGTGAGAGAGAAGGGCTGAGAGGGGAGCGAGGTATCTCCAGGACTCAGAACCCCTCAGGAGGCGGCAGCCGCGGCAGAGGCTGAGGTAGCTCGACCAGAGACTCCCAGAGCAGGCAGGAGCTCCACCCCAGCTCCATTACAAGAGATCTCTGCATAAACCCCCTGAGGGAACTGAGCCTGAGAGGCGGCCCTGCCCCCACCTAAGCACCAGCAGATAAGCTCCCATTGAATAGCGGTCAGGCCTGCCGCCAAAATCCCTGAGGCTGGGGAGCAGCTTTTGAATCTCAGACCCCAAGCACTAGCTGGGCAGACCTAGGCCTGGGGTGGAGAGGACTCTCAGAAGTCAAGTAACTGGCTGGGAACATTTGAATCTCAGACCCCAAGCACTAGCTGGGCAGACCCAGGCCAGGGGGTGGAGAGGACTCTCAGAAGTCAAGTAACTGGCTGGGAAAATGCCCAGAAAAGGGAAAAAAAC
>CM053769.1:442394982-442474393 GCA_028658325.1 Potorous gilbertii | reverse complement strand
AGTGTATTATGTTTTGATTTGTTATATGATTTCTTCCACTTATGTCAGTGTGACTACATAGCATCACTATAGTGAAAATATGCTCAATAGGAAAGTATATGTTGAACCTATACAGAATTGTATGCTGTCATGGGGAGGGAGGGGGGTAGTGGGGGGAAGGTGTGGGGGGACAGAAATCTTAATTTTAAGGAAGTGATTGTAGAACATTTATAAATAAATAAAATAAAAATTAAAAAAAAACACTCAGAAGAAAACAACAAAGTCAAAAGTCTTACATCTACAGAGCCTCCAAGGAAAATATGAATTGGTCTAAGACCAAGGAAGAGCTCAAAAAGGATTTTGAAAGTCAAATAAGAGAGGCAGAGGAAAATTTGAGCAGACAAATGAGAGTGATCTGAGAAAATCATGAAAAATGAATGAATAATTTGGTAAAGGAGACAAAAAAAATTGAAGAAAATATCACCTTAAAAAACAGACTAGACCAAATGGTAAAACAGGTCCAAAAAGCCAATGAGGAGAAGAATGCCTTAAAAAGAAGAATAGACCAAAGGGAAAGAAGGTCCAAAAGTTCACTGAAGAAAATAAGTTCTTAAAAATTAGAATGGAGCAAATGAAAGCTAATGACTTTATGAGAAATCAAAAAACAATAAAACAAAACCAAAAGAATGAAAAAGTAGAAGACAGTGTGAAGTATCTCACTGGAAAAACAATTAACCTGGAAAATAATTCCAGAAGAGAAATTTTAAAATTACTGGATTACCTGATAGTCATGATCAAAAGAAGAGCCTAGACATCATCTTTCATGAAATTATCAAGGAAAACTGCGCTGATATTCTAGAACCAGAGAGTAAAATAAATATTGAAAGAATTCATCCCTCACCTCCTGAAAGAGATACAAAAAGGAAAACTCCTAGGAACATTGTATCCAAATTCCAGAGTTACCAGGTCAAGGAGAAAATATTGCAAGCAGCTAGAAAGAAACAGTTCAAGTATAGTGGAAACACAATCAGAATAACACAAGATCTAGCAGCTTCTACATTAAGGGATCAAAGGGCTTAGAATAGGATATTCCCGAAGTCAAAGGAACTGGGATTAAAACCAAGAATCACCTACCCAGCAAAACTGAATATAATACTTCAGGGGGAAAAATGGTCATTCAATGAAATAGAGGACTTTCCAGCATTCTTGATGAAAAGACCAGAACTGAAGAGAAAATTTGACTTTCAAACACAAGAATCAAGAAAAGCATGAAAAGGTAAGCAGAAAAGAGAAATCACAAATATTATCTTTCCATGTTTACATTCCTACATGGAAAGATAATATTTGTAACTCTTGAGACTTTTCTCAGTATTTGGGTAGGTAGAGGGATTACACACACACACACACACACACACACACTATGTGTGTGTGTGTGTGTGTGTATACATATACACATACACATACATATATATATATACATACATACAAAGAGCACAGGGTGAGTTGATTAAGCAGGGATGAAATCTAAAAAAATAAAATTAAGGGGTGAGAGAGGAATATATTGGGAGAGAAAAGGGAGAAATGGAATGGAGCAAATTATCTCTCATAAAAGATGCAAGAATAAGTTTATTCAATGGAGGAGGAAAAGGGAGGAGGTAAGAGGGAAAAAGTGAAGCTTACTCTCTTCACATTTGGCTTAAAGAGGGAATAACATGCTCACTCAATTTGGTATGAAAATCTATATTATACTACAAGAAAGCAGGGGAGAAGGGAACAAGTAGGGTGAGGGGGATGATAGAAGGGAGGGCAAATGAGAGAAGGGAGTAATTAGAAGTAAACACTTATGAGGAAGGACAAGGTCAAAAGAGAGAATAGAATAAATGAGGGGGCAGGATAGGATGGAAGGAAATATAGTTCGTCTTACACAACATGACTATTATGGAAGTCTTTTGCAAAACCACATACACACACACACATATATATACATATATATATATAGCCTACACTGAATTGCTTGTCTTCTCAGTGGAGATGGATGGGGAGGGAGGAAGGGAGAGAAGTTGGAGTTCAAAGTATTAGGAACAAATGTTGAGAAATGTTTTTGCATACAACTGGGGAATAAGAAATACAGGTAATGGGGTATAGAAATCTATCTTGCCCTAAAAGAAAAGAGAGAAGATGGGGATAAGAGAAGGGAGGGGGGTTAGAAGAGAGGGCAGATTGGTGGAAGGGGTAATCGGAATGCAAAGTGTTATGGAGTGGGAGGAAGGGAGAGATGGGGAGAAAATTTGAAACTCAAAATTTTGTGCAAATGAATGTTGAAAACTAAAAATTAATAAATAAACATTTAAAATAAAAAAAGCCTAGACAGCACCTTTCAAGAAATTATCAAGGAAAACCACCCTGATATTCTAGAACCAGAGGGTAAAATAGAAACTGATCACCTCCTGACAGAGATCCCAAAATTAAAACTGCCAGGAATATTCTAGCCAAATTCCAGAGTCTCTAGATCATGAGGAAAATATTGTAAGTAGCCAGAGAAAGACAATTCAAGTAGTGTAGAACCACAATCAGTATAACACAAGATTTAGCAGCTTCTACATTAAGAGATAGGAGGGCTTGGAAAATGATATTCTGGAGAGCAAAAGAGCTAGATTTAAAAACAAGAATCACCTATCCAGAAACACTGAGTGTAATCCATGAAGGGGAAAAATTGAAATTCAATGATGGAGAGGAATTTAATGAATTCTTAACAAAGACCAGAGCAAAATTAAAAATTTCACTTTCAAATACAAGACTCAAGAGAAGCATATAAAGGTAAACAGGAAAGAGAAATCATAAGGGACTTATTAAAGTTGAAGTGTTTACATTCCTGCATGAAAAGATGATATTTGTAACTCATGAGACCTTTCTCATTATTAGGGTAGTTGGAAGAAAGATATATAGACAGATGGCACAAGGTGCCATGGATGATATCTCAAAAATAAAATTAATAGGTGAAAGAGGAATGTACTTGGAGAAGGAGAAAGGGAGAGACAGAATGGGGTAAATTATTTCACATAAAAGAGGCAAGGAAAAGTTTTTACAGTGGAGGGAAAAAATGGGGAAGTGAGAGGGGATGAGTGAACTTACTCTCATCAGAACTGGTTTAAGGAGGGAATAACATACACACTAAAGTGGGTATGGTAATCTGTCTTACCTGAAAGGAAAGTAGGGGGAAGGGGATGTGGTGGGGAGGGGTGGTAATAGAAGGAATGGCAGATTAGCAGAGGGAGTAATCAGAAGCAAATGCTTTTGAGGAGGAACAGGGTGAAAGGAGAGAATAGAATAAATGGAGGTGGGATAGGATGGAGGGAAATATAGTAAATCTTTCAAAACATGACTGCTATGGAAGTGTTGCTGTATCACTACACATGTATAACCTATATCAAATTGCTTGCCTTCTCAATGAAGATAGGTGAGGAGGGAGGAAGGAAGAGAATTTGAAACTCGAAATTTTAAAAACGAACTTAAAAAGTGTTTTTACATGTAACAGGAAATGAGTTACACAGGCAATGATGTACAGAAATCTTAACTGTATAGGAAAATAGAAGGAAAAGGGGATGCAATAGAAGGGAAGGCAGAATGAGGGAAGGGGTAATCAGAAGCAAAATACTTTTGAGGAGGGACAGGGTGAAAGGAGAGAGAGAATAAAATAAACATGTAGGGGGAATAGGATGGAGGAAAATACACTCAGCAATAGTAACTGAATAAAGTTTTTGAAGCAAGTTTCTCTGATAAAGGCCTCATTTCTCTAACACATAGAGAACTGCATCAAATTTATAAAAATATGAGCCCTTCCCTAATTAATAAATAATCAAAAGATATAAACACTTTTCATATAAAGTAATTCAAGCTATCTATAGTCATATGAAAAATACTCTAACTCACTACTGATTGGGGAAATCTAAGTTAAAACACTTCTGAGGTGTTACCTTGTACCTATTAGATTAGATAATAGAAAAGGTAAATGACAAATGTTGAAGGGCATGTGGGGAAAATGAGACATTAATATACTATTGTCAGAGTTGTGAATTGATTAAATTATTCTAAAGAACAATTTGGAACTATGCCCAAGAGGCTGTGGAACCATGCATACCCTTTAACAAAGCAATACCACTGCTAGGTCTGTATCCCAAAAGAGATAAAAAACATAAAGGAAAGGACCCTATATGTACAAAAAATATTTATGGCAGCTCTTTTCTGGAGACAAAGAATTAAATATTGAGGGGATGCATATCAATTAGAGAATGGTTAAATAGATCATAGTATGTAGTTATGATGGAATACTATTATACTATAAGAAATGATGAGCAGGATGCTCTTAGAAAAAAACTAGAAAGACTTACATGGGTTGATGCAAAGTGAAATGTACTAGGTACAAAGTAACAGCAATATTGTGAGATGATCAACTGTGCATGACTTAGCTATTCTTAGTAATACAATCCATGATAATTCTGAAGAACTTAGGATGAAAAATACTATCCATCCAAAGAGAAAGAACTGATGGTGTCTGAATACAGATTGAAGCAAGTTTTGTCTTTTTTTTTCCACTTTATTTTTCTCAAGATCTTTTTATGTTTTCTTTTACAACATGATTATTATGGATATGTTTTGCACAATTATACCTATATGGAACTGCTTGCCTTCTCAATGGGGGCTGGGGGATGTGGAGGGAGAAAGGGAGAGAATTTGGAACTCAAAGCTTTAAAAACAAATGTTAAAAATTTGTTTTTAGGGGGGGTGGAGCCAAGATGGCAGAGTAGAAAGACACCAATACGGAGGCTCTTCCCACACAGTGCATAAAATACCTGTAGAGAGGGACTCTAAACAAATTCTGGAGCAGCAGAAGTGAAGAACAACAGAGTGGAGGAGATGTGACAGATTCCCAGAGTATACCCTACTCTTGACAAAGGACCCAAAAGTCAAGTAACTGGTTGGGAAAAATGCCCAAGAAAGGGAAAAAAATATAAGACTATAGAAGGTTACTTTCTTAGTGAACAGATATCTTCTCCCATCCTTTTGGATGAGGAAGAACAATGCTTACCATCAAGGAAAAGATATAAAAGTCAAGGCTTCTGTATCCCAAACATCCAAAATAAATATTCAATGGGCTCAGGCCATGGAAGAACTCAAAAAGGTTTCTGAAAATCAAGTAAGAGAGGTGGTGGAAAAATTGGGAAGAGAAATGAGAGAGATGCAAGAAAAACATGAAAAGCAGGTCAACACCTTGCTAAAGGAGACCCAAAAAAATGCTGAAGAAAAGAACACCTTGAAAAATAGGCTAACTCATTTGGCAAAAGAGGTTCAAAAAGCCAATGAGGAGAAGAATGCTTTCAAAAGCAGAATTAGCCAAGAGGTTCAAAAGCTCACTGAAGAAAATAGTTCTTTCAAAATTAGAATGGAACAGATGGAGGTTAATGACTTTATGAGAAACCAAGAAATCACAAAACAAAACCAAAAAAATGAAAAAAATGGAAGATAATGTGAAATATCTCATTGGAAAAACAACAGACATGGAAAACAGATCCAGGAGAGACAATTTAAAAATTATGGGACTACCTGAAAGCCTCGATCAAAAAAAGAGCCTAGACTTCATCTTTCATGAAATTATCAAAAATTTGTTTTTACATGTAACTTGGGAAAAATTAAATACTAAATTAATACCAAAAAAAAGGGGAAAGAAAAAATTGTTGTGGTGAAGTTTTACTCTTCTACCACTTCTGGAGTTTTCTTTCTTTCAGGAGGGGGTTTCTCTTTTACCAAACTGTAAGTTCCCTTTTCGTAATGTTCTTGCATAGCTCTCATTTCTTTTCATATTTTTCTCCTACCACTCTAATTTGATTTTTAAAATCATATTTTCTTTTTTAAAACTTTCTTTAGCTCATCTGGGAATTATTGGTGGATTTGTGCCCAATCTACATTTTTCTTTGAGGTAGACATTTACCTTGTAGATGTTTTCAAATCATTGTCTACTTTTATGTTTGTGTCTTGAGCTTTCATGTCCCCAGTATGTCCAGGTTCTTTTTCTGCTGTTTGCTGATTTTTCCAGCCTACATCTTGATTTGGACTTTATGTTAAGAGTTATGTTCTGCTCATCTCTGGTGGGGGAATATATGATCTGAGCTTCTGTCTTTTATGACCCCCTGCTGCTTTGATAGCTCAATTGGTGAAGTATTTGTAAGTTTTTGCTTTTATCCAGGAAATGATCTGTTTACTGCCCTCTTGGTTAGTGTTCTGATGCTTATACAGGTAAGGTTCCTGCTTCCCTACAACTGTAGTCTCTTCTCTGTGCCCTGGAACTGTGGCCCAGAACTAGGGAATAAGTGACAGAGTTGCTAGATTGTACCTACTCCTGCTCCCAGTGCACAGGGATTCCCTGAGAGCTCCTTCACACAGGCATTCAGTCCCCTTACCCCTCCCAAGGCACTGAGATGCTTCTGCTGCTGCACTTCTCTCTCAGTCAGTCCTAATCAGTATATGTAGACTTATTTCTGTCTTCATTAGCTGCCCTGGGCTGGAAAAAATGACTGAGATTTTTACTCTTTGCTTTCCTACCTATAATTTGGCATTTTCTGTAGTCATTATGGAAGAGATTTTAGCAGAGCTACAGCAAAGGTGTACTTCTCACTATCCCACCTTATCTCTACCCTCCTTAACTGTTCTTTAAATCATTTAAAGAATCTACTTGTAATTCTATCTGTGTTTTCCCCCTGTAGGAGTTCATTTATGAATTGTTCAATTTATCTTCCCAAGATATATTTAAGTACTTTATTTAAATCTGGACATGTTATATTGTTGCAAACACTCATCCATTTAATTTAGATCATTAATTTTTGATTTGGTGAAATAGTTCCTAATACTTTTATTTTTTCTTCATTGGTTGTGAATTCAACTTTTTAATTCTTGATATTAGTAATATGGTTTCGTTTTAAAAATCAGGTTACCTAATGGTTTATCTTTTTTTAACAAAAAGAAACACTCCTAGTTTTATTAATTCAATTGAAATATTTTGCTTTTGCTTTTGCAAATTTCTTTTATTTTCATTCGTTCTATTCGATATTTAAGGATTCACATTTTGTTCATTTTCTACTTTTTACAGTTGCATGCCCAATTGACTTATTTCCTCTTTCACTTGTGTT
The DNA here is from genome assembly GCA_028658325.1 of Potorous gilbertii. NCBI lineage: Eukaryota > Metazoa > Chordata > Mammalia > Diprotodontia > Potoroidae > Potorous > Potorous gilbertii. Next base: position 442,467,233 of record CM053769.1, on the reverse strand, counting down.
TGGAGATATGTTTTCCCCTAATCCAAAAAATCTGGCATATTGTCTCAGTGTTGTCATCTTTAAGGAAATTGATTATTTTTGTAACTTTTTCTTTGATTCACCCTTTTTAAAGGAGCATTATATTCAATCTCCAATTAATTTTTAATCTTTGTTTCAAAGGTCCTCATTAAAGATTTTTATTGCATGTGATCCATAAAACAGGTATTTAATATTTTCTCTTTTTTGCATTTTTAGTAAGTTTTTAATGCCTTAAAACACAGTGAATTTTCATGAAAGTGCTATGCATGCATAGCTGAGAAATGGGTTTTCTTCTATCCCCATTCAATAATCTGCAGAGATGTTAATAAATATAAATCACTCTCTCAAAAAAAAAAATGGAGGCATGACATGTGTAAGTTTAATTTGCATGAACATTTTCTCCATCATTTCTGTAAGTCTAGACAATCAAGAAAATAAATCAAATCCTGATTTTTAATGTTTACTGATTTCTGAAGTATAAATGTTCATACTGAAAACTTAACAATCAGTTTTCTTGAGCTGGTTCAAGGTGATTCCAAAACATCCCTGATCTCAAGTCCTTCACTTTTTAATTTTTTTTAGGTGTGAAAAGAATAAACTGAGGAAGAAATTAAAGCTATCTATAGTCATGAAAAAATGTTCTCAATCACTGTTGATTAGAGAAGTTCAAATCAAAACAACTCTGAGGTACCACATCACACTTACCAGATTGGCTAACATGACAAAAATGGAAAATGATAAATGTTGGAGAAGATGTAGGAAACTGGAACACTAAGGTCATTGTTGGTGGAGTTGTGAACTGATCCAACCATTCTGAAGAGCAATTTGGAACTATGCCCAAAGGGCCATAAAGATGTGCATACCCTTTGACCCTGCAATATCACTTCTAGGGCTATATCCCAAAGAGATCATAAAAATGGGAAAAGGACTCACATGTTCAAAAATATTTATAGAAGCTCTTTCTGTGGTGGCTAAGAACTTGAAATAGAGGGGAATGACCATCAATTGGGGAATGACTGAACAAGTTGTGGTATATGAATGTAATAGAATACTATTGTGATATAAGAAATGATGACCAAGCAGATATCAGAAAAACCTAGAAAGACTTATGTGAACTGATGCTGAGTGAAATGAGCAGAACCAGGAGAACATTATACAGCCAAAGGGTGCTAGAAATGTTTATGATAGGCTTAGCCCTTCACAACAATTCAAGGACCTAAAATATCCCCAAAGGACTCTTGAGGCAAAATACCATCCACATCCAGAGAAAGAACTATGGAATCAGAATGCAGAATGAAGCAGACTATTTTATCTCATGATGTATTTTGTTTTTCTCCTAGTTTCTCCCATTTGTTTTTTCTATGCAACATGACTAATGTGAAAATGTGTCTAAGAAGAATGTATATGTAGAATCCATATAAGATTGCATGCTGTCTTGGGGAGGGAGGAGGGAGAGAGGGGGAGAAAATTTTAAACTTACAGAAATGGTTGCTGAAAACAGAAAACAAATAAATTAATTTTAAAAAAAATAACTGTAATCAATTGGCCTTTAACTACCAAAATTGAGGATCCTCAAATTTAAATGTCATGACCATGACATATCAAAACTATCTATTTCCAAAAGGAAGACAATGGATTTTTGAGAGAACATATGAGGCTAATTGGATCATTGTTTCAGTTCTCATTTTTAATAAAAGAATTGTATATACACGTAAGAGGGGAAAAAATGTGCATATCCCCTTTGACCCAGCAATACCATTTCTAGGACTGTATCCCAAAGAGATGATAAAAATAGGAAAAGGACCACAGGTACAAAAATATTTATAGCAGCTTTTTATGGTAGCCAAGAACTTGAAATTGAACAGATGCCCATCAACTGGGGAATGAATTAACGAGCTGTGGTATAGGAATGTAACGGAATACTATTGTGCTATAAGAAATGACAAACAGGAGGACTTCAGAAAAACCTCGAAAGATGTACATGAACTGATGTTGAATGAAGTGGGCAGCACCAGGAGAACATTATACACAGTAACAGCCACAGTGTGCAAATCACTGACTGATAGATTTGGCTCTTCTCAGCAATGCACAGACCTAAAACAATCCCAAGGGACTCATGATGGAAAATGCCATCCACATCCAGAGAAAGAACTATGGAGTCTGCAGAGTGAAGCAGGGTATTTTCTTTTTTGGGTTTTTTTTCTTTCTCATGGTTCCTCCCATTCATTCTAATTCTTCTATATAACAAGACTAATGTGAAAATGTTTAATAGGAATATATCTGTAGAGCCTATATCAGATTGCATGCCATCTTGAGGAAGAGGGAGAGGAGGGTGGGGGAGAAAATTTACAACTTACGGAAGTGAATGTTGAAAACTAAAAATAAACGAACTTTAAAAAAAAAGAATAAACAGACCCCCAGTATAAATAATGTTACTATTTCTCCCTGTAATTCATTTAACTTTTCCTTTAAGTATTTAGATGCTACGCCATTTGTTGGAAATAGTTTTGGTATTACTATTAATGCATTGTCTATGGTACCTTTCAGCAAAATATTCTTTCTCTGTTTATCTCTTTTTAAGACTTTTTCCTTTGTCTGAGATCATGATGGTTATCCCTGCCTTTTTACTTCAGTTGACCAATAATAGATTTTGCTTCAGTCCTTTAACTGTTTGCACCTCTTCCAAGTGTGTTAACACCATCTAATTACATTCTGCTTTCTAATTTATTTTGCTACCCTTTTCTGCTTTATATGTTAGTTCATCCTATTTACATTCACAGTTGTGATCATTGTGTATTTCCCTCCATCTTATTCTCTTACACTTTTCATTTTGTTTCCTACCCAGTCTTGAAGAGTTTTGTTTTGCTTAAAATTAATTTCTTTCCTCAACCTACCCTCTCTTTGATCTCCACCTTTTAATTCTCCCCTTTCCCTCCTGTTTTCCTGTTGAGTGACATTTATTTCAACACAATGGTGTATATCTGTATTTTTCCCTCTTTTGACCAGTTCAGATGAAAGTCAAGCTCAAGTGTCACTTGATTCCCCTCTTCCTCTTCTTCATTTATATAGAATTCAACTTGTATAACCTAATCATGTGAGATGATTTTCCCCATTTTTCCTCCCCTCCCACCCCATGTAGTTTTCTTCTCCTCCTTTTCCATTTGTCTCTTAAGATTATCAAATAATAACAGAACCACTTCCAGCCCACTTTGTCTAATGAAACTACCTATATGACGATGGAATTCTGAAGGGATCCATTTATAATCTTTCCAATTTATTTGTATGTAAAAAATTTATCCTGGTTTAGTCCCTTACATTTTACCAAACTGATAATGTATTTGTGTGTGTGTATGTATGTGTGTGCATGAAACCATCCTTTGTTGGATTCAGATAAGAGGAAGTTTCACTTGATGCCTGCTACTCTCATCTGTTCTTCTGTGTTTTTAAACTCTTCTCCTGATCAGAATTTCATCTTGCTGAAGAGAAAACAGAGATTATATACATAAATCATAATGGGAAGAGAGGGAAGAAGGTGGATTATAAACAATGTTTTCCCAGGCTTGAGCAGTTTCCCATGATAAACTCACAAAGCAAAGAATAATCCTGGGGTCCTGTGGGAGAAACATTGCTAGAGTCTTTGACAGTCATTATTTAGTGAGTCACAGGACCAGAGTTCTGGGATGTAAACAGGTTCTACAGTATTCTGCTTCCTTCACTTCAGGTATGCAGGCAGTGATACCAGTGACTGTGAGCCCTGTCAAAGTTTGATCATTTTAAGCTTCATTGCAAGCTCTCTCACAAGAGAGGCAATTCTGAAATATCTAATTAATTACACATATCATATTGATTAATATGAAAATCATAATTCCCTTCACAGCACCTTCACAATTAATACCCATGTATTAGAGTATAAAAACCTCAAAAATTCAGAAAAGAAGAATCAGATCTTCTAGTGAATGTAATGCAATAAAAATTATAGTAAATAAAGAGCCTTTGAAGCAAAGATTAAAAATTCAAAACTAACTTAATTCCAAAAGATGGGACAAAGATAAAAAAATCATAGAAACAATAATTTCATTAAAAATAATGACTATCTCTAAAAATTTTTCATTAATTAAAAAAAGGGCAGATCAACAACCTGAGCATGCAACTGAAAAAACTAGAAAGCCAAGAAATTTAAAAACCTCAATTAAATACAAAATAGAAATTCCCAAAATCAAAATGAGAGATTAACAAAATTGAAAGCAAATAAAACAAAACCCTGAATTAATAATAAAACTAGGAACTTTTTTAAATGAAATAAATGTAATTTGATGTTTTAAAAACCAAATTACTAGTATAAAAATGAAAAAGGTATATTCACAACCGATAAAGAAGAAATAAAAACAACTGATAGGAGTTATTTTGCCTTACCATATGTTGATGAAAATGACCATCTTAATGACATGGATGAATTTTTACAAAAATGTAAGTTGCCCAGGTTAACAGAACAAGAAATAGAGCATTTATGTAACTTTATCTTAGAAAAAGGAAGCCCTAAGTATATTTCCAAAGAAAAAAACCACAGAATGTGACAGATATTTATAAGTAAATTATAGCAAACATTTAAAGAATAATTAATTCAAAAATTTCATAAATTGCTTTAAAGAAAACAGGAAGAAGTTCTCATACCAATGAGAACTTTTCTATGATACAAATTTGGTCTTGATACCTAAACCATGGAGAGTCAAAACATTAAGAAAACCATATGTCAACATCCCTAATGAATATCTATACAAAAAACTTAAATAAAATGCTATCAAGGAGACCACACCAATACATCATAAAGATCATACACTACGACCAGGCTGAATTTATATCAGGAAGACACGGCTGGTTCAATATTTCTAAAAGAAACTATAAACATAAATGACAGTGTTAATAATAAAAACAACAAAAATCATATGATTATTTCCATAGATGGAGAAAAAAAGCTTCTGCAAAAATAATAGCCCATTCCTATTAACACTACAATGTTTACGAATAAAAGGAGTTTTCCTTAAAATGGTAAGTTGTATCCATTTAAAACCAAGAGCAAGCATTATCTCTACATATATTTAGCTCAAAGCCTTTCAAATAAGATCAAGGAAAAAGCAAGGCTCTCTATTATCACTATAAAATTCAATACAGTAGAAATGTTAGCTATTGCAATGAAACAAGAAAAATAAATCAAATCATTAAGCAGAGGCAAAAAAAGAAATAAAATTATCACTTTCTGCAGTAACATGATGGTATACTTAGAGAACTAAAAAACTAATCAAACCAACAAACAATTACAGCAATATTAAAGAATATAAAATAAACCCACACAAATCATCAACCTTTTTTTATATTACCAACAAAATTCAGCTAGACAGAAAGTATAAAATCCTTGGGAGACTACCTGACAAGACACAGGAAAGATATAAACACAGTTACAAAACACTTTATACAAAGGCAGGTCTAAAAAGCTGAAGAAATATTCATTGCTCATGGGTAGGTCAAGCCAATGTAATAAAAACAATACTATATTTAAGGACCTTATCAAACTACAAAAAGATTACTTTATAGAACTAGAAAAAATAATTTGTAGAACTTGAAAAAAAATTTTAATTTATTTGGAGGATGAAAAGGTCAAGAATTCCAAGTTTTTTGTTTTAAGTTTTGTTTTGTTTTGTTTTTCTTGTTTCATTGCAATAGCTAACATTTCTACTGTATTGAATTTTATAGTGATAATAGAGAGCCTTGCTTTAAGTGGGAAGGAGACCTAGTACCAAATCTCACACTATACTATAAAGCCGTAATCATCAAAATAATTTGCTATTCAATGAGAAATAGGATAATTGCTCATTGGGACAGATTAGGTACACACTGGAGAGAAACAAATGAATACAACGCAATACAGATAGTAGCCACCATGAATATGCATGCATATTTCCAGGGTAAATTCACAAAATATAATAAACTCTCTTCCTCAAAGACAAAACCAAAGTTTTTATTTGGGACATCATTAGAATACCGAGAGTTAAGATTTAACAAGGTACTTATCACTAATTCAGGGAGTGCTAACATCTTAAACCTTCTTTCTGTCAGGCCTCCCCACAAAAACAAGTTGCCCTAGACAAATTCCTCCCTCCACTCACTCAGTTTGCTTCTCTCTCTCTCTCTCTCTGCTCTGCCTGCTCTCACTCTCTCTGCTCCTGTTCTCTCTCTCTCTTTCCTCCTTGGGCAAGTTTCTCCCAGTTTAAGCTCCATGTGACCCAGGCTCCACATGAGTTAGGTCAAAGTTCTAAGCAAGTCACACAGGCCAATTATTGGGCAGAGAAGATGTTCCTATTTTATTAATGTAACATTCCGCCCCAAGATCTTTCTTGTCCATTATGGAGGCTGATGGGCCTTTAGGGGTAATTTGTATCAACATAACTTCAATGACAATACAAAAGGGATAATGCAAAATAAACGCATAAACAATATCTGAGGATGATGGCTTGGGCAAAGCACCCCATCATTATTCCATCAAAAGAATGGGAGCCCAAACGCCTTAGGGGAAGGGGTGAAGGTCTCATCTTCTGAAATTACTTCCTGCTGAGGCTGGACATAGAGCTGTCCTTGCTTCGAGAGGTCCCATCAAGGGATCGGTTCCTTAGTTGGTATGTGGAGCTTGGTCAAAGCCAGGTCCAGGGGTGACATATCAGTCTTGGACAGAGGGTGACATCCAACTTAAGAGGTCAGTCATCCACACCTGGAGGGGCACTAAGCCTGCAGGAGACAAATCTAGCAAACATGTTAAACAAACAAACAAAGGCCAAAAAGGATAAGGAGACAATAACCAGAAACGGAGTAAATGTAGTAAATAAAGGGCCTTTGAAGCAAAGATTAAAAATTAGAAACTAACTTAATTTCCAAAAATGGGCCAAAGATAAAAAAAATCATAGAAACAATAATTTCATTAAAAATAATGACTACTTCTAAAATCTTTCATTAATTAAAGAAAGGGCAGATCGACAACCTGAAAAAACTAGAAAGCCAAGAAATTTAAAAACCTCAATTAAATACAAAATAGAAATTCCCAAAATCAAAATGTCAGCCAAAGGGCTATAAAAATGTGCATAGCCTTTGACCCAGCAATACCACTTCTAGGGCTGTATCTGTAACAGTAAGCACCCCGATATAAACAGGAGGGCCTGCTACACAGGTTCTTTGATCTGCTTTTCTAAAAAGAAATGCATCTTTTGAGGGGTTAACAATATCCTTTAAACAAGTACATATATCATTCACCAATAGAGAAAAATACAAGTAGAGAAATAAAGACCAACAGATAGGCTTCCAACTGTCAATACATATATCACAAATCAAAAAACAGGTCCAACTGTCCAACCATAGTCACCAGAGAGGGAAGCACCAATATCTGAGTTTTCAAAGCCGGGGAGCTCCTTAGTGGATTCCCAGAGTCTTGTCTGGCCAAACAAAACACTTCTAGTCAGGAAGCCCAAAAGTAAAACCTCACTATCACAGTATTTATACATTTTTTAGAGCCAGAGGGCACCACAACCCTTGAGAACCAGTGCCTCATAGAAACTTACCAAAGATGTGAGGCTTTCTACAAATCTTCCCTAATCTAACTCCCCTTAACGGGTAGGCCCATTAATGGGTAGGGAAGATCTTTAATCATTCAATCAGAGGCACTTGATTATACGAAAACAAAAACAGCAAAAGATCCTACTTTGCTTGCCATTACCGTATCCCAAAGAGATCATACAAATGGGAAAAGGATCAACATGCACAAAATATTTATAGAAGCTCTTTTTGTGATGGATAAGAACTGGAAACTGAGGGACTTCCCATCAAGTGGGGAATGACTTAACAAGTTGTGGTATATGAATGTAATGGAATATTATTGTGATATAAGAAATGATGAACAAGAGGACTTCAGAAAAACCATGAAAGACTTACATGAATTGATGCTAAGTGAGCAGAACCAGGAGAACATTATACACAGTAACAGCCACAGTGTGCAAGGACTGTGTTTGATAGACTTAGCCTTTCACAGCAATTCAAGGACTTAAAACATTCCTAAAGGACCCCACTAAGTTTACTGAGGGTTTTAGGGACATATCCCTACAATGTGAACTTTCTTGGGATGATCTGCATATTCTTTTTCCTACTTGCTGTACAGTTGGAGAGAAGAGGGGGATCTGGGAGCAAGCCCAGAAATTTGAGGATCATATGGCTAGCAATGATCCTACAAAATACCCCCCAGGAGCAGCTGCTATTCCCACTAGTGACCCAGGATGGGATTATCAAAAGAGTGAGGATAAAGGAAAGAGAGACTGAATGGTAATTTGCCTATTAGAAGGCCTAGAAACTATATTTCAAAAACAAGTAAATTTTCAAAAAGTTAGAAATTACTCAAGGAGTAAAGGAAAACCCTGCCCTTTCTCAAGAATGGCTAGTAGAAGCTATTAAAAAGCATACGAATTTGGATCTTGATGCCATAGAAGGGTCAGTAATCCTTAGCATGTATTTCATTAATCAGTCTGCCTCAGATATTAGGAAGAAACTGAAGAAATTGGCAATGGGTTCTCAAACACTTCAGGCCCAATTACTGGAGATGACCTTTGGAGTCTTTAACGACAGAGACCCCGTTGCAGCAGAGGAAAATGCATGCAGAGCCAGAAAACATGCTCAATTCTTGGCTTTTGCCAAGGCCAACAAAAGACCCTGGGAGCACCCCTCCAGGGCGCCCCCTTGGAGGAAGGCTGGCTACTTGAGCAGTGGGGAAACTTGCTTTCAATGCCACAAGGAGGGTCACTGTTCCAAGGAATGCCTCTCCAGGGTACCCTCCTAGAGGGTGCCCCAGGAACCAACATTGTGGTTCCATGCCCATGTGACCAGGAGGGACATTGGAGAAAAGATTTTCCCTCAGGTTGCAAAAATAGTGGAGCCACCCCCTAGTACCCTGTTCTCCAATATTCTTAAGACTGGAACAACAGGAAAGCCTGGGTGCTGGCAGTACTACCACTTTCTCCACCTCTCTCGCCAAGCCCTGGGCAAAAATGGAGGCTGAAAGTAAGGTTACCCACTTTAACATAGCTAAGTTATCTGCTTTAACCAGTTACTCTGGCCCTACCTGCCCACTGACACATCAGGTCATAGGCATGGAAGGGGTTATTTAAGAGATGTCTCCATACATACCTCCTCCCCAAACTAGTTGAGGATCTGTTGTTTAAATGCTTGTTCCTTATGATCTCCTCTTGCCCTATCCTCTTGTTGGGAAGGGACCTGATTATGAAATTGGGGAGTCAATTTTCTCTAGTTAAACCTCCCATCTCCCTTTTGCCTCTGTTCACTAGATCTCCCCATATTTGCTTGAAAGTGTGGGAGACAGTCAGGCCAATTTTTTGGGATCCTAGCATTCTAGGGTGAGCTACTTCTGCCACCCCAGCCTTTGTTAGCCTCCCAGACCCTAAAGTGTTCCCTCTTCAAGGTCAATATCTAGTTAAGTCTGAGGCATGGGAAGGACTACAACCTCTAATTCAAAAATTCCTCAAGTATAAAATCCTTGTCCCTTGCTCATCTCCATGCAACTTTGCAATCCTTCCCACAAAAAAGCCTAATGAAGAATACTCACAATTTATTTTTGCCTTTGAATGTACTCTTCCTGAGCAATCAAGTCCACATCAGCTAACATGGACAATCTTGCCCCAAGGGTTTTGAAATAACCTTCATTTATTTGGCCAGGCTTTGGGAAGGGATTTAAGAGACCTGAAACTGTTGAGGTTCAGGGGTGCTGAGAACCCCAAAATACTGACAGTCCGGGTCCTCCAATGAATTCAACTCAAGCCTTCTTTAAAGTCGAAGAAAAACAGTCTATTTAAGATTTGCCATATTGGGTTGACTCTTAAGGAGCCTAAGCATTTGTAATGCTTGTATTCACAAGCAAGCCAGATAGAATCTCAGCTAGACTGAGTCTGAGATTGATTGAATCTGAGTGCCTTCATGGAGGCGAGATGAAACTTAAATACAGAAAACTATAGGAGGGATTTAAGGGTGGTCTGGTAGTCTAGGTTGATGGGAGGAAGAATTTAGGGAGAGTCTTAAGGAGAAGTCCAAGGAGGACCTCAGTGGGACTGGGCTGACTGGTCAAGGGTTAGAAATAGCTGGAGGCAATCAGGAGATATCAGACAATAGAGGGCATGGGTCAAAATCATGTGTCACCAAGTTGTCTGGGGTCCCAGGGATGGTCTCCATAGATCAAACCCAGGGAGGATCCTGATGGGAGTGGCTGGTAATAGGATCAAAGGGTGAGGAGTGTAACAGAGACCTGGGCACAGTGATAATGAAAAACCCATGGGCTTCTGGGGACTGCCTGAACAAATGGGAAGATTAGATCTGAGTAAGAAAGGCCAGATTAAGTGGGAAGATTCAAGGGGAGCTCAAGGAGGCTCCCAAAGTCTGAATCCCATCAAAACTACTAGCCTGATTCAGTATGTAGATGATATTCTTATTTGTAGCCACACCCAGGAAGCCCTTAATTTCTTGGGCACTTGAGGTTATAGGGTCTCTTTAAAGTCCAGATAGCATGCCAGTCTGTAAAGTATCTGGGCCATGAACTCATGCCCACCTCTCTCTCCTTAACCTCTGAGAGCAAAAGCACTAAGAAACAAGTTGCAGTTTTTTTAGGCATGGCAGGATTTTGTAGACTTTGGATTCCTAATTTTGGTTTTATTGCTAACCTCTTTATGGCCCTACTCAGGGCACTGACTCAGACCAGGCTAAAGCTTTTGAAACTCTGAGAATGAATCTGACCACCACCCCCTCACTAACCCTACTCAATCTAGAAAAACCTTTCACTCTTTATGTTGATGAAGGGAGAAGACAAGCTTTGGGAGTCTTAACCCATACCTTAGCACCTGACCCTAGGCTAGCTGATGTTTTTATTTACTCAAAATATGCTTTCCTTGTTCTACAGGCCCATGGAGCAATTTGGAAAGAAAGGGGATATCTGACAGCAAAAAACTCCCCTAACAAACATGCCCTTCTATTTTTTGGCCTTGCCATAGTTGTCTTTAATTCTCTCCAGAGAAATTATCTTTTATGCCAGGGAAATTGTCTTTTCTTTATACTCCTTTTGTGCCTGTTTGGTCTTTGTCTAACCTCCTTGCCAGGTTTGTCTTTTCCAGATAACTGCTCAGGTTATGTACACCTTGAATAGGACCCATTGAGGCAGGAACAGCTCTATGCCCCTTGCCAGTAGGAAGCAGTTTCAGAAACTGAGACCTTTGTCCTGTATCCCAAAAGAATTTGGGTCCAATCTGTCTGAGGAGGGAATGATGGGGTTCAGACTCTGGGAACCTCCCTGAACTCCCCTTGAACCTGGCCTTTCATACTCAAATTTGCAGACAGGTTCCTCTAGAATCTTCCCACTTAATCTAGCCTTTCATATTCAAATCTGTTGCCCTCCATCTAGCCAGGTCTTCCATTGTGTTACCTCTGGATTGCCCCACTTGCTTCTGACCCAAACCCTCCATTGTCTGATATCTCCTGATTGCCTCCAGCTGTTTCTAATCCTTGACCAGTCATGCCAGTCCCACTGAGGTCTCCTTGGACTTCTCCCCAAGCCCCTCCCTAAACCCCTCCTCCCATCACCCTAGACTACCAGACCACCCCCAGATCCCTCCTACAATCATTTCTGTATTTATGTTTCATCTCACCTCCTTGAAGGCACTCAGATTCAATCCAGCTCACTCTGTCTAGCTGAGATTCTATCTGACCCACTTGGGAACAAAAGCTTTACAAATGTTTAGACTCCTTAAGAGTCAACCCAAGGTGGCTGAATCTTTAATAAACTTTGTTTTTCTTTGGTTTGAAGAAGTCTGGAGTCGAATTCATTTGAGCAGGACCTGGTATGTTGGTATTTTAGAGTCCCCAGCACCCCTAACCCTCAACACTCTTAGTGGTAAATAATTATGTTGATATTTTGTTCCTCCCTCTAAGGTGAGAGGTTTCCAAGTGTCACACATTACATTTGTTTTCCAAATGCATCTATCAGCTGGGCTGGCTTTTTTTCCCCCTCTCTTACATACTCCCACAAAGGCACTTGCACTGGTCAGGTGAGGGAAGAAGGGGTGAGAGAGGAGCGGAGAGAGCTGGAAGATGGGAGGCAGGCAGACCTAGGGCTGCTTCAGGCCCTTCTCCTGAAGCTAAATGGTGAACCAGCCCTTCCTCTCTGCCTCCTCAGGAGGCATGGGGGACTGACCTAAGGTACATTTTCTTTTCTTTTCTTTTTCTTTTTGGATCCCATTAGGAGAAATTTGTTTCGTCTTGCTGAATGCAGCTGACTTTGAGCTGACCTTGCCTGATCCCAGAACTACAAATTGCCTGAGATGGTCAAAACCAGTTACAAGAAGACCATGAAAATCAGTTTTAAAAAAAAAAAAAAAGCCTGTCCAACCTGAAGTTACCACTCCCCAATCATCATTAGCCTTCTCCATGGACTTTCAGCTGTTATATAAAACAACTTTTGTAACAGCTTCGAGAAGCTGTAACTTCCAAGAGATTCTCTCCCCACTGAAATGGATTTAAACTCCGTCCCTCCCTCCCCATTTCCACCTCTATCCCCGTCCTTCACGGGCACTCTTGCATTCCAGTACTGTGTGGTAACCCCAGGTTGCAACCCCCTTGCCTGGATTAGAAGAATATTTGTTGTTGCTACTTTGGTAGTCTCCCTTTTTCAAGTAGACAATGTGAAAATACATATTTATGTCAGTTTTGTTTTTCTTGGCTTCTCAATGGGTGGGGCACAGTGGATGAGAATTTAAAACAGAACAAAATAAAACTGAATTAAAAAAGGAAAAAACATCCCAAGTTTGCTGACCTTTTCTGTCATGAAAGTGACTGCACAGTAGTATGCTAGTGTATATAAGGTGGATTTATTTTCTAAGACACTAGTTCCCAGGATCATGGCTTGTAAACAATTTTACTGAGCTTGTGTATAATTATATAACCTTCAGACAATATAAACATTTGAGTTTAATTGTCCACTGCACAGGCTCTGTGCTAAGTCACCATGATATTGCTAAAGTTAAGATAAACCTGTAAGGCTATTGCTGGGAAATTGCCTTCATTGCGTACTTCTCTATAAACCAAGTGAGCACTAGTAAGTAAGTGGGGAATGTGAGTGTTAGACTTGCTTCAACCAGCCACCATGGAGACTTTGGGGAATGCTGTTGGAGTTGGTGTTCCTACTATTATTTTTGCCCACCCCTTTCAGAAGAGTAACTAAGGAGTGCTGTAGGTGATGTTTGCTGCCATTATCAGCAACCCCTTTGAGAAGAATGAAGTAATTAACCCCTTATTATGTCTCAGTTGCTGTCTTTCTGGCTGCCTCGATCAAGAGTGAACCTACTAGAGTCTGGAACCCAAAATTAGAGCTGCCCAGCAGATAGTTTAAGAAAAATAAATAATTAATTTGTCTCCTCAAGGCGAAAGTTATATTTTTCAAAAAATTATAGCTTTTGTTTTTTTATCACCTTAATTTCTCAATATATCTCTGCATCTGTCTAAATCCATTCCTTATAAGCATCTGTCTAAATTCATTCCTTATAACAAAGAATAAAAAAAAAATTTGGGAGGTGGTGTGTGAGAAGTGATTCAACAAAACTAAACCACAAAAATCAGGTCCAATGCATCTATAAAAAGGGGAAGGATATGCATTTTCATATCTCTTTGGGGCCAAAATTGATGGTTATAATCATACAGTGCTCAATTTTGATTCTGTATGTGTTATGGTTCTTTCCGTTTACTTTTTTGCCACTGTGTATATTTTCCTGTTGTGGTTCTTACAAAGCTTTCCATGAGCTCATGTCTTCCCATGTCTCCTTGCATTCTTTATGTTCTTCTATGACACAGTAATGTGGGAAGCAAGAAAGTTCTGTTGTCCACATTCCTGGGTGATTGGGAGTTGTGACCTAGGATGCACAGGTTAGAGGTCAGAGACTAATACACAGGCCCAAGGAGGTGTATGAGGAAGGGCCTATCAGAGAGGAGAACATGGAGTCACATGGCCAGGGGATGGTGTCTCAGGAGATCCAAAGTTCAGAAAACAGTATAAGAAACCCCATCTTCCTGCACATGTTGTAGTCTTTCTGTAACCTTACTGGGGAGGCTACCCATTCATTCAGGGGGAATGGATGTAAAGATTAATAAAGGCTTTCCTAATTTCACAACAGGTATTATTCCTTATTTAAGGTGAGCATGTTTCTCCCTGTTGGGGGCTTGTTAGACTGGCTCACTTCTAACAGTAACATCTCATAACATTATGATATCACAACCTATCCTTTCCTCAGCGGGTGGACTCTATTTTGTTTCTAGTTCTTTGTTACCACAAAAGAGCCTCTATAAATACTTTAATGTATATCACGCTTTTCATTTTATCTTTGACCTCCTTGGGGTATGTGTCTAATAGTGGACTCTCAAAGAGCATAGATGTTTCAAGAACTGTTAGACCAATTCACAGCTCCACCAACAAGATAGTCATGTTCCTCATTTTGTACACCCCCTCCAAGATAGACTGTTCCCATTTTTTGTTATTGTTGCCAGTTTGCTAGGTATGAGTTGTAAAACCTCAGGGTTGTTTTGATTGGCATTTCTCTGATTAGTGATTTGGAATGGTCTTTTATATGTTTATTTCATATGTCTAATAGAGTTTTGATTTCTTCATTAGAGAACAGTGGGGAATGGATCTCAGTAGGACATATTTGTGTTACTTCTCTAAATAACTTGAATATCAGACAAAAGTAACTTTTTAATAATTAGCAAGAAAATAACTGCCTTATGAAAAACTCATACTATGGAGACTATATATAATTTTGTTGTCAAAAATGATATGTCTGTTATCTATAAAAGCTCATATCTGAAAACTTCAAAAACTTGGAAACAGTAATTTCTAACCTGTTTAAAAATCTTCTAAATGAAGAACTTCAGTGGATTTTAAAACCTCTTGTTTAAAATATAAAAATGCAATGCCTTCAGATTATTTTGCTTGAATACTGATTGAAATAAAGACGTCAAAGGTTTATTGTTACACTATACAGCGGGCAAAAGTTCTTAGGGAACCTGCGATCTAAAAGGGATACATTTAAAGTTTATATAGCATATATTCTATAGTAAAACATGTGCCAAATATGCTAACTAGGTGATTCAGGGCAGGATTAGGGAGTAGTTAAGGAGTAGTCAGTTCTTGAAGAAACATACATTGTTAATATCTACTGCACCAGCAGTTTACTCAGAGTTCATCGGGAAATAGCCCAAGATGGGGCTACATGGAGGTGTGGTTTTAGGCCTGCAACATCAAGTCAACTAATAGTCAGGGCTGACTAAGAAATGCCCAGGCTGCCACCATTCAATGTCTAAGTCTAGGATACGCATAATGAGGAGTACAGAATGCATATAATGAGGTAGGGAATTGGCATAGATAGTCCAGTGGGTAGTAAATATCTTTATGAGCTAGTACAAAGCCAGTTTAAACTAATAAATCCTGTAAGTGCAGTTTGCTACTATACCAGGGAAAGAGATAACTGTTTGGGGGCCTATTCATGATTGTTAGGCATAGTGTCCTTAGACTGGGGAGAAACTTCCAGAGATAATGTTTTGAGGCTAGGGAGAAATGTGATCTTGGAATTGGGGTCCAAACACAAGCACCCAAGCACCCCATCAACACTAAAATATCATAATTTACTAAGTACAGCTAATGATGTATTTCTTCCACCTAAAGTTACATCACTTTGTTTAATATGAGGAATAGCATGGACTAATGGACAGTCAGCCCCTGAGTCAAAAAGAACTGTGTTCAAATCATGCCTTTGACACATGCTGCCAGGATGACATTTGGCAAGTCACTTAACCTGTCATTGTTCAGAGGTGTCAAATTGCATTGGAAGAGAATTTTCCTTACCAGGGAGTTCCCTATATAAGAGAAATAGAAGATCCAGTTCCTATCCAAATCTTTGTGGGATGTCTTTTTTTAGCTCTGTCAGCTGTTAAAATATTAAAATAGTGGAAGTCAGACACATGTACGAAATAAATGGATAAGCATATATTGGGGGCATATACTCAAATTTTTTTTACAAGATAGGGTGTGCAATAAAACATGTTTGGAGCCTACTGGCACAGTTGATAAAAAAAAAATTAGCCTTAGAGTCAGGCTGACTTGGGTGCAAGTGTCTTTAACACATATTGGGTATGTATATAATCCTGAACAAGTCCACAAATCTTTCAATGCTCCTGAGGAGTTCCCCATGCCAATGAAATTATAGACGCAGATGAAAATGTGAACCAGAACAACAAAAACTTCTATTAGCATTGTATAGAACACTGGTGCTCTTCAGGTTGGGAAGCATTCTCCTTGATGTGCTTTACATCCAGTCAAGTTGGTCTACTTGCTGAAGTCTTCTACAGAATAGAAGCTCTTTGAAGGCAGGAGAGGCTTTCACCTTTGTCTTTGCATTCCCAAACCACAGCAACTGACTTGGCACATTAATAGAAGCTTAAATATTTATTGACCATCTTTAGGTTCCCTCTCGATTAGCCTTTCCAAATTAAAGAAAAGAGAGAAAAACCTCAAGAGATTTTGCTGGCCATTTTGGCAATAAATAGCATTGTATTTAGTGTCAGGAATCTGGATTTAAATCTGACTCTCCTACTTCCTACTAGTATAACTTTGTATAAACCACTTTGACTCTCTTTGCTTCCATTTTCTCAAATATGATGTGTGAAAAATGATTTTTTTAGTAATGACCATCGTGGAAACTTAGACCTTCCCTCATCCCTCTAACTAATGGCTCTATTCCTGCTCCTTGTGTTGCCCAGATAGGTCAGGGAAAATGTTGATTTCCTCCCAAATGTCAAGACAGGTGATAGAGAAATTGAAGTCTCTTTGACCAAGATTAAGTGACCTAAGTCAAAGACCCCAAGACCCTCATTTTAATACAGCCCACCTCCCAGTGTATTGACCAATCACAGTTGATTGGCTCCCCTTGGAAAACACATGCCTACAGCAGGGGCCTATAGCTCTGTAACCCTAACCCCGAAACTGGGCCAGCTCTGGACTATAACTCCCATGCAAAGCATGTCGCCAGCTTGAGAGAAGTTAAAAAACGTGGACACAATCTAAATTTGTTTGTCTTTTCTTAGAACAAACTCCGCTGAAATTGACACTTTAATGATGCTGCAACTCAGAGATAAAACTAGGCCTTGGAGACTAGACTCTTCCTTGACAGTACTTGAGGCTGGTCACCCACAGTACTCTGTTCTCCTGAAGTCCCAGCTCTAAAGGGAGGATGACTCTTATCCCCCAAATCCCTGTTCCTTGTCTCTCAGACTCCCTATATTAGGTTGCAATTAGTTCACTTCTCTCTAATCAGTTCTGGGGGCAGAGACCTCGACGAGAGACTTCCTGAAAGGTAAGGATATCCTTTATAATTTGGCTATGGGTCAAAATTGGGAATCCAGCTAACAAAACTGCTGCCTGTTCACTAGTATTCTGATGACCATAAATACTGCCAGTGCTGGTATCAACTGACTAAAGACAATCCTGAATTATGATGGCCCCACTGGGGTTCCTTTGACAGTTCCAGATTAATATACTAAAAATAACTCTGAATTTTGACCAGTGTAATTTTAATTCTAAAAAAATTTGTGTGCACTTGTCTTGTCATTCTGTCTGCGTGATTTAAAATGTAGCCAGGAAAAACTTCTAAGGTCTGTAATTAGAGAGAAGACTAGGAAAGAACTTCCACTTCAGGATTTTAACAGGAGATTAAGATTTTTGGGGGGGGGAGTTCCAATGATGGTGTACAGGTCCAAGCCAAGGCTTTTTCCCTTTGGATCGGGAGGGCTTTTGTCCCATTAGTCTGAAGGGCCCCGGGGAAAGTCTGGCCTTTGGGGGTGGCGCTCCTTGGATACTCCTTCCATTTCTCCGAGGCCAGATACTCCCAATCTTCTATTTAGCGTTCTTTTGATATTCCCCCCTTTGATCCTATTACCAACCACTCCCATCAGGATCCTCTTTGGGTTTGATCTATGGAGACCATCCCAAGGGCCCTAGACTACTGGGTGACACCAGCTTCGAGCCCCGCCCGGCCTCTACTGTCGGATATCTCCTGATTGCCTCCAGCTGTTTCCAACACTTGAGCAGTCACTCCCTCCTTGGACTTCTCCTCAAGGCCTTCCCTAAACCCCTCCTCCCATCGCCCTAGACTACTAGACCACCCCCAGATCCCTCCTACAGTCATTTCTGTATTTAAGTTCCATCTTGCCTCCATGAAGTGCTCAGATTCAATCCAGCTCAGACTCTGTCTAGCTGAGATTCTATCTGGCCTGCTTATGAATACAAGCATTACAAATGCTTAGGCTCTTTAAGAGCCAACCCAATTTGGAGAATCTTTAATAAACTTTGTTTTTCTTTGGCTTTAACAAGGCTTGAGACAAATTCATTTCAGCAGGACCTGGGCAGTTGGTATTTTGGTGTTCCTAGCACCCCTCAACCTCATCACCAACAGTGGCCAAGTTGGGGTTACAAAAATAAAGTTTGATAACAAGTAATGGAACTGAAAAAGCAGGGTGAGACTCTCCTAGAAGTTAGTTAGAAGATGGAATCAGAAAGCAGCTGCTTTATACCGGTAAGATCTAGACCGAGTTGTGTTTAAAATTGCAAAAATAAGTTTTTTAGTCATTTTGATCAGGACTTTTATATGATGGCCTTAAATGGGATCACTTTAGGATTTCAGTGATTAAAATGCATATTAGCATTATAAAAGCTGTTTGCAAAGGGTATGAGAGAAATATAGCTCTCTTGATTTGTAAATTATTAAGATGGACTCCCTCCAGATTCTAACTGGTGCAGAGAAGCAGGACAAAAGTGAGTATGATTTTCAATTTGGAAAGCTGTGTTGCTTAGGCAGTCAGTTATTTAATTATTATCTTTGGAAGCTCTAGGGAGGCTTCTGCCTGGGGAAATTGGCAACACCCTGGCAGCATTAAATCAAATTCCTCAGGTCTCAGTCTGGGCAAAAAAGCAATAGTACAACCTAGTCTTAGAATGCTGGCCCAGCACTTTGTAAGTTAACTTCACGAAAACAGGTGTGATTTCAAGCTGTTTATAAAATTTTATATACATTTCCTAGTACAAACAGCCTGAAATGCCCTGGAGGATGGAATGGGGAGCTGAAATGCTTAGGGCAGGTCTTTGTCCTTTCAAAAAAGAAAAGGGGACACTTCAGCTATTTAAGGAAATAGAGGAAAAAGGTTATTTAGAGCTGGGAATTGTCACCACATATCTTTTTTTTTAAGAGAATATATGAACTTATGGATAATATTTTTTAAGAGTCAAGGCTATTGGACTTTAAAAAATTAAAATGTTTATGGTTAGCAATTATAAATCCAGATTTGATTTAAGTCAAAATCTGTCCTGAAGGAGTAAGAACAGCATTTGAAAGTGCTCTTCCATCCAATCAGGATTAAGCACAAAAGATATTATGATGTGGATATAGCATACATGGTAACTTAAAGAGTTAAGCATAATATTAAGGTTTGCTTTTCCAGTACCTCTTGAGGCCCCTCCTGAGCTTGAAGGGTCCTAAAGTCTCTTCCCCTTATCTTGAAATACTGATAATCATTTAATATAAATTTTGGACTTTAATAAGGGCCCAAGCCTGAACTAATCAATCAGACTGCTTTGCTTTGCTCAAAAAATGCCCTTTCCTGTGTTAGCAGTTTCAGGGACCTGTTTATCACAGGATACCTGCCACAAGTTGTGGGATTTTCTCCTTATCCCATGTCACAGAGACATATGCTACAGAAAGAAAATTCACACAGCCTGGAATCATAAATTCCAACTGACACTGCTTTGTTAATTGTCATGTCTTACTAAATTTACCATTTGTTCAACTAAGAGAATTCCTTTCTCATGGTAAAATGTATTTAAGTCAGACTCTTTCTGTACTGAGGTTCTATACTGTCAGGTTCTGATCCTGGCTCCACAGAATCCATGTACTGTTACTTTAAGGAAAATTTAGAATAAGATAATAAAAACATATGAATTTAGCCCGTTGCCTCTACTTTAACCAAACTTTCAGGTTAACAATGCCATAAAACTTCCCCTTATCCTGGACCATAAAATTCCTTGTCTCCCTCATTCTGGGTCATGCAGTTTCCTGTCTTCCTTATCCTGTCCTTATAAAAACAAGTCCCTGTCCTCCCTCTGTAAATTGCTAGTCTTTCTTCCAGAGTTAGCCCTGCTGCTTTTGTGTCAATAAATCTCACCTCAGTTAGGAGAATGTTGTCCAAATGAATTCTTTCACACCTGAACTGGCTCTCCCAACTTGGACCTCAAAAGTTATTTGCCATTAAGAAATTTATTAACTGGTATGACCCCAAGAAAATTCTATTTACCTCAGTTTACTGTTCTGTAAGGGGATAATGATGGAACCTACTTCTCAGGGAATGTTGTAAAGATCACAATTGGCATGGGACAAATGCTATCTGAATGTTAACAGTTTAAATTAAATGTAATTATTTCATACTTGGTAACTTTATATGAGGTTTTAGCTGTGATCAGTATGCCAATGGTGATGAGATAAATGATTATCTGTGTAAAGCAATTTGGAAGCACATACAAGTAAATTAAGGTCACCTGATTGCTAATTAATTGGCTTTGTTTCAAGTTTCAGTACATTATAATTGTTTATGGTGTTATATTTCTAAATTTCCTTATATTGTATAATTGGATAAACACATATCACCTATGTTGTTAGAAAAGCAATTTCTCTAATAATACAGATGCTGTTAGATTAAAAATTGGGCTGTCACAGATAAAAACTGAATGGATCAGGAAGCTGTTAGGTCATTCTATCTGACCATGTGTGGTAATATTTTGAAGTACTATAATTTAGAAATCATAAATTTCCAAGTTATGTCTGTACTTGGAAAGAAATTTCAGCTAAAATTATTTGGCTATCACATAAAATTTGTGCGATTGTTAACTAAGCTATTTGGGGTTATTTTAATCAAGTATTTACAAGTGTTTTTGTGAAAGGAAAGTTAGTAATTTTGCAAAGAACTCATAAAATTTCCTTTGTGACTGTTACCAACGCTGAGCAAGAGTTATGTGTTGTGGAATTCTTACTGAATAAATGGGTCCTCATCACAAGCACCCTTTTGACTACAGAATTTAGATATTTAGGAATTTTGTGGTAATTAGGAATTTAATTTGTTACAGTAATATCAGGATAGACGGTAAACTGTTTTTAAGAAAGGGAAATACTTTTATGAAGGAATGTTTTGTGTGATTTTTAGAAAGCCTATGAAATTTCCATTTTCAAGCTAATTTGTTGCAGTAATAATCTGATACTGATGACAGTTATGTCCAAACCTACTATGAATTTCTAGTTTCATTCCTAGGTTTGTTGTGTCTTTGGACTAACCTTAAATGAGTACTTTTTGAGAAAGAGTCGGAGTCAGCAGCTCAATGGAAGCAGCATCAGAGATTTAAGACTAGTGATAAAAAGTTTTGTAAACCAAGGTTCCAAATTTTGATTTTATAATTAATATTTGATTTTATTAAATTATTAAATATATAAAATTTGATTTTATAATAATGGAGACATAAGGGTCAAGTTAACTTTCATTATTTGACCTAGTTATTGGCAGAGTAATTTAAAATTGTGTTAAAATCAATTTTGTAGGAAATTTTAACAAAAAAGGAGGATCTCTCCCCAAGGAGTCAATAATTAAAGAGTCTGCTCAAGACTGCTTAAACCACATTGCAAGGAGAGAATTTAATCAGATGATGTCTAGAAAACCAGACTCATATCATATGATATGAGCCTTAAATGGACTATTTATTGTTTACCTTTTCCTTTTGAGTCTTTTTCTGTGTGGTCATTTACTTATTAAGGGGACTGCCCCTTTGATTTGTCAATGCATCAATCAATTTCTCCCCTTTCCCCCTCTCCCTCTCACAGTTACCCCCAAACCCCTTGAGGAAGTGTTGACCATATCAGTTAGTGATTCACCTCTCATTAGAATTAGATGGAGGAATGTGAAAAATAATTTTTCTTAGTAATCTTGGAGACTCAGAGTTTCCCCCATGCCCCTTTATCTAATCTAAAGGCTCTATTTCCTTGTGTTGCCTGAAAGGACTAGGGAAATATTAATCCCTCCCTATTGTCAAGACAGGTGATATGGAAACTGAAATTGATGTCTCTTTGATCAAGATTAAGTGACGTAAGTCACAGACTCCAAGACTCTTATTTTAATATAGCCCACCTCTCAGTGTGTTGACCATTCAGGGTTGATTGGCACCCCTTGGGGAACACCTACTTTTCAAAGGACCTATAGCTTTGTACCCCTAACCCCCAAATTGAGCCAATTCTGGACTGTAACTCCCATGCAATGCATGTCGCCAGCTTGGGAAAAATTAAAAATGGGGACCCAAATTAATTTCATTTGTCTTAGAATAAACTCTGCTGAAGTTGACAAAGACAATATGAAAAAGTCTTCTGGGGTCCCTTCCAGATCTAAATCTGTGAACTTATGTAATTTTTAAAATTAAATAAAAACGCTGCATTTGCCACTCTGAATTAGTTACTATTAACAAAGCAAATTATTTTATTTCATTTATAATTGATAACAAAGAAATTACAGATTTTCCAAACACATTTATTAAACAAACATCATACTAAAGGCATCTCTGATAATGGTTGGCATGAGATCACAAACTTATTTTAAGTGTCTTTGTATTTTGGGGTTAAGGACATTTTGAGATTTCTTTTTTCCTACATAGCAAATTCCAAAAATTCTTATAGTATATATTTTTTCTCAAACTTTGTCATTTACTCTTTTGTTTTTATATATGTGACTTTCTCCCACTTACTGTCTTAACAGAAAAATCACCAAAAAGTCACCAAAAATCCTAACCCTTTTCTATGCTATTTTTTTGGCTAAGATTATTTCAACTGGAGGATTAAAATACAGATTTTTTTCATTGAAACAAATAATCTAGAATGCCACTGATAATCCTGATAAACTTCTTAGTATGGAGGATTCAGAATATAATACTTTTGGAGAGTTACTCAAATGTCAAGAAAATTCTAACCAACTAGAAATTTCAAAATAATAAAATCACATGTAGATAAATTAGAAAACATTTTAAAAATTGGAGAAGCATATCTCTATCTCTTTTATCCCTTACCAAAAATATTTTTAATCCAACTTCTTCATTTGATAGACTGTATGAACATACTATGACATTGCTATTCCATTCTTGTAAATTTACTTTAAATCATTTCATATAGGTCTTTTCAGAGGGGTATGAGAAGTTGGGGTAGAGAACAAGTGGAAAGAGGAAGCAAGTACTACAATATTAAGTTTAAGATAGTACTTATAAGATTCCTATTAGAGTATGCTGCTCATGGAAACAAAACCTTGAAAATTAATACTGACTGATAATGAACACCTAAATGAGTTAACGTCTTTCTAACATGACCACTACACCATATCCTAAATGAACAGTATCAGAAAAAGATGGTTTTGAAAACAGAATAGCCTTTAGGATACTCTATGTATCAGGTTAAGGGCACCTTACTTATTATTTATTTAGTCTTATGGGAACCATCAATGCCCATAATGGATCACCTTCTAATTTTCTGGATCTATTTTAGCCAAAGAAGTAATGGGTGAAATTAAGTCTTGTAGAACCAGCTTCTTCAAAAATAGAATTTAAAAGTTGACTTTGCAGGTTTCTGGAGTTTCTACAGGCCTACTGACATTAAGAAAATCCTATTTGGGCAGTGAAAGTGTAGAATGGAGAGAAAATTCCTAATCAATGAGGCATTTTTACCTTGCAGAATAAAATTCTTCAAGTTACATCATGTCTCAAGTCATCAACTTAAAATGGCATTAGTCTGACTTTTCTACTATGTACATGCCACTGTTTAGAAAAGAGACTACATTTTAAATTAAAAAAACAACAAAACCCTAAAATAAAGATCTTAAGTAACACAGTTTTATCCAGTACAAATTAAAATGCCTATTTTGAAAACAGGTACTATATACTAAAATAAATGAAAAAAGACTTTTTAAAGCCAAGGAAACAGAAATTAGAATTCCAGTCACTTTCCAAAGAATACATATAATCAGATGCTTTTAAAAGAGGTTTCATTAAAGCTGGGGCCATACCCTTGGTTCCCACTCCTAATCCCTTAAACACTAATTTCATTTCCATTAAATATTTTCTTAGTCAAATCCAATATGAAAATATGGCCCAACTATATTACATAGCCATAAAAATTTTCTCTAACATATAAAACACTTATAAAGATCTTGCATCCAAAATCTGCTATTCAGACTATATATAAAAACAAAGCTAATGAAAAATTAGGACTCAAAAATTCTTTGCTTAATTAACACTAATGACTTAATACTGAGCAAAAATAGAAAAATAGTCATTTTCTATATCTTATACAATAAATAAATTTAGACAAAATATTTCAATGCAGAAAATTTCAATTTCACACATCCAAATACTCTTATATACAAAACATATCTCTAAAAACTTTCAGTGATTAGAGATGTACCAAACTATATTACAATTTGCATTGCTAATTATATTTCAATGTAGAAATGTTTCTATGCTAATACATTTAAAAATAGTTAATTTCGATTCTAAAATAAAGATCAAGGATATGGGAGACAAAATAGAAGATTGTGGTCACACCAAGATTTTCTTTAGACTAGTTTAAAGGATTAACTGATATTAATCTAGTCCTCTATTTTCACATAAGTAGCAATATCAGAGATTAAAGTGAAGATACTATTTATGTTCATCACCCAAACATCCTGAACAACACCTCTATATTTTAGAAGGAATTAAGGTGAGGGACTTATTATGAGAAGTTATTGAGCTATCACCTTTCATTCAACATAAAAATTTTACAGGAAGCATTCTTATGAGGCAAATTATATTTTTACGGGATTGGAGGTTACTATATAATCTACTTCTTAATGAACCCACACTACTCAACTAATTGCTATGTTAGCTATTTTACCATGTTGTTGATAGACACAAAATTAACTGGACATTGGATCCATCCATTGCAGCTAACTTTATTCCTCAGCTGCTTAAAGTAATAAAGATATCTGAGAAACATATGTATGTAAAAAAGCAGGACAGTTCAAAGTTTGATATGACTCATCCAAATATTTATATTTTTTTCATGGCTAACATAAGCAATATTCATCCATTTATAATGAGAAATTTAAAGTTTTTGTTAAGTTACTTAAGATAATTTATTCTCTTCAAAAATTAATGACAGAAGTACAATACATAGTATTTCGGGGTCAATGTATTTCTTCCGATTCCTGAAGTCCTTAGACTAATCTATCATTTTCCTGAATATTTTGTATAATATTTTCAATGAAGAATGAACAATGAAATGTATTTTATTATGTTAGTTACTAATTTTCCAGAGGAATAACTTTACCATAACTTATTTGAAAGGTGGCCTGTTCTTAAAATTTTAAATTAATATACCATTCTTGTATCTAACATTCATCATTGTTATAGAATCCCTCCAAAAGCAGCTTTTTTTTGCTGCCAAATACTATTTTTTTGGGGGAAGACCAGAATTAAAACTCTATTAATAGCAGTCTTTTCCAAAATGTTTCACATATTTAATGTATATAGTATATAACAATATTAATTCAAAGATATTTGTCTGTTTCTTCAGTTTTGGCTCTTTGTTCTTGTCGATGATTAGCTGCAGTCCAAAATGTTATTTTTTTGAGGACTTGCTGAAGAAGCTTTGGAGGTAATAATGTTATCTGACTTTCTAAGATGACAGCATTTTTACCAATGCAGTCGAGACATAACCTATAAAAAAGTCAATCCTCAGTTCTTAGACTCAGAAGACATATGAAATATGTAAACATATCAATCAACAAACATTTAAAACAATTAAACATAGTGCCTACTATGTGCTGGGCACTGTACTTCTCACTTGGGAAACAAATAGAGAAGTGAGCTAGTTCTTTCCTTCAAAGAACTTGCACAAGTAAGTAAATGCAAGATATTTATGTAATAAATACAAAGTTATGGGGCTTCCAGCACACCTCTTCCTCCCTCTAAATAGTTCAGTGCTTGGTGCAACTGTAACAGTTTGCATCTACTTAAGGAAGATATAAAATTTTTCCATGCTATTCACAGAATACTTAAAGACGCATATTGTTCTCCAGCAAACAGAAACATATATCAATTAATTCATCTTGGAAAATTAGTAACAACTATTACCTGAGAGAAATAAAGATTCACTTACCTGAGAAGAGAATAAGGTTGAGTTTGAAAGATCAATAAATCATTACAGTGACCCTAAACAAAATTTTAAAAAATTATGTTAAAACTCAAGTAGTGAGAGGTCCAAGAGAAAGAATGCTTAACTTGGAAACAGAAGAACTGAGTTCTCGATCTGCTTCAGACACACCTAGGCAGGTCATTAAACCTCTCAGAACCTGTTTTCTCTGTGGCTTCTGCTGCTCTAGAATTTGTTGAGAGTTCTTCTTTATAGGTATTTTATGGGCTGTGAGGTAAGGGCTAAGAGTATGTGCATCTTTCTACTCCACTATCTTGACTCCTCCCCCCGTTTTCTCAATAAAGTACATGGGTCAGACTTATTTTATATGATTTCAATCAACCAACAAGCATTTATCAATTTTTTTTCTTATGTCAAGCTCTATGCTAGGAACTAAGGATAGAAATACAAAGAATGAAGTGGGGAAGGCAAGGGGGAAAACACATGAATTATGTACATCGGTAGTTACTGAATAAATATACAGAGAATAGGTGAGGGGTAGCACACTAGGAACTAGAGGATGTCAAGATATTAGGAGACACCCTCTTTTCTAGAGCTCAGGTCCAGAAAGCAAGCTGTGCCCTCATATGCCAAGCTTGGCATAACAGTAATTCTTTGCACTCATTCTCTGGATGATCTCAGCCACAGCAAAATCCCAGAATTGTTTCATATAATTATTGTATTGCTTTAACCAGCAACAGATATTCTCTGAGCTCAGACAAGCACCTGTTGTGTCCGTGTTCAAGTAATAGATTCCTGCTATAAATCAAACTTGTCTCATTGTTGCCGTTACCCCTTATTGTTAGGGCATAGCCATTGGTATAAAGTATTGCGATTTGACCACACTAAAGTGGGTTCCCCCCTCTAGGGGCAGAGCCTCAGCAAATGGGTCTAGTTTGCTTCCTTGTTTGCAAGCCATTTCCCTCACTTTGAAATTAAACTTCTATTTGATTCCTGACTCTCCTGTCTCTAATCTGCTCTGTTTGGCTCTGGCCATCCACAGGTTACAGGCCAGTTTGGTCTAGTTAACATTAATTGGTGTCAGAAGTGGGAATGGGAACTGAACCAGGCCACTGGACTCTCCAGGACCAGAAGTAATGTCACCAGCAGGTGACACCAGAGATTTATTTCTCCAGAGTCCGAACCCCTTCATCTGGTGAGTCCTCTGCCCTTGTCCCTGCTCCAGTCTCTGAGCTTCTACCTTGGTAGAGCATTTTTTGTGAGGAAAACTCCAGTCTTCCAATGACCTGATTTATCTGAGACCACTGTGGTAAGAATATCCTTTCTTCCATTCTCTGTTCCCCTAACCAACTGTTCCTGCCTGCTGTTTGGCTCTGGCTTCTGTAGGCCAGTAGGCTCTTACCTGCCGTGTTCCAGCTTTGGTCCCCCCTTCCCCACAGGCTAAGAGAATGTTTGGTTAGCTCTATGCCTCTGTTAAACTGGTAAGTGCATGCCTAGCTATGGATTGTAACTGTGTACTTTGTTAGAATTATTTGTGTCTGTTTCTATCTATCTTGACATTCTGTGTGGCAATGTAAAATGTTTGTGTCATGTAAAATGATTGTAGATTCTGTTATCTTAAAAGATTTACAATACAGCCAGCCAGAAAATTTTCTAAAAGTCATAGAGAATTTAGAACACTGAGAAAAATTAACGGACTTTTATACTTGAAGCAATTGTCTCGGTAAGCAGGACAAACTCCCACTTTAGGCTTTTCAAAGGAAATTAGGACTAGGGGAAAAAAAACGCAAACCTATAACACTTTTTCTCTGTCATTTCAACTTTGGCCAAGTTAGAATTACAGAAGTAAAGTCAGATGACAAAAATATTTGTCAGATGACAAAATTCCAGTTTGTAGAATTGCTAAACATATCTTAGCACAGACCTGCAGAACTTGTAAAACCCTCTTTGGGTCACAGATAGGTTAGACGAGAGATAGACTGACAATGATTGGTTGCCATGGATCAAGTGACAAAACAGGAGAGTGTGCAGTGGAAACCCTACATTTGTTGTGGGCCACCCAAAATCCTTTGGCTGTGGGCTCTTTGTTGTGCAGGCCTGCTTTAGCAGATTAAAGAGTTTGAAGATATATCAGTTTTAAAATTGCAGGGGAGAATTTCTGGGATTTGGAATAATTCCACGAACTCACTTTCTTCCAAAATATCTTAGTAATTGGGGTACCAATCTGTAGAATTTGTTTTAAGGAAAAATAAGGATTAGATTTTATAAAAGTAATCCCAAAGCGGGAAAAAAAAGTAAACAATTTGCACCTTATAGCCACCTCTTGTTAACTCTTATTTGAACAAGTATTCAAACCAGAGACCCCTTGTAACTCCCCAGTTCAGATCAGATTTCCAAATACAGTTGTTGGAAAAAAACGCTGGGAAAATGTAGGAAAACGTGAATTATGTTCTACCTGCAGAAGTTTAGTAGCTATGTAATCTGAGGCAAGTTATCTGTTTGCCCCAGTTCCCTGGTCTATAGAGAAAAATAGCAATGGTACCCACCTCCCAAAAGCTGTTGTGAGGATCAAAAAGATATAAAGATTGTAAAGTGCTTAACAGTGACTGGCATACGGTAAGTACTACATTATTACTATTTCTTTAATTGAACGTAATTGTTCTATCCCTGATAAATCTAAAATGGTTTTAAAATGCGAAAGGTAATAAGATCATTTTTATATGTGATAATTTGGAAATGGAATTGATGTCATCTGAAGTTTCACTTCATGATTTAAATACATAATATTGTTTCTGTTATTATATTTCTAAATTTTCTCATATTGTGAAATTTGAGACACCATTGTAACAAATGCAGTTAGAGAGAACAACTTTTTAAACTGGATGCTGTTACACATGAATTGGGCTTTTAAAAAGATGCCATAGAAAATAAATATATGAAAACTGTTCAACATTTAATGAGGTATATTTTGTTATAAAGCAGATGATAATATTTTTGGCCGTAATGAAAGTCTATATGGCAGTTTAAAGATGTGCCTTCAACATATTAATGATTAGTAAACTATCAAGTATTTGCTGTATATCTGAGGCCCCAGAATGTGGTTAGTTTAAATTTGTAAGTAAAGGATTAATGAAATGTTAAGTGTTTGGGGAAACATCAGGAAAGATATTCAAGCCCTAAATTGTGGTTAATGAAATTTTACTCTTTAAGGTAAAAATTCCTGGGATTGTAATCTATTGTTTTGAGCTTTGATTGCAGAGATAGTTGTCTGAATTGTCATAAATCCGATAGTAGAAAATGGGATATGTTGCAGTCTGGGAACTGCTAAATGTGGGTATCTGTACTTGAGAAAAGTTTTGAGGATAACTTTGGCATAGCCTAAGGTAGGATCTTCTTGACTTTATTTCTGCATTGTGTTATTTCTTTTCTGCCAGTCATCCTGAGGAATATCAGGTCACTGGATTCAGATGGCTCTGGAGGAGAAGTGAGGCTGGTGACCTGCACAGCCCTCCTTCACTCAAAACAAAATCAAGTGCAAATCATGTCATCATTTCTCCGATGGCACGGTCTTCTTTGGCAACAAAGGACGAATACAATCCTGTGAGTTAGATGCACCTGGCTGAATGCTAGTTGGGTACCTCACCTCCTCCTCTCCTGTCTGCCTCTCCCTCCCCTTCCTTCTCTCCAAAGGAAGGTAAATTTGGATGGCCAAAAGTTGCCCAGTTGACCTAGGCTTTACTGTCTCCTTTCCTTTCTCCTCTCCTCTCTCCTGTCCTGTCCCCTGTAATCTCCCAAAACCTTAAACCATCTATACTGTGAAACTGGGATTCCCTGGACCCCCCCTAGCTTTAGGGTGATTATCAATAGTAACTGCTGCTGTTCCCCACCCAGCCTGATGTCTTTGTTTTTCTTGACCTCATTAAAAGGGGCCATGCCCTGGCTACTTCTTAAACAGGCCTATTCAATGAATGGGCATTGCCTCACCTTTTTTTTTTTTAAATTTATTTAAGTTTTCAATATTCATTTCCACAAAATTTTGAGTTCCAAATTTTCTCCCCATCTCTCCCTTCCCCCACCCCAAAATGCCAAGCATTCTAATTACTCCTACCACCAATCTTCCCTCCCTTCTAACATGCCTCCCTTCCCTTATCCTCATCTTCTCTTTTGTCCTGTAGGGCAAGATAAATTTCTATATCCCATTACCTGTATTTCTTATTTCCTAGTTGTATGCAAGAACAATACTTAACAGTTGTTTCTAAAACTTTGAGTTCTAGCTTCTCTTCCTTCCTCCCTCCCCACCCGTCCCCAATGGGAAGGCAAGCAATTCAATATAGGCCATATCTGTGTAGTTTTGCAAATGACTTCGATAATAGTCATGTTGTGTAAGACTGACTATATTTCCCTCCATCCTATCCTGCCCTCCATTTATTCGAATCTCTCTTTTGACCTTGTCCCTGCCCAAGAGTGTTGACTTCTAATTGCTCCCTCCTCCCACTGCCCTCCCTTCCATTATCCCCCCTCATCCTGCTTATCCCCTTCTCCCCCACTTTCCTGTATTGTAAGATGGGTTTTCATACCAAAATGAGTGTGCATTTTATTCCTTCCTTGAGTCAAATGTGATGAGAGTAAATTTCATGTTTTCCTTCTCACCTCCCCCCCTTTTCCCTCCATTGAAAAGTCTTTTTCTTGCCTCTTTTATGAGAGATAATTTGCCCTATTCCATTTCTCCCTTTCTCCTCCCAATACATTCCTCTCTCATCCTTTAATTTCATTTTTTTTAGATATGATCCCTTCCTATTCAACTCACCCTGTGCTCTGTCTTTCTCTACGTGTGTGTGTATATGTGTGTGTGTGTGTGTGTGTGTGTGTGTGTGTGTGTGTGTGTATAATACCACCAACTACTCAGATACTGAAAAAAGTTTCAAGAGTTACAAATATTGTCTTTCTATGTAGGAATGTAAACAGTTCAACTTTAGTAAGTCCCTTATGATTTCTCTGTGCTGTTTACCTTTTCATGCTTCTCTTGATTCTTGTGTTTGAGAGACAGATTTTCTTTTTAGCTCTGATCTTTTCATCAAGAATGTTTGAAAGTCCTCTATTTCATTGAAAGACCACTTTTTCCCCCTGAAGTATTATACTCAGTTTGGCTGGGTAGGTGATTCTTGGTTTTAGTTCTAGTTTCTTTGACTTCTGGAATTTCATTTTCCAAGCCTTTTGATCCCTTAATGTAGAAGCTGCTAGATCTTGTGTTATCCCGATTATATTTCCAAAATACTCAAATTGTTTCTTTTTAGCTGCTTGCAATATTTTCTACTTGACCTGGTAACTGGAATTTGGCTACAATGTTCCTAGGAGTTTCTCTTTTCAGGTCTCTTTCAGGAGGTGATTGATCAGTGTATTCTTTCAATCTGGTTTTAGAATATCAGGGCAGTTTTCCTTGATAATTTCATGAAAGATGATGTCTAGGCTCTGGTTTTGGTCATGGCTTTCAGGTAATCCAATAAGTTTTAAATTATGTCTCCTGGATCTATTTTCCAGGTCAGTTGTTTTTCCAATGAGATATTTCACTTTATCTTCCCTTTTTTCATTCTTTTGGTTTTGTTTTGTGATTTCTTGGTTTCTCATAAAGTCATTAGCCTCCATCTGTTTCATTCTAATTTTTAAAGAACTGTTTTCTTCAGTGAGCTTTTGGACCTCCTTTTCCATTTGGCTAATTCTGCTTTTTAAAGCATTCTTCTCCTCATTAGCTTTTTGAACCTCTTTTGCTAATTGAGTTAGCCTATTTTTAAAGGTGTTATTTTCTTCAGCAAGTTGTTGACCCACTTTTCATGATTTCCCTGCATGTCTCTCATTTCTCTTCTCAATTTTTTCTTCACCTCTCTTACTTGATTTTCAAAATCCTTTTTGAGCTCTTCCATGACTTGAGACCGCTGAATATTTATTTTAGATGTTTGGGATACAGAAACCTTGACTTTTATGTCTTTCCCTGGTGGTAAGCATTGTTCTTCCTCATCCAAAAGTATGGGAGAAGATATCTGTTCACCAAGAAAATAACCTTCTATAGTCTTATTTTTTTTCCCTTTTTTGGACCTTTTCCCAATTGGTTACTTGACTTTTGGGTCCTTTGTCAAGAGTAGGGTATACTCTGAGGATCTGCAAGATCTCAGTTCCTCCAAGGTGGCACAATCAACCATATACACTGCTCTGGGAGCAACAAGAAACTTTTGCGCCTAGAATCTGTGAGTAATAGTTTCCTCTCCACAACCATCTGGCCTTCAGTTCCACCAAGCCAGCAGTGGGGGCTGAGAATCAGATAAGCTGCTCAATTCCCCTAGGGCCTTTGGGAGGGGGCAGGGCTGCCATTCAGTGTGAGATAAACATCAGCTGCTCAATTCTTCCAGAAGCATTAGGTGGGGGCAGGGCTGAGGTAAGGCTGTGCCCCCAGGGGTTTTATGATCCAAAAATGGGTGCAGGTTGCTGTGGGGACTTCTATGGGAGCTGCTGCCACCCAATGGGGCCTCTGCCACTGCTGCCTGAGGCCGGAGCTATGGGAAGACTCTGCTCCTTTCTGTTCCAGCTGAAAAATCACTCTCATTGACCTCTAGTGCCTGTGAGTTTAGGGATCTGCAAACAGCCTCTACTACTGCTGGAGATTCTGCTCCCGAGACCTGCTCAGGTCCTCCTTCAAAGCTGGGCTCTGCTCTGAGTCCAGTGCAACAAACTTTTCCCATTGGCCTTTCAGGTCACCCACTCCTTTGTTCTGTGGCTTCTGCTGCTCTAGAATTTGTTGAGCGTCTTTCTTTACAGATATTTTATGGGCTGTGGGGAACAGCTAGTGTGTCTTTCTACCCTGCCATCTTGGCTCCACCCCAGTGTCGCCTCACCTTAAGTGAGTACCTGCAAAGACCTTGGCCTAAAGGGCCCAGGGTCTCCCAGTGCATCCTGAGCCATCTCCAGTCATCCTGAGGAATATCAAGTCACTGGATTCAGGTGGCCCTGGAGAAGTGAGGCTGGCGACCTGGAATCAAACAGAGCTAAGGGAGTTTTCCCACTGTTATGGTACATGACATTGTTATATCTATGTCCTTCCTTTTCCTTTTATGGAAAATTTCTACAATCAAGAAGTTTTGTAATACAGTACACATAAATTGTATTGATAATGGTAAAGAAAATGAAATTATTTTCTCTTTTTTAAAGTATCTGATAATTTTAAATGGCAGAAGAGTTCATTTTATGGGGTTGGACCCTCATAATTTTTTTAAAAAGAGTCTTCTGTCAGGTACAGGATTAAGTAATAGAAATAGCAAATGGTATATAAATAAACTGAAATTCTCTGAAGTTTCAAGATTAGAGAACCAAATTTCCTAAATTACATTAAGTCCAAATTATCTACGAATCTCTTGATTTGGAACAGAGAAGCAGAGCCCCTTTAGAACTCCCCTGAGAATAAAGCCTATTGTCCAAGAAAAGATATCTAAGGACCAGATGACTACATGAGACATCTGGGATGCGAAATGTGCTGATTAAATCGACATTGAGAATGGGGTTACTAGGATACAAGGAGAATTGATATTAGTTCTCTAGTCTCAGCTTTTGAGACTCTGGTTTCTTAACTCAGCTTTGACATCTTGATTTATGTTTAAGTTTTCTTGGTTACTTTGGTGACATGTAAATCTCCCTTCTCAAAAATAATCCGTTGTGAGCCCACTAAGTAGTTTGATCTGTAACATGACATTAATGTAGTTCTGATTTAATGTAGTTCTGATAATGAATTTATGAAAAACCTTATTGTATTGTTTGAAACTTACCTAATCTGGCTGAGAACCTGGGTCATCTGTATGTGCTGTTTAGAGACTCTTAACCAAGAACCTATGTTATGCTGACCAAAAACTCAGATCCAAAGACTGATGTAAGGTGCTTTTTCACAACTCATCTCAAATTCTAAAGATCCCTACCAGATCCTTCTCACTATTCCCACAGCTGCCAAACCTGTGGATGTGGACTACTGAATAATCTGAAGAAAGCCTCCACTCCTGAGTGGATGGCAGAACCCTCAAGGTTCATCTAGTATGGACCCAGAAGTAGCTGACATCCAGATGAGAGAGCTGTCCCAAGATTCTGGATGAGGGCCGAGAAAACTGTCCTCTTCCATTTTGTTATGTGCCCAACTATAAAGCCCCTGACTCAAGCATGTGTTGGCATTTTCTCCCTCTATGCTCTTGGTCTCCCTCTCTTTTATGTTTGCAAAGGAAACAACAACTAGCAACTAAACATTTCATCCTGGTCCAACTGGCCTCTTGCAGCATCTTGGCTTATACTTACATCTCCTTCATTGGCCAGAAGGACAGGAGTTCTGTCAGCCCTGCACCCTTTGACTAAAAGCGGAAAATGTCTAGATATTAAGACCTTTTTTCTAGAGCTAAGACCCAGCAAGCAAGCTGTGCCCTGTTATGCCAAGCTTGGTATAACAATAATTCTTTGCACTCATTCTCTGGATGATCTCAGCCACAGCAAAATCTCAGAATTGTTGCATATAATTATTGTATTGCTTTAACCAGCAACAGGTGTTCTCTGAGCTCAAACACCTACTGTATCCATGTTCCAGTCATGAATCTCTGCTATGAATCAAACATATCTCATTGTTGCTGTTACCCCTCCTTGTCAGGGCTACAGCTCACTGCATAGTCACTGGTATAGCTATTGAGATTTGGTCACACTAAAGTGTCCCCCTGCCACTATGGGCAGGGCCTCAGAACATGTGTCTAGTTTGCCTCCTTGCTTGCAAGTCATTTCTTTCACTTTGAAATGAAGCTTTGGTTTGATTCCTGACTCTCCTGTCTCTAGCCTGTTCTGTTCAGCTCCAAACATACACAGATTAGAAGCCAGTTTAGTCTAGTTGATAGGGAAAGCAATCTGGAAAAACTCCATGTTAGATGGTGATGCCTGAGCTGTACCCGGAGGGAAGACTGGGATTCTATGAGGCATACTATGCACCCTTCTACCATTCAGAAAAAAAATGGCTATCTACTTACATGTAGCAGCTAAAATAGGGGCTGGCTGTATGACTTGAACACGGACCTTGGGACAATCTTCTCTACTTTTTATTTCCCTCCCTGAGCATAGGTGACTGAACTACTGTGATGGCTATGTCCAGATATGGGGAAAGCCTTCTAAGTTTCAGAAGTCAGGAGCATTTGGCTCTCAGTTGGAGCTTTCTGGAAGGAGGAAGAGTTTGTTTATAATACAATACACATAATGACCACCAGCACCAGATTCTTAGGTTGAACAACAAAGAGTCAGAGTCAAACACTTCACCAGAGGCCTCACTCTCAAGTTTACATCTATTCACTAATCACTCTTCTTTGGGTCCAGTTAACAGCAAGGATAGCTTGATAAACTTTATCATTGATTATGAAGATAATATATAGAGATAATACGTAATAGAGGATAACAGTCCTACTTTGATTTTTTTATTATTTTACAGACACAGCTTGATATGAACTACTTCTACAAAAACTATTAGCTCTGGAAGTAAGCAATTCATTAAAAGGATTATTTCACCTAAGTTTTTACCAGTTTTATAATACCACAATTTCAATGTCTCACAATGCAGGCTTTTTATTTTAATAATAAAATAGTCAAAGGAAATAATTAAATGTAAGTCACTTACTGTATCCATAAAAAGCAAATCATCTTTGCTCCCACCAAATACCATTACTTCATTTTCTTTTCCCAGACAGGCAGTATGCCATAACCTATGAGTGAAAATTATAAAGAATGAATTACTGCAAAAAAAAAAAGACATCACAATATCACAAAGTAACAAAAGACTCTATTTCAATAAAGCAGAATGTTTATTTTGACATGTCCTCAAAAGGGACTAGATTGAAATATTCCCTCTAAAGTTAATTTGCTCAAATGATTTAAACTATAACCCCTAGATGTAGATGACTCACTAATGGCACTTTGCTGTCCTGGAAAGAACTTTAGACCTAAAATCAGGAAACCTGATTCAAATTTAAGCTCTGACATTTACTAGCTGTGTAATAACAGGGAAGCTACATAATCTCTATGAGTCCCAGTTTCTTCATTTGTTAAAAGATGGAGGGAAGGAGAATAATATTTAGCTACTAATTCCCAAAATTATTATGAGGAAAGTATATCGTAAAAGTGCTTTCAAAATGGGTTACTATTAACACCCCCAGCTCTGCCTCACTGTTTTTTTTTCTTGTATTATTTCATGACTGTTTCAACTGTAGCTTAACATTTTAAAAAATGAACTCATCATCTTTTATTGAGGAAAATAAAAATATATACTTCCTAATTTCCCTATCAACAACACTATCTTTCTCCTGATTGATTTCCAGACTTGATATCTCTTTGTCATTTTTAACATTTTATTTCCCTGCCAGACACAGTCCAGCTCCAAGTCATGACCACATTTTCATTGTAGATTCTAATTTTCTCTCCTTCCTTTCCATTTCCACCTCCACCACTATAGTTTAAGACCTCTTTATTAACTTGTAAGTCTCATCTTTTATCCTTCTACCTTCTCATAGTTCCAATAAAGAGATGCTAAAATAATCTTCTTGAAATACTTTTGTGAAGCCACTGGCTGCTCAAGAATCTTCAGTATTCCCTAGTATCCCTAGTACCTTTAGTATTTAAAATTCAATCAGTTGTTACCTTTCCTGCTCTTACAAAATTTATTTCTTGTTATTCCCCTACATGAACTTTCCACTCTAGTCAAGTTTATCTACTTGCTATCCCCCAAATGACTTATTCATCATTCTGTCTGAAATGTCCAATAGTTTTTTCACCAATCTGTGTCCCCTACTGCCTTAAAAATTTGCTCAATCACCCCAAAAAGAAGTCTGTCCTTTACCTAAACCTGATTTCTCTATTCACTCCTCTACCTGGCACCTTTTAGCATTTTTGTACTATATCAATTTACATTTTTGATTTGAGGTTCCATAAACATGTTCCTCTCTCAGCCCCACCATCCTTCCAGGTTCCTGGGTTCATTATCTCAGAATTTTCTTCAACCCTTCAATCTCCTTTACCCCATCTAATCAAACAGTTGTCAAATTTTGCTGGTTCCACTGTTACAACTTATCTTGAATCTGACCCTTTCTGTCAACTCAACAGCTAATATCCTAGTTTAAGTTCCTTACCTCTTCACCTAAATTATTCCAATAGACTTTTAATTCATCTCTTTACCTCAACAGTTCATCCTCCAACCACCAAAGTGCTTTTATTTCACTATCACTCCCTAAATCAATCAATTCTAATAGCTTCCTCTCGTCTCTAGGATAAAATATAAACTGCTCTTTTTTAACTTTGGAAGCCCTTCAGAACCTGTCTCCAAACTGTCTTTCCATATTCACTGGATTTTAGATTATACTCAGCAATCCAGACAAACTGGACTTCTCTGCACCTCACATATGGCACCTCATCACCAAAATACCCTTGTTTTGGTCATATTCCATTGTGTGGCATGCACTTCCTTTTGACCTCCTAAGAGTCAAGCTCTTCCTTTAAGGCACCTCTCAAGCACTGGGTTTTACATGAAACTTCCCCTGATTTCTGCCCCTCCCCCCCAATGCTAGTGCTCTCCCTCCCAAACTACCTTGTATTTAATTACTTTATATTCATTTAATATTATGTGATACACACACATACATATGCACACACATATGTACTTCTCTCCCTGTCAGAGTGTAAGTCCTTGTGATTAGAGATTGTTTTATTCTTTATATTTGTATTCCTGGTGCGTAACACATAGTAGAAGCTTAATATGTGCTTGTTGGTTAACTGATTTACTTTTGGAAGGATAAAACATGTCTTCTAATTTTTTTTCATTTCCCTACTGTACATATTTTGGGTATTTAATAAATGTTACTGACAACAAAAGCAACCTCCCCCAAAAGACCAGCATTATTTAGTTTATTCAGTGCCTTAAATTAGGTAATTCTTTCTACAAATCCCTGCATAAAGGAGTGGAGTATTTTATATCTTGAAAGGGGTATGGGTCTCATAGCTTATATACATCTCTAATTTCAAAGAGTACACTTAAGAACTAAAATATGTTTTTTACTTATTTCACATGACTCACCAAGAACCAATTTCATAGCTTTACGGCAACATTATATTTCAGCAAGTTCCAACTCTCAGAAAAAAAGAATGCATGCAAAATTTAAAAACTTATTCTCCAATTTCAAGGAATAGTTAAAACTGTTTGATAAAGCCACTGAAAGTGCTTCTTGACAGCAGAGACTCTTTGAGAAGACTTTCATTATTTACTTACTAATTAATCAAAATACTATGGCAACAATCCTTAAAATAATAATATAATTTCTTATTTTTGTTACCATATAACTTGAGTAGATTAGGTTTTTCAGTTTGGCTTTCACAATTGTACACAATTTAAAAAAAAATATGTATATATATATATATATATACACATATAAAATTTGCACCTCAGACCAAATGATTTTTTCAAACACTGAAGCATGAATTCAATGGCCAGTGTGTACTTGAGACCATAGATCAGAACTAGGTCACGAGAGTTTACTTTAGGGAATATTCTGCCCAATTCTCCAATTCGTAAATCAGAATTCATGTAAATCTTCAATAAAAACTCACCACAAATCTTTTTTTTCTTAACTGATACATTTTGTTTTGACACAAGAGTAACTTCCCATTCCCCAGCCCCAACAACTACCTCCACCCTAGCTATCCCAAGGCTTTTGAGGTACAAGGGAGAAAGATAAAATGGAAAAAAAATCTGCTCATAAAGAGGGTATAATTATCATGGAGAAGAAAATGTACCTTGGGAACAATCTCTGGAGCAGAACAATAATTCCTAAGGTACCTACTCCAATATTTCATTGAATATCTCTTAGGGACACAAAGGAAAACCTTAGAGGGTCAATAGTGTTAACTATTGTTCAGCCATGTCTACCCAAATCAAACATAAACTCTCATTCAAGAAAATTTTGGGGAGGAGACAGAAGAGATTTCTTCACATTGTATTTTCTGCTTTGTAAAGCCACAAGGGGAGAATTGGGCAGATAATATTTTGAACCACTTGGAAAAAATTAGTACAAACTGAATTTAGACAAACTAAATTCTCTCTTTTTCATTCAAAGAAATTTTTCAGTAAATATTCACTGTTCTCCTTACACTAAACTGTATCCCACCTTTTCTCTTCCTCACCTCATACCTGAAGATAGATCTGCCTCTGTCTTATCTGCCTTAGGAAAATTCTGGCCTGGACTTGGTCTTCGAAGAACACTGGAAAGCCTTTCCTGCCTTCATTTTGGTGACAGTCTAGCTTGCAACCTGATGTTTTTTTCTACAGACTCAGATAGTTTATGTCCTCTCACAGCTGCTCTAACTTATCACCTAAACATTCTAATAAAGCATATTATTTACATGACATATCAGCTGAATTAAAAGAAATCTTTTTACACAGAATAGCTCTTCTACCTAGAATTATATTGATAATAGTGTTGTTGCTCTAGTTAATCTCTTAATAAGTTCTTAACAAGGGCTGAAATATGACATCTAAAAAAATTAACTTTTTAAAAAATACATTTATTTCTACTACCAATCTTATAATTAACATCATAAATTAAGGAATAAAAAAAAGATGGGTTTTTCTAGATATGTTAAGAGATACACCCTGACCAATTAATATAAAAGAAAAACAATGCAGGAATCACATTTCTATAGGCAAAGAAAACATCATAAATTTTCATTGTGCTTCTGCACTTGGTATATCATTAGTTCATGTTAAACATTTCAGCCCCTTCTGTCAAAGAGGTTAGTTAAACCTCAATTCGTTATATAAAAAATACTAGAAAAATGATTATAATATTAACTTTGCATCAATATGAATAACTTATAGTATAAAAAATTTTCTCAAAGATATGACATGAAAAATCTAAACCAAAGTCCATTATTAACAACAATTCTCATATTGCACTTAATTGACAATTTCTTTCATAGATTTAAGTTAAAGTAATTTACTACTAATTATACTAGAAAAACATAAAATAATATAACCTCAAAATGCTTTTTGTGGCCTAACATTATTTTCAAGGTTTTACGATTTCTAATGTACTTCAAATTTTCTATTCAAGTAATTTGGAAGGATTAAATAGGTCACACATAAGTAGGAATGATACATAAGTAATATGCTTTTCTACAATCTGAATTTGAAAGTTTTGGGGGTTCTTGGACCCTGAGAATGCCAAGGAAGAGTTGCCTGGTATGAATTCACACTCAAGCCTTCCCTTAGTTAAAAGGCAAAAGGTTTATTGTAACACTCTAGCAAAAGCAGGCAAGGATCCTTATGGGAACCCTGTGAGAGACTGAGGATGGTATGGGGGTTCATATGAAAAAGGAGCATGGGAAAGGAATGCCAGGGTTATTAATTAGGCAATTTAAGGGTGTCTGTGGGAGCAACAGATGAGAAAGTATGGGAATGTACCAGATATTGAGGGAGTTGTCAGAGGCATGGACCTTGGGGATCTGGCAGGTGGAAGAGTCCCTGGGTCAACCAGGGACAAAAATCCTTAGGCCAGGC
This sequence comes from Potorous gilbertii, assembly GCA_028658325.1. Lineage (NCBI taxonomy): Eukaryota > Metazoa > Chordata > Mammalia > Diprotodontia > Potoroidae > Potorous > Potorous gilbertii. Next base: position 442,426,238 of record CM053769.1, on the reverse strand, counting down.
AACCCTCTGTCTGTTCTGATATGACAATGTGTTCTTCAATGAGAGAAAATTTTCTCACTGGACATGGGCCTACTGAGAAATTAGGAGGCTTTCACAGACATGATCTTAGGGGTGGGGCCCAAGCTCCCCATCAAATTGACCTAGATGCAAATTTTTCAACTGATTAACTTTAAAACTTTTCAAAAAGTAAATTCCTACTGCCACCACCCTAACCCATAAAAGAATACTTTACATATAAATACTAAAAATAGCAATAATTTTCAGCATCTTACTGTTTATTGCCTTTATCAGATAGGATTATCTACTTAATCTAAAAGAATAACATACTCAACTATGCAACATAAATGAAATGTGGGTCAAAATATTCTAATAATGGACTATAATTTAACTATCAAATGAATTCTTCAGATAACTTCAAATTAATTAGAAAACATTCTGATATTTTTGTTTTTAAATTAACAAATATTCTGATTCCATGCTATCCTTTAAAACTTTTCCAAACATTACATTATTCCATTATGTGCTAACTTGTTAGACTTACCTAGGTCTTGTCTTAGGTAAATGTGTAAGCTGTCTCCAACCATTTGTTATCACATTGTGAATCCACCCATCACCTGTAATATTGTGACATATTAGAATAAAGCTTAAATTTCTTAAATAGTTTTTATTTTTCTCTAAATTTATCTATCAACTTGCTAGGACATACATATATGAACACATAGTATGCTAAGTATACTTAGCTGGACAAAACTGAACTGGACTGGACTAAAATAGATCATACAATAATGCAATGGCTCTTTACAATTTACAAAGTACTAAAAATTCATTCTGCTTAATTCACAGATCAGTGACCAGGAAAGGAAAGACTGATTTAGAACAACAGGTGATGTTACAAATAATCCTTGCTGAAATTCTGTGATTTAATAATTTAGTATTTTCTAAATTTCCACAACTGTTGACATATCAGTAAATCACTACTCTATTATTCCCAAGAACTAGAAAGTATATCACTAAAGAATAATGTATATCCACATTTGTATTAGCTTTCATTTTTGAATTTAATATTTCCTAATCCAAGTTAAATATCAAAAAATAACATTTCTATATATCCAGCAGAAAATGAAAGTGAAGTCTAAATCATACTGTGAATCTCCATTTCATACCACTTACTTAAAAAGTATATAATAAATTCCACAAATTACTTTTTAAAATTATCCTGCTTGTCTGAGCTTCTCTTCTAACTTTCTTCTGTTATCTTCTATATTTTAAAAATGTTTCCAGTGATCCTCCTTTTTCTTAGCATAAAAATTGCCATTACCCCTTACCCCCTTGCCCCTCTCTCCTCCCTTAAAAAAAAAATCAGTTAAAAAATAGAAGAAAAAAAGAAACCTTTTTGACAGCATAAGCAAGCAAAAGGACTTCATACAGCAGCCACATCCAAAAATGAATGTCTCTGCACCTTGAATTCTCTGGCAAAGGGTGGCTAACATGCCTCATCACAGGATCTCTAGAGACATAGTTGGACACTGCACTGATCAGAGATCTTTAGTCTTTCCAATGAGTTTTTTTTTTTTTTACAATGTAGTTGACATAAATTGTTGCTATAAATTTTTGCCCGGTTCTGCTCATTTCACTCTTCATCAAGACATATTAACCAGAATTCTCTACAGTAGTCTCTTTTGTTGTTTTTCTTGCACAATAATATTCCATTACATTTACATACTACAATTTCGTCAGCCATTCCCCAACTGATAGAATTCTATCACAGAATTCTAGTTCTTTACTATTCTTCCCTCCAAACTTAATCCTTTCTTCAGGATCATGAACTGTGTTTTACTTGCAATTTCCTCCTGGGTAATTTATTTTCCCTCCCTGACCTATATTTTTTTACTTTTCAGTTTGACATATTTCTACACCAAACTCAGACAGAGAAAGAGAGAGATGCTCACTAACCCACATTTTCCTCCATGATTGTGTACCTTTCTAACCATGCTTCCCATATATGAGAAATAGAAAGCTCTGCTCCTTCCTCCTTTTTATACTACTATATTCCTTTTACCTTCCCATCTCTTTCTCCTCTCAGAACAGAGCCAACATACCCATAGGTCTTCTGTTATTTCTTTTTAAATTTAGTTCTCAGTATTCTTTGCAGACATTAAGGTTCTGAAGTCACTTGATTCTTTTTCCCTCATTAGGATGTTAGCACTGTATCATTACATATCCCCTTCCAAATTTCTCAAATATATGCTCCTGAATGTGATGGCTTTTGTTACTTGAACTGTTTCTGTATGAATGCAGTACTTTTATTTGATGTGGAAACTCTAGATTAGGCTACAAAATTTCTGGGACTTGTCCTTTTGGGGTTTCCTTCGGGAGGTGATCATTGGAATTCTTTCTACCTTACTTTGCCATCTGGTTCCAAAAGATCTATGTAGTTTTTAATTATTTTTTTAACATGTAATGTTTAAGCTTTATTATGATTTCTGGGGAGTTTAATGACTCACAAACTATGTCTCCTTAACTTCTTTCTCATCAAATATTTTACACTTTCTTCTATTTTTCAGGCTTTTGGTTTTATTTTAATATTTAAAACATTAAAATATTGTTTTAATATTTCTTGCTATCTCATGGAGCAATTCATTTCTATTTGACCTACTCTACTTTTCAAGGACTCTTGTTACTTGGGTACGGTTTACTACTTTCTCTTCCAATGAATCTCTAACACCTCCAAGATCAAATAAAGAATTTTCTATTTGTCTTTTTTTAATTTGAAAAATTTTCCCCACTTAATAGTATTTTATTTTTTCCAATTACATGTAAAGATAATTTTCAACATTCACTTTTAAAAGATTTGGAGTTCTAAACACCCCCCTGGATTTTTGAGAATTTGAACAGTGGATCTTCAGAGATCTCAATGGCATCTCAGGACAAGGTGCTAGGGTCCTTAAGAGTCTTTGGGTGCCATTGTTGTTCCAGTCTAAGCACTGCCATGCTGCCCTGTCAGGCAGTCAAAGGGTTCTTATTAAGAGCCTACTATTTCTAAGTGCTGTGGAAATAAAAAGAAAAAGACAGTTCCTGCCCTCAAGGAATTTCTAATCTAATGGGAAAGACAACATGAAAACAGCTACGTACAAATAAGTTATATGTCTGATAAAAAGAAAAATAATCAACAGAGGGAAGGCATTAGAATTACAAGGGATTAGGAAAGCCTTCCTGTAGAAGGTGGGATTTTAGTAAGGACCTCAAGGAAGCCAGGAGGTAGGGATAAGGAGAAAGAACATTTGGGACTGCCAATGAAAATGTTCAGATCCTAGAGATAGAATGTCTTGTTCAAGAAGAACAAGAAATTAAGTGTCACTAGATCAAACAGCACCCATGTGTGTTAGGAGACAGAGGGAAGGAAGTATTGTGTAAGGTTTAAAAAGACTGGAAAGGTAAAAAGAGAATAAAAGAAGGTTCAGAGAAAAACACAGATAGAGCTGCTTTAAGACTAACATACTGAACTTATTATGTATTTATAAAAAGAAAAAAGGGTGGACATGATAGAGATTCTTAGTTTCATATGCAATTGTTTGTTCTTTCTCTAAGGAAATGTTCATGTTTGTGGGCACCTGTCAAGTTCATAGTAACAAAATATTTAAATTAAAAAAGGACACTTAAGAAGGAAATTCAGAAGGGGACATGAACAGGGCAATTTTATTACTAAACTTAAACTTAAGATACATTTTAAAAAAACAAGCTATCAGAAGTTCATGGTTTCAAATACAATCCTCTTTTATTCTTACTTATACACCAAAATGTCCATGTTTATTGATTACTAAGTTCGTCATAAAAATTAAATTTTAAAAAGGTTTTTGAAGAAACTGGCTCATTAAAATCTCCTTCATTGAGCCTCCTGGGAAACATATCAAGTATCTAATCCTCTTCCAATCCCTACTTCGATCAAAGGTAAGTCAATTTCCATTTTGGAAGCAGAGGGAAAAAGTCTAAAATTAAATTCCTGTTCTGCATACAACAATCTGTGTATTACTACAAAATGCATTCTACATCTAAAATTTAATGGCCATCATGTGTGTGGAGAAAAATAATCAGACAGGTGGAAAAAAAATTGGGAAGAGATCATAGAGAATAGGTACAAAAGAGAAAAAGAAGAACTAATGACAACTAAAAGTTAAAGGGGAAATAGCAAGATACCAACTGGGAACTAAATTGCATTTTTACTCACTTAGAGGAATATTCTCTGCACTTAATCCACCAAACAGAAAAAGCTGATCATCAGCAATTGGTGTCAAAGTATGCCAAGACCGATGTTTTGGTTTTTCTCCATTAGTATGAATTCTGCATTGAAAAGGAAAAAATTAAGGACAGTGCTTTAATCATACTGACCTAAAGAAAGGGTTTGAATTATCTTGCAATTTTTTTAAAGTCACTATTTCTTTGAAAAATCCAACTAGATATGAAAATTTTCAAAATAATCTCTATTACCTCTTCATACATCACAGAAATAGGTGTCAAAACATTTCAAACTCACGTTTGTCTATTCATATAACCATTTCTGCTTCTCTAAGTGTTCACTGGTATAAAATGGTCTATTGGTCCTAGTATATTTTCCTAAGGTTACCTATACCATATTCCTTTTCAAAATAAATTGTTATTGATCTTTGGTTTTTTTTACCTCACCACAATTTTTCTCAGTATCCTTTCCATCCCCAATTCCAGACAGCCATCCCATATAACAAAAAGTTTTTAAGAAAAAAAAAAAAGGGGAAGGATTGGCAAAACTGGATCAATATATGAGTTTAGAAAAGAATGAAAGAAGAGACAACAGAGATACTTAGCATACCATTCTCACTGAAGAGAAATACAGGATGACTGCTAGTGAGAATGGTAGGATCAAATGAGAGTTTTTTTTAAGGATGGAGGAGAATAATTATTGTAGGCAGTATAACAGATACTGATACATAATTTAGACACTGAGTCAAAACTTAGATACTATGGCCTATGACAATAAGAATACCATGACCCATATAAGACTGTTATATGATCAATACATAAACTTATGTTTGGGCATAACATTGGCTCAATGCCCAAGCTCGTTACTAAGCAGAAAACCAAAAATATCCACCAATCAGTAGTGCTGTGCTCTCTGGCTCCTCCTCTTTTTTCCTGTTTTCTATAATTTACCATAAGGATTTTGGGGGTTCTTTTGCAGAGACACACCATTGGTCTGACTGCCATCACAGATTGATGATTATGTGAACTCTTAGCAGGGATCCATCATACTGGCACCCAATATAAGTAACCTAATTGATTAAACGCCTACCTAAAATCAATAGGAGCTCCCTGGTCTCTTCCTTTGGTATAGAACTTGTCCCACTGTTTATGGGGGGAGAGGCAGGATTCCCTAGGTGGAGGAATTCCAGACCTTACCCCACAGTCAAAGAATCTGTCATTTTGTAACCACTAACCTATATAGGCGATTGGTCTTAGCTAGGTTCACCTCTGAAAGGCAGATTCAGTTGGTTGCCTGTACAGCTACTAACTATATAATTAAAATCACAGGCTGAATATTTATCCCTATTCATATATTATAAATACATAAATATACATATACGTACATATATGTATACGCACACATACATACATATTGATGGAACTAAAGCCAAATCAAATATAAAAGTGATTTGGGGAGTTATTTATATGCATTTTTAAATTATGTGCTTTATATTTAACATGGGCAGTTAAATATATCTCAACATTTTTTAACATGTTATTCGCTATGCATAAAACCTAGCCTTCTAAATTTTACCTTTCCTTAATCTTTCCCAATTGGCAATTGGAACCACTGATCTTTCCCCAATCTAACTCCCAGCTGGATATTGGGAACCCCAACTCTGCCTCTTCCAAAATTATTCCAGAGCCCCCTCTACTCTGACTCTTGGACCCACTATATTCTAGATTTAGAGATCATCTCAGCTGTTATTACTGCCTAACATCCTCAGGACTTTGTCTTTAGTCTTACTTTGCCAGAAACTAAATATTTTCTTTTTTCCATTAAACCCCTCTTTTATGTATTTTCACACTCAATTAAAATGGGAGCTACTTGACAGCAGGGATCATCTCAATTTTCTATTTGTACTCCCAATACTTGTCACATAGTAAGAACTTAATAAATACTTTTCTATTCCATTCCATTTTATCAGTTTAAATTGAGCAATAAACTCCAACCATTCCCCTTCCACCTCCAGTGAAATCCTCCCTATTGTTTTTCTCAGTAGTAAAAATAAAAAATTTCAAACCATCATATTGCTATTTCAAACTTACCTTCCAGACCAAGTCCAAGTATCTAAGTTCAGACAGTGCAAATCATTCATCCTAGTTTGCTAAAATTAAATTAAATTAAATTAGGTGGTGAACTACATCATATATTTTCTAAATATTTATATTGCAAATCCTCACATCATTATAAGGAAAGCATTACAAACTTTAAAGTGTGATATATATAAGGGTACATGTGTATAAAGATATATGTTTATGTGTTTAAGATCACATATATAATCAGTGATTTCTTTTTAGATTCTATGAAAGAATCAGATGATTAAAAATGGGATTCAGTTAAATTAGACAGCAATGGAACATATAAAAGTGGAAATAGAGCTTACATTAGTAATATTAAATATAAGATGCAGGTAACTTAAGACAAAAAAAAACTGTACTTAAAGTATTAAGGATAAAGATTTGAGAAAGAACACTGAGAAGGGTTTTAAATATGAAAATAAAATTTCCCTCCCTTTAAAAAATAGGAATGTATACATATATCTGAGACTCTTTATATTTAAGTCTTATGTGGAAAGAGAGGGATAAACTAGCTATAGGTCACTTTTATACCTAAATTTTAAAAAAAATATATAATTTTCATCACTAGCTAGAGGATAGTACAAAGATGTTCATAAAGCAAAACCACCTTTTTCATTGAAAATACACTAACCAATACTCGTCCTCCAAAAATATAGCCTTTATTTCCAAGTACGGCACATGTGTGAGCTGCTCGAGGTTGCGGTGGAATTCCATTCTGTGAGGTATATAAATAGAACATCGTATCTGAAATTTTAGCCCTGAATGCATACAGAATTTTGAAATGTGCTACAAAACATATTAGCAGTCACACAACTGCTTTATACATCATAAAAAAGACTGATAAAAATCATTTACGTAGATGAGTAGCTAAAAAACACATTCCAAAAAGTACGAATCACACATAAAGACCACTACTTAAGAATGTCTGTCTGTCTTTTCTCCTCATATAGTAAAGATGTATTTGTCCTATGAGCGGCACAATCATTACTAACTCGTTTCATTAAAGATATATGAGGATTTTCAGAACCAAATCAATTACAAATAGCTATCCTTAGGACAGGAAGGATGTTCCTCTGGCCTGGTCCAAGAGAGGATACGTCTTTGACCACCAGGAAGGGCTAACTAATACCTTATCCTTGTAAATCATGTATACATTGATGTGAACCAGTTAGGACTTATCAGAGGAAATGAGGGTAACAGGAAGAAAAACTAACAGGAAATTTTCCCGCTTTACAACTTTGCCTACCACTAGGAAAAACAAACATACATTTTTTAAGTTATGCAGTGACCTGAAAGTTTTAGCAACAACTAGTTCTCTGGCTGAAAGGTAGACTACCCTGGGATGGATGATTTATGTTCATTACATTCATTATCACAACTCTAAGCTTTTCAATCCTACAGGAATTTCAGGATTTTTCATTCTTCCGTTCAAGTAGTTGTAAGTTAAGCAATTACTAATTCAGATGTTTCTTGAGATGGTACTTTTGACTTTATTTTAAAATTATGGTGTTAATAAAATAATACCTCTATTTATGAAAATGCTGTGTTCTAGTAACATACTATTCTAAAAGATTATATACTTTGTTGCCAGAGACAGGAATAATACAGGTGGTATAGAGATCCAGCATCAGAGAAGATAAATAATGGCACAAAATCACCATTAAACATTAAACTAAAGTTACATTTAAATATGCACCTGAAAGTACCAGGGCAAAGTATGGGGAGGAAATGTATTAAATTTAATTGAGAAATTTTAATCTGTGTTTAGGTAGGGAAGGAAAGAATTGGCCTCAAGGAAAGAAATCTGATCTATGCTAAGGTGGGTTGGTTGCCAGGTCCCAAAAGCCATAACAGACTGGCTTATATAGACCCCTTCAACTCCAACAACTCCAAAGAAGAGAACTTTAGCTTCATACCACTTTCAAGCAGTCCTTACATCTCCAAATTTCCCCTTATCTGCTCTCTAATGCCTGAAATTGGACTTTCATTCCATAATTAAAATAAGTCTTTCAATGAAAGTACTGGTTGAGGCAACATGCTGAAGGGAATTCATGCTAAATAGTAATTCATTAAAAATATAAAGACTGATGAATTTTCTCATTTTGAGTAGTCAGGAAAATAAAGTACAAAGGGCACTTGGAGAATCTCACCTAAAATAAACCACAAGATGGGAAAAGGCAAAGTGTAAAGATTGTTTCACCCTCAATTGGGAAAGACAATGAAGTTATGCTGAAAAGTAGTATGGTCATTTCTCACAATGAATGTTTACAGATCTGCTTCTCATGATTTAAGTTGTTTTTTTTTTAATGGACTTTATCATATAAAGAAACATGAGTTTCTAGAATTCTGTTAAAATGAAGTACCACTATAATCAAAGAGCAAAAGATCTTTCCTTCAAAAACCTCATTTGTGAAAGGATTTGTTCCACACTACTGACAAAGGTACTTAGGTGAACTACTTTGTACTAATGACAACTCAATAACTAAGATCTAAATTATCTATTAGAAAATGAAATTTGATGAATTGTTACTACTAAATAGAAAAATAAATAATGGATATAAATAAAGAGAAAGAATATAAAATTAAAGTTGATTTTACTCACTTTAATTTCTGGTTGAAACCAAGTTTGTGTGTTTGTATCAAAAACATGGACATCATTATGCCAACCCCAGAATATCTGTCCTTCCTAAAACAAAACAAAACAAAAGTACATAAGAGTTTACTTCTTATAATACCCTTAAATTTATGAATATATAAGGCTAAATAAATAATCACATTATTACTATTATGGTCATAAAACCAATGACTATATAAATTTTTAGAATAGGTACTATATAAAAATGAACTTTTAAATATCTTATTTATTCAACAGACTTTTTTTTCATTTTGGAAGAGGCTACTAAGCCAACTGTTTGGATCAAGTTTCCCCTAAGAAAGGGATGTAGAGAATCTAAAATTTATCTGATAAATTTAGCCTGAATAAGAACAGAATCATAAAATCTCAGTAGGAAGGGACTTCAAAGGCCATCTAATATGACCTGTATCTAATCAAGAATACCCTCAACAACACACCCAAATGATCATCCAGTCCTTGGTTAGAGACTTATAGTGAGGGAAAGCCCACTACCTCTCAAAGCCAAACATTCTACTTTTGGATAGCTCTAAACTTTAGGAAGTTTGGGCTTGTTTTTTTTTTTAAACATCATAACTAAACAACTCTTTTCAATGTCCACCCATTGTTCCTAGTAGACAAGCAGAACAAGTCTTCTTTTCACATGATGATCATCCTCCAAATGTTTACAAGATTATTGGATTTAGAGCTGAAGTGACCTTAAAGATCATATGGTCCAACTTCCTTATTTTACAGATGAGGAAATTCAGGCCCAGAGAGAGTAAATGACTTGCCCAAAGTCAGACAGGTAGTAAGCATCCCAGCTGGGTACTCTAACTTCCAAATCCAGAACTCTTTCCACTACACCATGCTGCCAGCTATTATGTGCACCCCCCCTAAGTTGTCTCTTCTCCAGGCTAAATATCCCCAGTTCCTTCAACTGATCCTGATCCTCATAGGGCATGATCTTGAGGCCCTTCACCATCCTGGTCGCCCTCCTCTGGACGCTCTCCAGCTTATCAATGTCCTTCCTAAAAAGTCTTCCCACAGCCTGGGTGCCTCAGACACACTAATACACTGTTGGTGGAGCTGTGAATTGGTCCAACCGTTCTGGAAAACAATTTGGAATTATGCGAAAAAAGTCACTAAACTGTTCACACTCTGTGACCATATACTAAATATTCATAGCCTCATTCTTTTTGGAAGCATAAAACTGGAAACAAAGTGGGAACCTATCAACTGAAAAATGGCTGAACAAACTGTTGTATAAAAATGTCATGCAATATTATTATGCCATAAGACATGGTGGATATAGAGAATTTGGAGAAATATGATAAGATTTGCATGAACTGATCTTCATGTAAAGAAAACAAGATCAGGAAAAAATACAATGATTACAATAATGTAAATAAAAACAACACTAAAAAGAGGTTAATTCTAACTAACTGCAATGACCAACCTTGGTCCCAAAGAATAAATGATGAAACATAATTCCCCTCCCTCAGAAGAAATGGGGAAGTCATGGGGAAGGGCACTGGGCAGGGCAGGGAGAACAGGAGTATGAAGTCTTGTATATACTGTAGGCATGGTTTCTTGATGGGTCAGTTTTGTTTAACCATTTAACTGTTATAAAGGAGGGCTTGGGGCTGGTGACAGCAATCAGGAAAGGATTGTGATGCAGAACAACAAAAAGTATCAATAAAACTTTAATAAAGCAAAATGTGGTGCCCAAAACAGAACAGAATACTCCAGTTATAGTCTGATCAGTACTACACGAATATTATCAACCTGGTCCTGGACACTATACATCTCTTAATGCAACTCCATATTTCATTAGTACTTTTAGCCATTGTATCGTACTGACAATACACAAAGCCTTTAAGTTGCACAGGCCTTTAGATTAATGGACAGAGAAGTCAACTTCATACTCTGAAAATTACAAACAAATTAAGGAAAAGTGAATATCTAAGGAAACACTCTGGCTTCAAAAACTTTAGGAGATATTCACTAGTTCTACTAAGTGAAAAAAAAAACTAGTGATTTTACTGAAGAAAAATATATTTACATTCAAACAAATTTAAAACTATAATATTAATTTTTAAAATCAACAAACCCTAAAAATTTGTCTTATAAATAATGATGTATTTAATTTATTTAAAATGATTCCCTTGCTCCAAGAGAAGGGGATGATTACTCTTGCATCTTCAAGTTCCTCAGACCGTAAGGAGTCATTCTGGCTCATGAGTGAATCTAATGGCTAAACAAGTGTACCTATGTTTAATGATTATATGTTAGTAAATTCTTTTAGTTGTGATACTGCTACCATCTCTTTGCTCAACAGCAATGTCTTTGAATGGTTTTTGAAGCAAGAAAAACAAAAGTGCTTTGCAGGCAGGTGTAAATTGGCCACCATTAGATTTAAATCTAGCTTCCAGGCAAAACTCTTATTGTCTAGAATGCATATTGTTAGTTCCCAGGAATGAAAAGAAGGTACACTGTTTCTGAATACATTAAGCCTCCTCTTTTTTTTTCTTTAAAATAAATTTATTTAACTTTTTACATTCATTTTCACAAGATTTGGGGTTCCAAAATTTTCTCTCCCCAATACACTGGAAGCCTCCTCTTAAAACAAGTAAAAAAATATAGTCAGTAAGATTTCTTACCCAAGATGCATCATGAACATCAAAACAGTCTTGGAGTTCGCTGTGTTTCCTACATCCATAACCACCAAAATATATTAACCTAAAAAGAAAAACATAACAGCAAGACAATGGGTAGGAGGGAAATGGATGAAAGTTAACCAAACTCCTCAAAAAATAGAGGTTATTAGTGATGAATTAAGATTATGGGAAATTACAGTCTATTAAATAATTAGCCTTCACTTTCCTCCTTAACTCCAGTCCCATGTCACCAAATGCCTGATAATAACATCTAGACATCCCAAAGCAATCTCAGATCCAACAGATGCAAAACAGAAATTATCTTCTTTCCCCCCAAGCCTACCTTCTCTCTGACTTCTTTTCTGTTGAGGATATCATCATCCTCCCAGTCACTCAAATTCACAACTTCAGAGTTATCCTCAGCTTTTCACTCTACCCCACTCTGCACTGACAGTCACCAAGTCCTGCCATTTCTACCTCCACATCTCTGACATGTCTCCCTTCCTTTCATTTACACCACAGATACCCTGGTTCAGGATCTCATCATCTCTCACCAGAACTATTGCATTAGGAACAAATAAGAACTTCTCTGTTTGGAATATAAAACCCTTCATAACCTGGCTCCAAAGTCCCTTTCCAAAATTATACATATATTATTCCCTTTTGAGCAGTCTTCAATTCAACCAAACTGGTTTTCTAGCTGATCCACATACACAGCATTCCACTTTTCATTTCTACTTCTGCATAAGCTGAATCCCATGCTTGAAATACACTCTTTTCTTACCTATTTTACTACAGATTCAGTATGTTTTTTGCTGTAGTATGTTTCCATCAAAGCTCAATTCATGTCACCCCCTATATGACACACGTACTGAACATCACAGCAGCAAATGCTTCGTACCCAAAGAACATAATACTTTGTATACTCTTATCCTTTAACATATTATATCCCCCAAAAGGATATGAACACCTTGAGGTCAGGGACTGTTTATTTTTCTATTCATATCTCCAGAATTTAGCACAGAGTCAATGTTTATTGACTGACTGAATGAAATCCTATTGGACTGATATATGCTTTTTAAGGATTAAGGCAGGGTAAGCCTTAGAAATATGAAGTCAGAACATTTTTGTGACACCCAAGAGGAAACCTTAGTTATTTTTTTAATAAGCCTTCAGTGCCTAGAAAATCTTCATGCAGAACACAGAATTTAACAGCTCTGCTTTACTATTACAACCTTATATTACATGATAAAACTTAAAGTTATGTGTCATGTAGCTGGAGTCCACTAAAATAAATGTAGTCTCTTCCCTTTTGTAATTGTCAAGTGTAGCAGGATCAATATCTAGGACTGGAAAGTCACTACTATGTAGACTAGTTTTTCCTTAAAAAGGAAACTAAATCATCCTCAAGACTTAATTGGCCCAGAGCACTAAAGTTCAAGTTATTAATATATCTTCTTGGTCTTCCAGGGCATAAAATGCCCCATGCAAAAGCAGTCAGCTCTTCTGTTATAATGGACTCCCTCTTCTTATTTGCAAGTCAAAACACCTGACTAGACATGTCTCCATATGGAGCTGTTAGCTATGAACTGAAGATGTATATGTGCTGAATATCCTTCCCATACAAGTTAATTAAATTTCCTTTAAAAAAATTATATAGCCTATATGTGTCTCATTTTGTTCCAATCTTAAACATGAACTATAGGACTCTGAGTCAGGCCTGGCCCAGAAATTGAGAAGAAGGACAACAGAGAGTAAAGAGATTCTAGGTGATCCCAGAAATGTGGTACACTGTGGTTGCCATGCTTTTGGAGGTATACCATAAATCCTCTCAGTTGGACAAGGAGACCCCACCAGGTGGGATTAGCACAGTGAGTATACAGAGAGGCTGACAGAGAATAAAGGTACAGTCAAAGCTAGCTTTCCTACCTGTTGCTAATAGCCCTAGAAAACCTGGATTAAGAGCTGAAATGGTGGAATAAAGGCAGGGATTCACTTGAGTTCTCCCCAAACCTCTTCAAATACCTGTAAGAAATGACTCTAACAAATTCTAGTTCACCAGAACCCCCAAAAAGATAGAGTGAAACAAATTTCTAGCCCAAGACAACCTGGAAGATAGACAGGAAAGGTCTATTACACCAGGCTGAGAGAGAAACACAGTCTAGTGCAGGCTGTGCCAGCACGGACCAGGCCCCACCAAACCAGGCACAGGCCTCAAAAGACTGAATCACTGGCAGCTGTGGCAGTTTCCAGACTTCTCAACCCACAAACACCAAAGACAACTTAGGTCAGTAGGAAAAGTCTGTTAGACCTGGGTGAGAGAGTAATACAGTCCAACCCCAGAACCAGCACAGCCCCAGGGCAACAGCAATGGCAGCAGCTGCTTCCAGAGCTCTCAGTCAATAGTCAGAAGGGGATTAAAAAACTGGTCAGAAAGAGATTACAGGGGGTCTCTTTGCTGGGACTGAGGTAGGACTCTGTAACTAGGCCCATACTTGGTTCTTGGTCACAGTACTGTATGGCAGTCCCAGGGCAAGGGGGTGCCGCTGGAATAGCAGAGGTTGTAGCAGCAGCGGAGAGAGTCACTCAAAGACCACAGCATAGGCCAGGAGAGGGAGTAAATACCTCTCCTTAGATGATACTACCTTGGAAGAACTAAAAACCTAAAGGTCCCTAGAAGTATTTCTGAAAACAACTGTGCAAACCCCCTGACACTGGGGACAGTATGCCATCCACACTGGAAGCAGAGCCCTAACTTAACAAAGAGTTAAAAAGTCAATTAATTGGCTGGGAAGATGAATAAACAGTGGACAAAAACTCGGACTATAGAAACTTACTTTGGTGACAAGGAAGACCAAAACATACACTCAGAAAAAGACAACAAAAATCAAAGTTCTTATGTCCAAAGCCTCCAAGAAAAATATGAATTGGTCTCAGGTCATAGAGGAGCTCAAAAAGGATTTTGAAAATCAAGTAAGAGAAGAAGAGGAAAAACTGGGAAGAGAAATAAGAGCGAAGCAAGAAAATCATGAAAAATGAGTCAACAGCTTGCTAAAGCAGACACCAAAAAAATACTGAAGAAAAAAACAGACCAATAGTCTTAAAAAATAGACCAGACCAAATGCCAAAAGAGGTTCAAAAAATTAATGAGGGCAAGAATTTCTTTAAAAGCAGAATGGGCCAACTGGAAGAGGAAGTCCAAAAGCTCACTGAAGAAAATAATTCCTTAAAAATTAGAATGGAGCAAATGGAAGCTAATGACTCTATGAGAAATCAAGAAATTATAAAGCAAAACTAAAAGAATGAAAAAATAGAACATAATGTGAAATATCTCAGTGGGAAAACAACTGACTGACCTGGAAAATAAATCCACAAGAGAGAATTTTAAAATTATTGAACTACTTGAAAGCTATAATAAAAAAAAGAACCTAGATACCATCTTTCAAGCAATTATCAAGGAAAACTGCCCTGATATTCTAGAAGCAGAGGGTAAAATAGAAATGAAAGAATCCACCAATCACCTCCAGAAAGAGACGCAAAAATGAAAACTGCCAGGAATATTCTAGCCAAATTCCAGAGTTCCCAGTTCAAGGAGAAAATATCATAAGCAGCCAGAAATAATCAGTTCAAGCACTGTGGAATCACAATCAGGATAACACAAGATTTAGCAGCTTCTTTTTCTTTTCTCTGGCAGCTTCCTTTTCTTTTAAATTAATTAATTTTTCATTTTCAACACTGACTTCCATAAGATTTTGATTTCCAAACTTTCTCCACATCTCTCCCCTCCCACCACCCCAAGATTCTACGAAATTTGATACAGGCTCTACATACACACTCACATGAAACCAATTTTTACATTAGTCATGTTATAAAAAAGTAGAACAAATGCAAGAAACCACAAGAAAGAAGAAAAAAACAAGAAGAAAAAAAGAGAGAAAATAATATGCTTTGATATGCATTCAGACTCCATAGCTCTTTTTCTGGATATGGACAGCATTTTCCATCATAAATCCCTTGGAGTTATCTTAGATTCTTACCTTGCTAAAAACAGATAGGTCTATCAAATTAGTTATCGCACAATGTTGACTATTACTACATACAATGTTCTCCTGACTCTGCTCACTTCATTCAGCTTCAATTCATATAAGTCTTTCTAGTTTTTCTGAAGTCCATTTGCTTATTGTTTCTTATATCACCATAGTATTCCATTATAGTTATATACCACAACTTGTCCAATCATTCCCCAACTGATGGGCATCTCCTCAATTTCCATCTTTGTCACCATAAAAAGAGCTGCCATAAGCATCTTTATATATGGGGGTCCTTTTCCCATTTATGTGATCTCTTTGGGATAAAGACCTAGAAGAGATATTACTGTATTGAAGAGTACATACAGTTTTATAGCCCTTTGGGCATAGTTCCAAATTGTTCTCCTGAAGGGCAGGGTTAACAACTCCACCAAGAATGCATAGTGTTCCAATCTTCTTACATCTTCTCTGGTATTTATTATTTTCCTGATATGTTACCCAATTTGACAGGTGTGTTGTGGTACCTCAAAGTTGTTTTTAATTTCTCTAATCAATACTGAATTAGAGCATTTTTTCATATGATTGTAGAGAGCTTTAATTTCTTCATATTAAAATTGCCAGTTCATAACCTTTGACTATTTATCAATTAGGGAATGACTTGTATTCTTATAAATTTGACTCAGTTCTCTATATAGTTTAGAAATGAGGCCTTTATCAAAGACATATTCTTTCCTAGTTTTCTGCTTCCCCTCTAATCTTGGTTGTATTGACTTTGTGCAAAAACTTTTCAATTTAATCTAATTAAAATGATTCATTTTGCATTTCATAATGTTCTCTATCTCTTGTTTGGTCATAAATTCTCCTGTTCACAAATCTGATAGGCAAACTATTGCGTGCTCTCCCATTTTACTTATGGCATTAATCTTTATATCTAAATCATGTACCCATTTTGACTTTAATTTAGTATAGGGTATAAGATGTTGGTCTATGCCTAGTTTCTGCCATATTTTTCAGTTTTCCCAGCAGTTTTTGTCAAACAGTGAGTTCTTATCCCAGAAGCTGGATTCTTCAGGTTTATTAAACAATAAAATTACTCTAGTCAATGATTACGATGTCATGTACACCTTACCTATTCTACTGATCCACTACTCTACTTCTTAGCCAGTCCCAAGTACTTTTTTATGATTACTGCTTTATTATACAGTTTTAGATCTGGTATGGCTAAGCTACCTTCCCTTGCATTTCTTTCATTAATGCCCTTGATATTCTGGACCTTTTATTCTTCCAGATGAATTTTGCTATTATTTTTTCTAGCTCTATAAAATAAGTTTTTGGTAATTTGGTATGGCACTGAATAAGAATTAATTTAGGTAGAACTGTCATTTTTATTATATTAGCTCGGCCTACCCATGTGCAATTGATATTTTTCCAATATTTAGATCTGACTTTATTTAGCAGTGTCTATATTAAGGGACTTGAAGCCTTGGAATATGATATTCTGGAGGGCAAAGGAGCCAGAATCAAAACCAAGAATCACCTACCCAGCAAAACTGAGTATAATCTATACAGGGAAGAAAGTGATATTCAATGATGTAGAGGAATTTAATGTATTCTTGAGAAAAAAAATCCAGTAAAATATAAGAGAAGCATGAAAAGGTAAACAAAAAAGAAAAATCATAAGGGACTTATTGAAGTGTTTACATTCCTATAAGATGATATCTGTAACTCATGACCTTTCTCACTATTAGGGTAGTTGGAGGGAATATAT
Organism: Potorous gilbertii; assembly: GCA_028658325.1. Taxonomy (NCBI): domain Eukaryota; kingdom Metazoa; phylum Chordata; class Mammalia; order Diprotodontia; family Potoroidae; genus Potorous; species Potorous gilbertii. The sequence goes on along the minus strand of CM053769.1, from coordinate 442,408,814 downwards.
ATATATAGACAGAAGGCACTGGATGAGTTGAATATGAAGGGATGATAGAAGGCACTGGGTGAGTTGAATATGAAGGGATGATATCTAAAAAATTAAATGAAGGGGTGAGAGAGAGGAATGTACTGGGAAAAGGAAAAAAAGGAGAGGTAAACTATGGGGTAAATTATCTCACATAAAAGAGGCAAGAAGAAGCTTTTATAGTGAAGGGAAAGAGGGGGGAGGTAAGAGGGAATGAGTGAAACTTACTCAGAATTAACTTAAGGAGGGAATAACATACACATTCAATTGGGTATGGAAATCTATCTTACCCTATAAAAAAGTAGGGGGAAACAGGGTAAGGGGGGGATGATAGAAGTGAGGGAAGACTGGGGGAAGGAGTAATCAAAAGCAAAAACTTTTGAGGAGGAACAGGGTGAAGGAGAAAACAGAATAAATGAGGGGGGGATAGGATGGAGTCTTTCACGATGTGACCATTATGGAAATGTTTTGCAAGACTACACATGTATAATCTATATCAATTTGCTTGTCTTCTCAGTGAGGGGGAGGAGGGAGGTAGGAAGGGAGAGAACTTAGAACTCAAAGTTTTAAAAAACAAGTGTTAAAAATTGTTTTACAAGTAAATAGGAAATAAGATACATAGGCAACGGGGTAGAGAAATCTATCTTACCCATCAGGGAAATAAAAAGGGAAGGAGATAAGAGAAGGGGGGAAGGATGACAGAAGGGAGGGCAGATTGGAGGAAGGAGTAATCAGAAGCAAAACACTTTTGAGGAGGGGCAAGGTGAAAGGAAAGAAAACAGAATAAATGGGGGTGGAAGAACAGGGTAGAGGGAAAAACAGGAAGCAATAGTAACTGTGAAAAAAAAATCTGAAACAAAAAAAGCTTGTAGAAAGACTTACATGGATTGATGCAAAGTGAAATATAATGAGTACAAAGAAACAGTAATATGGTGGGATAATCCGCTGTCAATGACTTAACAATTCTCAGCAATACAACGATCCATGACAGCTCTGAAGGACTTAGGATGAAAAATGTTATCTATTCCCAGAGGAAAAAAATGATGGGGTCTGAATACAGATTGAAACAACTTTTGTTTTGTTTTGACTATATTTTTCTTGAGTTTTTTTAATCTATTTTTTCTTTCACAACATGACTATTATGGATTGTGTTCCTCCTTCATTGTCAAAGAAGACCATGCCATCAGAGAAATGATGATATGACTTGCACTTGACTTTGTTTTCAGTGAAGGAGGGCTGTACAGGTCACCAATATCACTTCTCCTCCAGAGCCATCTGGATCCAGTGACCAGATATTCATCAAGATGACTACAGATGACCCAGGATGCACTGGGAGACCTTGGGCCCTTTAGGCCAAGGTCTTTGCAGGTACTCACTTAGGATGAGGCAACACCCATTCATTGAATAGGCCTGTTAAAGAAGTAGCTAGGGCCCCTTTTAATGAGGCCAAGAAAAAGAAAGACATCAGGCTGGGTGGGGAAAGGAGAGCAGTGGAGGGGAGGGGAGGGGAGGGGAGGAGAGGACTATTATGGATATGTTTGGTATAACTACACATATATAACCTATATGGAATTACTTGCCTTCTCAATGTAGGGGGAGCAGGGTGGAGAGGAAAGAAGGGAGAGAATTGGGAACTCAAAGTTTTAAAAACAAATGTTAAAAATTGTTGCTTACATGTAACTAGGGAAAAATTAAATACTACATACAAAAAAAAAAGTCAGGATGCCTGGGTTCAAATCCTGACTCAGACACACACACACACAAACACACATACACACACATACATACACACAATAAAAAAAAATTTCCATTTCAAGAAAACCTATACAATAAATACTACATATTATTTTATTAAAAAAAAAGAAAATCTAGATTACTAACATAACAGAAATTAAAGTTGCCTGGCGATTCAGCAATTAGAGATAGATACGTATATGTCTAAGTCTTTAAAAAACCATTTCGCGAGAGCAGAGGTACCACTGATGGACCATTTGGAGGATTTTTTAAATTGCTTTGATAGTCCATAGATATAAATGTAAAATGTCATTCTTTGAATTTTAATAACTTTGCCTTTTGGAGTGATTGTAATCTCTAGGTCCAGTAAGCCTAGGTCCTTCTTAAAAGTGGTATAATTTGGGGATTATCTAAAAATAAAGCTGAATCAACTGTTATGGGCCTTTGTTGAAACTTTTTTCTATTTTTACATTTTAAACATATTTTTCCAATATTTAGCAGTGCCTGGGACATATTACACACTTAAATAGTTATTGATAAAAAAATCTTTAGTGCAGGGCACTGAATTCTTTAAAGGACGATGCTTGAGCCTCTCCAGGATCTTAAGAAGATTTTTTCAGAATTTAGAATATGGACAGATATGTCAAATTAATCTAAATTGATTTGTTGAGAACAAACAAGTTTATGGTGGATGGGGAAAAAGGATAATAGATATAAACCAAGGAAGTTCTCTTGATCTGTTCTAGCTGGAATTATACCACAGGGCCTACCTGGAGCTGGGTACCTTACAGTGACACATTTGCCTTTCCCTCTTCTGGTAAGCCATTCATGCTAGCTCAGTGCTGAAAGACTGTGTACTTTGGACTGATGGCAGCAGGACCAGCTCAGTATCACTTAAAAGAAGTGACTGTCATTTCTGCCAGGAGAGAACTGTTCTCTCCCTTCCTTTCTCCTGAACATGTGGCATGTAATGTTCTCTTCTCTAGGGCTTCTTATAAAGGGTAAGGAAGAGGTATTATTGCCCACTCCTACAAGATACAGTGACTTCAAATATGTGTTCAACTTGGGAAAGACTGAGCTATGACCTCTGTCTGCCTCTTCTCTTTTTTATGTCTTTGACTGAACACAAGTGACCAAACATCAGTCCAGAGCTGACCTTTTTAGGAGTGGCTAGCTTAGGAACTTTTGCATCTTTCAATTAGTACTGGCAGTGCTATGAAGAAGAAGTTCCCCTAGAGTGGCTACTACACTTCTTGGTGAACATATTGGCAAGAGAAGGAATACAACCCCTGGTCTTTCTTACCAGAAGACAAAGGCTTTAAGGGAGCTATCCATAAACTGCAGAGATGCTATATAGCCAGTGAGAACGGTGAAGGGCACCTTGCAGAGAGGTAGGCTGGTTTTTTTTAAGAGTTTATTATGTGCCAGGTACTATGCAAAACACTGGGGATATAAATACAATGAAAAGAGGATAGTCCTTCCCCTCAAGGAGTTTACATTCTAATAGATAAGACAACACATAAAAGAGAGATGAAAGGGGTGGGAGGAAGGAGAGTGTGAACAGTGGTGAAGAAAAGAGTCAACAGCATAGGAAAGACAGGAATGAAGTGTGCCATCCACAAAATGGAGGCCCATAGAAGGAACTCATCAATGAGAAACGTAAGCTAACATGGTGGAACACGTTCCACGAGGAGAAGGCCCCAAGTGTTAAGGGGAGTTCTAGAATAAGAAGGCAGCTGAATAATGGTGGGAAAGTCTCGGAGAATAAAAATGTAGCTGAGAGGAGAATGAAAGCTCACAATGGACAGTAAGAGCATGGGGATACCAGAATACAGGGGACAGCAGAAGCATTCAGGCTCTTGTCTTGGGGGCTATTGTATTGTATAACAGCAGTCCTTTCTTGGGTGAATGGAAGTAGCAACAGCAAACAGGCATTGGAATAGTGGGCATAACATGGGTCCTAGCAGAGTGGCTATAGCTGGATCCTAGTGAAATGGGCTTTGGTACAGGCCCCAGTAGAATAGATAGCAATAAGGGTACTGACACAGGCAGCAACATAAGCAGGTATCTGATTATTACAATCTGAAATAAGATCCTTCCATACTGTTGCCAGTATAGTGCTTATAATCAATGGACAAGTACTTCCCAAGCAAGGCTTAGGAGACCAAAGGGATTGCTGGAAGATGTCTTGCTTCCTAAATACAGACAAGATGTAAAACAATCACTGCATAAATACCAGTCTCTACAGAAATAGGGACAGTGGTAGGACCATACCATCACAAATTTAGAGCTGGAAGAGACCTAATCAATCTAAGTATTACACTGCCCCACAAGAGCTTCTAAAGGGGGCAGATGCATGATATTTCTCTCATATGGTGCAGAGTAAAAGGAAATCAAGGCACTGGGTTAGAGAGCAATGAAGAGATAGTAGTACAGGGTAAATTTCAGTAATAACCTAGGTCCTGGACCTTGACCCATGATAAGGACTGGTGACTGTGTCAACATCTACCATGTCATTCTGACATTTCTAGTGATATTTTGGTTCATTATCACTGCTTTACATTAGAAGGTACACTACGAACTATGTCTCACGTCATTTCCACCACAAGAACTGCATTCCTTTACAAAGATGTTACACTGATTGTGGTCTTTTTAGTTATCTTTCAATTTTGCCTCTTCTTCCACTGTTGCCTACAACAAGCTTTACAAATCTCTAAAGTCAAGGTTGTCCAGAAATGGGTCTAAGGCCATTTAGTAGTGGAAGATTGTCCCCAAGAAATCTTTAGGACCTTGCCACCAAAGATGAAACATAGTAGGAGCAATAGTTACTAAGGCCTGAAAGTTCCTGACATGTAGGCTGGGCAAGTCTTTCCCTAAAAAAAGTACCACAACAATTCTGAACTTAATTAGTTCAGGAGAGTAAAGCTCAAACCATTGTTGGCATTTCCAAGATGTATAGGACATAAAAAGTTCAATCCAAGAGCATCTGTACTCCTCATTCTTAATGGACTCCCAGCTATCATTCAAGTCAACACCCCTAACTAACCACTACTTTGTAGTGAAATAAAGGGTCCTGTGTCCAGTGGAACCAAAGCTGTATCTTTTTTTTGCTGAACAGCCTTTCCATATTAAGTAATGTTCCTTTTACAAAATGTTATGTGGCCATTTGAGGGTCTCATTTCATTCCAATCCTGAGCCTAAGCTACAGGCCTAGCCTAAAACACCAAGGTGAGTTGGTCATCATGGTACTCCTAGATAAAACACTAAGATAGTTCACAAAGACTCTTTTATCTACCTTTTACAAAGTTTAAAGAGGACAAAAATCATCCTAACCAATTGTAACTAATGCTTATTCTTGAAGGTTCCATTCAGTAGCAAAGAGATCCTTAGGCTAGGTATTCTAATTGTGGCTTTTGTTTTCAGAGACAATAAAAGTTATTAATGATAGTACATAGAGATGTACATAGAGATGAGTAAAATTAGACTCAGATCAGCTCTCTTATCTTTCCCAAATGTGGACAGAAAATAAATGAAGAAAAGATTCTTAGGATGTAATCTGGAGACAATTTAAAGCAGAAGTTCTTAACACAGGGCCCATGAACTTAAAATATTTTGATAACTGCATTTCAATATAATTGGTTTCCTTCGCAATTCTATATATTTCATTTTATGCATTTAAAAACATTATTCTAAGAAGGTATCCATAGGCTTCATCTGACTGCCAAAGGAATCCATAACATAAAAAAAGGCTCCTCTGATTTAAAGGAAGTAGGTAGGATAAAAAACAAACTAGAAACCTAATAAGCAAAACATTACAGGATTACTGGGTCTCTGGATGTAGCATCCATATGTTGCTATCTTAACTATTTTTCTTCTAAAACAAAATCTATAACTAGCTTTGGTTTATGATGAATATATAAGTATGTATTTTTTTAATGATTACTTTCAATCAACTAGATTTAAATACCACCACACCAAATTATTTAAAACCAAGAAGCTACTACTACAATGTCTACTTTGATGATTGTTCAAATATGTCCTATCATCTTTAATATCAATTTTAATTCCAATCACAAGCCTAAAGATTCTTAGTTTAGTTGTTTTGGGGTTGGTTTGGTTTTTTTTTGCCATGTGTTAAAATTGTTATTACAGAAATACAATCAATAGTAGAGTTAGACAAAACTTTTGAGCATTACCTGTCTTTATATACCCAGCAAGAAAGTTTGTCTCGTGGTGTAGGGGGCTGTCCTTTAAAGTTGATGATTTTTTCCCACTGGAATGTTCCATCTCTTGTTCGTAAATTAACAAAATAGAGCTTTTAAAAAAGGAGAACACTATTGGTACAATTGAATATACACTATTTGCAATCAAAATAGCAAATGGTAATACAGTTACATTGATACCCTTTTCAATAAAACAGAAAACTTAAAAATACTAAGACTAATTAAAAAGAAACAAAATAACGATCATAAATGAAACACTTGACATAGAATCTTTTCTTCCATCCTTGTTCTATGGAGATAACTTTCCAAAAGACACTGAGTAAAATCCTAGTAAAAGAATATTTTAAGTGCTTATTTTTAATGAACCATAGTTATACAGTTAAGCATTTATTTTATCTTAAAGTTAAAAATATCTACAATTTTATGAGATGAAGTTTCAATATTATATATTCCATTGGTACACTTCCTGAATTAAGCAACGCATTACTCGATTGCTGTATCCTTTGTCATCATATCCTCCAAAAATGTACAGTTTTCCATTAATGCAAGCACCACAACTTCCTGACATGGATGTAGGGAGTTCTCCTTCCATGAGGTGCATTGTCCTGCAGTAAAACAACATGGAATTCCATAATTTTCCAGAAAGACAAACAAAAATATCACTTAAACTCCATCAATCATTTTATCAAAATCTTACTTTGTAAAATATCATAAAGTCCACAGCAAATCAAACATATGCCAAAATATACAATGTTCTCACATATACTAACAGAACTAAGAATTAATGGAATTAAAGAAAAGACAAAAAAAGTTGAGAAATTATAAAAATAGAGACCTGAGAAAAAGGAAAAGAAACTGAATATTTGCAAAAACAGTACAGATACAGTCTGACAGCATTTAATCAAATTCTACAATAGTTACTACAATAGCTGGCATACTGCATGACTTAAAACATATATAGCTTACCACAGACCATTGTCAATTTCATAGATCCAAATTTCATCATTAGGCAAATACACTTCATTGTCTTCAATGGACTAAAAACATAAGATATATAAAAGACACATTTGTCAATTAAGTACAACACATTACTAATGTTATTGGGCATGAAAACTGTGATGGGCAAAGTACAAAATAGAATCCAATACAAAAATCATCATGTGCGGTTTTAAACATAAAACATTCAAGGAAGAAATGTGAAAGGATGAGTGTTCTTTAAGGGATAATGGATAGACTGGTAGTTTGGAGTGTGTAGAAAGTCAAGTGGTCTCATATAAGAAAAACTTCTGGGAAAGTAAATCTGAGAAGTGATCTTAAAAGAGAAATTTGAGCTGGAGATGCTATTTAGAGCAAGGAATCAAAAAGTCAGTATGAAGCTAATGGCTAAAAAGGGTATAGTAATTCTGACCTAAAGGAAGTAACTATGAAAGGAAAGACAGTAAAGATATAATTAAGAATATTATGGTCCAAGAGGGACATGCATGAACTAATTTATTCATTCATTTATTTATTCCGAAAGACATATAATTATTCTGAAAGATATATAATACAAAACAAACAATAATCTGAAGAAGTTTATAACTTTTTCCCAGAGGGCAATCAAGAACCCTTTAAAGAAGCAGATAACATGAAACATGAAAAAAATTATTTGCATTAAGTAGGATTCTAACGTTTCATTTAATGTGCATATTTAAGAAAAGTTACATTAAAATCAATACTAAAAATTATACTGGACAATGACAATAAAGTTTTTGTTGCCATAACCACAAAAATAGATGAAGCTTAGAGTATTTTTTGTGCTGATTTCAAATACAGCCTCAGATTTTGTCTATCACACAGTAATCAAGAGGATCAAAATTTTAAATTTTTTAAAATCCTTTTTTGCTAAGAAAAATAGTGCTCACTTAGCTCACCTTAAATCTAGTTACAGATGCTTTCTTATTACATTTCACCTGTGGAATATCCCTCTACAATGTCCAACAGCAGTTATTCAGAATATTTGGACTTAACCTGCCCTAGTTTGCTTTTTCATTATGGTAATTTTTTAAATGGAAGCATTTCCTATGTTCATGACTATTAGCAACTAGATTTTCTAGGAATAAGTACAAATATGAATCCAAATAATAGATACTCATTTATGTTACATGGTGCAACTTTATAAACTTAGAGATCACTGAAAATTTCTTGGTCATTTTTCTTTCTTATAGTTTTATCTTTCATCACTTTTCTTATTTAAAGACCTTCATATGTATCTCCTCTCTGACTTTAGCTTCACTAATTCCTAGTTTATTTTTCAGATAATGAAACTCTACACTATTTTGATCTACTACCTTGATAAACTTTCCTGTTAAACCAAAGCTTTTGACTACATTTTCCCCCTTGGAATCAGTTCTTTCCAGGATTTTTTAAGGTCTACACTGTCCCATTTATAAATAAAGCAGTAATATTTTATATATCTAGGTTGTAACAATCATTTTTAGCACCCTACAGATGTCTCAAGGCTATTTTTCATAGTTGATGTTTCTCAAGAGAAGTTTCCTATTTTAAACATATTTTGGTACTCTCTTGTTGGAGATTCCATTAAGTCTAAAAGCTTCATTTTGGAATAAGTTAAAATCAGAACATATGTCTACATCAGTAGCATACGCACGTCAACATTAACGACTGATTGACCATCAACAAAATAGTTTAGGTCTGCTTAAGTTATTAGACGAGGTTCTGAGAATAGAAAGGACACTTCCTGTGGGCAATCACCACCATGATGGTTACCCACATTATAATGCTGATCCTCATTACTACTGCTGGAACCCTCAGGTTCATCTTCACCCAAATACTAAGTTACTGGAAGCTTTAGTACAAACTTCTTCAGTGAATAAAAGAGGCCTTAATGTTGATGGTAGAACATGTATCATATGTTCACGTGTTAAACAAAAAAAGCAATATGCTGCATAGTTTTTTTTGTTCTTTCCAAATCAAGGGAACCACAAATGGCATGTACCAGGAACCATGCATCCTACCAGTTAGTATTCTAACAAGAGTGATAAAACCCAAGTGAGACTAAAGCCCTTTCCTAATAACTATTTTACAACCAAAATATAGTTCATATGCTTTCTCAATTAAAGGAATAAAATTTCATCTCTAAGATTTATTAGGTCATTGGATGCAAGGCTAATGCCAATACCTACAAAACACTTGAGAAAAGAGGATTACAAACAATAACGATGTTTAGCAAATAATGCCTGGCACATAAGTGTCAAGCAAGATATGATACAATGAAAAGAACCCTGACTCTGAACCCTAAAGCTTAGTACCTGAGTGGTTTTAGACAAGTCACTTAATGTAACTGGGACTTAGCTTCCTCATTGTAAAATGAGGGAACAGAGATTAAAAAAAAAAAAAAGGAAAAGGACTTAGATGTACAAAAATATTTATAGCAGCCCTTTTTGTACTGGCAAAGACCTAGAAACTTAGGGGGGGTATCTATTAAGAAATAACTAAACAAATTATAGTATATGAATGTTATGGAATACTATTCTGCCACAATAACTGATAAAAGTGATGGTTTCAGAGAATCCTGGAAAAACTTGTATGAACTGATACAAAGTGAAGTGAACTGTCAGGAGAACAATAACATCAACATTCTAAGGGCAACATTGAAAGACATGAGAACTCTGATCTATGTAGTGTCTCTGGAGGAATAAAAAAAAAAATTTTTTTAATGAGAATTTAGACTAAATGGTCTATGAGATTCCTTCAAGCTCTAGATCTATGATTTTATAACTTGAAATTCTAAAAATATTCTGCTACATATTTAGAATTTTGATGCATGGCTAAACTTGCATCAACATGTTTTAGCTTGCCTTGTCACACAGCATATAAATTAAGATTTCACATAAGATGCTAGAGTGAGTTCTCATTATATACTCACGTCCTTGCTGCCCCACAAGTAAACCACATTTTATGACTTCATCGTATTACAGTTTATATTCAAATTCACATATCTCTCAACAAAATTAAACAGCAAAAAAATTCTGGTTGCATTTTTAAAATTCAGCATAAAAAAAATACATCAGGCAATTTCCAGGAGACAAAATGTATATTGAATAGTATGCGGAACTAAGTGCAAAACTGTTGGTTTTGATTTCTAAGGCACCTTAAAAAACTGCAAGATGACGTAAAAAATTCTAAGACTAATTTTCTGATATTTAAGTCTCTTATTTCTTTGCTAGTTGTAAGAAAAACTATATTTTGAACTTGTAGCAAGATGTTTAAGAGTGGTACAAAAATTGAGCTAAGAAATATTAAACTGTGGAGTATCTTTTGTAGGGCAGTAGTTGCTTAAAAAAAAAAAAAGATCAATTACTTGCTCCAAAATTGCAATATTGCTGACTCAGGAACAGAAGTTTTATTCTGTAATTTAGAATATAAATCAAGACACCATAGTATACATATTAACTTTTAAAAATTCCCTTCAAGTATTACCTAATTTATGTTTAAATCCACAATACAACAATATACAAAGATACGTATGTTTATGCTCAGTGTTTTCTATACAAAAGTGTTAGAAAATCTTTATCAAGAAAAACTCTTCCTGAATGTCATGACTGACAGGAGTTATATCAATTCAGTGACGTACAGAATTTGCAAAGTATATTGAATTATATATACCTTTTCCCCAGAGTTGTGCTAGCAGTACAGTTTTTACCAACCTCGGTAAAGGAACATAAAAAACAAGGAATACTCATAATGTTTTGCTTTTGTTTTTGAATTCCCAGCTCCTAACAATGTGGCACATACAATGAGTGCTTAATTAGTGCTTGTACTGATTGGCTGATTGATAACCAGTATAATTTGCTTTGTACAGTACCTTTCCCTTACCTTTAGAGGGCACTGCAGTTTTGAGGCACGGTGACCTAGAGAACTAGCTTAGTCCTGTGCTGTTCCCTGTTTAAAGATTACCTTTGAGAGGAGATATTCAAGGATAGAGGTGAATCTAATTTAGTCCAAGACACCTACAGCCTTCCTATGACTTATTCTAGAAAAAAAACAAAAACGAAGTAACTAGAGCAACTCAAGAATCCCAAGAATCCTTTAAGCAATGACGTTCTCAAATTCTGGTCTAAGGATACCTTTACATTCTTATAAATTATTGAGGCTCCCCCAATGTTTTTGTCTATGTGGGTTATATTTATTAATACTTAATGTGTTAGAAATTAAAACAGCTTAATTATGAAAAGTTTTGACCTTGAGGACCTCTGAAAGGGTCTCAGAGGTTCCCCAGACCATAGTTTGAAAACTGCTGACCTAGAACAATTCTAGGCAACTTATGTTGCTCCACTGGCACTGAATATAACTCTTGTTGACATTCTTAACTTTCCTCCCATGTACTTTTCTTTCTTTTTTCCCTCTTATTATTACTTGTTTCCTACCTCTCCTGCTTATACCTTAGTCCCAGCTAACATCTATAGGCATTCCTTAACCCTACAAAAACTATAGATTCATGATCTAAGCAGAGTCTATTCTGACAGGACCTGTATTCCCGAATTTGGTTTATATACCAAGTGACTTATGAACTCAAACAGGCCATATGAAGGAGGCAGTAGCTGACACAACCTTGCACATGAGATTCAAATCCTTATCATTTAGGAAACAATGTAGAGATAGAGAAATCTTTTATTATTAGCTTGGGGTATCTACTACCAAAGGAATTTCAAGAGAAAACTTCTTTCTCAGTTTGACTGCTAAAATATCAAACACCAAATTAAGGTTTACTTCCCCTTGATGCAGAATGATAGAGCCCCATAGCCTCAAAATATTTCTTAACAAACATGAGGTCTGACTACCTTCAGGAATGGAATCCCTCCCCAAGGGGAGCTGCCACAGAAACTTAGTGAAATAGGAATGTCAACACACAAATGGTACCCAAAGATCCCCAAGATTCCAGGGCTTTTAATTTCGGAAACAATTTACTTCTGCCAAAAAGCCAGGTGACAAAGACAGAGACACACAAAGGACTGTGACCTGCATTGATTCCTCCATGCTGCTTCTACCAAGTCAGCATGCAATAGAGGCACCAGGTGCTACCCTTCTGACAAAAACCACGAAAAGCAAATGGATCTAAGACTGGTAGCAAGGTAGAACACGGAAGAAAAGGGGAAAAGAGACAATTGGGCATACCAACTGGATTTGGTAAATCTACTAGAATGCAGGCTACAGGACTGTTATCTTCCTCTGGTGGGGGAGGAATGCAGGAAATCCACACACCCTCACAGCAGCTATTACAACCAGCTTCTGTAAATGCTTACTTGCATTACCATACTGTTTGAATTTGCTATTAGAGTGAATGAGACCTTGGTGATTTGGTTGAAAACCAAACAGGAGAGGAGACTTGCCTCAGTTTAAACTGAGATGGAAGATTAGCCAATTAGAGAAATTCTGTATTATCAGCAGCTATTCATAACTCAGACTTCTTTGAACCTGAAAAGCCTTAATAACGAAATAAGGCAGTAATAGCATTTATTCAGGTAATCACACTTGCCAGAGAGCCAATCACCTGTATAAAGGAAGAAACATGTTTTGTAAAGGGTAGAATATCAAATTATGTTTGAAAGAAATTTTGATTTGACCATCTGCCATCTTAATACTCTGTATGGATGTAGTCTTTTTCAAATAGTTGATTTTAAATGAATAACTATGTAATGTGTTTCCATGAAACAGACTGACATCAGATTACATATTTAAGTTGTATGAATCGTTGGCATGTTGGCTTTTAACATGAATTCTATAAAATAAAACAGTTCTCTTGGGATTCTCAAAAAGATAAAATATACTGACAAGAAAAACACTAGAAACTAAGTGGGGCCTAGCAATGTTGAAAACTTGTCGATTTCCATCACATTTCCCAGAGGCTGGGGTCTAGGCAACGACAGTACAACAGTGTGGTCCTCCTGGAGCACTTTAGGGCTGAGTCAGTGTTTGACGCAGAGCGGGTACCGCTCTGGAAGAGGGAGCTGAGAGGAGAACCAGCACTGTATGAAGAGAAAGGAAGGAAACCGAGGGTTAGGGAAGAGAGTCATGGGATGGTGGCGAACAGCGCCCAGGTCACCGTGGAGACAAAAGGAGAACGGGGCACGATGTACGGCTATTGTCCTAGGGCTCTAGGATTCCCTTGGCCACGTGATTTCGCCTCTCCAAGCCTCGGGGTTCTCATCTGTAACACCAGGTTTAAGTAAGTCTACCTCCAAGGTCCCTTGCAGCCCTGCTCTACCACTAAATGACTGGGGGTGCCTAGCTCGGCTGGGGAGGTCGATGGAGAGGGCCTCAGGCCACAGACCCTCCATGGTGCATCCAGAACTGAGAACGAGCGGCCAGGGGTAGGCCGCCCGAGCCACGTGCCACGGGCCGGCCAGCAGACTGTGTAGAATACTCCGGGGCTCCCCGCCACCACCTCAGCGCGTCCTGCGTGCCCCGCCCCGCCCCGCCCCCTCCGTCCGGAGCGAACCCAGCGTGCTCGTCCCCGCCAGGGGCGGGCCGTGCGCGCTCCCTCCTCCGCCTCTCCGCGCCCTCCCGGAGGGGGCCGGGCGTGCTCCTCCACCACCACCCCGCCCGGTGAGTTGGGCGTGCTCTCACCTCCTCCTCTCCTGCCCCGCCTCCGCGCCCTCCGGGAGCCGGCCAGGAGGGCTCCGCCACGCCCCCCTCCCGGACCCCGGACCCAGCGAGGCAAGCAAGCTCTTGCCCCCGCGCCTTCCAGGGGCGGGGCGAGCGTGCTCCTTCACACCCGCCCCCCACCCCGCGCCCTCTTGGAGCGGGCCGAGCGTGCTCTCCCCGCCCCTCCTACCGATCCCAGGGCTGGTCTTC
>CM053769.1:442280719-442394482 GCA_028658325.1 Potorous gilbertii | reverse complement strand
ATGAGAGATAATTTACCCCCTTCCATTTCACCCTCTCTCCTCCCACTACATTTCTCTCTGTTTACCTTGATTTCTTTTAAGATATGATCCCATCCTATTCAATTCACTCTGTGCTGTCTCTGTGTGTGCGTGCACGTGTGTACCTGTGTGTGTGTGTGTGTGTGCGCGCACGCAATAATTCTACTTTTTAAGCATACCAATCTACTATGGTTCATAATTAACAGGGACAAGATTTCCAGTTTCTCTAGAAGTTCAAAAAAAATCCCCAAAACATTTTTGGTTGTATGTCTTACAGTCTAATGAAGATCAATTAACAAGTATTTATTAGGGGTGTATTATGTACCAGACTCTGTGCTAGCTATTGATAAAAATACAATGAATGAAACTTGCTTGCTAGAAACTTACAGATATAGGCTCACCCAGACTTCTTTTGAATGAAAAAGCAAATTTCACCAGTTAAAAATAGTTGGTTTTTTTTCAGTCTTTAGTACGCCAGACTTGCTTGTGACAAGCATTTTACTCCTTAATAGCAGTGGTTAGTAGTTTTCCTTTGTGTTTCTGTTCATCTAAGCCTGAATGATCCTTTACTTCTTCACACCAACAGCTATTGCCATAACTAACAATTATTGAAGTGGACTCTTTAAGAGCTATAACTTTTCCATGTTTTCCTGCACTAATATCCATGCTTGGAAAGAAAAGTTTAAAATACACCAAAAGAGAGCAATGGAACTAACGTTACAAGATATCCAAAGCTCAATTGAAGAGGCATCTAGCGAAGCTCAGAGAGGGAGGGTACCAGATCGGAAGTAAACCTGCTGTTCCCTTAAACATTAGTCTAGGAAATTGGACTGGCCTCCGCTGGACTTCTGACGCCTTGTCATTTCTGTAGCGAAGGGGTTATCGGCCTGCTGTGAGAAGCACGTTTCTGACCACTGCTGTCACCAAATATGTACAAGCTACAGCTCGTCCAGAGGAATCAGGATACCAGCTCCTCAGGCGGAAGGGGTCGCGCCCCCAAAGTCTTCGTGTTTAAGGTGACGCTTGAACTGAATTTAGAACAAAATAGCTGTTCTAAAATCGCAAAGGTGAGGATAGGATAGTGCATTCCAGTTCCAAACAATGTAGCGTCTTGTCTCACTCTTTCGAGTCCAGGATGAGCTTTCCTTTAAAAATAAAAGTTTGATTAGCAGCTGACCGTAAAACCAGCCCATCCCAAACGCAGGCCTTTGTAAACACTGCACGGGACTTTTCCCTCGGAGCGGGGAAAGTAAGCGCTTCCCAGAAGATCGCGGGGCACAACCAATCCGAGAAGCTACCAGACAGGGGGATGGCCTGCGGCGTTCGAGGCCACGGGGCTGTCACAACTTCCGGGGCGGGTCCCGCGGAAGGGGAGGAGCACTGCTTTAGTCACGTGCGGGGCTGGGGACGGGTCCCGCGCAAGGGGAGGAGCACCGCCTTAGTCACGTGCGGGGCTGGGGGCGGGTCCCGCGCAAGGGGAGGAGCCCCGCCTTAGTCACGTGCGGGGCTGGGGGCGGGTCCCGCGCAAGGGGAGGAGCCCCGCCTTAGTCACGTGCGGGGCTGGGGGCGGGTCCTGCGGAAGGGGAGGAGAAGGCGAAGGAGGAGGAGGCGGGGGCTGGGCCGCCGTGGCGCCAAAATCCGAAAATGGCGCCGGATCGGTTGCGGAGCAAAGTGGTCTCTGCCTTTAAACTGCGGGGCTATCTGCTCCGGGGGTGAGTTCTCACGGGGCACGTTTCATGAAGGGGGCGGGTGGGTAGGAGGCCGGTCCGGAGAACGCCCGGGCCCCCCACCTGAGCTCGGCGCGTCCCAGCCCGACCTCCCGAGGAAGGTGAGAGATGGAAGCATTTATTAAGCGCCCACTGTTCTCGGTGCTGACCGAACCAAGCGAGGGGGATGACAAGGCCTGCTCTAGAGCTAACGATAGGAAGCGACGGGCAAACCGCTCAGTAGAAACCAGAGCCGGTGCGGGGTAAATGGAGGTGATGTGCGGGGCTGAGGGAGTGCGGGGGCCGTCTGCGGCGCTGGGCTTTGAGCTGTCTTGATAGAGGTGAGGGGCGCCGACTCCGCAGACGGAGAGAAGCCCGTGACGCCGACAGGTAAGACAAAGACGGGCCAGGTTGTGAAGGGCTTGGAAAGCCAAACAGGATTTCATAGGTCAGGAAGTCACCAGAGGCTAAACTGGCCCACCATATTCCATTTTTTAAAAATACTTATTTTTAGTTTACAACATAAAGTTCCACAAAGCTTTTGAGTGTTAAATCCACTCCCCCACCCCCGACAGCGTGCAATTTGATATAGGCTTTACATATACATTCATATTCAACATATTTTCACATTAGTCATGTTGTAAAGAGGAATTGTAACCAATGGAATGAGCCACGAGGAAGAAGAAGCAAAAAAAAAAAAAAAAAAAAAAAAGAGCAAATAGTGTGCTTCGATCCCCATTCAGACTCCTTAATTCTTTCTCTGGATGTGGACAGCATTTTCCATCATGAGCCATTTGGAGTTGTCTTAGAACCTTGCATTGTGAGAAGTCAGGTCTATTAGTCATCACACAACCTGACTGCAGCTGTGTGCAATGTGTCAGCGTTTAGGGTTACCTGCTCAGCATTTCTTATAGCACGGTAGAATTCCATCACATTCACGTACCACAACTTGTTCAGTCATTCCCCAGCTGATGGGCATCCTCTCGATTTCCAGTTCTTGGCCACCACGAAGAGAGCTGCTATAAATATTTGTGTACATGTGGGTCCTTTTCCCATTTGTATGATGTCTTCGGGATACAGAGAATTGGTATTGCACTTTTTTATAGCCCTTTTGGGGCATATGTGTGTGTGTGTGTGTGTGTGTGTGTGTGTGTGTGTGTGTGTGTGTGTGTGTGTATGTGTGTATATATATGTATATATATATGTACATATGCTAATTTTAAAAAAAAGCCTTGGCCAAGCCAAGAAAATGGAGCATTAAATTATTTTACTGTGAATTCACTTTATCTGTGCAAATAACTAAAGAGTTGTATAGGCATTTAAATTTGTGAATTAAGTCAACAAGTGTTTATTTGAATTCTGACTATTCCTAGCACTCTTAGGTGCAATGGGTTAAGAAAAATAGTCTAAAATAGCTCCTGCTCATAAGGAACAATCTTGTTGGTAAGAGGGAGGTTCAGTTCTTTTCAGTAAATAAAGAGTACAACATATTGGCTGCAAAGTATTTACGAAAATGCTTTAAAACTGTAGAGTGCTATACAGTGCAAGGTATTATTATTCATAATTGTTTTAAGTAGAATATGATAAAGTATCATAAAACTATGGGAATTCAGAGTAGGGAAATGATCTTTCCTTTTGGGATTAGGGGAAACCTTTTGCAGGTATTTGAGCTGTGCCTTAAAAGGATGGGTAGGTTGTGGGGAAGGGATTCTAAGAGGAAAAAGCAGTGAGTCAAAATGTATGCATATATGAAAACATATGACATATTGTAGGAATAGGATCATTTGTCTGGCAGGTTGTGTTTACAGATTAAAAAAAAGATCCAGAGAGATTGGGTGAATTTTAAAAATATTTTACATCTAGTTTTCATTTTTGTGCAGAATTACCAAATAGTTCTCTGCCCCCTAGTCTGAGTAGAAATGACTTCTAAAATTCTTTCTTTTTAAAATAATTTCTTTTGACTTTTAATTTTGATTTTATCTGCCTTTAAAATTCCCAGTCATAAGAAATTTATCTTAAATGCAAAATGTTTAAAGGTGAGGTGTTTTATTTTAAACTCATTTGAAAAATCTTATTATAAACTTATTTGATCTAAGTAAGTCATTGTTTCAACTATTTTGATTTTCCATTGTATATATAATATCAGGGACATGGGTGATCCAGTGATGCCAACCGAATCTCATCCAAGTCTGTTCATCACATGCTACTCCTAGATTCACTGTAGGTAGTCCATCCAGTGAGGTAGGAATCCTTACTTTATTCTCTTGATATTACATGGCTTCTAATGGAGCACATGGGTTGCCTTTTGGTTATTCCTCCTAGTCATTAGGAAAGGAATCTAGCCATTTTTTTTTCTGGTCATACATTTCTTTGATGATACATTTTATACTGCTCCTTTTTTGTTTTTTGTTTGTAATCTATTACAGGCTATAATAGGTTCATCATCTACCATTTCATTCCCCTTTGGATGATCCCCAGTTTCACTTCTATATAGAACAAATGAATAAAGCATTTATTAAGTGCTTACCATGTGCACTAGGGATAAGCTCACAATCTAATGGAGAACACAGCACATGGAAAGTTTCAGTTGCAAATTAGATGGGAAAATCCTGTAGACCTTAGAGTGCAGTGGCAAAAACAGATGTTAATGCCTCTTCTTTAATGTCATTGGTCTTTAGGTTTTTGGGTTCATAGTCCTGGACTTTCCCCATCAGGGACTGAGGGGAGATGGTGATCAAGGTGATTTGGTGGAATTGGTATTTTATGTGAATTCAGAGCTGGATACATATTTTTCTGGAGTGGCTGTAGTGAAGGGGAGCACTGTGATGCTGGCGTAGATTTTGCAATCAAAGAGGTGATCCAAGGACACTCTCAAGGTCTCTCTTAAGAACTTTGGAATTGATTGTGTGATATGGGAGACACTGGCACAGGAATGCTCCGCATGGTGTACCCACATCAGAGAAGATGCTGTGCTCTACGAGCAAAGCAGAATTAAGACAGCACAAAGGAAACATAGGATGCGCAAATTTAGAGTGTTCACCACAAATGTTCATACGGACTCTGTGCCCAATCTGTAGTAGAGCATTCCGAGCTCGTATTGGTCTGATCAGCCACTATCGGGTACATTAAAACTTGACTTTATCATAGTGATATCATTTTGGTTCTATTCGAGGACAAAGGTCAACCAACCAACCAGCCTGGCAAATATCTCTTCCCATCTCTCCTTCAGGGTACCTTTCCTGCTTCAGCTCAGATGGCTTGCCTACCCTGTGGATGGAGTTGGCGGGAAGGTACAGAGGCCCAACCCCTCTTTCACAGCACTTGCTTCCCCAGATAATGGCAGTGAGGTTTGTGCTGGAAGCAGGTCTGGTTGTTTGGTGGGCACTGCTATTCCCAAGACTCTTTGGTTCAGGGTCCTGAAGGCTTTCCCCTTCAGGGTATTAGGGGGAAATTGTGGTCAAGCTAGTGGTGGTCTTGTGACTTGCTTGACATATACTGTCTCCTCTCTTGCCCCATTGCTTTAGCGTGAGCAAAAGTCACACAGATGTATAAGGTTTCTTCAGGAGAGCAAGGTTAAATTTCAGTAATAGACTGGTGATTTTAGTCTAGTAATTAATGTCATTTTTTAATATTAAAAAGTACTTTGCTCTTAAGCATAAATTACCTATTTTTTAAAATCAATTTCCTATTTTTTCTTCCTTTTATTAGTGAAGCCACTAAATACCTCACTGAAGCTCTTGAGCCTGTCTCTGAATTAGAGCTTGAAGATGCTTTGGAAAGTGTCATTGATGCAGTTGAAAAGCAGCCTTGTAAGTAATTCTTAAATTGTTTACAGTTACAAATATAATTTGATCCTTAAATTTGGTGACATGTTTGTTTTAGCATAAAGTACTTTACCTGTTAGACATACCATGATATCACCTTTCCCTAATTTGACAGGAGCCAAAGTCTTAAACCTGAACTTTGGCCTGCCTCTTTTTATTTTTGTATAAGTCTTAGCTGATGCTATTACTGCTATCTTTTCTCATCTTCCCTTGACTTTTAATTTTGTTAGAACTAAGAGAGGTAATTGCAGTGTTACACCAGATTTTCTAGAAAGGTGTCATCATGTTAGGAAGCACCCCTCAGACATCCATCTTTCCTTGGATGCCCATTTGATTAAAAAAAGCTGATCTCCCCTCCAAATGCAGATAGTAACAGAGGAGTCTTTGCTAGTCATCTTGGTCCTTTTAAATGGACATCAACTGTTGTTATTACAACAGGCACAAATCTGTAGTTAATCCCTGGCCATGGTCTTCAGTGATTCTGCTCTCTCATCTATTTCTGTTGCTGAGAGAATCAAATCTGTGACAGAAACATACTGTTACAACACAGGTGGAAAAAATTCCTATATCTCATTTTAAAATCTGTAGATATAATGGAGCCATTTTTTAAAGGTATTTTTATTTGTTTTCCGTGTTCTACAGTCATTGTCATATAACTTAGATGCTTTTCCCCCTCCCTCCCCAAGTCAGCATACAATTTTATATAGGTTCTATACATACATTCTTGTTAAATACATTTTCACCTTAATCATGTTGCATAGAAGAATTAAAATGAATGGGAGAAATCATAAAACAAACCAAGAAGTAATACAAAAGAAAATGATCTGCTTCATTCTGCAGTTGAATTCCATAGTTCTTTCTCTGGATGTGGAAGGCGTTTTGCCTTAAGAGACCATTGAGAATTTTAATGGAGCCACTTTTTCTCATCTTATCTAGTGATTAAAAATATAATATAGCAGTAAAATGACTCTAGGTACTTTTTACTAATCAGCAAACTGTTATGATTGAAGAGGGATGTGGTCTTTTAAACTTTTTTGTTTCATCGACTCATTTGGAAATCTGTTGAAGCTGAAGGAATTCTCAGAAAAATGCTTTTTAAATGCATAAAATAAAACAACATTACAAAGGAAATCAATTATATTAAAATATGGTTATCAGAATGTTTTTTAATAAGTACCAAATTCACAGAGTCCAGGTTAAGAACTCCTGCCCTAAAACATTTTTCTTGAAAATTAAAATAATTTTTTGTTAATAATATTTTTCAGAAAAAAATATTTTGCTAATTAAATTTAAAAATTTAAACATTGAAAAGTTTTTAAAGAGTTTAACTTTTAAATTGTCTTTGCAGTGTCATCAAACATGATTGAACGATCTGTAGTGGAAGCAGCAGTCCAGGAATGCAGTCAGTCAGTAGATGAAACTGTGTATGTTGACATAAATATCATTTTATTAATTATTAAAAATTAATTTTCATCGCTGTCCTTAGGGAAAGAACTGCTCAACAATGTCTGTAATAGAAGGTTCAATTATTTCTAGACATTTTCATTCAAATGATGTACTTTATTCTGTTCATCTGTTATTTGTCTTGGTTTTTAAGGTTTTTAATATCTTAATATATAATATGCATTTTGAAATAGAAGGTACATTTTTATATTGATTTGTGGTAACCCATCTTTGTGTGTTAGTTGGTTTAGACATACAAAAAGCTAATTTGCTATTAAAATTATCTGTCAGGTTGGTAATTTTGAATTAGAACCTCATTGTGTTGATGTGTAGCCCTAATGGTTAAAAAGAATATTAAGGGTTGCTTTTCTAATACTTTTTGAAGCCCTGTAGCTTATTCTGTAACTTGAAGGCATCCTGAAGTCCTTTCCTTCTTACCTTGAACCTGTACCAAAAGAATTGCTTTTGTGTCCCTTATCCTGCATTTCCCCTGTCCTTTCATTTTTAACCAGTGTCCTCCTGCCCTGTCCTTAAATCCTTAAACCATAAAAAATTCCGTCTCTCCCATCCTATGTCTTCCTGTCCCATCTTTAATCTTTAATCCACATAAAACCTCTAAAACTACATTATCATTCTGAACGTAAGCATGATATTAGGATCTCACTTAGCTTTCTTGCTAAGGAGACCTGTGTTTGCTTATGTAGCCCAGTGGCTACAGAGAGATCTAAGTAAATGCTTTAAACACCTGACCCATTCTCCCCAAATCTAACCTCAACAGTGTTACTTGTGGGAATCTTTGTTTTCCAAGCCTTTTTTCTCCTGTGCTCTGTTAATCTGGGCAGTTTTTCCAGTGGCTAGGCTTTGAGAAAACTGTTTAAATTAACCCAAATTAAGAGGTAAAGGCAATTTAATAATTTACAGTGAAAAATGCCCCTTGGGAAAACCAAATAAGGGAATCAATATGGGAAATAAAATTAAGAACAGAAACTTTCAGATAGTCAAATAGTTCAACTGGACAACCATACCCCACCCTCCTTACTTTAAAAACGAAACAAAACTCTACAACCAAAGCCTTTTGGCTTTAAAAGGGTCTTTCTGAAACAGAAAAAACACCCCCAAACTTCCTGCTCCTGATTGAATATTCTTTTGTAACAAAAAAAACAAATAAAAATATCTGATACCTTGACCATGTCTAATAAGTGTTTAAGAGCATCCTTTCCTACTAACTAGTTTCCTCATTTTTTTGTCCTGAGGATTTTCAGTAGTCAGAGTTAAGCTTCCTGTAAATGATATTTTCATTTACATTGTTATAATCATTGCATGTATTATTCTTTTGGTTCTACTTATTTTGGTTCTTAGTCTAAGTTCATGTAAATCTTTGTAATTTCTCTGAATTCCTTATATTTGTCATTTTTTTACTCAGTAACAATATTCCATTATATTAATAAGCCATACTTTTTTTTTCAATCATTCCTCAATCTGTGGCCTCTCATTTTGTTTCTGGTTCTTTGTTACCACAAGAAATATTACTATGGCTCCTTTTTGTCTTACTTTCTGTTTTTGACTTCTTTGGGGTAGGTGCCCAGTATTGGCGTCATTGGGTCAATGGATATAGACAGTTAGTAACTTTTGACCTTTTTGTGAGACCCAGGCATTGGACTTTTCCTTGGAGTAATAACCAGTCATTCTTTTTTTTTTTAATAGTATTTTATTTCTTTTAGTTACATGAAAAGACAATTTTCAACATTCATTTTGAAAAATTTTGAATTCTAAATTTTTGTCCCTTCCCTCCCCCATGACAGCAAGCAATATGATATAGGTTTTATATGACCCCATCATGTAAAACATTTCCATGTTAGTCATGGTATAATGAGCCATTCTTAAAAACCACAGAATTAAAAAGCAACAAAAGAGAACAATGAAATACACACAAGCAATGAAATATAGTCAACTGGGGAGACTAGCTTCCTCTAGTTTTACCCGATCAAGGTGAGAGTCAGCCAGTGTTACTAAAAACATGACTATTGCAATCACAAAACGAAATATCAGAGTTACTGCTTTTCCCAGTGTCTGCAAAACATCATCTAATCTATATCACACACTTGTGTGACACAAGTCTCTCTCGGGCTCGTCTTTCACTTGGTTCTCATTAGCTTTCATGGATTTAATCATTTCTATGTAGCTCTTTATATATAACCCTAATGTCCTGAGTTCCATTCCCACATTACCACCAATCCATTGGATGTTTACGTCCTGAATATCAGACTTGGAATGTCCAAATGAACTTCTTTTTTCCCCAAAACCACTCCTCTTGTGAACTTCTGATTTCTGCCGAGGTCCCTGCCATTCTTCTAGTCACTCACATTTGAAAATTCAGAGTCATTCTTTTGACTTCTTACTCTGGCCACACATGTTTAATTATTTGTTAACTCTTATATTCACAATATCTGTCACATCCCATCCCCTTTTCTTTACTCGCAGATACTACCATAGTTGTGCTCTCATCACCCCCCAACTTGGAATATTGCAGTAACCTCCTAATTTGCCTCTGCTTCTAGTCTCACCCTTCTCTAATCTTTCCTCCACACAGCTACCAAAGTGATTTTCCTAAAGCACAGCTCTGACCAAGTTTTCCCCTTCGTTGTACCTCCAGTGGCTCGATTTTACCTCGAGGTGCAAGTTGAAACTTCTCAATTTGGCTTCAAATACCTTTTTACAATCTCGTTCCAATTTAACCATTTTTAATTTTACTAAGTATTAAGTCCCCATCATGTAGTCTTCATTCTGGCTACACTGGCCTTCTTATTGACCCCAGACATATGCCATCTTCCATTTTCCTGTGTTTGAAAAGGCTGTCTTTCACATCTGGAATGCACTTCCTCTTCTTATAGCCCTTTGTTTCCTTCAAACTCACCTCAAACACCACTTATATGAAAGTTTTCTTAATTCTTTCTTCTAGCTGCTAATTAGCTTTTCTAGTACCCCCTTTGCATTTATTTTGTTTATATTAAAATATGTACATGATCTTTCCCTCAGAACATTCCCTGAAGACCGGGAATATTTAATTTGTCTTTTTATCTTCAGATCCTACTGTGGTATATGGCACATAATTAGTGCTTCATAAATGCTTGTTGAAATGTTGAAAGACATAAATAAATAAATAAACAAGAAGGTTAATATCTAAGAGTATTTTTCATTGTACAAGTTGCCATTTTGAAGTAGAATCTTATTAATAAGGTCTTATATATTTTGTGTTTTATTTTTTCCCCAGAGAACATATTCTTAATATAATTGGAGCATTTGATGTTCCACACTTTGTGTATAATCTAGAAAGAAAGAAATTTCTACCGTAAGTTTTCTTAAGTATTAATTTTCATGTAAAGAATGTTGTCTCACATTTCTATAGCTTGAAAATGAAAAATATAAACCTTTTCTTCTCAGCAGCCCTATAGTGTACTTTGTTTCATGTCCTCGTTGTAAACCAGAACCAGAAAAAAACGATGGGGGAAGTGGGGGGGGGGTGTGGAGAGGTGGGGGAGGGTGGGGTTGAGTATGGGCCAGGCAAACTGTGACTTACAGGAATTCTTCAAAGGGCCAGTGTCTGATGCTAGTAACTATTTATAAGCCTTCTAATTATAACACAATTCCTACCTGCAGACTAGAGGGCTTATTAAAAGCTTTGTTTATTCAGCAGAAATCAACCCTATAAGTTAGGTAGTACCCTGTCCCCATTTTGCAGATGAAGAAACTAAAGCTCACAGATGTTAAGTGATTTCCCCATGGAAGTCAGTACTTGAACTCATGTCTCCTGCTTTTGAGCCCTGTCCTTTTTCCCTATACCACATTGCCTTTCACAGATTGTGAAATGTCCCCTTATGTGTGCTCATTTAAACAAGATAGTCACTTTGAAAAGAGTAAAGACATTCCTTTTCTTCCAGATTATCAATGACCAGTCACCCTTTGCCAAATTTATTTGGGAAAGCAAGAGACAAAGCAGAGGTATTTCGTGAACGTTATACCATTTTACAGCAGGTAAGTTTAGAAAAAATGACAGGGAGGCTTGGGTTAGTTGGTATTTACAATTTGACTTGAGAATTTCCATTATATGTTTGAAAAGATAAATTTGAGGAAATATATTTCAAGATTTTAAGGTTTCTAGTAATAGAGATAATAACATATCATACGGGCCAGTGTTCATTTGATATTTTGTGTTTTAGAGGAGATTTTCTGTCTGACATTTGGGAAATCCCTTAAGCCTTTTAGATCTGTTTTCTCACAATCAACTATAAGGTCCCTTCCTGCCTTAGCATTCTGTAGTGCTGTGATAATCTTAGGGCTACCTTTTTATATCGTTTTATAGATAGCTGGTTGTTTGAAGACTTGCTATTATGAATTGTAAAACTAATAATCGATTACATTAATTGTACCTTTTATCCCTTTTACTTTCATGCTTTGCAGCTGTACGTATTGGAATTAAGGAATTTTTAAAATTACAAAAGCATAATTCTTTGGCATCCATAGTATAAATTCTGGGGACATGCTGTATATCTGTCACCTAAGGACCAGTTAAATTTGGAGATACTCTGATATCACAGTGAAGTGATGTATCTTTTTTGGTCATGACAACTCATACTTCGATATGGAGAGGGTTTTGAGCTATATCACCTGAGGGGAAAAATAGCAGGTGAAATCATAGATTAGATCCTTGAAGTACTCAAGTGTTCATTATATTGTATCAAATTGTTATAAAACTGAAATTTTATTGCAAACCCTGCTGAAGTGTTGTCCCAGAAAATGTTTTATTCATGGCATTAAATTCTACTTTAAAAATTTTATAGTTTATCGAAGAAGTAGGACAAGTTGAGTTTTTAAAAATAGAATTAGCATGTTCCTTTTATATATTACACAAAAAACCCAATGCCTTATAATTTTAGCAATCTGAACATCTTTTCTTATTCTCCAGAAAATAGTTAATCCCTTTACCTGTATAAATTACTATAGTATGTATCATAGGATCATATGATTGAAAACTGAACGGAACCCTGGAGATTATCGGAGATTATCTAGTCCAGTCAACCTTGTTCTGCACATGAAACTGAGGTCCAGAAAGTTTAAGTGATTTGTCTTTGGTTACAGACTAATTAGTAATAGAATTAGAAGAAGAACATAAGCCTCTTGATTTCAAGTCGATTTCATGTCAATTATAAAATGTTACTAGCTCTTCTTTGCTTTGTACTTGCCAAGAAAATTAAGTCTATTTGCCATGAACTTTCTCTTTACTTCTTCAATCTGACTTTGAATTCCATCATTCAACTGCTTCTTCTCTTCCTAAAGTTACTAATGATCTCTTAATTGCTAAATATAATGTCTTTATCTCTCTCCTTATCCTTCTTAACCTTTGCAGCTTTAGATACTTTTGACCATTCCCTCCTCCTAGTCTTCTCTGGGTTTTTATGATACTGTTCTACTTTAGATCTCTTCCTACTTTCCTGAGTACTTCATGGTTTCCTATTTATTAGGTCTACTACCAATTATAAACTCCTATAAAAATAAATAAAATATATTCAAAATAAATACAAAGTAAATTTGTGGGGAGGAGGACACTAGTTCTTTTATTGCTTTGTATGTCCTATGTATGTACATGTTGTCTCCCATATTAGAATGTAAGCTTTTTAGCAGGGACTATTTTGTTTTTGCCTTTTCATTCCCTAGTACTGGGGTACCTGGGACATAGTATCTAGTTAATAAATGCTTGTTGACTGACTATTTTTTTTTAACTCCATTCATTGTCAACATGAGTATAGAGCCTGAAGAAAAGTGGAACACGAGAACTGGTCCACACGATTTTCTTTGTCATTCTGGGATACAATGCCTCTGTTTTCTAAGGCCATGTGCAATAGAAACTCACCTAGACCAAAATGCTTTTTCAGAAATCCAGATTCCTAACTGAAACAGTTAGAGGCATCTAGGTAGCATAGTGTAGTATCTGGTCACTAGATCCAGATAGCTCCGGAGGAGAAGGGAGGCTGGTGACCTTGCACAGCCCTCCCTCCCTCCCTCCAAACAAAGTCAAGTACACGTCATGTTGTCATTTCCGTGAAGGCATGGTCTTCTTTGGCAATGAAGGACGAACACAATAATAACAATATATTAAATAGTTTTAGTATTTCTGATAGTATTCTTGTATTAACTGTCTGTTACCTGCCCTTCGGGTCCATTTTCTGTATTTCTTTTTAAAAATTAGTTGCTGAATGGAAATACCTAATATTAAATATTAGTAAACCAATAGTAGTCATTTACTTTTAGTAGTCATTTACATTTAAATTAATTAATTTTGATGTATAAAGTATCATCACAACCTTTCAGTCACGCCCTCCAAGTCCCCAGTAGAATTATGTTTTCTTGCCCTTTTTCTCTCCAGCTACAGAGGAGCAGACTATTCCCCTTGCCATTATCCCCAGCCCTACCTCCCAGGCTATTAACCTTATTCTCCTCAACTCTAACTCACCCATTTCCCTCTTCAGACTTGCCCATCCTTTTCACTATGCCTTGTGGATAGTTCTATAATGAACCAGTATTTTTGATTTTACTTTACTTTCCTCCCTTTACAATCTTGACCCTAACTAGTCAGTCAACTGAATTTTGTACTGTTTTCTTTTAAATTTCTTACCTCCTTGTCTTACTGCCCTGCCAAACTTTAGCCCTGGATGACTCCATGCATCTTGGTGATACCCTAGAGCACTGAGTCTGGAATCAGGAAGACCTGAGTTCAGATTTATCCACAGATATTTACTGTGTGACCCTGTCTGTTAACTTCTGCCTGCCTCAGTTTTCTCAACTCAAAATGAGGATCGTTCTTATGAGGATCAAATGATGTAATGTTGGTACAGCACTTAGCATAGTGCCTGGCACATAGTAGGCACTTAATAAGTGTTTCCTCTCTTTCCCCTTCTCTCCTTCCTTCCTCTTTCCTCCACCTCCTCTCACCCTATTCGTGCTGCTGAATGGAAGTGAAGGAAGTCATACAATTCTACTGACTGGGTACGTTATAAATTCAGCTTTGACTGGGCCCTCATTAAAACAAGGCATTCTTCCTATTATTTCTTCATTGGTTCCATATGTCAAAAGCTATTTCAAGCCTCCCACATCTCTACTTGCCCCATCTCTCTCAGGTGAGGATTTCATCTTTTACTTTAGTAAGAAAATTTAGTCCATTTGCCATGAGAATCCTCTCTTTAATCACTGAATGGGCACTGCCTCAGTCAAACTGGGACCTAAGATCTTGTCACTGGATCTCGATGCTCTGGAGGAGAGAGTGAAGATGGTGACTTTGCACAAGCCTTTCTCACTTAAACCCAATTCACTTGCAAGTCAGGGCATCCCCTTTCTGATATCAATGGCCCTCTTTGAGAATGAAGAACAAACAGCAACTAATGGGTATTCCCTTACCTTCCAATTCTATTAACCCTGCTTCAGGAGTAGCTCTTTATTGTTGTTTTATAATACTTTAAAGGTACATTCCTAATGATGGAATTATTGGGCAATAGAATATGATGATTTTTGTAATTACTTCAGTTCATTTTCTTTTTTTGTCCTTAGGCCCTTCTCACCTCCTTTATCTCACATTTTTTAGTTTCTCTACAGATATTCCCACATTTCTTTTCCCTAACTCATTCTTCTCACACTCCAAATTTCTTTCACAATTCTTTATCCAGCTGAAGGCCAAATTTGACCAAAACAAATCTGTCAGGCTCATACTCCATGACTGAATATTACAAGGAGCAAGGGATGATAAGCCTTTGTTTTAGAGAAATAGAAGCTTTAAAAAACAAAGTTAGAGGTAATAATTTCTTCTGTAATAGCTAAGGCATTTAGCATATTTTCAGTCAGCTTTAGAGAACTGAATATTAGTATGGGTCAGATAAACCATGCAATTCATTCTCTTGAGTTCTTTAAACTTAGATTTTGGAATTGCAAATATAGCAAGCTTTCATTAATGTTAAGTAATACCAATTTTATTTAAAATCAATTTTGATTCATTTTGTTTTGATGCAATAGAAGTTTCTAAACAAACTCACAAAGTACATTCCTTGAAAAAAATTTAACAGTTGTTGATTGAAACAAGTGAGAGATGTTCCCTTAATCCTTTAAATTGAACAGTTATGGTAATAATATTTACTGTTGTATTTTACCAGTTTTTCCTCCCCGTGTTTACACCTTTAGGATTGCTGTAGTTATTGTGAATAGTACCAATTATAAAATAATTTTTAAGAAAATTACTTAGATGAGTCTCAAGGATTAAAAAATGTCTACCCTATTAACCCAAGTAAATTTTTTTTCATAGAGAACCCAAAGACATGAATTGTTTACTCCTCTAGCAACAGGTGCTCATCCTGATGAAAGAAGAAGCAAATTCCAGGTTAGAATATTTTACTGGAAATTTGGGGTGAATGAATAGTCGTTCTACTATTTTTTTGTTTGTTTCTTGAATTCTAAGCAAAATTGAATGACATCCTATTTTTTTATTAACTACTGTCATGTTGCTCTGTTTATTAAGATGAAGAGAAGGCAGAATAAGAGTTCATATTAGAGCTTTAAGGTATATTAGAAGCATTCACTAGAGACCAAATTCATTTGTGGGAGTTTTGGAAAATGATATTCTTTACTCGCTAACGTGTACTCTTACATTAAGTATATCTGTGGAACTTGAATGCTGAATCCTGAAACACTTTGAAGTCCTCTCTTTGCCTTGTCTAAAACATTGTATGGTAATTTTAAATTAATTTAAATGAAATTATATTGTATTTGTTGCCTCTCTTCAGTCTTATTAAGTTTCGCTCTGTATTTCTGACTCTGCTATCTACCTGAAGTGGGCAGTCAGTCTATGTGATTGCCAAACCTTGTTGCTCTAAAGTGGTACAGATTACAAATCTGTAGCTTAGAATTGTGCTCTTTCTGTGTCAGATTTTAGAAAAGTGAAAAAAAAGAATGGTAGTTAGAAAATACCACTTCCACACTTAACCTCATTGAAATATGATGATATATGATTTCACTTATATATAACTATGTAACTACCATAGCAAAATATAAAAAAACTCAACACATGTTTATTTTTAATAACCCATCCACATCCAGTAAGTATGTAGGTACTAAAATAAATTATTTTTACAATATACCTGTTACTCCTAGTAATCTCATACCGAGATTATTTGCAAGGCTGTGAATGGATAAGATTATTCCACAGATAGGTTCATATTTCTAGTTGATTCATTACTTCTTTATGTTTAATAAATCATTTTATAAAATGTTGCTTAATTCATTATTTTTTTAAACTTGCATTTTTTATTAAATTATTTGTTTTGTTTTCAACAATCACTTCCATATGTTTTAAATTTTCTTTTCCTCCCTGCCCCTCCCCCCAAGTTGGCATGTAATCTTATATGGGTTCTACATATACATTCTTATTAAACACATTTTCATATTAATTATTTTGTATAGAAGAATTAAAACAAATGGGAGAAACCATGAGAAAAAAAGAAACAGAGCATAACAAAAGAGAAAATAGTCTGCTTCATTCTGTGTTCTGATTATATGGTTCTTTCTCTGGATGTGGATAGCATTTTCCATCATGAGCCTTTTCATATTGTCTTAGAACCTTGCATTGTGAGAAGAGCTAAGCCTATCAAAGTTAGTCATCAGACAATGTGGCTGTTACTGTGTATAATATTCTCCTGGTTCTGCTCATTCACCCAGCATCAGTTCTTTGCTTTTGGGGAAGCTACAGTGGATGCAGTGGATAGAGTACCAGTGCAGGAGTCAGGAGGACCTGAGTTCTTCCATGGCCTGAGACCAGTTCCTATTTTTCTTGGAGGCTTTGGATGGAGGAGCTTTGACTTTGTTGCCTTCTGTTTACTTGCTTTGGCCTTCCTTGTCAACAAAGGAAGATTCTAAAGTCTGATTCTTTTTTCTGGTTTTTGCTCATTTTCCCAGCCATTTACTTGACTTTTGAGCTCTTTGTTAAGGTAGTTCTCTGCTTCCAGTGGAAGTTGGAGTTGCACTGTCAGCCACTCAATCCCTCCACAATCTGTGGGCCTAGAGCTCCAGAAACAGTGGCTGCAGCTGCCTCTGCTGCTGTGGCTGCTGCGGGTTCCTCTGACTCCTCCTTACTCTGGCTCTCTGGGGCTGGTTCCAGACCACTCCACTCCCCGGCACCAGTCCCACAGGCTTTTCCCAGTGACCTTCCAATTTATCCTTAGCGTTTTGAGGTCATGAAGTCTGGAAACCACCACAGATGTAAGAGATTCAGTCTCCCCAAGGCCTGCTCATGTCCTGTCTGTGGCTGTGTGGTGCTGGACTGTGCTCCGCTCCTAGCGTGTCATGATAGACACTTCCCTGCGACCTTGCAGGCTGTCTTGGGCTGGAGATTTTGCTTCACTCTGTCATTCTGTGGGTTCTGCAGCTCCAGAATTTGTTTAGAGCCATTTTTTACAGGTATTTGGCTGGGCTTGATGGGAACACTAGAGAATCCGTTCTGTTACTCCACCATCTTGGCTCCACCCCCTGTGTAGCCTTTTCATAACTATTATCTTAGTTTCTTTGCTGATGTCCTACAGTTTTCTAACTAAGGATAGTTTTGTTTACTCTTTACTAAAATGTATACCTGGAATTTTGTTCTCTTATATTATGCTAATAAGGATAGTTTTGTTTGCTCTTTACTAAAATGTATACCTGGAATTTTGTTCTCTTGTATTATGCTATATAGCTATCATTTCAAGGACCCTCTTAAACTTTAATAGGTGGTACCACAATTTATCTTTTTTTTATTCTTTTCATAAGATTTTACAAATGAGTTCATGTTCTAAGCTGTTTCTTTCTCCTGGGCAAAGAAGTCAAGTATGTTTGCTGATGTAAGATGGTTTTTAGCCTCTTTTGGCTTCCTCATTGTGGCAGTTGATTTATAAATCAACTTGTGCAAGTTAGATGACAGCATGTGTGTAATTATTGATGTTCTTCAATCTACTTCCTAATTTTTGGTGTCAGTTTCATTTATCAGTCATTTCATGTCTGTGAAAATGTTATCAGTTTCATTTATTGTGATATAATTTGGTTTGGCACCTTTTTATTTTTTAACTATTCTAAATTCAGTCATGAGGCTTATACGTAGTCTAAAAGTCTTTGATTTCACTCATTTCTTACTTGAATTGTATTTTCCTATATATTTAGTCATATTAATTTATTATTACCTTTACATAAGATTTACTGAGTATCAGTATATGTTAATTTAACTTGGAGAGTCTTATCAAATTCTTCATAGAATTTATGTACCTCTTCGTCTAGTTCAATGTGTGTTATAAGACACATGCAGTAATTTTTTTCATGTTCATCTTTTTTGCAAATTCACATGAGCTCTATAGTCTGGGATCAAATGTCCCAAAAATTTATTTTGCCTTTGGCACAAGGTAAAACTAACTTCCACAATTCTTTTATTTGCCTTCCAAAGAAGAACCTATCTGTCCATTAAGCTGCAACCTGTTTTTGTCTTCAGATTTTATTTATATCAATAATGTCAAGATTGATTCAGTTAAATTCTTTCAATAGCATATCCATTCATTAATCACTGGGCAAAGATTTCACATTTAGGTAAGTTAATGTTTATAGATGGTCTCTATTATTCTTAGCACCATCTTTTCTTCTACTGCCAACATTAGTAAAGAAGCACAAAGTTGAGCAACGTTTTGTAGCCAAAGCATTTTTCACCAATGACCAGCCTGCTAGTGATAACTATGGGAGTACTCAAAAATCAAACACATTCTATTGCTGAGTCTATAATTGAAGTCTTTCCACTTGAGAACAAAGGACAAATGGCAGCAGTAGTCTTTGAGAATCCAAGATCACCTTCACATGATGTTGAAACATTGGACTAAACTTTTTTTGAGGGCATTGGATCACAAATAAAAATTTTAAAACAGACATGAATTATATACAGTGTCCTAAAAAGTCTTAGTGAAGGTGTATAATTTTTTAAAAGTAGCTTATCATATAATTTTGATAATCATTTGTACAAAATATTTAGCTTTTAGAAGTAAATTTCTGGAATGTGCATTTGTAAATCTGATAAATTGTTTTGTCTTTTAGCTTAAAACAATAGAAACCTTATTGGGCAGTACAGCCAAAATTGGAGAAGTGATTGTTCTTGGAATGATAACCCAAATGAAAGAGGTAGGTTAAACTTAAATTGCTTTACATTCTGATTTAGGGAAACTTTTTTTAAAAAAATTGTCATTTGTACAAAACACTTCTATGTAGCTCATAGTTTCTTCTTTTCTTTGTCTCATATGTCTGTTACTTAACCTTTTCTTCTTAAAATTGATTGTAACGTGTCCATAACTGAAATACTTCAAGATCCTAACCAAGCTAATCACTGGTATGGAAAAGTAATCTTAAATTTTGTTAGAATTAGCAACTAAATAAATGTGTACTATAAATCCTAAGGCTTTAAACTATCTCACTTTTCTCACATTGAGAAGTATGACCAGAATCTTAAGAAGCAGAAACTAGAATTATAGTATGTCAAGGAAAGAAGGAACCTGAGAGATCTGGACCAATTCTTTCAATTTACTTTAGGGAAAAGGAGGCCCAGTGACATTAAATGACATATCAAAAGTGTTGAAGCATGCTTATTAGACATGTGTAACTGTTGTCTTTTCCCCTATGTAGTCCTTGCTGTCTAAATTATGAAAAGCAAAAATAGCATGTGCTTGAATCCAGGAAACACATAGGAATCAGCTGTAGTTGTACACTCACTATTGTCTGTCTGGAGAAAAGTAGTTTGTATAAAGCAATGTAAAGTAAACTCAAATAGAATAGAATCCCTGTGGGCTGCATATTGACTTAGAAAACCACAAATTAACGTTTTATTGTATGTTTTATTGCATTTTTGTGTATTTTGTTAAACATTTCCCAGTTACATTTAATGTGGTTAGGACAGCACTAGGGAGTTTGGTGGCTGTGAGTTTGACACCTCTGATATAATAAAGATAGTATTTACTAATACTTTACTAGCTGTGACTATGGATCTGACCCTCTGTTCCTTCACTGTAAAACTGAGTAACAAGTGGTACCTTTCTCCCAGAGTGGCTTTGAGGAGAAAATGAAATGTGCAAGGTATTATCTAAGAAAAATATAACAGGAATTTTCTTAATAACATGCATGATACTTGAAGTTTCATATTGTAGGATCTTAGAGTTGAAAAGAACCTGAGAGATCATCTAGTCCAATTCATAGTTGATGTATTAATCCCCTTTATAACATCCTCAAAAAGCAGTCATCCAGGCTTGAAAACCTTCAGTGGTGGTTTAAGTTACTACCTAATATCGAAATCCATTCTATTTTTGAAATTACTAAAATGGTTTTTCTTATGTTGAGCTGAAATGTGCCCTTCTGATACTTCTACTTGTTTTTTATTTTGTCCCCTGGGGTCAAGCAGAACAAGATTAATTGTTCTACAAGTTACAATCATTTAAATATCTCCTTTAACTTATTTTCATATGCCACAAGTTTTGTGTGCTTTGACTTGAAATTGTTGTTCCAAAAATCTGTTGTCTCGAACAAAACATTTCAGATGTGGTTTGGTGAAGGCAGAGTTTGGTGGAACTATTACTTCTTTTGCTTTAAGTTTGAATTATTGTATTTCTTTCAGAGCAGCCTAAGAGCATGAGGTGTTAATGATTATTTTTATTCATATTTTAACCTGTAGTTCACCAAAAAACCAAGCCTTTTTCATATAAACTACTGACTACCTCTTCCCCATTCTGTACTTACACAGCTGATTTTTTAAAAGGGAAATGTAGGATTTTATATTTGTCCCTATTCAGTTTCATCTCACATAATTCTACAGATATTTTTAAACATATTAAACTTAGATAAAACTTGGTCATTGAATTTATGGAGCTTATAGTCTATAATAGTTACTGATAGCTAAATAATGCTTTACTTTCTGAGATCCTTTCTAGCTCTAGATCAGTGATTCTGTGAACCTCACTTGACCCTTCCAACAGCCTTGTGAGGTTGGCATTACAAGTATTGTTTCCTGAGGCTCAGGTAAATTAGGTGATTTGCCCATGGTCACTTAACTAATAAGTGTCAGAGGTAGGATTTAACGTAAGTCCCTCCTGACTCTTAAATTTACCATTCTTTCTACTATACCAAGATGACTCTCCATATTAGTTAACATTTATTGCTTTTTAGGATTTATAGAACACTTTGATTTATTATCTCAGTTTAATTCTCATAACAATGCCATGAATTAGATGTTATACACATTATCTCCATTTTATAGCTCAAGAAACTGTAGTTGGGAGTTATGCTTCTACAGTTCATAATATTATTTGTCCCATCATTCTAGCAAGATTATGATTTTTTCCCCCAAAATTTATTAATTTGTTTTCAGTTTTCAACGGTCAGTTCCATAAGTTTTAAACTTTCTCCCCGCTCCCTCCCCAAGACAGCATGCAGTCTTATATGGGCTCTACGCATACATTGCTATTAAGCATATTTTCACATTAGTCATGTTGCATATTCGTCATAAAACAAATGGAAGAAACCATGAGAAAAACAAAACATAACAAAAGAGAAAATAGTCTGCTTCATTCTGTGTTCCGACTCCATTGTTCTTTCTCTGGATGTAGATGGCATTTTGTATCATGAGTCTTTTGGAAATGTTTTAGGTCTCTGCATTGCTGTAAAGGGCTAAGTCTATTAAAAACAGTCCTCGCACACTGTGGCTGTTACTGTGTATAATGTTCTCCTCACTTCACTCAGCATCCGTTCATATAAGTCTTTCCAGGTTTTTCTGATGTCCATTTGTTTGTCATTTCTTATAGCACAGTATAATATTCCATTATATTCATATGCCACAAATTGTTCAGCAGTTCCGCAATCGATGGGCATCCCCTCAGTTTCTAGTTCTTGGCCACCACAAAAAGAGCTGCTATAAATATTTTTGTACATGTGGGTCCTGACCATTTTTATGATCTCTTTGGGATACAGCCCAGGAAGCAGTATTGCTGGTTCAAAGGGTATGATTTTTTTAATCCTAATTGTAACCATATCTATTAATTATCCAATCCAGCTTCATGTCATCCATAAATAGGGTAAGGTCCTCTAGCCTTCCTTGAAATCATTGATAATTGACACACTTCCAGTCACTGAAAATATAAAGACAAAAATGAAGGAGTTGCTCTGAAGGAGCTTATATTCTATTAGGAAAGACAAAAATGCACATATTTAAGTATATAGAAATCTATTTTTAAAATAAAAGCTGGTTTGGAGAGGGAGGGTAGTGGCAGCAAAGGTAGAGGGACAGAGCAACTTCATATATAAGGCAGTGCTTGAGCTGAGTTTTAAAAGAAAGAGATTCAGCGAGGCAGAGGTGAGAAGAGAACACACTCTAAGCCTAGGGGAGGGTGAATACAGAAGCACGATGGGTGGTAAGTGTGGTCTGTGAGGAATGCAAGGCCAGTTTTGCAGAACTGTAGACTGTGAGAAGTATGTTGAGATTGTGTTATGCAGGGCATTAAATGCCAAGCGGAGAAGTTTATATTTAATCCCAAAGTCAGTAAGGTAGCAGTAAACATGACTTTTTGAGTTGTGACATGACATGGTCAAATTTGCACTTAATTTGCAAGGAAAATTACGTAAGCTCTTGGTGGGTGATTGATTGGAGTAGTAAGACTTGAGGCAGAGAGAGAGAGCCAATCAGGAGGCTACTGCAATAGGTGAGGTGCAGTTCAAGTGAGAAATACAAGCGCAGATAGTCATGTGAGTAGTGATAAGAGGTCAGATGTGAGAGAGTGTGGAGGTAAGAATAACATTTGGAGATGTGTAGTGAGGAGTCAAGTGCAGTTCAAGTGAGAGATACAAGTGCAGATAGTCGTGTGAGTAGTGATAAGAGGTCAGATGTGAGAGTGTTGAGGTAAGAATAACATTTGGAGATGTGTAGTGAGGAGTCAAGGATAATGAAAAGGTTAAGAACTTGAGAAACTGGAAGGATGGTAGTGTCTTCAGCAGAAATGGGAAAGTTTGGAAGAAGAGGAATAGGTTGAGTTGAGAGTGGAG
Source organism: Potorous gilbertii (assembly GCA_028658325.1). Lineage (NCBI taxonomy): Eukaryota > Metazoa > Chordata > Mammalia > Diprotodontia > Potoroidae > Potorous > Potorous gilbertii. The sequence goes on along the minus strand of CM053769.1, from coordinate 442,371,375 downwards.
AAGATAATGAATTCAGTTTTTGACACATTAAATTTGTTGTGCCTACGGAACATGCATTTTGAAAATACTCAATAGCCAGTTGGAAATAGGGAACTGGAGCTCAGATGAGATTAGGTTTCAGGTGAGAAACAAATCTGAGAGTCATCTTCATAGGGGTGATAATTAAACCACTGGGAGCTCTTTGTGTCCTCACATACTTTTAATAAATGCTTTTTAACTAATTGGTGAAGTTATCAAGAGACACAGAATAGAGAAAGGGCCTAGTCACAGATATATCATTAGAAAGTGTGATATGTGGATCATTAACCCACAAAGGAGATGATAGGTTTGCTCAGATGAAAAGGAGGAGAATCAGGAGAAGATGTTATCATAAAAGTCCAAAGAAGAGAGAGTATCCAGGATCACAATTAACTCTGGAATTTTGTGTGGTCATAATGGACATTTTTAGTGGATCCAGTTAGCTTTGTTGGGTGATTTTCTCTCCCTTTCTCTCACTCTCTGTATATGTGTGCTTCCTTCTGTACCCTGAGTCAGCACTTTTCTCTGTCAGGTGGTGTAAAAGGCTTAACCTTTCATCCTCTTCAGTTGTGTTTGGTCATTGTGGATAATGCACGTTTTTAGTGGACTCATTTGCTTGCTTGGGTGACTTTTCCTAGCTCAGCAAGTAGTCAGTGGTGAAAGTAATCCATATTTGAATTTTGACAGGAGCCAAGGGATTTGAGAGTAGAGGACAGAATTGAATTGAATTTGTTAACCACAGGATAAGGATTGGGAAAGGAAGAAGGTGAAGTCAGAGCTTGGGTGATGGCCTGAAAGGGGTAGAGGGAATGGACATGTCAGAAAGAATAAAAAATAGGCTGAATGTAATAGAACAAAGGAAAGAACTCTATTTAGAAAAGATGCATGAGTTACTGAATACCTTTTGCACACTACTTTTGTTTGATTAATTATAACAAAAATAATACTATGTTCCATTTATTTAATCCCATGTTGTTGCTTCTAATAACTAGGTGGCACAGCAGATAGAATGCCCGTCCTGGAGTAAGGAAAACTCATCTTTCTGAGTTCAAATTCAGCATCAGACACTTACCTACTTAGCTGTTTGACCATGGACAAATCAGGGTTAATACTGTTTGCCTCAGTTTTTCATTTGTAAAATGAGCTGAGGAAGGAAATGGCAAACTGCACTATTATCTCTATACCATGAAAACCCCAAATGGAATCACTAGGAGTTGGACATGACTGAAACAACCCAACAACAAGAAGTTGCTTCTGCGTATATTATTCCTTTTGTTCTTCAAAAGTGTTTTGTGAGGTAGAGACAGGGCATATAGAGTCATCTCTTTTATTGTTGTGGAAACTGAGTATCAAATGAAGTAAACTTCCTATAATGCCATGTGTAATAAAGTAGCCGATCTAGAAGTTTCACTCAGATGTTCAGACTGCTAGGCCAGTGCCACTTCCACTATATTACATTCTGATAATTATTACTTTTGGTTGGGAAGTAGTTAACTTTTGTACAGACTTTTACTTTTTTCTTTTAATATTTTTAGGGGAAATATTTCTTGGAAGATCCTACAGGAACAGTGCAACTGAATCTTACTAAAGCCATATCCTTTTTGTATCAAGAAGCAATATTTTTTTTGAGAGAAAGTTATTGGCGAATTGAGAAAATTAATTACATCTCTTGTACAGAATGACCTGTGTGGATTATCAGTATGAGTTCTGTAGAGAAAGAGAATAAAATAGTTTTGTCCACAGATATAGTTATTGTATGCTATATGACCTTATTCTCTATCCACTAGGAAATTTCCTTGGGAGTCCAAATGAGACACTCTGAAATGAAGATTTCTAGTGATGTTAAAAATTCTCTTTACCATTCTGATGAGGCACACCTCCTTGGGATGAATTGTGTAATAGAAAATGCGCACATACAGTTTTCTTTGGCTATGGTATATCCACAGTTATAAATGTTAAATACATCTGAAAATGAGAGTTTGGCTGTAGCGTTATGTTGAGATCATTGTTGTATCGCCATTAAAGATACCTTATTAGTTGAGAGAAAACATGAAGCAAGGGAGACATGGGTTCAATTTTTTTTCCGATATATGTTGATATATATCTAGCTATATGATCATGGGCAAATCACTTTTATCTCACTCCCCAAAACGTCACTGTAAAATAGATTTCATGTATATCTCTGAAGGCAGTTTTGCAAATCAGGAATTCCCTGGCACAATCATAGGTTCTGATCCTCTGCCTCCACCCTGCCCCTGCCAAAGAGAGATTTCATTATTTTCCTGAACTAATGAATACCAGTTTCATAGTGGTTTATATACAGAGTCGTGCTTTGTCTTAGCAGAAGGTAAGTTAAAAAATGTACTTTTTTTTTCCTCTTGACCATTCTATATGTTATAGGCAGATTAAAATAAGAAAGCATTATAAGTTTGAATAAGGAAAAAAGTAACTATCCAGGGAACGTGAATTCATATAAATAATGTTTAAATTTTAATTTCACTTAGGATCACATCACAAAATATTTATTTGATAATACTTTGTTGGTCTGAATATAAGTGTTATTTTTTCTCTCTTTTGGGGTGGTGGTAATGAGGAGGTAATAGGGCTTAAGTGACATAGCTAGCAAGTGTCAAATGTTTGAGGCTGAATTTGAACTCGGGTCCTCCTGGACTCCAGGGCTAGTGCTTTATACACTGTGTCACCTAGCTACCTCTTTCCTTCAAAATTTAACTAATACAAATATGAGTGAGAGTGTGTAACATATCATTAATAAACAAATGACTGTGACAGTATAGCTCTTGTAGGGTGTAGGGCTGTTATGCTCCTCCTTTCCAGTGAACTTGGAAATAGCCACGGGAACCCTCACTCCCTCTGCTACTGATTCAACTCTTTATTAATTCCCTTTCTAAATTCAGAGGCATATTTAGTGGATATTTTCTGTAACATTTTCAGAAATTACTTATATTGCACAAGCACTCTCTATTTGGTTCAGCTTGACCCCAGAATAAAACTGAGAGAATCTCTGCTCACATAGGTTAGCTTCTCCTCTTAAAGTATTAAACCATGAACTTAGGTGAAATTATTGTTAATGGGCATGTAATTTATTATCAATGCAGATTAACATTCAAACATCAACCCAGCCTTTCAGAGGGTTGTTTTTAAAGAAAGGGGTTGTTTTAAAACCTGGAAAGAGCAAAGGAAAGAAAGATTGACTGGATCTCACTCTCTACCACGTGGCAGTTTTCTCTCTTGTAAATATATCAGCATGCCTTGAGAAGTTGGATTTAGTGTGACTTCTGGTTTCTACCTTTGCTGCCAGCTCCCAACCCTGGTTTAGGCTTGGGTAATGAAAGGGCAGGCTTGGCCTGGTTGAAGTTCCAATAAACTGCTCCTATGCTTGACTTCTGTTGACTAGGTGGAATTTATCCAGCAAAACTCAGTATAATCCTATGAGGGGAAAATGAGTCTTTCGTAGAATGTAGGACTTCTAAGCACTCCTGATAAAAAAAAAAAAGTCAAAACTGAATAAAAACTTTGAAGAATTCAAAAGAAGCATAAAAGGTAGATATGTTTGAGTAATTAGAACGGAGTATACAAGGATGAAGTTTCTAATAAGGAGCAAAGAAACAGCTGTCCCTTTAGAACCCTAATGTTATTGATTGTTATAACGGGAAATAGAAGAGAGTACACGTAAACTGACCATTAGGACATAAAAACCTCACAAACAAATGTAGAAAAGCAAAAATATTAAACACCTCCCTTACTGACCATAGTACTATAAAAATATATTCAGTAAAGGGTCATTGAAGAAAGGATTAGAAGTTATTCTGCGAACAAAGAAGAGATTAATATAGTTCAAAACAAAAAAAAATCCCACTAAATAAATAAAACCAAACTTTTTTTGGAAATCAATGAAATATATAAACCATTAGCTAATTTGATTTTTAAATAGGAAAAGGAAAGTGCCACTATCAAAAATGAAAAAGAATTCACAAATGGAGAAAGAGTAAAGGAAGTTATTAGAAACTACTTTACCCCAACTGTATGCCAATAAAACTATCAACTTAAGGGAAATGGGTAAATCATTGCAAAAATCTAAAATTACCACATTATCAAAATAAGAACGAGAATTTAAGTAACAGTTTAAGAAAAAGAAATTGAACAAGCTGTAAATGAACTCCCAAAGAAGAAAACCCTAGGACCAGATATATTTTCAATCAAATTCTACCTCTTCAGTTACATATGAACATGGGCCAGTCATCTGACTTCTAAGTCTCAATTAATCTCTTGAAGAATTACTAGTAAGTCATCTGCTTTGGTGGAGGATATTCCCAAACCTATGAATTCACGGTTCTTTGATGTGTCAATATATTCCAGCCCACTCTCTTCCTTCTGGTATGCTCAAGGCTTACTCATTGCCTATCATTTATATTGTTATTAGCTCAGTGAACTCTGTTCCATTATCCAGACAGTTGGCATTTAAATACAGAGTATATACAAGTAACTGTGCTAGGTGTCAGAGCTGCAAAAACAAAAGATAATCTTGATTAAGTCCTAAAGAACCTTAGATTTGACTGGGAGTTATGGGCAGGAGAAGTATACCAGGATACCCAGATAAGTCAGTGACAGATGATTTGAAGAGGAAAAGAATACTAACAAATAGATCAGAAAAGTCTTCTGAGTCATCATATTGTCTGAGTGAAATGTAAGATTCTTTAGTCAAGGAGCAACATATTGCTTTAGGAAGGTTATTCTGGCAGCTGTATGGAGAATGGATGAGAATGAAAGTAAAAAGTCACTTCTGCAGTTGCAGTAGTTCATATGGGATATGATGGGTACCTCAACTAGAATGGTGGCCTGATGCAAGATTTGTGAGATACACATTGTAGAAATAGAATTGACAGTATTTTGGCAATTGCTTTGTTATGAGCAGTGAAGGAGAGAAAAGAGTTGAGGATAACTTTTTTTGAGATTGTTTTCCAGGTGACCAGAAGGGTACCCTGTAAAGTTGATACCCTGTAAAGAAATAGATTTGGAAGAGGGATGAGCTTGAGGGAAAGAAGACAAGATCGGTTTGAACACAGTGGTATTTGAAATGTTGAGATATTCAGGTGGAATTCAGCAGGTAGTTGGTGATGTGGGATTGGAGCTCAGCAGAGATATTAGGGCTGAATGTGTAAATCTGGGGGTCATCTGCATAAAAATGATCATTGAACTGATGGAAGATGATGAGATCATGGAGAAAGGACGAAGAGAGAGAAAAGAAGGCCCATGCATTTTAGTGGCTTTGCAGTGGCCATTCATGCCTGGAATGCACTCATTTCTCACCTCCCCCTCACAGAATTCTTGACTTTCTTCAGGATATATTTTAAGCACTACCTTCTACTTTCCTACTTCCTTTCTCAGTCTTCTCAATTGCTAGTGCCTTCTGTAATTATTTTGCATTTGATTCCCATTTATTAATTTTTATTGATTATGTGTGTATATATATGTGTCTATGTATGTACATGTTATCTTTTCCTCAATAGGATCCAAACTCTTTTAGAGATAGTTTCATTTTTTTTTGTATTCCCAGTGCCTGACACAGTAGGTTCTCAATAAATCCTTATTCACTGATTGATTGAGCAAAGAGATTAAGTAGGAACTGTCAGACAAATTGTAGGAGAACCAGGAAAAATCATTGTCACAAAAGTTAAGAGAAGAGCATCCAAAAGAGAGGGTGGTCAGCAGGGATAAAAGAAGGAAAGAAGTTAAGCAGGATGAGAACTGAGAAATAAACTGTCAAATTTAGCATTTGAGACTCAGTAATCTTTGATAGAGCAATTTCAAATGAGGCATGGGATGGAAAAGCAAATGCCAAGGTAGCAGTTGAGTTGAGAAAGTAGATGCAATGAGTGCAGGTCGGTTTTTTAGAAGTGTGTCTATGAAAAGGACAACTTGAAGAGATAGAAGGGTCAAATGTAGTTTTTGTTTTCCTCTTTTAAAATGTTGTATTGATGCCTTTTGTATTTTCATCATATTTCTAGAGGAAAATAATCATGACAGCTAACATTTACAGCATTGACCACATGCCAGTCACGGTATAATAAGTCCTCTGCAAATACTGTCTCATTTGATCTTCACAGTCACCTTGGAAGACAATGCTATTATTAGCCTCATCTTACAGATGATGAAACTGAAGCAAACAGAGGCGAAATGACTTGCCTAGGATCTTACAGCTAGTATTTGAGACTGGATTTGAGCTGAGGTCTTCCCGACTCCAGGCTCAGCATTCTACCTATTGTGCCACCCAGAAGCCCAAATCCTACTTTATGACAAAGAAGTCAAGCCAACAAATCTTTATGTTTGTTTTTCTGACATGTCAGGCACAATGCTAAGCCCTGGGAACACAATTACAAGCAGAAAGAAATAAAAACCCTTCCCTTGAAGAGCTTGCATTCTAGTAGGGGAAACAACCGAAAAGGAAGCTGAAATAAGGAAGGGAGAGGTACTGAGCACCAGGTTCTGTGGATTCTCCCACAGTCCAGAGTGGGGAGTACAGCCTGGAGAGGAAGGAAGACCTAGTTGCCTCAGATCTTGTTACACTACGTTGGATAAGCATGTAGATTAGCTTTATGTTATTTAATTTTATTTTCTCCCAATTTGAGTATAGCTGATTGTGCCTGCTTAATATAACATTTTTCAGGTTGGTTTGAAGATCAGGTTTTTCATGTTAATGCCTTTGGATTTCCTCCCATTGAACCTTCCAGCACTACAAGGTAAAAATTTATTTTTTGACCTATCTACAACTGTGGATTTTGTAAATTTGGCAGTAGCAAAGGTGAGACATGATATCAGACATGATATTAGCATTACCTTTGTAACAGATATGTAAAAGTAGCATCTGAGAAATTGTAGCCCCATACAAAAACCTTTGGACCCAGTGTTATTTCTGCCTCTATCTAGATGTGTCACTTGGGGCAAGTCATTTAATGTCTTTGGGCCTATTTCTACATCTTTGGATCTCCTTCGGCACTAATTCCTGTAACCTTTTCTGGGCCCCAGTTTTGTCATTTGGAAAAGGGACATAGAAATGTTTACCCTGCATACATTATGGTGCTGTTGAGAAGATCAGATAAGGAGATAAATGTGAATGTAGTTTGAAAAATATAAATTGCTATGTAAAGGTGGGGATGGTAGCATTAGTGTGTTTGCATTTACTTCTGGGGGCAGTTGTGAGGATAAAATGAGAAACCATTACAGAGTGCTTTACTGACCTTAAAGTGCTATAGAAATGTCTGTATTGACATCGTTGTAGTGGTTATTGTTGTGATCACTGTTATTGTTGCAGAACAAACAAAAGGGGTTAACTCTTAGGAAATCACATGCAACCTTTGTCGGAGGTATCTTGCAGGGTTTTAGTGGTTAGAGTAGGTATAGAAACATTTAAAAAGAAAGTTCTTGCATTAGGGAGAATACTATATATTCAGGAAATATTTATTAAGCACCTGCCTTAGGTATTAGGGAAAAAGACTATGAAAAGCATAGATATATACAAAGTAGAGAATAATGGGTCGATGGAGACATCCAGACAAAATGAGCTATGAAAATCTGAGCAGGCGAAGGGACAGAGGACACACCTGGGAAGGCTTCATGGAATAGTTGGTACCTGCGCTGAGGAAAACTTTGAAAGGAGGATGGAGTGCATTCCAAGGGTGGGAGACTGTATCAATGAACCAATGAAGGAGACTTAACAAAGAATAGTGAGAAAGAGGGAGAATCAGTGCGTAACAGTATCAGAGAAGTCACATGAAGAGAAAGTATTGAGGAGAAAGAGGAGACTGGGCAACTGTACTGAAAGTTACATAGGGGTGAAGAGAGATGATAACTACTAAAGGAGATTGAAAGGCAGTATGGGGTAGGGGATCTGTGGCCTAGAGACCACTCATGATGTCTTCTAGGTCCTTGGGTACAGCCTTTTGACTGAGTCCAAGTTTTACAAAACAAATCCTTTTATTAAGGGGATTTTTTTCTGTGAAGTTTGGATTCGGTCAAAGGGTCACACCTGAGAATCTAGAGATTGCAGGTTCCCCAGCCCTGGTTGTTGGGAAACAATTGTCAAGAGACTTTGGTTTGTAGCCTGTCAGATATTTACTATCTCTGTGACTCAGGGTAAGTCACCTTCACATACTCACTTTCCTCCTCTGCAAAATGGAAGGATCATAGTGAGGAAAGTGCTTTATAATTTTTGAAGTGCTATGTTATATATTGTATTTTATATACATATGTATGTGTGTGTGTGTATATACACATATATATATTTATATACATATATATATTATTATGTGAGCTAAGAAAAAACTATCAGATTTAGCAATTAAAAGAGAACCAGATTTCCTTAGAATGGTGGACAGAAGCTAGATTTCAAAAAGTTGAAGATAAATAACCAGTGAAAGAATGGATTGTAGTCCATATTGTAAATGTTTTAAAAAGAAGTATTACCTAACCAAAAGTTTGAATTGCTTTATCTGTTATAAACTACGTTAAAAATAAATAAAAAATAAAAAAAGAAAGAAAGATTGGAGACAGTGCATGTGTTCTCCCCTTAATCATGAAAAGGAGGAAAAATAACTTAAGGGAACAGCAGAGCCAAAAGAAAATTTTTTAAAAAGAGGAGAAGCCTGATCGTGTTTTTCAGCATCGGAGAAGGAGCCAGGAGAAAATGAGAAACTGAACATGTAAAAAGAGAAGGGTGAGATTATTCAAGGTGCTAAATAAGTTGTTGGAATCAAGGGTCCAAGTAGAGGGGTGGCCTTGGTAAGGAAAAAGGTTGCCTCATCCTTCTGAGACAGGAGGAAAGGATAGGGGATAATACAGAGAAGTTTTTCAATACAGAATAGAGGAAGAAACAAAACTCATGGATGTCACTTTCACATAATACTCATTCTGTGTTATCTGTCATCATAAGTGCATGTTGTACAGTTATATTTATTCACTGCCTTCCTCTTATAATTTCAAAATTATCTTTTTTCTTTTGAAGCTAGCAAAGTCTAACAACAAAGTAAAAGCTGCATAAAGAAGCAAAAAGTAGTGTCGTGGACTGTTTAAAATGCACACCATTATAGCAAGGCAAATAGCATATTTTTGATGTTCAACTATTTTTGCTAACCATTCATCACTTCCACACTCTTCCTTCTTCCCTCTCTCTGCACCTTTAATTGTATAAGCTATAGGTTAGTTTAATTTTGAATTGTCACAGGTTATATATAGTTTTTGAAATACCTTGTTGGGAAAGCCCCCCGTTAGAACAAGGCTGCAGTATAAAATGAGGGGGGGAAATTACACAGATCTTAAGTGCAGTAGGAAAGAAAAAGAAAATGATGATGCTATTTCTATTAAAATAGGGCATACTATGGAAATGTGAATTTTTTTGGTGGACCATCTTCTACATCTGTAAAAGCTTCTGCAAAACTAAAACAATTGGAGGAAGAGAATGAAGATACCATGTTTGTATTGGTATCTGATGTTTGGTTGGACCAAGTAGAAGTATTAGAAAAGCTTCACATTATGTTTTCTGGTAAGTTTTTTTCATTGTTCTGAATTCATGAATCCTTAGCTTAATATTTCATATCTTAAGTCTAAACCCTTAGAAACTAGAAACTACATCCTTTGAGCACTTAATTTTTTATAGTAACTTTAGCAATAAAACATTTTTAAGAGATTTTATTTTTTGAGACTAATTAATAAGAATAGAAAGTTCTACTAAAGTTGTGCAGCAATGCTTCATCATAGTGTGGAGGCGATATGGGTTTTTACAGCAGAGGACAAGCAAGTTCTAGAAAGTGACAGGTTGGTAATGTATATCACTTCTCTAAGTACTTATCTTCCTAGGGTCACAGAGATTCAATAGCCTCAAGTTGGCCACCAGGTGGAGATTTTTATTAGCTTTAGCAGATCATGAAAGCCATTTGCAAAGTATAGAAGGGTCAATATCTGTTGGGTGAATGAAGTGTCTAGTGCCATTGGTGTAATAATGGATTATTGTATTGAAGTATTAATACTTTATTTAAAGTATAGTTGTTAATGTCCTTAGGAATAAGTTTGGATAATTTTTTCATATTTTAATTTATTAATTTTATTGGACTTTGAAAAATATCCTTACCTCATGTCATAAGTAACCTCATGCTAATTTATTTGTAAATAAACTTCTTGCATTGAAAAGTAATCTTTATCTGTTCTTGTACTCCTTAGGCTATTCTTCTGTACCTCCAACATGTTTTATCTTCTGTGGAAATTTTTCATCTGCACCATATGGAAAAAATCATGTTCAGTCATTGAAAGGTATTGAAGGGTTTTCTAAAGACAAGACACAAATAAGAAATACTTTAATGTTTTTATGAATGAAATTGATGTAAAACATGGTAACTAGTCCTTGACTTCCAGCTCTCTTTACATTGTATAATGGGAAAAAACCCAAGATTTGAAGTCAAAGTTCTTAGTTTCAAATCCCAGTCCTGCTACTTAACCATCTTTTTTTACCTTGTGCATAAAACAGTTAACAAGTATTAAGCACCTACTATGTGCTAGAAAATGTTGAGGGCAAGGGGTAGCAACTACATAAGGAGACAGTCCTTTCCTCCCTTACTGTCTCCCTTGACCGGAGTTTCCTCACCTGCAAAATGAGGGGAATAGAACAACTGATAATAAAGGTCTCTTTCAACTCTGTAACTGTGCTCTTTATGAACTTAAGGATGGCTGATACTATAGAAATTCTTCATTTCCCATTGCAATGCCTGCCATTTCCCTCTTTCCCCTTCAGATAGCTATCTAGGATCTCACATATAGTTTGTGGTATCAGGACTGGTTTGGTGTAGACAAGAATAATTAATTTCTGCTAACATTCTTCATTATCACCATCTTAACCCCCTTTATTTCCCTCTGGGGGCCATCTCCAATCCTCCTGATCTATATCTTGCCACTGCATCCAGATGACTTCAGAGGAAAGAATGATGCTGGTGACTTCACACAGTCCTGCCTCAATTAAATCACTTAAATGCAGTTCACTTGCAAATCATGTCATCACCTTCCTGATGTCATTGATTCTCTTTGAGAACAAAGGACAAACAGTGGTTTCCAAAAAGTGGGAGCCATAGCTTAAATGCAAGGGGAACCGTGACCTTATACAACCACACATACATTTATACCCCCATTCTGCCCCATCCCGAAGTCCTAAACTTCTCATTCATTTTGAGGCATGCATGTATCAGGGCAATTAAACTATGAAGGTATCCAGAGCAGCAGCTATGAAGGTACCATCTGGAAAACTTTGTTATCATTGAATCCCTGTGCCCCCCACTTCCAACCACTTTCTGCTCCCTGATCCTCAAATCACCTTGTGGCTGTGACAGGCACCTTCATCCTCTGGGCAGTGGTCAGTCAATTAGAGGACTGTTCAACTCCCCTTCTTGATTTCCATGTGATAGAGTCTCACAGGATGAGTAGATATGGATGTTTTGTAGCCTATCACAGACTTAATACCTTTACCCCAACTGAATTTCCTTTATAATTATCATGACACCATCCTGGTTTGCGACTACATTGTCATCCTCCATTCCTTTCTCTTAGTCTTCCTGTATGTCCAATCAGTTGCCAAATCCTAGCTTTCTTATCTCTTCAATACTACTTGCATATGTCCCCTTTAATGTATTTACATTACCCTATTTCAAGCCAGCGTTATCTCTGACCTGGACTATTACAGCAGCCTCTTCTTTGATCCCCTTGCCTGTAGCCTTTTACCTCCAAGCCTGTTCTCCACAGAGCTGCCAGAGTGGTTTTCCAAAAGAGTAGTTTTAATCATTTCTTCCCCTTACTCAATAAACTTCAGTGGCTCCCACTAACTCTTTACTTCATCCTTTAATTTCTTTTTGTCGTGTTTACAGTTTATAAAGTACAATAAATATTAGCATGATGCTACATATGATTTTAGAAATAAATGTACACATTATAAATATGCTCATACTTACTTTACTGATGGAATACAAAATTAAAACAATTTGGATACCTTGAACAGCTAGGTGGTACAGTGAATTGAGTGTTAGACTTGGAATCAGGAAGACCCAAGTTCAAATCCTGGCTCATATACTTTAAAATCTGTTTCATCTTGGGCAGTAACCACTTCCTGCCTCAGTTTTCTGATGTGAATCTTAGTAGCACCTACCTCTTAAGGTGGTTGTTGTTGTGATCAAATGAGATAACAGGTAAAGTGCTTTGCAAATCTTAATGCATCATAAAAATGCTAATTATCATCCTTGCTGTAATATTTTAACATGCAGGACTTTCACTTTGCCCTTGTATTTTATTCCTTGTCTCTTAACCCATTAAAAAGTGTTATTCTGGTTTTTGTTAAAGATAGGAGCTTGAATATGATAATCTGTAGGCCAGAGAAGGAGAAATCCTAATCTGAAGCAGTGGTTGTGCCAGAGGAAAGGGGGGTGATCTAGCCAGTTATTAATGAGCTGCCAATAAAGGAGGTTTACTTTGGTAGTACCTTAGCTCATCAAGCCTTCATCTTTGCCTTGACCTTTGTCCACCCTGCTTGGAAGCTAGAGCAATCAATAAATCCCTGAGGCAAGAGTCGGAGTCCTTATTTTCCAATATTAAAGGAAAATATGTCCTTGGTCTCTTATGTTGTAATTTTAAACTTGGGAACTTTTCCATAGAAAAAATTATTGCAGATAATGGTTAAGTTCAGTATCATTATTAGGAGACTGTCACACTTGAGTTCAGTTATGAGTGAAACAGGTTTTTGTGAACTAGTTTGAGCATCTAACCAACAATTTTGTAACTTGGGAAAATAAATTCCAGATTCTAAAGTTAACAGACAAAGCCATATTTGAGTTTTAGTTATAAATTACTATAATTTGAGTCATTAATTTAAAAGTTTCAGGCCATTATACTATTTTGATTTCATTTCATATCTAGAAGCATACAAAATTGATTTTAATATCCTTTTAAAATTTTAGATTCCCTGAAGGCTCTCGCAGACATAATATGTGAATACCCTAATATTCACCAAAGGTAATGACATACTTTACCATGCTCTACACTTCTGTAGTCTTTCTTCTTTTTCAGAAAAATAGAATTCTATTAGTGACTATTTAAAAACTAATGAAAATATATTAAGGAAAAAGAAATGGTGTGTGTGTGTGTGTGTGTGTGTGTGTATAAATGTTTAATTAATGTGCTTTTCTTTAATCACTATTACCACTCTCCTCTTCCCACCACATAAAAATCTCTCCCTTTTATCCCCTGACAAATAAAAACCTTCCCTTCTAACAAAATGTAGTCATTATATGTTAATGGTGGATCTGGAAATGTATTTCTCATTTTGAACCTATAGTCCATCATCCCTGCTCTGCCACTTAGCTATATGTTGTTGTTCAGCTACTTCAGGTGTGTCATTTAATTTAATACTGTTTTCACATCAATGAAATAGAGATAACATGCTTTGCCTTGTCTCTCCCTCACAAGGCAGTTATGAGGAACAAATGAGGTAATATATGCAAAAGCAACTTTTTATTGTTTGGTTGTTTCAGTTATGTCCAACTCTGTGACTCTATTCTCGTTTTTTTTTTCCTTCTCCAGCTCATTTTACAAATGAGGAACTGAGGTGAATAGGGTTAAGTGACTTGCCCAGGGTTATATAGCTAGGAAATTTCTGAGGCCAGATTTGAATTCAGGTCTTCTTTACTCTAGGTCTGGCATTCTATCTGGCATTGTACCACCTATCTTCCCATTTAGCTGTCCAGGGCTGAGGTTTGGTAAGAGATTCAAAAGCAGAAGACAGTCTAGTGGTTAAAAGGTAGTGATTGGAAAAGGAGGGGAGTCAGAGCAGAAGTTACAGTCTGAGAAGTTACTGAGTGGAGAGAGGTTACAAGTTTTGATGAAGGCAAAGGATGAGCTGAGGACATAGAGGAGAGGAACTGACATGTTATGATCAGATAGGGGAATGTCAAGAGTTTCTAATAAGGAAATTGGAACATTTAAAGGTAATAGACGAGGTCTAGTGTATGACAAATCCCTGTGTGTGCCTAAGGTGAAGTGAAAAAGTATGTCATGGGATTTAAGGAAATTAGGGAGCATCTATGTGACTATTAAGGCCTCCTAATATAAGGGCAGAAGTTGAGGTTTAGAGAAGAAAAGTGAGCCAGATGCTGAACTTTTTGAGAAAGGAATAATGACTGAAGGATCTGAATATTGTAGCCACCATAATTTGAATTGGGTGGGAAAAGACTGAGTGACTACAAGTCACTTAACTTTTCTGAATGTCAGTTTCTGTATCTATATAAACAGAGGTGATAAAACTTTTGTAACTCACTGGGATGTTACAAGGATCCAATGAGATAAAATATGTAGTACTTTGTACTGATAAAGCCATAGGTTCTCAAAGTGGGCAATACCACCTTCTGAGAGGTGCTGCAACTATCCTGGGGGGTGGTAGTAGGCTTAGATGTTTTTGGGATCACTGAATAAAAATAAGGGAATGATGGAAGCATAAGAAAAGAGAAGAAAATTTTTAAAAACCATTCATACATGTTTTATCTGTTGTAACAATTAAAGTGATTAATTACATTATCTTCCAAATAAACACACAGAATGCAAGTTATAACCCAGCAGTGGTCAAGTCTGCTAACAGGTCTTAATAATCAGATGTTGGCAGGTGAACATGTCATGTATTGTTGGGGAGTCAAGCATGCATTGGCAGGAATATGTGCGTGTAATGACTTGTTTACAATATGATACTATATGATTACATATTGAATCATAAAAATTTCAATGCAGGAAAAACCCCACAAATTTATAATTATTAAATTTGAAATGTGTCATTTAAAAAATATATTTTATGTATTTTTTTGGAAATGATGCATATTTTTTTTAAAAATCATTCAAGGCCTAAAGAAAGTAAATTTCCAGTGGGGTGCTAAGTAATTTTTTATTTTGGAAAGGGGGCAGCAAGCCAAATAAGTTTGGGAACCTCTGGATAAAGCCTTACATACAGCATAAGTCATCAACTCGTGAAAAAGATCTGAAGAGTGTGGTGGACTGTATGCTCAACATGGATCAGTAGTGTAAGATGGCAGTCAAAAAAAATGATGCAATCTTAAACTGCATTAAGAAAGACATAGTGTTCAGGAGTAAGGAGGTAATTGTCCAAAGTTACTTTATCCTAGTGAGACCACATCTTGAGTGTTGTAATCTATCCTGGATATTACGTTTTAGGAAGAACATTCATAAGTTGGAGAACATCCAGAGTAGGGCAACTGGGATGAATGAATGAATGAATTAAGCATTTACTAAACACTCACTATTTACACAAAGCACAAATAGCAAAGCAGCCAGTCTCTGCTCTCAAGGATCTCACATTCTAAAGGGAAAGTCAAGCTGTATGGAAAGTTAGAAAGTCAGATGGAAAGGTCCCATAGTCCTTTGGGTGCAACTGCAAAGCAAATGATGCTTCTTTAGTGTTATCTCTACTCATAAAATTCTATCAGTTTCTGATGTTGAACAAGTGTATATAACTGAGATTATATTAAGCTCACTTGCAGATGCAGTAGCAAATAGGTAGAGTCTTTGAAACTCATTCATTCTTGAAGGATTCACTCATTTAATGAACTAGGTGAAAAGCTCCTTGTGAGCAGGTAATGTTTTATTTTTTCATTTGTATCCCCAATGCTTTGCACATAGTGAGCAAAGAAATGCTTTTTCATTCATTCATTTGGAGATTAATAGCAAAGGGGGCCATTCCTTTGGCTTTGACAGCCATTCACTGAGGGTGCTGGTTTTTCTAGAGTGCTTCACATGACTGTCACAGGTATATGAACTTAATTTAAATGTGTTAGCTTAGTAAAAATCCCCCAAAACAAAAGTCATCTTATTTGACTATTTGTATCCAAGAATTTATAAATTGATCTCTACACATTAAGGGAAATGTTTTCTATTATTAAATTGTAAATCTAAATTTAAGTCATTCCTGATACAAAAGTAGTTTAATTGCTTATCTTTATATTGTTAATATTGTTAATAATTGTAAAAATAATAAATAATGTTGTATTATATTTACAGCAGTCGTTTTGTGTTTGTACCGGGGCCAGAAGATCCTGGGCCTGGTTCTATTTTACCAAAGTAAGTTAGAGCCATATTTTTCACAACTTTAAAGGAAATTTGAGGAACTTTTAACAAGTAATCTGTGCCATGTAAATTATTTTTATAGGCCACCACTTGCTGAAAGCATCACTAATGACTTTAGGCAACGGGTACCATTTTCAGTTTTCACTACTAATCCCTGCAGGTAAATTTTACTATTGTGTATTTTGTGGTAATAATTCTTTTGCTTTTGTTGAAATACATGAACTCATTAAAAATGTTTTCCATATATTTATTGATTATTAGTGGATGAATCAAGATTATTTCATCATAAAGGAAGGAAAAAAGATACTAAGAGAATTCAAAGCAGTGTTGAGACACAATATAGTAAAGTGGAAAGAACAGGAATTGGAGTTATAGAACCTGGGTTCAAATTACAACTCTGACATTGATTACATGTGTGACCCTGGATAAATTACTTGTAATCTTTGTAAACCTTTGTTTTTTCATCTGTATGATGTGGGGACTAAATTTGTTGATTTCTAAGATTTATTCTAGCTCTAAAACTGTTCTGGTGATGAGTAGTATTTTACATATGATATAAATTTCGGGAAAATGTATATTATTGCCTAGGTGTGTACAAATTGTCCTTGTAACTCCCCTTTAAGAAAACTTACCATGGAACAATGGAAACATTACAAAACATTTGCTGTCTGCATCACTGATTACAATTGTGGTTTGTAGTATAATTTTCTATAAGACTAATGGGAGAGGTGGCTTGCTGTTGCAAGATGAAGTTTGTTCTGCTTCTTAAGGCATTCTTCTTGTCATTGGCTTTTTTGTCATTGGCTCTTTGGACCTCTTGCCATTTGGGTTAGTCTATTTTTTTAGGTCTTCAGCAAGATGTTGACTTGTTTTTCATGATTTTCTTGCATTGCTCTCATTTCTCTTCCCAATTTTTCCTCCACCTCTCTTACTTTATTTTCAGAATCCTTTTTGAGCTTTTCCATGACCTGAGACCATTGCCTATTTTTTTTTTTTGAAGGCTTTGGATGTAGGAGCCTTGACCTTGCTGTCTTCCTCCAATTGTATGCTTTGGTCTTCCTTTGTTTGTATGCTTTGCTCTTTCTCCTCAGAAAAGATGAAAGAAATAACTTTTAACCAGAAAGTAACCTATAATCTTATTTTTTTTCCCCTTTTGGGGCATTTTCTCAGCCAATTACTTGACTTGTGAGGTTTTTGCCAAGTGGAAGGTGTACTTCCCCAGGCTTCAGAGGTTTGTGCAGCTGTTCTCAGAGATATCTCTAGGATCCTGTTAAGTTTTCAGTTCCTCCAAAATGACATAGTCAAGTGAGAGGTATTTATTCCTCTCCTGGCCTGCTCTCTGGTTTGTGAGCAACAAAAGCACTCTTTTCTGCCCTGGAACTGTGAGTAGGATTCCCCCTCCACCGTGGCCACCACCTCTGCCATGCCAGTGCTTTTCCTTAACCCTGGATCGCCTCTCAGGACTGAGCCCCAGACGAGCTGCTCAGTTCCTGTCTGTGCTGCATGGCCCACGCGGGGCTGTGCTGTGCTCTGAGTCTGGTGCAATAGACCCTTCCTGTCTGCCTTCCACATCATATTGTCTTGGGCTGGAAGTCTGTTTCACTGCAATTTTATGGCTTCTGCTGCTCTAAAATTTGTTTACAGTCATTTTTACAGGTATTTTAAGGGGTTTGGAGGGAGAACTAGAGCAGGTCTTGCTTCTACTCTGCTATTTTGGCTCCATTTCTAGGCTCTTTTTTGATCATGGCTTTCTGGTAGTCCAATACTTTTACAATTAACTCTCCTGCATCTATTTTCTAGGTCAGTGGTTTTTCCAATGAGCTATTTCCACATTGTCTTCTGGTTTTTTTTTTCATTCTTTTAGTGCTCTTTTATAATTTCTTGATTTCTCATAGACTCATTGGCTTCTATTTGCTCCATTTTAATTTTTAAAGAACTGTTTTCTTCAGTGAACTTTTGGACCTCCTTTTCCAGTTGGTCCATTGTGTTTTTTAAGGCATTCTCCTCATTAATTTTTTGGACTTCTTTTCCCATTTGGGTTAGTCTATTTTTTAAGGTGTTATTTTCTTCAGTATTTTTTGGGATCTACTTTAGCAAATTGTTGACTCATTTTTCATGCTTTTCTTGCATCACTTTCATTTCTCTTCCCAGTTTTTCCTCTGCTTCTCTTATTTGATTTTCAAAATCCTTTTTGAGCTCTTCCATGGCCTGCAACCAATTTATATTTTTCTTGGAGGTTTTGGATGGAGGAGCTTTGACTTTGTTGTCTTCTTCTGGTTGTGTTTTGATATTCTTTGTAAGAATATCTGGTATATGAAATATAAATATGAAAATATATAAAATGTAACGTAATTATTAGTAACAATTATTATTTATATTTTTTTAATAAAAAAATAAGAAAATGAGGGGGCTAGACTCAGTAGCTTCCCTGGCCCCATCCAGCTCCATACTTATGACGCTATCTATGAATATGTACATAAATAAGTATAACATAAACTAAAGAGAAAAAGAAAGAAGAAAAATGAGGCAAAAGCTTCTAATTTATAATGATATAAAATATATTTTCATATAAATATTCAAAGCAAGATTCTGTAGTCTGAACTTTTTTCTACTGTTTGTCCATCTTCCCAGCCAATTACTTGACACTTCTGTGCTTCCAGTGAGGATGGGGGTGGGTATACTGTCCCAGGCTTCAGGGTTTTTGTATCAACTGCTCCATCATCCCTTTCTGTGAGCCCAGACCTCCAGAAGCAGCCAGTCACTGCTACTGTTGCCATGGGGCTAGAGCCAGGCTGTACCCCTTCCTCACCCAGGTCCGACAGAGTTTTCCCATTTACCTTCTGCTGTCTTTGGCATTTGTGGGTGGAAAAGTCTGGAAACCACCACAGCCTCCAGTGATTCAGTCCCCTGAGGACTGCTCTGGCCCTGTCTGTATTGGCGTGGCCCACACTGGACTGTGCTTCACTCCCAGCCCAGTGTGATATACCCTTGTTGTTGATCCTTCAGGCTGTGTTAAGCTGTAAATTTCACTCTTGTCATTTTGTGGGTTCTGTAGCTGTATAATTTGTTTAGTCGTTTTTTTAAAGGTATTTGGAGGGGTTTGAGGGAGATCTCACGCAAGTCCCTCCTTTTACTCTGCCCTCTTGACTCTGTCCCTCTCAATCCCCTTCTTTTAACATATTCTTGCAAACTTTTAAAGGCTGCAAGATATGAAGGTGATGACCTATAGTAGTAGAAAGTATTTCCTCACTTGGAGTTCCCTAAACGAATGAAATTAGCTGTATTTCCTATCCCTAAATAAAAATAATCTTTAAAAATTCCTCTTACATATTCAAAATTCAACCCATGTTTTCATCCTAGAATTCAATATTGCACACAAGAAGTCATTATCTTTCGTGAAGACTTGGTGAATAAGATGTGCAGAAATTGTGTCCGTTTTCCTAGCAGCAATCTGGATATTCCTCATCACGTAAGTTACCATTCTTTTCTTAACTATATTGTCATGTTGAATTCAATAAAAATTATTTGTACCACAGTTATATAATAGTTAACCTTTTTTCTTTTAATGCTTCTTTGTCACATATTAAACCATAGGTTACTTAGCACTGACTTAAAGAATTATATTTTTTATTGCTATATCTTCAGGTATAAAATGAGAAATTTAAGTATATTCATATTTAAAGCTGCTAGTGTATTTTCAGTTCTTAGAGGACTGTATACTACTTACCAGACATAAGGAGTTTGTGCCTGAGTGTCTTGTTGTCTCTTCAGCAGTGTTTTGATAGTGCTGGTTCCTTTATTCTTTCTATTACTTGTTTCTTACCTGATTTGAAGTAGCTTGATTAAATCAGATTATTCAAGCAAAAAACTGGAGTCCTTTTTTTCTAATATTATACTTTTTCTATTTCTTTTGTAGTTTGTAAAGACTCTCTTATCACAAGGACATCTGACGCCTCTACCACTTTATGTCTGTCCAGTGTATTGGGCGTATGATCATACTTTGAGAGTGTATCCTGTACCTGATCTACTTGTCATTGCAGACAAATATGACCCTTTCACTATTACCAGTACAGACTGTCTTTGCATAAACCCTGTAAGAATTCATTTAACATTATATTATTTGCTACCATTACAAAGATTTTTAAAAATCTTTAACTTTAAAAGTTCAGTTCAGAATGTATCTAATAACAGGAATGGGTTGTTTTGTTATAACACAGAAAGCTGTTAAGTTCACCATCTTTCAGATGTGGCTAGTAAATAATGATATCCACCTCCACATTTGTACAAATGTAGCAGAACTTTCACATGAAAGTCAACGTCCAATCACTGCTATGACTTAGGATTGACAGAAAATGTTTTTTTTAAAACTTCTTATTTGGAAATGATTGTAGGATTTTCAGCACTTTAAAAAAAAAAGTGTTCTCAAACCTTGCAGAGTGCATTTAATTTTTTTAAATTGCCAAAAATCATCTGGAAATAAGTTGGGCAAATAATATCTAGAAAATGAAATATGAGTCAGTCATAGGGCAACATATCAAACTGATTTTCCTCTATAGCACAGAATCTCACAAATGCTTCAGATTTTCTGTGTGTGAAAATTGACTGACTTCAGGGGATTAAAATCTAAGCATTGTCCTTAATGTCAAAGAAATAAGTTAGCAAAATCATTTGTGATTTTGACATGTGTACTTCCCTAAATCTCTGAGATTTTTTTTCTATTACAGATTTTGACGTTTTCTTTCCAGGTCATATGACCAAAAAAAAAAATCATAAATTTTTGTTCAGTTTCCCTTGAAAGAGAATTATAAATGCTTGTCTTTTAAAAAAAATTCTTTTTTTGGTTGCTTATCCCCTAAATAAGTAGCAGTCTTTGAAAAACTTTTCTTGTCTTCAGATTTATTTTTCAGAATGAACATACTATCAAATTAACTTTTTACTAATAGCTGTGCTTTTTTTGTTGTCTTCCCCATTAGAATGGAAACTCCTTAAAGGGATGCTTGCTTGTATCGCCAAAAGTTACAGTGCCTAGCATATAATAAGCATTTAATAAATTCTGTATCTGTTATGTTTTCCCAACAATTAATTCTTCTTCAATGAACCAAATTTTTAAGATGTTCCACATTTTTATTATAGTATAGGGGGAAAAAATCTACTTCATTCATCATAAAGTGTCCCTTCCTTCTTTAGACCTCTTGTACCAGTCAGAAATTTTTGTTCCCGATTACTTCTTTCATTTCATTTAAAATACCAAGTATCTCACTTGCAGAGCTGTTTAATTTCACATAAAATCTGATATTTCCCCTAAATAATGGCCCCTTATCTTTATGCTGACATGAAGTAATATGGATTTTTCTTCACAATGACTACTAGCACAAGCCTATTTGACCTTAAAACTACATCTTTTGCAAATTGAAGCTTGTTGTTATTAATTGAATGTAATGGTGTTTACTTAAATTTTTTTAAGGGCTCTTTCCCAAGAAGTGGATTTTCATTCAAGGTTTTCTATCCTTCTAATAAGATAGTAGAAGACAGGTAAGTGTACTCACAATTCTTTTAACAATTGTTTTAGGCCATCAGCTTTCTTTGGCTTATATAATAGCAATCATTTTAAAACAGAAAAGTAACTTCAATCAAATGATGTATTTCCACCTTTCTGTATGGTGCTGTGGATAGGGCATAGGCCATGGAGTCCAGTGAGAAAACCGAAAAGTTCAGATCCTGCTTCTGACACTAGCCGTGAACACTTTGGGACTGTCACTTAACCCTCCAAAAGCTTCGTTTTCCTCATTTGTGAAATGAAGAGGTTGGACTCAGTGGTTTTTGAGATTCTGTCTAGCTCTAATTAACTATCTGTCAGCTTTTTTAGCTCTGAATTTCACTTTTTGTGATACTTATTACTAAGTACACCTTTTCCATTTTTTCATTAATTCCCTTTATTTTCTTGATGTTTTGTTTCTCAACTCAACCTTCTCTTACTTTCAGTCTTTCTACTTTTCTTTATAAAATCTACATTTCATCCAGTTTCCCTGCTTAACACCACACTCCCAGCTGTCTGCATTCACAGAAACTGTCCTCTGTCTACAGTACCCTACTTCCTCATCTCCACTTCCTGGAATCCTTGTCTTCCTTCAGAGGTCTGCTTAGAAGCTTTTGCCTCATTTTTCTTCTTCCTTTTTCTCTTTAGTTTATATTATATGTATTTGTGTACATATTCATAGTGTCATAAGTATGGAGCTGGAAGGGGCCAGAGAAGCCACTGAGTCTAGCCCCCTCATTTTACAGATAAGGAGATAGAGGTCAAGAGATGAAACTGCTTGCCCAAGGTTCCTCAGAACCCTGGAGCCAGGTCTTCTGGCTCCAAATCCAGTTATCTTTGAACTGTATCACATTGTTCTACACTCTTAGGATGGAGGAGGGCTTTCAGAATGGAACAGAAACTGTTTTGGTTTTGGATCTTCCATACATAGTATCATATGCATAGTCCACATGTAGTGCCTTACAAGTAGTCCTTAATATTTGTTGAGTCAGTCAACATAGTATTTATAAAATTTGTGACAGGTTTTATTTTTCTTGCCTTTTCAGTGAATGAGGGGGGAGGGAGGGAGAGAATGCAGAACTGAAAATAAAATAAAGTTGAATTTTAAAAGAGATTATAAAGAACAGAAATAAATAGAAGAAAAAAGGTATTTATTATCTACTCTGTGCCAGACCCTATGTGCAAAGCACTAGAAATACAAAGAAAGACAAAAAACAGTCGCTTTCTTCAAGAAGTTTCCATCCTAAGAGGAGGAGATGACATATGCACACATATATTCATACAAAATATAGAGAATATGAAAGATGCTTTGAAAGGAAGGCACTTGCAGACCGGGAAAGGCCTCCTGGAGGAGGTGGAGCTTGATCTGTATTTTCCATGATCAGCCTTCTAATCTTCCTCCCACTCACCTCCCCCATTTAGAAAACGAGAAAAACGCACTGAGTCTGGGATTATAAGAATTGGACATCTGGAAGGAAGGAAAACATAGTCAGGATCACACACACAAAAGATAAAGTTTTACTCCATTATTAAACATCTAATTTTATTAAATGAAGTGACTTTTTTCTCTGTTTTTCAGCAAACTTTAAAAGACTTGTGGGATTCTCTAAGAAGAAACCAAATTTACTTGGAATTTTGTTTAATTTAATTTAAAATGCAATAAAAATTATGTTAACCTTTAAAAGGAAATTTTATAGGAGAAAAGCTTTCAAGATGTTCTAATCCAGTATACATTCTTTAAGGGCCTACTATGTCAGGCACTGTAGTAGACTCTGGGGATGAAAATAAGAAAGTCCCTGTTGTCAGCTGATTGGAGAAGACTGCACACAACAGGAAGCTGAAAGGTCACCAGGAAGGGGGGAGTACCATGTTGTTCTGTGGAGTTGAAACCAAGTAGAGCGGCTGTTGGAGAATGGAGTGACCTGGAAAATTCTGTGCCCTTTTATCAACAGTGACAAAATAAAGCATTTTAATTTTATAGTTAAAATTATTAATGCAATGTTTTTCATGAAACATTTGAAATAAGTATACCATTGTATGTCTATAGTGTTAATAGAAACTAAAACCAACCATACTGAAGTCGTTTTAGTGAGTTGTCTTGTATTTTATATTTAAGAATAATAAAGTAATTATTGTTCTTGGTCTAAATTAATGAAACCATTTCTAAGTGGTTTAAATGGATTTGTTGTCTCTGGACAGTATTCATAATTGTACTTTACATATGTGAGCCCATTTAATAGCAAAAAACAAAATTACAGAATAATCCTTTTAAAATTAGTTCCATTTTCTAAAAAAAACCCTGAGATTACCATTTCTTTTAAAGATGTCTTCATTAGTTTCTTTCTCACTTCTATAGTCTTCAGGTCCTTTCTTTATTATTAAAGACATCATACTACTTTTTCCATCTTTTTGAAAAGATACAAGCAGTTTTCCTAAATAAATTAAAATTGGTGTCTTTTAAGGCAGGCAATTAAATAGATTCCACAATGACTGTAAAGAAGCCACTCAAAGGGCCAATAAAATAAACTGGCATGTTCTGCCACTGTTTAAAAAGACTAGCTGAATCAAGTTAAAATATGAGTAACGAAGCACACAGCACAGGCTGGCATCACTATGCTATGCAAGTACTAAATATATAAAAGGACCAGTTTAAATAATCAATCTGTGCGTTTATGTATAATATAGGACTAATCAGCAGAATCAAGGATTGCAAGGGTTTTCCACAAAAAAGTTCTTTAAAGACTAGAAAAACTGGATCAGAGTGAGAGCTCACTTTAAGTCTCTATCTCCTCATATCATGAACTATCTTAATAACAGACTCTAAAATAATAAACATTTAGCCTACCACAATCACTCAAGATATTCATAGCTACCACAACTTAATTCTGAGGGTTTTTCTGGCTAGCCATGAGGGTCTTTTTTTTTTTTTTTTTTAATTAAGCTTCCTCTAATTTATAGCCAATTCCAGATGCATTTGAGTCATTTTCCATGAACCTGGCTCATCTCATTAACTCATTTGGGTCAATCAACATGGATAACAGAACAGAGAAACTGCTGGTACCATAAGCCAGGTAACACAACCTTCAATTCTGAAACATTTCACATCCCCACTGGCAGTAGGATTATCCTTTTCTAATGTCACTTCTGTTACTGTGGACCAGAAACTAGCAGGTTCTGGGGCAGCAGCTATGTATACTCAATACAGGAATGCCAATCTCAATTTTTTAAAATGAACATTTAAAACGTCTTATAGGGATTTACCTCACCATGATTTTTTCAAAAACTTTCCTTCTAAACATAATACTGATTTGATTTGTTCAGTGAATAGGAAGTTTAAGCTTGAGGGAGAGATCCAAACCCTAGTAGGCAATCAGCTTTTCATTTATCACCTGAGATTTATTCTTTGCATTGCCCTACATAGTTAAAGTTGGTTAAATTAGGACAGAGTGCCAAAAGGAAAATAAGCACATTTATGGTCCTAAGCTAAATTTTAACATATAATGCAGCTGACTTCTAGTTAAAAGAATTATAGCAATAAAAGGTATCCAAAGGAAGTATTTAAACTTAGATAGAAATAAAATTTTATAGAATTGGTGAGTCAAATAAGAAATTACAGAAACAATGGGTAATTTCATATGAGAAAATGACAACAAACAGACCATACCAAAGTGTATGGGATTTTAGGGAAAATTTTAATAACATACTTATCACAAAAGTGGTAAGCTGGGCATGTATCTTAAAAAAAAAAACCTATAAAAGGAACAAAAAAATCAAAATAGAAATGATAAAAATCAAAGAAGAGATTAATAAAAATTGAAAGTAATTTTTAAAATATATGGATTGTATTTTAGGACAGGCTATCTCAGGCTAGAAAGGCAAGGGTCTCACCCTCAGTCTTGGGTCTCATCCCGCTAATCAACACATAAGCTTTGACCTGTTCCACTTCCAACCTAAGGCTAGTTTACCCCTCCTAGTAACATTCTGGCCCCTGCTTTAAGGAGCTTATTATACTAACATGAAATTTAGTGCAGATACCTGATCAGCATAGCCCATTGTAGCTCAGAACTTCCAAGCTTAAGAGATGTACTGGGGCAACCAAGTGGCACAGTGAACACAGCACCAGCTCTGGAGTCAGGTCCTAAGTTGAAACAGTCTCAAGACACTAGCTGTGTGACTCTGGACAAGTCACTTAACCCTGTCTCAAAAAAAAGAAAAGAAAGAAAAAGATCCACCAGCATTAGTTTCTTTCAATAGCTGAGATTGCAACAACCACACTGTTTGGGGGCATAAAAAAGATAAAATGACTAATCTGACCAAAAAAAACCCCAAATTGCTAATAAGAAAAGTGATCATTCACAACAAATTTTTATAAAATATTTTGCCCAAGTATGTGCTAGGGGAACTGATAAAATAAATATTTACAAAAAATATAAGACATTAGGGTTAACAGAACAAGAAACAACATACATAAAGGGACTTTCCAATGTGGGAAAAACCAGAACTAGAGAAATTTATAAGTGAATTCAATCAAAGAATATAAAGTATCTGCAAAAATAAGGAAAGATGATCTGAGGTTGTGATACCCGAACTATACAGACATAAAGCAGAAAAAGAAGACTGTAGACTATCTCTAAAGGTTATCATTTTAATGTTTTTTTAAATTTTGAATTCCAAATTCTCTCCCTTCTGCCACTCCCTCACCCTCTGAGAAGACAAGCAATACA
Organism: Potorous gilbertii; assembly: GCA_028658325.1. NCBI lineage: Eukaryota > Metazoa > Chordata > Mammalia > Diprotodontia > Potoroidae > Potorous > Potorous gilbertii. The sequence continues at coordinate 442,344,930 of CM053769.1, read as the reverse complement.
CTGATTACACATGAAATCATACAAAATATTTCCACATCCAATATCAATACAGAAATATTGAATAAAATATTAATAGAGGCCATATATAGCAACATATCAGAAAAACTAAGTGCCAAATTGCACTTATATAGCAGGGAATATCTAGAAAAACTAGAAACAACACTATTATATAAAAAAAATAGAAAATCATATCATTCTATCAATAGATTCAGAAAAAACTTGACAAAATGCAATACCTTTGATGTTAAAACCACTAAAAATTAGAGCAGTAAAAGGATTTTCTTAATGCAATTTCAAACCAAGCAGTTACAAGAGTTATAGCTGAAAGGAACCGGGGTAAAGAGGATGTCCATTGTCATTAGCTAAGTCAACCAGCATTTATTAAGAGCTGAGAGTGTGTGTACCAGGCATTGCATTAAATTCAAAGGATTTTTAAAAAAGGATGGGTCCACTTCCAGGAGCCAAGATGGAGTAAAAAAAAGTCAATCATTCTCACCCTTCTCTACTGACCTTAGGAAGAAAATATTGCCACAGGAAAAACCCTAGAACAGTTAAGCCAGCAGAAAGATTAGGTGTAGCAGTCTTCTAGCCCAGGAAGCTTGGGAACTAATAGGAAAGGCCCATCTCGATCTAGAGAAGGGAAAAACAACATGACAGGGGCCATCCCAGCAAGCCTCAACTCAGCAAACCAGGGGGAGATCCTGGACCCCAGGGTGGTGGAGCAACCAACACCAGAAATCCCATACACACGATCAGCATAGGCAGGGAAACTGGCAGATACCAATTCAGAAAACCACATGAGTTGTCTTTCTCCAGCAGCCAAATCTGGGGCTTTGGCACAACTCCAGGAGGCACAGCTCCAGGCTGGCAGACATTCTCCAGCAGCCAAACATTTGAATGCAAAGCCCAGGTGAGCAGGAGCCAGTGCAAGGTCAGAGTGAACAGGCATTTTCCAGGGGCCAGACTCCCCACTCCGACTCTGAGAACTCCAGTGTTGCAGACCCCAGCTCAGCACCAGGTAAGCTGCCAAACGTTGAGGCACCTGAGGCCCCAGCACACCAAGCCAGTGACCAGGTCATGGGCCCCCAGCACAAGAAGCTTGAATCAGTCGCTCCTGCACTCCAGGAGGAGAGCTGAACTCTAAAAACTAGGAATTAAGCAAATACCATGAACAAAAAGCAGAAACAGACAATGACCACAGATTCTTATTATGAGGACAGGAACGATCAAGGCACAAATTAAGAAGCGGACAACATTGTCAATATACCCACATCTGAAACCTCAAAGGGGAATATGAATTGGTCCCAAGCCCAAAAAGCCTCCTTGGAAAAGCTCAAAAAGAATTTTCAAAATCAAATGAGAGAGGTAGAAGAAAAATTGGGAAAAGAAATGAGAGATATTCAAGTGAGAGTCAACAGCTTGGAAAAGGAAGGACAAAAACTGACTATAGAAAACAAATTCTAAAAAAGTAGAATTGGCCCAATGGAAAATGAGACATTAAATTGAAAATTTTTTGCACAAACAAACCCAATGCAACCAAGATTAGGAGAAAAGCAGAAAACTCGGAAAGAATTTTTGCAACTAGTGTCTGTGATAAAGGCCTCATTTCTAAAATATGTATTATAGAGAACTGAGTCAAATGCACAAGAATACAAGTCATTCCCCAATTGATAAATGGTCAACGGATATGAACAGGCAATTTTCAGAGGCAGAATTAAAGTTATCTATAGTTACATGAAAAAATGCTCGAAATCACTATTGATTAGAGAGAGATAAATCAAAACAACTCTGAGGTACCACATCACACCTATCAGATTGGCTAACATGACAAAACAGGAGGATGATCCATACTGGAGAACATGTGGGAGAGTTGGAACACTAATTCATTGTTGATGGAGTTGTGAACTGATCCAATCATTCTGGAAAGCAATTTGGAACTATACCCAAAGGGCTACAGAAATGTGCATACCCTTTGACCCAGCACTATCACTTCTAGGACTGTATCCCCAAGAGATTATAAAAATGTAAAAGGGTCCCACATATTTATAGCAGCTCTCTGTGGTGGCCAAGGACTGGAAATCAAGGGGATGCCGATCAATAGGGGAGTGGCTGAACAAGTGGTATATGAATGTAATGGAATACTATTGTGCTATAAGAAATGATGAGCAGATGAACTTCAGAAAAATCTGGACTTATATGCAACTGATGCAGAGTACGCAGAAATGAGCAGACTCCGGAGAACATTAAACATAGTAACAGTCAAACTATTCGGTGACTGACCTTGACAGACTTAGCCCTTCTCAGCAATGCCAGGATCTAAGAGAACTCCAAGGCTGATAATGGTAAATGCTATCCATATCCAGACAAAGAACTTTTGAGTCTGAATGCAGATGGAACCACACCATTTACTCTCCTTTTCTTTTGTTGTTTCATTTTGTTTCTTCTTTCTAGTGGTTCCTCCCATTAGTTCTAAGTCATTTACATCATGACTAATATGAAATTGTTTAATATGAATGCATAAGTACAGACTACATCAGATTGCATGCCATCTTAGAGAGGGAGGAAAAGAGGGTAGGGGAGAAAATTCAAAACTCAAAATCTTAAGAAAGTGAATACTAAAACTAAAAATTAATGAATTATTTTTTTTTAAAAAAGGACCAAAACACTATCCTTGTTCACAAGCAGCTCTCATTCTAAGGATGAGATAGCATGCAAAAAAACTGCATATACACATTATATAGAAAATACTCTGAAAGGGAAAGGCTAATTAAAGTCCCTGGTGCAGTATTAGGGGGCACCTGGAAAAAGCTTCCCAGGATAAGTGGAATTTGAACTGACTCTTCAAAGAAGTCAAGCAAACTAAGAGGGATAGGGTGTAGCATTCCAGGCATGGGAGACAAATGAGTGAGTGCACATGCACTAAGGCAAAACATGGATTAGTGTGTATGAAGAACTGCAAGAAGGCCAGTCTACCTGGATCACAGGGTGCATGAATGAGAACAAAGAAAAAGAAGACTGGCAAGGTAGGAAGAAGGCAAGTTATGAAGAGTTTAAGCACTAGCTACAGCAATAAAACAAGAAAAAGAATCTGGAGAAATAAGCATTTGTGAGAAGGAAACAGCACTTTTTATAGATCACATGCACTAATGAATCAACCAAAAATTAACTGAAAGAATAACATCAGTACAGTAGCAGAATATAAAATAAACACAAAATCAGCCTCTCTGGATATTACCTTGAAAATTTAGCATAAAGATAGAAAAATAAATGTTTTCAAAATAACTACACTATATATAAAACATCTGGGAATACAGTTACTATGAAATACACGAAAATACTGAACACAACTGCAAAATATTACTCTGAAACGAAGACTGTCAAAAATTGGAGGGATTCATTGTTCATGGTCATACCAGGGTAAGGTAATAAAAAAGGATACTACTCAAATTAATTATCAGATTCAGAGCCATACCAGAATACCAAAGAGTAGTTTATGGAACTAGAATAAAAAATAACAAAATTCATCTGGTGAAGCAAAAGATCAAGAATCTCAAGGGAAGTCATGAAAAAAGTGGGAAGAAAGAGTAATCACAGAAATTACTTCATACTAGCTATGAAATTTAAAAAAATTGATTGTGGCAAAGACTAAATACTCAATAAAGAATGAATGAAAGACTTATTTAGTACTTACTATGTGCATGGTGCTGGGGATACAAACAGAAAAGTAACATGATCCCTGCTCTCAAGGAGCTCATGTTCTAATTCAGTTTCCCAGAGTGGGCGGTTCCACCTCCTATGGGGAGAGGGTGGCAGTGATGGAACCATCTAGGGGAGCAGTAGTAGTCTCAGGTGCAACTGCAAGGTGCTGAATAAAAATAAGGCAGTGGTAGAAGCATAAGGAAAGAAGAGAAGAAAATTTTGAAAAACCATTCATACAGTACACGTTTAATCTGTTAACAATTAGTCATAGTGATTACATTATTTTCCAAATAAACACACAAAATGCAAGTTATAACTAACCAGTGGTCAAATCCACCAATAGGTATTAACAAGCAAGGTCAGTGTATCTTACATTGTCAGGAAGTCCAGCATTCATCAGCAGGAATATGACTTGTTTATAATACGATTTTATATGTTTACATGCTGAAATATTATGTCATCAAAATTTCAATGCAGGAAAAACCCCACAAATTTACAATAAATTATTAAATTTAAGATGTATTATTTTAAAAAAAATTTTAATGACGTAAATTTTTAAAAATTAAAGGGTTAAAGAAAGTAGATTTCCAGGGGGGTGCTGAATAATATATTTTTTAAAAGGATGTGGTAGATCAAATAAGTTTGGGAACCTCTGGTTCTAACTGAAGAGACAAAACATATGGAAAGTTTTAGTCAGAAAAGTTCTTAGGCTAAAACAGCATAATATCTTATCTTTAAAGTCATTACCCTCAGGGCTATTGAGTTCAGGAACCTGGATTTGCCTCAGTTTCCTCCACTGTAAAGTAGGGGTAATAACAGCACCCGCCTCCCAAAGAAGTTACACTGATCAAGACATATTTGTAAAGTACTTAGTACAGTGACTTGCACAAGTATTGTTGTTAATAACATATAATATAGTACAGTATTATAAAATGCTTATTAATATCTGTTGTTTGTCAAGCTCAGAAGAACAATAGTTATCAATAAAATCCTGAAAATAATATAATTTGTCTGATGTTGGAGACAGTAGTTTCTGAAGAAAGTGACAGTCAAATCTGTGCTTCAGGAATATCACTTTGGTAACTGTGTAGGATAAACTGGAGAGGGAAGAGTTTGAAAGCAAGAACCTTAGTTAGGAGGCTACTGCAACAGGGCAGATAAGAAGGGGTCAACTATACCCATAGCAGTTTGTGGGGCCTTGAGGCAAAACCAGATTGGGCCTCAGTCCAGTTTCCTATTGCTCTAGGAGGCTCATTTTTTGCTGTAGAAGCCCTACAGTCACCTTTCTTCTTCCTCAGGTGTCCATCAAGTTCTACCAGATGACTGAGGAGCAGGTTGTAGGACTCAAGGTAGCTATTTCCTTGTTTGGTGAGAATTGAGTTGGGAACAGTGATGTGGTCCAGATGTCTGAATCCAATGGAAGCAGAGGGGAAGGGAAAGAGAAACAAGTCCTTACTTATTTACTACCCTGTATAAATTGTAAATGCCATCTCCACTTCTCCTGATTTGTATTTTGCCACTGGACCAAATGAGGCTGGTGACTTTACATAGCCCTGCCTCGCTTAAATCTAATTCACCTGGGTAATAGTAATTTAAACGGGAAAAATCTTTCCCTTTCATTAATAGGCCCATGAGACCTGCTTAAATCACATAGAAGCCTAAGTTACACGTAGTGGGAGGAGCTTGCTGAACTGGTGGAACAGGAAGGGTGGAGCAGAGCTGGAAGGAAGTTGATCAGATGAGTCAGAGATGGAAAGGGCACAGGCAGGCTAGCAGAGTTTAGGCTAGGGAGTGTGGGAAGGCTGGGGGTGGGGAGGAACCTTGCTTGAGAATGGCTTTGCCCCTTGCAGTGATAATGTTTATTGACTTCTTGGTTGCTATGACTGATTTGGCTTTCTGGTGTCTGAATAAATGTTTTTTTTTCCTGCCCTATATATGGGAAGTCTGTTACACTTTGTGATCGAGAACTATGCTACCATATTCAATCACCACCAGGGATGTGAATATTGTCTTGGCAATACAACTTGCAAGTTGTGATATCACCTTCCTGATGTTATCAGTCCTCTTGGAGAATGAAGGACAAACAATAATAAGTTGTAACTATCCACATTTTCTTTTTTTAAATAATTTTTTCCCAAAGCAATCTCTTGAACTGTTTTGTAAACATTTGGTGCTACTATCTCATTCCACTCTCCCAACCCCACTCCTTCCTGACCACTTCCCCATAGGACATCTTCTTGGTAATACTTCCCCTATTAGAATGTAAACTCCTTGAGAACAGGGATAATCTTAACATAGTGTTTTGTACATAGTAAGCAGGTATGAATATAATCCACACATAGCCTGGGGGATGAGGAGTGGGGTGGATGGTCTAATTAACTAACTGAACACACTTGAAATAAGAAAAATGTAGATGACACTAAGGGGGGATGACAAAGAAAAATCTCTGATCTCTTTTTTAATGCTTTTTTACAGTATTTTGAAGTTGTTGCATGCCCTCACCTTCCTTACATATGTACTGTCTTCTTCCTCTTCCCACTCCCCTTCTCACCAACACCAAACTTGTTCCCCTTTCCAATGGACAGCCTTATCAACAAGTTTCTCCCAACATTTGGGATGAGGAAAAACCTCAAGCTAATCATTTTTTAAAAACTCCTTTTCTTTCTTCTTCAGCCCTCCCTTCAACCACTTCCCCAAACTGTCCAAGAAGATTGCAGTGACTGTGCTCCTGGCCTAACCAGGAATCAGACCATCTGATACCCTGGGGGTGTTTTCTTCCCAAGGGATGGGAAGACTAAGTGCAATGCCAGGAAACCAAACCAAATGTCCAATGAGGTTTTGAATATTTGGGAAATGTTTTTGTTGTTGTTTTATCTGTGGTTTTTTTTAAACCAGGAAATACTGTGTTCATTTCAAGCTGTGAATAAAAATATAGATCAATGTTTTCCAGTTTAAGAAAATGAAATAATAAGAGTGGTGGATTTGTTAGTGAAAGAGCTAGATGTCTGAGACATTTTGCAGGTTGAGTCAACAAGACTTGTCCAATAATAGGATATTGGAGGTAAAGGGGAATTTAAAAAGTTTTTGCACAAACCTGAAGTAGTAAAAATTAGAGGGACACTATGAGAACAGCTTATACGATAACATTGTAGAGAAAAAGTCACTCTGATCAGCACAGTAATAAATCACTAATGCAAAATAAAGAAGGGTGATGAACTTAAAATGCACAGAAATACATTTTAAGACTTGACCAATGTGGAAATTTGTTTTGGTGAAGCTGGATATTGAGGATCTTAAAGGATGTTGTTTTTTTTTTAATTGGATCAATTTGGAGGTAGGGAAGGAGGTTTGTGGAGGGGCAGATTAATAAAAAAAAATAAGAAAAAAATGAGTGAACTAGATTTTATCTAAGATCCCTTTCTGCTCAGATATTTTGCATTTCCTAAGCTACCAAAGTGACAACAGGCTATCTGCCAGAACTCAGGTGAAATCTGAATCTAGATTGCATTATACTTTCGCATTTTGGGAAAAGCAATAGGATTCCCCTGGCTGCTCTCTAGTATTTCACTATTGTCTAGACGCTGATCTTCCTTGGAAGATGATATCCAACTCCGAAACTGACAGCTCCACGGCAGCCCCTCCCGTCTTCTACCTGGAGAAGGTGGAAGTCAGAACGTTCCTTCCAAGACATTTCCTCTGAGGAGTCGACCCAGAACAGCCACCGCCCCGGGCTTCCTTGCGCCCCTCCTCGGGCCCCATCCCCCTTTTCAGCTTCTTTTTAATGTTGTCTTTTCCCCATTATTTGGTTAAGCGCTCCAGGTCAGGAACCCCATTTCGCCTTTCTTGGTTCCCCCAGGGTGACTCGGTGCCTAGCACGTAGCAGATGCTTAACGTCAGAGGGACCGGCCTGCTACGTGAACGGATGGGGCAAGGCCTCCAAAATGAAACAGACACAGGTATTTTTTTCCCTGCACAAGGGTGACCCTTAGGCTGGCTAAGTTTTCTACACTTTTTTTAAGAACTAAAAAATAGGCGACTTAATGGAGACTCTCAGTAGGTGTCCGGACAGAACCAGCGGCGGAGCAGGGCTCTTAACTTCCGGGCCCGCCAGCCTCAGACTCTGGCTCCCGCCGCTGCTCCGCCCACCTGTCCGTTTGGGCCCGGAAGTCAGCCGTTCCCATGACAACGGCGGCCCCGCGCCCGCGTCCCCCCCCCCCCACCGGTTACCAAGCAGCGGTCTCCCCGGTAACCCCGCTAACCCGTCCCCTCCGCCCGCCGAGCCGGCCTCCGCTGGCCTGCGCCGAGCCCCGCCGGCCCCGCAGGCGAGGGGAGGATTCCTCCCGTTCTCCGACAAACGCCATGGCTTCGGAGAACCCGGCTTCGCTGCTTCAGGACCTGGACCTGAGCGCCGAGGAGGTCCGGAAGCTCACCAGCGCCTTCGCGGACCCGGAGTTCCGGCGGCTCTTCGGCGAGTACGCGGCGGAGCTGTCGGACCCGGAGAACCGCCGCCGCTACGAGGAGGAGATCACCGCGCTGGAGCGGGAGCGCGGCGTGCAGGTGCAGTTCCTGCACCCGGAGCCCGGCCACGTGCTGCGCACCAGCCTCAACGGGGCCCAGCGGTGCTTCGTCAACATCTGCAGCAACCCGCTGCTCGGCCGGCCCGGCAGCCGGCCCGGCAGCGGCGGCCCGCGGGGCTCCTCGCGGGGGCAGCTCTGGTCCCTGCCCTACAGCCTGGCGCCGGGCCGCGAGTACCTGGGCCGCCGGGGCGCCCGCTACAAGGTCTACGACGTCATCTTCCACCCGGACTCGCTGTCGCTGAGCAGGCGCCACGAGCGGTTCCGGAGCATGATAAACTCCACGGCGCTGGAGGCGGTGGAGAAGCAGTTCGGCGTGAAGCTGGACAAGCGCAACGCCAAGACCCTGAAGATCAAGTACAAAGGCACGCCCGAGGCCGCCGTGCTGCGGACGCCGCTCCCCGGGGGCCCCCCGCGGGCGGAGGGGGAGGGGGACGACCCTCTGTCCGCCTTCCCCTGCCCTTACCCCTACCCCGACGCGGCCCAGAGGCCTCCCGCCCCGCAGCCCCAGGGCCCCGAGCCTTCCCGGGAGGAGCCCCCGGCCCCCTCCGTGCCGCGTCACCGCCTAGTGCAGCGACACCACGTGGACCTGCAGGACTACCGCTGCTCCCGGGACTCCTGCCCGAGTACGGTGCCCCGGGAGCTGGTCGTGACCATCGAGCTGCCCCTGCTGCGCTCCGCCGGACAGGCGGTCCTGGAGGTGACCGAGAAACAGCTGTCGCTCGACTCCCGCAAACCCGATTACCGTCTTCGCCTCCCGCTCCCTTACCCGGTAAACGAGAGCCAAGGTAGCGCCCAGTTCAACAAGGCCAAGCGGCAGCTGGTCGTCACCTTGCCCGTGGTGCCCCCGAAGCACAGCACGGAACACCTGAGCCCGCAGGAAGACCAGGGGAAGGAGGAGGAAGAAGAAAACGAGAAAGAGGAGACAGAAAAAGAGGCGGAGGAAAAGGAGGAGGGAGCTGGCCGGGTCTCTGCTTCGGTCCGCGGTCTTCTGAAGCCCGGAGGGGCGGAAGGGGTGGTGGAGCCTTTGGTAGGCGAAGGCCTGCCGGAAACGGATGGCTCTGGGTCCCCGGTTTGTAGGTCCGAGGACCTGGGAAGCCAGTCTGACGAGCTCTTAAAGGATGCCAGGGTGTTCACGGACTGGAGCCGGGAAATCTCTTCAGATGCCCTCATTCCTTTCCAGTCTCAGCCTGAGAATTCCCGGGCTTTGACCGGTGAAGAAATGACGGACCGTCAGGAGGGCACCACGCAGGACCAGGCTCCTGGGGTGGTGACCATTCCACCCGATGCTAAGGGGCTGTCACCTGTTATTAAAGCAAATTCACCACGTTGCACGGATGAAGAGGATCTTTCTTCGGAGACTGTGGCCTTGCCTGAGAGCAGGGATGCAGTGCCAGCCTCCGGGGCACTGAGTTTACCAGGGAATGCAGGTCCGCCGGGTGCTTCAGCGCAGCCATTTATTAGTAAAGAAAATCTATCAAATGGCACCGAAGGAGAGGAGCCTGCTTTGTCTGGAGGCAGTCAGGAGCTACCATCCTCTGGAATACCGAGCTTTGCGGAGAATACAGGTTCACCAGGAGAACCCAAAGAGGAGACAGCTCTTGGAAGTGGAAGCCTTCCAGAGAATACAAATAAACTTCAACCTAGAGAAACAGTTAACATTTCAGAGACTAATGGAGGGAAACTCTTGTGCCCTCCTTTGCATTGTAATCAAGATGAAAAATCTCTCACTTTGTTAATCCAAGTACCTCAAGTCCAGCCACAAAGCCTTCAGAGTGATTTGAGTCCTCACCGTTACAAACTTAGCTTCTCCACACAAGATTTTGTTTCTTATTCATTCATTTTGCAGTTTGCTCCTGAAAATAAGTTGAGCACCAAAGAAGGGAAAGTTAATATTTCTTCCTTCAACACAGTCATAGAATTGGCCAAATCTCCAGAGAGTTATGGGCACTGGAAGAAATGGTATTTTGGTTTGAGCAACAGTTGTTTGCAGGTAGTAGTTCTCCTTTCTACTTTATAACTTTTAAAATAAACCCATTTTTCAAAATTAGCATGCATTCCCATTGTACCATAAGTGCATTCTGAAATATTTTTTAGTGATGTAGAGTCAAATCTGTAAAATACAAATTATGGGGGATGTAAAATACAAATTTTTGGTGGTTTACGTAGTTTATTTAACTGTCTATCCAGCATGAACAAAAACTGAACTAAACAGAGAGCTGAAAGCAAAGAATATATCCCCTAAAGCAGGAGGGGGAAAATGGAATTATTTTGTTTGAGTTTCATTGTACCCAGTTTCCCAGTTTTTGAAACTCATCTTCAGGGTTAATTAAGGGCAAAGGATTCTAGTTTTTTAAGCATAAACCTTCTAGTTTGGAATATTTGAACCTTAGATGTTAAGTACATAAATGACTTTTTTCTGGAGATAAGTTAACTGTCCTTGGTTGTTCTTAGACCATTTTTTTCCCAAAAGGATCAATCTTGAATTGCATGTGAATTGGATTTAAGACTATTGTTACAATTCAGTCATCCCACTTCTACTTCCCCAATTTTTAAAGTCATTTGCCTCACTCTCTTCTGGAATCATAGAATTTATAAATCTAGTCCAGGGCCTTCAGTTTACAAATGAGGAAACAGAGGCCCAGGGAAGTTCTGATTTGCCTTTGTCCAAGGTAATTAATATAGATTAGTAACCAACAGTGGGGTTCAAAGTCAGGTCATCTGCTGCCAAGCAGTTCATTGTAAAGGCTCTAGAGAAAGCCCCCAGAATGTCAGGTGGACCTCCTGGGGAAGGTTGTCAAGAGAACATGGAGAAGAAGCGTACAGGAGGATATGAGTTGTAATCTGTGCCTTAGGAGAGGGAGCCTAGGTTGAGGTCAGAAGTCCATCAAAGTATCAAAAAAAAAAAAAGGTCCACTTCATAGGATTTCTGTGAGCATCAAATGAAATAAAATATATAAAACATCTGGCCTACATTTATATCAAACTTTTAAGGTTTGCATTTATTGCTGACTGGGGGATTTAGGTGAAGCTTTGTGAGGAGATAGCATTTGAATTGGATTTTAAAGGATGAACAGGAATTCAGAAAAAAAAAGGGAAAGGAAGGACATTTCATACATGAAGGAATAAAGGCATGGAAGTGGTTGAATGGCCCAGAAAGTAGTCTAGTCCAACTTGATAATGATGGAGAATAATGCAGGAACATCTGGAAAATGGAGTGGTGCCATATTATGGAGGTCCTTAAGAGAGCATAATGTAATGGATTTGGAGTCACTAGAGAGCTGTCTTCTACATTTAAATTAGTCTGTGACAAGGGGTGTGCCTCTAGATGTCAGTTGAAAAAGACTCATGGGATCTAATGTTTGTAAAAGCACTTTGTGACCTTGAAAATCACCATCTGTATGTGAACTTTCACTAACTTTATTTGATAGACAAGTAGAAAGCTACTGTATGTTTTTGAGTCAAGGAGTAACATGACTAGATCTGTGCATTAGAGATAGGTTGTTCTGATATCTCTATGAAAGAGTAATAAAAATTGGGGAAGTAGAAGTGGGATGACTGAATTGTAACAATAGTCTAGACTGGTGATAATGAGGACCTGTCTATATTAGGGTAGTGGCGGTGGGAATGAAAAAGGATAATAAGGGAATAAAAATATATTGAGGACTACAGCAGAACTTAGTAAATGTTGGATAGGAGAGTTGAATGGGGTATGTGTGAATAACCTCAAATAAGGGGTTAGATAAGGGAAAAAGTTGAATCATGGAACACTGGGAAGATAGTGGTGCCATGGAGATAGTGAAGTTAGGAGGACAAGCAGGTTTGGGAAAAGATAATTCAGTTCTAGACATGTTGAGTTTCATATGGCAGTGACACATTCAGGTAGTGATTTAAGTGGATTAGGTGGGTCTGGAGGGGAGAAAACAGAAGGGGCATACTACATGAATAGAAAAGGGTATAGAAAGGAGAACAAAGGCTGTCACCTACAGGCCTGAGAATTTGCCTTTGATACTTGAAAAAAGTGTAGAATGTATCATTAAACAAGTGGTTGAAGAACACAGAGAAAAGACCTTGACAGACTAAACTCATTGTCTTTCTTGACAGGATTACTGAACTAGTTGAAAAAGTAAAGTTTACTTAGAATTTAACAAAACTTTTGATACTATTTTTATGGAGAAAATGTGGAGATATGGATTATGTAATACAATCAAATAACTTTGATTATTGAGTGGCTTGCTTTGAATAGTTGAGATGTTAATGATTCAATATCTGGATTAGTGTTTGTGGGAAGGAAGTAAAATAAAAAGCTGGGGAAGGTCGGAAAGGACTTTTCCCAGGATAAACTCTTCACCTGAAATCTCATCATCTTGGAGATTGATTTAGCTTTGATACTTAACACTCTCAGTTAATAACGATAATAGCTAACATTTATAGCCTTACTGTATGCTAAGCCCTGTGCTAAACTCCTTACAATTATTAGCTCATTTTTCTGTTTTTAAATTTAGTATTTTATTTTCCCCTAATTGCTTTTAAAAACAATTTTCAATTATTAGCATCTTTGAACTTGACAACAACCCTTCAAGGTAGGTGCAAGTATTCCCATTTTACAGATAAGAAAACTGAGGCAAGCCCAGGTTAAGTGATTTCCCACAGCTAGTAAGTGTCTGAAACTGGATTTGAACTGAGGTCTCCTTGACTCCAGACCTAAGGATCAGTCCACTAGCTGCCAGTTGTCTCTCCCTTCTGATTGGAGGACTTGAGGGCAGTCCCTCCCAAGGCCATTACAGAGGTCTCAAACTTTTCCAGCTTACTTCATTTACCATCTGTTGCTCTGTTACCTTACTTGGTTTCCACTCTCCTTTTTCAACCTTCTTTTTTGATTTGTCTTTCTTCATTAGATTGTAAGCTCTTAGAAGGAAGGGACGGTTTTTCTTTTTCCTGAAGTATTGGTCTGACCTGTCAGCCTCTCCCCCACAGTGAATAACTCTAGTGACTCCCTGTTATTTCCAGGACTACATAAAAAATCTTCAGTTTAGAGGCATTTAAAGTTCTTCATAACCTGGCCCCTTCAAAAAATCAGTAGTTGTTTTTAAGTGCCTCCTATGTTCCAGGCAATTGTTGTTGAGGCATTTCAGGTGTCTGACTCTCTGTGCCCCTATTTGAGGTTTTCTTGGAAGAGATACTAAAGTGGTTTGCCATTTCCTTCTGGCTCATTTTACAGTTGAGGAATTGAGGCAAACAGGGTTAAGTGACTACACAGCTAGGAAGTGTCTGAGGTCAGATCTGAATTCAAATCCTCCTGACTCCAAGCCTGGTGCTGTATCCGCTTGGACACCTAGATGCCTTGGCAGATAGCTAATGGAGGTGGTTGGATCAAAGGAGGATTGGTTAAAGAGAGGATATTGGGAGATGATATCTGAATGATGATTGGAGAAGACGCAGGGAGAAGACCCTGGATTAAAACCTAGACCCCTACTGAATAATCCTTTCTCTTTTTTATTCCTTGTTATAAGGGATGACCCTCTGGAAGAAGGAGAGAGACAGCTATATTGAGAATTTTATATGCTGCAAAAAGAAAATTTATTTTTTAAAACTATACATTTTTAAGTTGCCCTCCAACTCTGAATCTCAAATTTGTGTCTTCTTGAACTTTTAGGTACGGGTGTTTCAAGTGTAACAGGACAATAACAGCTAACATTTTAGGTAATACTTTTAAAGTTTGCAAAGTACTTAATTTGTATTGCTTCATTTTATCTTCATAACAGTTCTGGGAGGTAAGTGCATTTATTATCCTTATTTTACAGATGAGGAACCTAAGGTAAACAAGTTAAATGATGGTTCATGTATAACCCTAAAGGAACTTAAACACAATGTCACTTTTCTTTTTTTCAGGAAAGGTTTTTTGTCATCGAAGAAAATGTTGATGAATTTCTTGAAGGCATCTTGAATTTCAATAAGTCAGCCCCCCAAACCCAGCCATTAATTGAAGTACTTGAAGTTAGTGATAAGAAGACCCAAATTCAGTTAAAGGTAAAATTTTGGTGAACTCTGTAGAAGAGAGATTTGTGAAATATTTAAAGTGTGACAATCCCACTCTTGCCCTTTTAGTGTCTTTTAATGTCTTTTAAATTTTAAATTTTTTTAGTGTCTTTTAAATCATCATTTAAACAATAACGAAACACATGAAAATTACACTTCAATTTCACTTAAAAGAAAAATGCATTGTCCTTGATGCTATAACTATAAAATAATGCTATCTGGAGATGGCCCTGAGGCAGCGGGAGACCAGATTGAAGGACAAACTACAACAATACTGTCTACATCTTATCTTCTAATCCTGGAACTGAATTAATTTGAAACATGTACTACTAAGTTGTACAGTTCTTCAGTTATTTTAATAATTATTTATTAATACTTATTTTGTGAGAAACTTGCTAGCATAGAGAACCTGTAGATACTTAATAAATGCTTGTTGATTGACTGCTGATCTTGAAGTGGAAAATATTCATGAGTTTCATACAACTTAAGCCTTTCTAAAGAATTTCGCACTGGTGTACATTAAAAGCTAGAACTTGACCTAGAATTTAGGTTCCTAGGTCATAGAATTTTGGAATTTAAAGAGACATTTGATTATCTAGTATAATTCCTTTAATTTGCCAATTAAGAAACTGAGACACAGGAGTAGAAAGTCCTATACAGTAAATTAGTGTTAGGCCCCAAACTAGGGCTCTTAACTTTCAGTCCAGTTTCTTATTCCACTCTATACTATGTTGACTCCCAATGTTAAGAAACAATTAAATAGAGTATCTTCTGATAGTTTTCTCCAGGGAAAACACTTCATTTATGACAGGTGATAAACAAGTTTCTTATAATAATCCACAAATTATATTATAATTTACATGTATGTCAGTTTGCAAAGAACTTTACATATATTTTCTCATTTAAACCTCAGAACACCATTGTGAGATGGGGGCTACAGTTATCTCCATTTTACTGAAGAGGAAAACTGTGGCTAGGAGAGATTAAATGGGTTTCCTTCCCAGTGAATGGGAGAGGCAGGACTTTGCACATGCTATGTAAACCCATTCTAGCTATTCTTACCAGGGAGACCAGGAGAGAAGGTGATGTGTTTAACTGATGCTAAACAAATTTAATCAAAATCCTATGATCTCCACACAGATCTTAATACTTAGTTTGATGGGCTTTCATGCCCAAAACAAAGATAATTAAACTTTTTTTAATCAATATTTTTATTTTTTCCCAATTACATGTAAAAATCATTTTCAATATTCATTTTTGTAAAATTTTGAGCTCCAAATTTTTCTCCCTGCCCTCTCCCCAACCTAGCAAGCAATTAGATATAGGTTATATGTGTACAGTAATGTTAAGTATATGTCCACATTAGTCATTGTTGTGAAAGATGGATTGAAATAAAAGGGACAAACCACAAGAAAGAAAAAAAAGTCAGGATAGCATGCTTTGATCTGCATTCAGACTCCATAGTTCTTTCTCTGAATGTGGTTATCATTTTCCATCTTGAGTCTTTTGAAATTGTCTTGGATTGTTGTATTGCTGAGAAGAGCTAAGTCTAAAAGATAATTAAACTTAAATTTTCTAAGCTTTCTTTCTCTTTCCTTTCTAGATTTTGTTATTAGAGTTAATACTATCTCGACTTTTTATTATACCAAGCTTTAGCTTTTCGGTCAGGGTAGCTTTCATTTTGGTCATATATTCTAATAAAATACAATAAACATGCCTGCCACATATAGACCCTGGAAGGGAAACAAAGTTTGGACAAGACATTCCTTTTATATTCTAGTATTATTCCTTCTAGAATTTCTGTCCCCTCAGGTTTATGATGTACTTATTTCCTTGCTCTTCCACTTCCTTTCTTGGGCTTCCAAACCTACAGAATTTTTCAGTCACCTCTCTCAACCTTAATATCACTGATGATGAGCTGTGGAAAGTCTCTGTCCCTTTTCCTTTGCTGTTTGAATGGCAAAGAGCCTTCCCTATTTGTCCTTGAAAAATTATTCCTCTGGTCCTTAGGCTTTCTTTCACTAGAGATCTCAATGCCTCCAGGTTCTGAAATCTTTCTCTTACATTGACCTGGGATCTCTCTCCTGAATGGTTTGCCTGGAGTAAATGCATTAGTCTGGCATAAAGAATAAAGACATTCTAATAGCAAAGTGTTGGCTTCTTCAGCTTTTTCTCTTAACTGACTTAGCTATAATGATTTCTTCTCTTCTTCAGAGAGCTTGTGATCTAGGAGGAAGAGATGTTGCCTTAAGGATTCTAGCTGCCCTAAGCTTCAAGCCCCCTATAAGGTTCCCAAAGTGGATTCTCCTCACCTTAGCCCAAGCTTTCCTAAATACCTCAACTCCCCACCCCAATCCAGTTGTAAATCTGTTTCTTATTCCTAACTTGTCAGCAGGACTGAGATGACAGACAACTTCCAGAGTCAGTAGGTGACTGACATCTTTCTCTGTTCCAGCATACTTTCCTATAACCAGGTTGCTGAATTATGTCTCCCTTTAGGGTAGTAATTTATTAAAATCCTGCTCAAATACAGGTTCACAACAACAAAATGCCATCTAGATATAAAGAAAAAATAACAGACCACTCCTCACCAAATAAGGTTGACAGTACCAATGAGGTCTTGAATAAGTAGGCTGGACATTGTGAAATGAAAGTAATCAGTTAGACAATTGTTATATTTTACTATTTTTGTTTTCAGTATTAGACAGTTAAACCATTTGGTGATTGTTTAGTGCCTATTTCAAGAATTATGAATGAAATCTTATGTTTGTTGATTTGGCCTCTGGTTAACCACAGAAAAATGGAATAACATTTTAGTTGGAATACTGCAACTCTTTAACTCATCTATGAGTTATGTCTGCTGTCACTTCTAATATTTGTTACAAGTATTTTTGATGTTGCAAAATTATATCATAACGGTTCCAAAAAAGAAAGAGAAGTGGTTGAGGTGAATGAGGCTGGTAACCTGAGCTAGCTTTATCTTTCATTCGTTGAGCTCAGGACATGTCAGATATTTCTGTAAATTATCTGAGAGAGAGCCAGAAATATCCCTCAGACAGCATGCAGTTGGAAGCACAAAAGGTAACATGGATTGTTGGTTTCTTTTTATTGTGACAAATAGACTTCAGAGAAATAATATTTGCCACATGGCCACCAGAAAAAATATGTAAACATGGCCAAAAGAAAATGGGTACAGGTAAGGATTCTGGGTTCTAAGTCCATAGGCATTTCCAGAATGATGATAGAATTTTCATCTATTCCCAGAGGAAGAAACTTTTAGAAGACATATAGGAAAGTGCCTCTAAAGGTTGTTTCATCCAGGTTTCTAAAAACAAAAACACTAACTCATCAAGGCCAAGGGTCAAAGAATGTAAGTGCAACATTATGAGGGCTTAGAGATATTGATCTTACATTTGGAAATAATACTAGGGGGCAGGTTCTAGGAAAGTTTCAAGATTTTACTTATCTTGGAATTGGTGCGACCAAAATCTACCTCATGCTAGAATTCTGGGTATCTTTTTAGGATCCAAACCAAATTAGAAATGTATGTATTAAAGCTTGAGTTGCTTGTGCTTTAATTCATCTCACATTAGATGTTTCTTGTATTTTTCTTGCTTTCTTTTTTCTTAAATTCTTAATAAAATTAACTAACCTCTTTAAAAATGTTTAAGTGAAGTCATATAAGTAAACTATTCCCTATACTGAAGCACTTGGTGTATCTATTCTTTTTTTCATCATTACAACTTCCAAAAAAAAGGGAAGAAATAGGAAGATGTTTGTTTTTGTCTTTGTGTGCTCCCTTGGGTATTGTATCAGCAAGAGAATTCAAGGAAAGTCCCCAGCACATTAGCATACCCCTTACTGCAAAGTTATGAGAAGACATAGAAGCAGCAAGGCATGATGGGTTGGCATCTTCATAGTTGGAGGCAATTAGATTACACATCTAATAGAGAAATTTAACTTACTACCAATCCAGGTCAAAATCTTCTGATTTCTTTAACATACAGAATTTATAGTAATGAATGTATTCTTTTAGAGATGATGACATGTTTTAATATTTAGTCATTTTAACAAAGCCCTACCATTTAATTTTTTTGTTTCAAAAAGCAATTCATTTATTTCTCTTGACAGTCAGAAGAAGTAGATGGCCAAGATCAGCTTAATGAAAAGGAACAAAGATTTAATATAAGCCATCTGACTGAAAAAGAAAATATACTTGGAACAAATATAAAAAACAGTAACAATACAACTGATGTTGAAAAAGAACATACAAAAGGAAACACCAAACCTCCTGATCCTTATACAGCGGATAGAGCACTAAAAAAGAGCAGTTGCGGGTTAGCCACATGCCTGCAACATGAACCTCCTAGTGCTTCTACAAAGGTTACTGAAAAATCTCAACAATCTGACTCAGAGTCCACACTGGTTTTCACAAAAGAAAAAATTACTGTTTATTCAAATGATGAAAAACAAACTATAAAACAACCAGCATTGATAGAAGAGAAAGAACTGGATGAAGATCACGTACTTCAAAGTATAAAAGAAACCGATATGAAGGATGGAAGTGTACAGATTATTAAAGAACATGTGACTAATTGTGCATTCACTTTTCAAAACTCTTTGTTATATGACTTGGATTAATTTGGAGATTTTATTAGATTCAAGTCAAACTCAAATTCAGTTAAAATCATTAGAATTTTGTGTTCGTGTAACAATTAGCTCATGTCTAAATTCACATCAAATTCAAGGTCTGGCAGAAACCAGTAAATAGTAAATAATTTATCTGATTACTTTCAGAGATTAAAATTTTAAACTAATTATATACCTGAGCAGTTCAAACCTTTAGCTACATCATATTACTTTTTCAATTAATATTTTATACTGATAAACAAAGGAAATGGATTTACCAATTCTTTTTTCTAAATTATTGTTTTCTGAATTCTAAAAGTAAAGTTTAACAATGTATATTTTTTCCTCTTATTGTACCAATTGACCATTTTGTCTTGAAGTACTCATAAAATTGGAATGTTTGTTCTTCATTAAAGAATTCTCAAGAATACTTAGGGCAGAATGCTAAAACTGTGATGTTTTAAACCAGATTTTATCTAATTATTCTAGACTTGCATTATATATTCCATAATTTTGTTCTAGAAGTATAGAAGGGATAAAAAGAACCCCTAATTATAAAAAATTCATTTTGCATTTTCCTATTTAATAATTTCATTTTTTCATGCTTCCTGAAACAGGAAAAAAGTCAGAAATGAAAAGAGAATTTAATCCCCTGCGGTGGTTAAAAGGACAAGGAAAATTTTCACCAAACATAATTAATTCACATGAGTCTCAGAAGCATGGGACCCTCTCAGTAAAAAATTAATGTTACAACAAAAGTTAGAAAGGAAAGCATTTGCTGGTTAACCCCAGTCCAGAAGTGAATCTACTTTTTGGACTAACCTTTAGTGGTTGACCCTTTGAGTAACTGAAATCCCAGAAAACCAATCTGGGCTACTTAAAACATTTTTGAGTAAGAATTCTAGGCCAGATCTGAAATAGCTGGTGTGATCTCTATGAGTGATGAGGTGTGGGATGAGAGGCAAAGTTTCTCCTCAACTGAATGGAATGTGGTAACACTGAAAATCCATGTAATTTATTTAATATTGCTAGCATTTTATCTGTAAAGAATCTGTAATTTTTTAATTCAACTGCAGTTGTATAAGATTGAAACTTTCTACTAACTACTCTGTATATGAATATTTTAAGTAAGCTTCTCTTTCCTAGTCTTTGTAATTTGTCTTTTTAAAAAATGTAATTCCAGTTTTGAAAAACCAACAGAGTAAATGTTTCCTTGAACAAATGTCAGTACTGTTATCGCATAGCTTTATGATCAAATTTAAGTTTCCATTAAAATCTTTTTTTACTTTTACTTTTCTGTGGTTGGGTAATTTGAAAGCTAAATGTTTTCTTCTGAAAGGTGACTAATTCATTGGTACTCTTGTTGGGGAGAGGCATTATTTGAAATTTAGAATTATTAAATTACACATTCTTAGTAGCTAACAATTCAAACTCACATGTACATGCTCATTTGAGCTTCACAACCACCCTAAGAGGTAGGTAATATACTTTTTTCTCATTTTACAGGAGAGGATATTGAGGCTCAGAGAGGTTAGGTGTACTCAGGCCACACACATCCAGGTCCTCTGATTCCAAGTCTAGTATTCTAGCACTCCCATGTTTTCTAAATAACTAATTAACATCAGATTTTTAAAATAAGATCTTTCAAAAAATATTTGTCAACTAAATTTTGGCACTGGGATTATAATAAAACTGACCTAAAATGGTAAAGGATTTTTATATGCAAAAATGTGGATTTTTATTTTGGCAGTATTAAAAACAAACCCCAGGTATTTCTACACTGATGTAGAATTATTTAAGCTTTGCACATCAAATACATACCCAAAGAAAGGATGTTCTGTGAAGCAGGTCTTCATCTAACATTAGGTACAGTTATCTGCCATTCTAAAAATTACTGTTCTTGAAAAGGTTATTTAATAAATACCTTAATAAATACCACATGTTTGAATTATAAAGCCAGTGAAGTAGTGCCCAGCAATAATTTGTTATTTTCTTATAATTAAAAAAATGAATTTCAGTATTTAAAAGATGTTTTCAAAGTGGAAAAAATATGCAAAGATCCAGATAAATTTGTAATAAGATGAATTTTAATAACATGTTCTCTATTCCTCAGCCCTTCCAATTTTCAATGAATGTTACCTTTTGCAGCTGGGATTTTAAAAAAGATTACTATTTTTTTTCAACACTTTTGACAAGAATGTTTATTTGTATTAAAGCAGAAACCAGTTCCTAAATCATTTTATACAGTTTGGTGTCCTTTAGACCAATACGATCCAAATTTTAAAAACTTTCATTTTTATTGGTGCAGTTTTCACTGCAGTCTTCTATAACTTTTACAGAGTTCATGGTCCCTAATATCTCCCCACCCTCCATTTTTCCCATGTGGAAGGAGAGGAGTCATAGCATACTTCTTAACGATACTTAGAGTCTTAGGAAACAGATACTGTTTGTTTTTGTTCAAGAGTAATTCAATTTGGGCACTCTGGGTGGAGGGTCTACAGGGATCCTTGTGGTGCATACCACAGTCTCCAGCGTGATAAATCCTAGGAATTTCAGGAACCATGACTTTCCAGAAACTTTTAAGACAAGTTGTAGTCAAATACTGAAGAGTCCAGTCCCAGTTGTAGTCGTCGTAGGTGCAGAAGGTGTCCGTACACTCCATCAGTCTGTGGTACGTGTCTCGAGTCAGCACGAGGCCCATGTTGTGCTCCGTGGACTTCCAAGTCTTCACCTCCACCTTGTCCGCTTTGCCCACGAAACTCCGGCTGACGGAATAGGCGCCCAGGGAGAGCACGTCACACTCGGGGCACTCCTGCAGCTTCAGCTTCCACATCTTTCTGAGCACGTGGAAGAAGTCGGGGGCCAGGTAATGGTCCTCCTCCAGGAACACCATCAGGCCGGCGTAGTCCCGGAGAATCTTGACCCTCTCCCACACGAAGTGCAGCTTCCACCACCAGTGGTGCTTGGTCTGCGAGAACTTGGCCTCCCGGTAATGGCCGAAGGAGTCCGGGTACTCCGCGTTGATGCAGCCCATCTTCAGGGCCGCCTTCTTCTGCAGGTCTCGGGGGCAATCTTTGGGGTCGTTGCCGGGGAACTCGTTCGGGTACAGCTGGATGCTGAAGGGGAAGAAGACCTGCAGCACCGGGCAGAAATCGACCCCGGCGATCAGCTGGTTGATCTCGGCCGACCAGAAATCGTGGCTGAAGATGACCAGGAGGCTCCCGATGCCTTGCACCCTGCGAAGCGAGTCCAGCAGCAGCTTGAGGTAGTCGGGCCGGTTGTGCACCTGGACCACCAGCACCAGCTCGGGCTCCAGCGGCGCCGGGCCTGCGGCGGCGCCTCCTCCCCCGCCGCCGGCCTTGTCGCCGCCGGCGGCCGCCGCTCCCGCTCCCGCTCCCGCGGGCGCCGCGTTTCTCAGCGTCTGGTCAAAGTTCACCTGGTACACCAGCGACCGGTAGACCAGCGTCATGTTGTCCACCTCGGGCGGCGGGGCGGCCGTGCCGTTGGGGAACCTGCGGAGGTCGCCGGGGCCTGCGGCTCGCGCCGGGGCGGGCGCCGAGCCGGCGAAGGCCTCATTCTTCCGCTGCCGCCCGTTGCTGTTCCAGAAGACGAATCCGCAGGCGGCCACCACCAGCGTCAGAATCAGCACCTTCCGCTTGTAGATGCGGAACCTCATGGTCTCTGGGGCCGCGGTCGGGGAGGAGGGAGCGGGCTAGCTAGCGGCGTCCGGCCGCGCGGAGCCTTGGCTTCGGCAGGCGCGCTAGACCGCCGCGGTCCCCGCCCGTAGCAGCAGCCAAGCCCCCGCAGTCCCCCGGGCTAACTCATCCCTGGCCCGGCGGGAAGTGGGGGCTGGGGCCGTCCCGAGGCCGTTGGGCAGCGGAGCCGCGGCGGTTCTCAGCGGCCGCACGCCGCCCTGGCGCGGCCCATTCTCCTCTCCAGCGGTAGCGGCAGCGGCAGCGGCAGCGGCAGCGGTAACGGCAGCGGCAGCTTCCCGGCCGCTAGGAGACCCGGCTCTCGGTGCTCCGCGCTGTCGCCATGCAGCACCCAGGGTCCGCAGGGAGCGTGCCGCAGCTTCAGTGCCCTCGCCCCGCTCTCCTCCCCGAGCCCGAGCCAGCCTGTCCCCCTTCCGCGCTCATCGTCGCGCAGCCCCCTCTCCTCGCCGCCAGCGGAGCCACGCAGGTGGCAGCCGGCTCCCAGCTTAGGCGGCGTAGATTGTGACACGGCAGGCAAACGTCCCTGCCCTCCATCTCACACCCCGCCTTCCCTCCCTCTGGTTGGTGCCTCTCGGTCACGTCCCGGGGCGCTCCAGCAAGGCCTCCGGTAGCTCATTGGGCGGGGACCCGTCACTCCGTTCCCGTAGTCCCTCCCCTTCCCGTCAGGCGCGGGGGCGGGAGTTGGGGCAGGTGCCTCGGGAGTGTTCGCATCGGGGCCAGCCTGACGGGGCGTCCGTCCGTTTCAGGTGGCCCTGCTCTGCTCGGGGAGCCCAGCGGAGGGGGTGACGGAGCCCCAGTCTAGAGGCCTCCTCGAGCCGGTCGCGGACCTTTTGCAGGAACGACACGTCATCCTTGAAAGCCTAGCTTGTGAGGAACAGGAAACGTGTATGAGCGCGGTAGGAACGTGGCATCTCCGGACTTCGGAAACCCCAGGGAGGAGAACGGGGAGCACCCAGCCCCTGGCTCTGTTGGCTGGGGACCAAATGAGATGAAGATACGTCTCCAGCGTCTGGGCTTTTTTCTCGCTTTAAAAGTTCAAGTCAGATGTCTTATGAGTCAGAGGACATGGATTTGACTCGACCACTAATTAGAGTTTTCGTTTTCCAGTTTGTGCCTTGCGCAGAATAGGTCCTGAATGTTCTTATCGCATGTTTGTGGTCTTAGGCAAGCTCATTTCTTCATCAGCTCCAAATCTTGGATCCTGTGACGTCCTGGTGTAACTTACGCAAGCACAGTGTTACAGTTTAACCCACACCCAGGCTGTCAGGGGAGTTCCCTGAGGACAAAGACATCACTTCAACCCCACACCCCTCTCCCGCAAGTTGAAGGAGACTCCTTACGAGAGGAAACTTAATAATGTTAAGTGACTTGATCCTCCCAGCTCTGTTGTTATCCCCCTTCTACAAAAGAAGAAATGAGACTCTAAGTGACTTGCTTAGTGTCAGCTACTAAATTAGAGGCCGTATGGAAAGATTTAGATTCAGACTCCAGAGCTCTAACTTCTATACCACCGGTGTCTCAAAAAGATACTTTAATGAAATATGATGAACAGCAGAGGGAAATTGGGTAGTACCCCTAATCTATCTTGCAAAATGGCTTTTTTTAATGAAAAACAATTAGCTTCTCCAAGGAAGTCAGAAACTTTCTGAAGAAATGTAAACATGCAAAGAAGTCAAACAAATTAAAATATTTCTAAAGGTAATCAAAATCGAATGCAATGAAGGTATAAAAAACAAATCAGTTAACTGTAAGGAGGTGATTAAGAATGTTGGAGCTTCTGAGGTATATCTTATATCTCACCATCTGGTATAATAATATAATAGAGGTGAACCTAATAACAAAGGTTTGGAATTTGAAAAAAGAACTCCTTGGAAAGGAAAAGGACAAACTGGGCCTCTGACAGCTGATGGGAAGAGGTGGTGGAAAAGTAAAATATTTGAGGAGGTGGGGAAGGGAAAGAGGAATAGAAAAGTCTTATCAAGATCTTCCTTAGACTCTTCTCTCAGACTACTAGAGCTCCTCTAGATCTTTCCCAGGGTCGCTTTTTATATAAATTCCATCTTGCCTCCATGATGTCACTCAGAGTTAATCCAGCTCTGACTTGGTCTAGCTGAGATTCTATCGGACTTGCTTGTCAATACAAGCATCACGAATGGTGAGGCTTCTTAAGAGTCAACCCAAAATAAACTTCGTTTTACTTTGGCTGGAAGAAGTCTTGAGTCAAATTCCTTCAGTGTGTAGACATTTTGGGGGTCCTGAGCATCCCAAACTTCATATGGTTTACAGACCTCAACATAAATGATATTTAATCTTTGATTAGGCACTAGCAGTGGGTGAAATTCTTGCAGAAGGTAGAATTTGAGCTGAGCCTTGAAGGAAGGCAAGAAGTGGAGATGAAGACGGAGAACATTCCACCTATGATGTCAGCCTAATAAAAGCCTTGCAGTTCAAAGGTGGAATTATAAGGACAGTAAAGTGTAAGACTGGAAAGGTGGGAAGGGGGAAGGTTGAAAAGGTCTTTAAAAGCCAAATAGATGTTTTTATATTTGGTCCTGAAGGTATTAGGACATTTACTAGAATAACAATGGAGAATTCTTCACCCTAGGATTATACACTTCTGGGAACATAGCATCACTGGGATAAGTGAGATCATTCATGAGTGAGATGAGGTACAAGCCCAAGCCAAGACCTTTCTCCCTTGGATCGAGAGGGCTTTTGTCCCATTAGTCTGAAGGTTCCCCAGAAAGTCTGGTCTTGTTGGGGGTGGGGGGAGCAGTGCTCCTTGGATTCCTCTTCTTTTCTCCCAGGCCGGATACTCCCTGTCTTCTATTTAGCATTCCTTTGATATCCTTCCCTTTGTTCCTGTTACCAGCCACTCCCCTCAAGATCCTCCCTAGAGTCTATCTGTATTCACCCCAGGGTACTGGTCATTCCCATACCTCCCCTATTGAGACCATTCCTGAGGCCCCTGACTAGTTGGCAGCACCTGGATTCTTCCCTTCATTCCAGGG
This sequence comes from Potorous gilbertii, assembly GCA_028658325.1. Classification (NCBI taxonomy): domain Eukaryota; kingdom Metazoa; phylum Chordata; class Mammalia; order Diprotodontia; family Potoroidae; genus Potorous; species Potorous gilbertii. The sequence goes on along the minus strand of CM053769.1, from coordinate 442,319,265 downwards.
TACTGGTTATTTTCATCAAGACCTCTGGATTGTCCCATCTGCTTCCGACCCAAACCCTCCATTGTCTGATAGCTCCTGATTGCCTCCAGCTGTTTCCAATCCTTAACTAGTCACCCTAGTCCCATTGAGGTGCTCCTTGAGCTTCTCCTCAAGACCCTCCCTAAACCCTTCCTCCCATCACCCTAGACTACCAGACCACCCCCAGATCCCTCCTATAGTCTTTTCTGCATTTAAGTTCCATCTTGCCTCCATGAAGGTACATGGATTCAGTCCAACTCAGACTCTGTCTAGCTGAGACGGTATCTGGCCCACTTGTTAACACAAGTGTTACAAATGCGTAGGCTCCTTAAGAGTCAGCTCAAGGTGGTGAATCTTTAATATACTTTGTTTTTCTTTGGCTTTAACGGGGCTTGAGTTGAATTCATTTGAGCAGGACCCAGCTTGTCGGTATTTTGGGGTCCTAGGCAGCCCTGAAGTTCAACAAGTGGGCCACAAGGGATTAAAATTTGAGGATAGACAACTTGCACACCAATGCTTCCAGGCCTTTGGTATTTTTTGGTGATGATCCCAGAGTCCTCCTCACTGGGCAAGATACACTGACTAAACATGTTGTTCTGTCAGGCTCATTGGGCCTGCTCTCTGCAGAGCATGTAGCTCCCCTGGGCTCACTTGACCTGGTCTTTGCAGGGTCCATTGCTCTGCTGGAAAGCCATAGTTTTTGAAAGTTACCACTTCTGACTAAACTGAAGCTCTTAGCTAAGGAGTTGCTAGGCTTTATTCAGAAAGAACTAGAGCTCTTGCCCTAGGACCAGTTCTGTTCTGTTCTAGTTCTAGTTCTATTCCTGCGTCTCCCAAGCAGCAGGATCCCCTGACCAGATGTTGGCTTTCTTCTTGAACCTCTCTTCTTAGGAGTTTGGGTTCAGGAAGCAACATCCTTGAATTTTCCTCTCAAGTTGCATGCAAGCACATATCTCTACCATGGCCATGTATGTTTCAGTGGCAAGATGCCACTGTCAGTGGGTGAAAGGGGAGAAAGAGAAATCCCCTTCTTCCTTTAATGCACTCTATTAGAAGTGCTCCTAAATTCAGCTGTCTTAGAGTAGAACCAAGTCCTGAATTTGTAACCAACAATAACAAAGGGAATATTATAAAAGACAATCTAAGCTACTTGGATTATATAAAAAGAAAAAACCTACACACATAATACAAATGCAGCTAAGGTAAGAAGAAAAGTTACATATTGTGGAACCATCTTTGCACAAAAAAAATCTCTAATGAAAGACTGATAAGCCAAAATCTACAGGCAATTGACATAAATCAATAATATTTGAGCCATACTCTCATAGACAAAAGATAAAAAAAATGACAAAACAGCTCTCAGAAGAACAAATGCAAACTATCAACAATCATCTTGAAAATATCTGAAAATCACTAACAATTAGAGAAAAGTAAAATAACACAACATAACACCTATCAAAAAATAATAAAAAGGAAAAATTCAAGGTGAGTGGAGCTGTTGAAAAATAGATACATTATCCATTTTTAGGAAAAAAATTGGAATTATGCAAGGAAAATGAGCAAATTGTTCATATTCTTTGATTTAGAATATTTTCACTATTGGGTTTATGCCCCCAAGAAGGCTATTGACAGCAAAAAAGGACTTATATTTACAATAACAAAAATATTTTTAAAGAAACTGTCCAGTGACTGGAGAGTGACTAAACAAATTGTGCTATGTGAATTTGTTGTTGTTGAGTTTTATCCATTCTCTGGGACTCCATTTGGGGTTTTCTTGGCAAAGATACTGGAGTGGTTTGCCATTTTCTTCTCCAGCTCATTTTATAAATGAGGAACTGAGGCAAACATGGTTAAGTGACTTCTCCAAGGTCACACAGCTAATGTCTGAGATTGGATTTGAACTCATAAACATGAATCTACTAATGATTCCAAGCCCAGTGCTCAATCTACTGCACTACCTATTAGTGTGCCATTAAAAAATAATGACCATGATGAATTCAAAGCAATGTAGGAAGACATGTAAAACAGATTTAACCAAAACCAAAAGAACAATGCACACAGATTCTCAAACTTTGTAAATAAAGATAACTTTAAATGGCAAGAAAAATTCAGAATTAAAAAAAAACCAAACTGGTTATTGTTGGTGCTAACTTACAAAATATAAACCTAGATTTTAATGAGTAGAAAATTATTAAAGTTCCCCTATCCCAAAGTCCATTAGTATGAGACTTTCTCCTTATTGGTAAAGATGTCCTGAGTGAGGAGTGGGGCAAAGTTGGCAAGGGCAGGGGAGCTCCAACCTTTCTGAGTCCTCTTCAGGACTTTTCCAGCATCAAGGCATTCTTGGCTTCCAGGTTTGTGAGGGAAGATAGAAGAGGCTAGCACAACTTCAGGTTGCAAAAGGGATTCTGGGAAGATTCCCAGCTTGCTACACCAGAGAGTGCAGGGAGTTTCCCCTTGAGTAAGACATGTACACAATCATTTGTATATTTTGTTTTGCTTAACAACTTCATAGGACATTCAATTTGGAGGTTGCTGGAGGTGTATATGGAGTTTTGATTTTTTTTTTTTAGTTATAAACAATCACTTTAATCAAGCACATCTATCATTCACTTAATTCAGGGGGAAAAGTCGGCACACTGAACTTCAGAGAAAATACAGAGAAATCTAAATCAACAGACATGCCTCCAGCTTTCTGACATAAAAAAGCATACATCATACATCAACAAAAAGATCCAACTGTCTGACCATCATATGCATACATAGTCACCAGAGGGAAATACCAACATCTGGGTTTTCCCAGAGTCTCAGCTGGCACACAATGATTCTTCCAAAAACTTCCAGAAAAGGTTTGAAACAAAATGTATTAATAAATATTAAAAAAAAGAAAGGAATTCTCACAGCTTCCTATAATTTGTATAAGATAAGACAAGGGAAACCAACATATTAAGTTTTTCTGCTTTAGACAGATCGTCAACAGATGTCTTGAACACTGAAGCCCTTCATCGTGACTATATCATACTTTCATTGAAGGCTTGTGATTTGTTTCTTAAACTCTATACGTTTTCTCCTTGGGGTCAAATGTTCTATAGCAGTGATGTCAAACTCAAATACAAACTGGGGGTCACTAAACCATGCATAAGAATCCTTGTGTGTTGCATATTGACAATTTTTAAAAGTAATATTATCTATGTTTTATGATGTTTGTATTTACTTGGTTAAATATTTCCCAATTATATTTTAATCTGCCTCAGTCTGCATTCAGGAGTGTTGTGGGTCCAATGAGGCCTACTAGCTGAATGTTTGAGATCTCTGGTCTATAGTGTACTGTGATGATAACATTCCTTCTGTTTCTGCCTCTGTTCATTTTACTCTAAAGTCTTCTCAGCTATGGATCCTTGTGTTTCCTCAGGTGAGTTATATATTTTTTATAAATTAAATTATATTATCAATGTAGCATTAAACATCTACACAACTAATTAGACCTGCTTTGCAATTATTTATATTTAAACCAGGGAATTTTGATGTATAAAATGTTGCAATTTTACCCTATAAATTTCTATCAAAATTATTTGTCCAATCATTCTCACTCACTTATATCCTTCTCTTTACATTCTGCTTTTTAGTTCTGCATTTTTGCAAAGAGATCTTTCCACTTTCCTTTATATTCCTCATAGTTGCTGATTTTATATGCATTGTACTTTGGAATAGTATCCACTGAGGCCTCAATTATGTTGTAAAATATTAAGAAATAATGTTATGACAGCATCCAGGTCTTAAGTTCTTGCTTTTACTTGAATCAACTATCTAATCAGTTTTTTGTAATAAAACACAAGTTCAGGAATTCCCCGAAATTAGTATTAGATAAAGGGGAATATCCCTTTGTTAAAGAAAGGAAGTGTTTCTTAGTTTATCACAAACCAGTTCAAGGGAGGTAACCCTTTTGTTTACTCTGTCCTTAGTTTTTCAGAAAGACAGATATAATTTTCTAGGGTGCACATCAAGCATTAAAATTCTGTTTAATAAACGAGAAACCCTAAACTTAAACTCTAGCTTTGTTTAATTTTGCTAAAAGAATTTTATCTTTTATTTCATGCTTACTATAAAATATAAGAAATGCATTGAATTAGAGAAATTTTTCAGTATATTAGTGGAAATTTTACCTATTTGGATTTCTCTTCTTAAGAAGGGATGTTTGGGTATTAGTAAATTGTCTCTGACAGATGTTGTTTAAAAACACAGTCAGTAATCTTTCACAGTACTATTTTATTATTGACTCCAAAACCCTAACTTTAACTGAATCCTAATCCTAATTTAAGTATATTGTCTGTTAACTCTTCAAGAAGATTTTGAAAATTTGAAATTCTACCATTAATTTAAAAGATGGTATTATTAAATTTAATGGGTGTAAGGTGATATTTCAAGTTTATTTTAATTTGCATCTCTTTGATTACTAGTGAGATTAAACACATTTTTCAGCAATTATTAGCATTTTGTGAATTCTGAAAATTAAGTTTCTTACTTATTTTGGATGTCTTACTTTGTCATTTTTGCCCCATTTTCCCCAATGTGTTATTTTTTTCTTTTGTTTATATTTTTGTTGTATTGGTAGCTTACATTTAATGTAATCAAGTCCATTTATCTTGTCATTAACAATTTTAACAGAAGTTGTCTCCCTTTCCACAATTGAAATAAGTACACTGTTCTGCCTTTCATCATTTTTAGTTTTTAAGTTTGTCATCCAGCAGTAATTCATTGAAATATATCGTATAGGAAAAGACTTTGTATATCTATGGCTTGATAAATTGCTAACCAATTCTCCCAGAGAACATTTGTTAAACAATGAATTTTTTCTCTAATTTTTATTTTCTATAGATTTATAAAATATTAATTCTTTTGGTTAAGTATTTGCTAGCTATTTGTTGATTGATCTATTTCTCTATTTTAAAAGTTGTCTTAAATTTAATAGAATCATATGATTTTGACAATAATAACTTTGTAATATGTCATGGCCTTTTTTATTTTTCATCATTATTAGGAATTTGACTAATGTCAAAAAACATGAACACTTCCTTACACAAAAAAGGAAAAAAGGATTCTATATGATACCATGAAACTTCATTACATTTGGCTTAGTTCTTTTTAAGTAGGTATTCAACACTGTTCCAGCATTGCTCTGCTTGTCTGTGTCTCCTCCTGAACCTCCTTCTGCTTTTTTGTGTGTATTTTAAAAAATGTTTCGTGGACGTTTTCTCTCTCTCTCTCTCTCTCTCTCTCTTTCTCTCTCTCTCTCTCTCTCTCTCTCTCTTTCTCTCTCTCTCTCTCTCTCTCTCTCTCTCTTTCTCTCTCTCTCTCTCTCTCTCTCTCTCTCTCTCTTTCTCTCTCTCTCTCTCTCTCTCTCTCTCTCTCTCTCTCTCTCTCTCTTTCATCTCTCAATAACCTTCAATCTTTCCTGTAAATCTCTTCCATCAAAAATAAATAAAACCCCTCCCTTATAATAAATATGTGTAGTCAACTTACCTATCAGCCATTTCAGAGAATATATGTCTTTCCATACTTCTAGTCCATCACCAATTGTCAAGAGATGAACAACACTTTGTCATGTTTTCTATAATCATTACTCAGTTGGAAATAGTTCTTAACTCATAGTTGTGTTTCTTTACTAGTGTGGTTATTGTATGAATTGTTCTTATTGGTTCTATTAATTTCATTCTGCATCAGTTCGTGCAAGCCCTACCACATTTCCCCAAATCTGTTCCTTTCATCATTTATTATGGCCCAATTATATCCATATGCCATCATTTGTTCAACTATCTCCTGTTTACTTTGGTTCCAAAATTTTGCTATAATAAGAACTATTGCTATAAGCAGTTTTGCATACATGGGCACTTTCCTAATTTCTTTTATATCTTTGGGGTGTCTTTTTTAGTAGAGTATCAAATTGTTTTCCAAAATTGTTTGGCCAGTGCCTATCTTCTCCATAATCCTTATTTTGTTTCATTATATCTTGATGTGAAGCCTCAAATGAAAAAAGAGTCAACAGCATGGAAGAAGATATATAAAAATTCATCAAAGAAATTAACTCCCTAAAATATAGAATTAGTCAAATGAAAAAAGAAGTACAAAAGTTCACTGATGAAAATAATTCCTTAAAAATTAAAATTGATCAAGTAGAAGCTAATGACTCCACAAAACATAAAGATATAATAAAACAATAAAAAAAGGAAAAAATAATAGAAGAAAATGTGAAATTTCTCATTGAAAAAACAACTGACCTACAAAATAGATCTAGGAGAAATAATTTAGGAATTATTTAATTATCTGAAAGTCATGACAAAAAAAAAAGCCTGGACAACATCTTTCAAGAAATTATCAAGGAAAACTGCCCTAATATACTAGAACCACAGGGCAAAATAGAAATTGAAAGAATTCACTGTTCACCACCAGAAAGAGATCCCAAAATGAAGACTCCCAGGAACATCATAGCCAAATTCCAGAGCACTATTATTCAATATTTATTAGAAATTTAACTATAGCAATGAGAAAAAGAAATTGAAGGAATTAGAATAGGCAATGAGGAACAAAAATATCACTCTTTGCAGATGATATGTTGTGATACTTAAAAAATCCTAGAGAATCAACTAAAAACTACTTGAAATTATTAACAAATTTAACAAAGTTGCAGGATGCAAAATAAATCCAGGTAAATCATTAGCATTTCTATCAACAAAGTCCAGCAGCAAGAAATAACTGTAGACTATATAAAAAACTTGGGACTCTACCTGCCAAGACAAACCCAGGAACTATATGAACAACAGCTATGGAACACTTTTCACACAAATAAAGTCAGATCTAAGCAACTGGAAAAATATTGATTGCTCATGGGTAGGCTGAACCAATATAATAAGAATGACAATTCTACCTAAATTAATCTATTTATTCAGTAGCACACCAGTCAAATTATCAAAAAATTATTTTATAGAGCTGGAAAAAATAATAAAATTAATCTGGAAAAACCAAAGGTCAAAGATATCAAGAGAATCAATGAACAAAATATGAAAGAAGATGGTTTAGCTATACCAGAACTCAAACTGTATTATAAAGCAGTAATTATCAAAACAATCTGGTACTAGCTAAGAAATAGAGTGGCGGATTAGTTGAATAGATTACATTACAGTAAATGATCAGAGTACTACAGTATACAAGAAACCCAGAGATCCAAGCTTTTGGAACAAAAACTCATTAACTAACAAAAACTTCTGGGAAAACTGGAAAACGGTATGGCAAAAACTAGGTATCATCTCACCCTGTATACCAAGATAAGGTCAAAATGGGTAATGATTTACACATAAAGAGTGATACTATAACCAAATTAAGAGAGCACAGAATACTTTATCTGTCAGATTTATGGATAAAGGAAGAATTTAGGACCACAGGAGATAGAGCATTACAAAATGTAAAATAGACAATTTTGATTATATAAACTTTAAAAGGTTTTTGCACAAACAAAACCAAAATTATAAATAAAGCAGAAAACTGGGAAATTTTTTATTACAACAAGTATCTGTGCTAAAGACTTTATTTCTCAAATATATAGAGAACTGAGTCAAATTTGTAAAAATACAAGTCATTCCCCAGTTGATAATGTTCAAAGGATATGAACCAGCAGTTTTCAGACAGATATCAAAGCTATTTATAGTCATATAAAAAATATTCTAAATCGCTATTGATTAGAGAAATAACTCTGAGATACCACTTCACGCTTATCATATTGACTAATATGACAAAAAAAGAAAAAGATGGATATTGGAGAGGATATGGGAAAACTAGGATACTAATGAATTATTGATGGAGTTGTGAACTGATCCAACCATTTTGGAGAGCAATTTGGAACAATCTCCAAAGAACTATAAAACTGTGCGTACGCTTTGATCTAGCAGTACCACTTTTAGGTCTGTATCCCAAAGAGATCATACAAATGGGAAAGGGACAATATATGTACAAAAATATTAATAGCAGCTTTTTTTGTGATAGGAAAGAATTGGAAATTGAGGAGATACCCATCAGTTGGGGAATGGTTAAACAAGTTGTGGTATATGAATGTAATGGGATACTATTGTGCTATAAGAAATGATGAGCAGGCAGACTTCAGAAACACCTGGAAAGACTTGAATGAACTACTGCCAAGTGAAGTGAGCAGAACCAGGAGAACATTGTACACAGTAACAGTCACAATGTGTGATGACTAACTTTGATAGACATCTCTTCTTAGCAATGCAAAGATCCAAAGGACTCATGAAGGAAAATGTTGTCCACATCCAGAAAAGAATGATGGAGTCTGAATGCAGATGGAAACATATTATTTGCTCTCTCTCTTTTCTTTTTTAGTTTGTCTCTTCTTTCTTGTGGCTTCTCGCATTGGTCCTACTTCTTCTTTACAACATGACTAATGTGAAAATAGATTCAACTGAATATATATAGAGAGCCTATATCAAATTACATGCCATTTTGGCATGGGGAAGGGGAGAGATGGGGAGAAAATTTGGAACTCACAGTCTTATGGAAGTGAATGTTAGAAACAAAAAATAAACAAATTAATTAAAAAAAAATTTGGTTGACTCAGGAGACTAATAATTCAGGCTGTTGACCTCATTTCCTGGTTACTTGAGTCCCAAATAGATATGAAAGGCTCCAGGCACTCTCTCTGAGGCTTGGCTGCTAGTACATAATGATTCACAACTCAGGCAAGGAAACAGTTTAATTATCTCATGTAGTTCTCAATGCCAAGAGATAGGTAGGGAGATGATAGACAGACAGACAGACAGATAGATAGATAGACAGATAGATGAACAGATAAATAATCTGAGGCAGGAGCAAAGCAATCAATCTGGAGATAGAGCAGAACAGAGTGACTTGCCAGTGGCTTGAACTTCGCTTTTTTGGAAATAACAATGCAGCTGAATAAGCAATTCTAAATCCTATAATTGTATATTGACATCACCAGAAAGTTTAGAGGTGACATAAAGGATTCCAACATAGAGAGAATGCAAACCAAGACAGATCCTTGGAATTTTAAGATTATCTAACAGTTTGCTAAAGAAAATGTTTGTTTTGTTTGTTTTTAATTTGGCATTTGAGAGGCCAACTGGAATTCTGCCCTATGGAATTTGTTATGATTCTTTGGTTGTAAGCCATTAGGGGAAAACATGTGAAAGGACTTTACTTAATTCACCCCAGGATCAGAGACATTTCTGGAATTGAGGATATAAACAAATGTGTCAATTGCATACCAATTTGTTGAGGACTGGGAGGTACTGCATCAATTTAAAGTTTCCACTCTCACCTGTGAACTATGAACTATAAATCTCTGGAACTTCCAGTGAGCAAGCATCCTCCCCTATATACTTTCAAATGGCAAATACAGTCCATGTACTGATCTAGATGAGTCTCTGGCTTTGTATCTTTTGTTTTGTTTTGTCTTTCCCTGAGCATAGGTGAGTGATCCTGAACTGTTTCTTCCTAGACTTAGTAGCAGTGTCAGGAGATCCTGGGTCTTTCATTGGCAACCAACTAGAAGCAGGAGGAATTTCTTGCATTGAGAGGATGTTCAGTGACAGGAAAAGGAAACCAAGTGCTGGCATAATCAGTCAGAAGCCTTTGAAATACCCTGAGTCATCCCATTTGGCAGTTCTAAACATCATCAACAATGGCAGATCAGCCAAGGGTGGCGACAATTTGGACTGTAGTACCTGGCCCCATCATAGAAAGGCAGAGTTAGGTCCCAAATAATAGCAGCACCCATTGTTTACCCATTGCTTACTCTAATGTATAAGTGATTGACCTCCCCAATTGCTACCAGTATGATACTGAAGGGTAGTATTGTTAAAAGGGGATTGTTCTCCCATAGAGGGGGAAATCCATGGGTGGGGGGAGAGGACTATTTTCCCTGAGCTGTAAAGAGGATCAGTGATTATGCAAGAAATGTCATCATCTTTGTCATAGCCCTTATATTTCTGGTGCTACTCCCACTTATGGTTACCTTTTTACATTCAGAGTCTCACTATGAACTGCTAAGATATGGCATCATCTACCACATAAATCTAATTGTTTAAACTGAGATTCAGTTTTTCTTGGGACTCTCCTAGATTCAATCACTTCTTTGGGGATCTGTTACATTTTGCTTTTGCTTTGTTTCCCTTTTAGCTTTTCTTTTCTTCTTTTAGTGCTATCTATTCGAGATCAGTGTTGACTAGTAATAGCCCCAAAGTGATTTAAGTGGTAGAATGCCCTCTGGAAGACTTCAAAAGACTTTACCACTAAAAGGAGGAGTATGACAGGAGTAGTATCTTAACTCTTTTCCCTATGTAAATTTAAATAGTTTTTCCTTAAAAGGTATTAAGGCATTACATTCTCAAAACTTGATTGGCTCAGACTATCAACATTCCTCCTTGGATGTTGGGGAGCAGCTACAAGGAGCTCCAGGAGCTCTCATGCTTAGCCAGTAGAAAATAATGGGCAGCTCAGTTTGAGATGTTCTCAGTGACTCTCCTTGTTGAATATACTTCTTCTATGGCTAAGTAAATCTTTGCTAAATACTGAATGATCCTTAGGTGTCTCATTTTGTTCTAATATCAAACCTAAACTACCTTGCTACTAACCTAAATTAAGTCCAGGACAGAAAAAAGTCCTTTCTGCATTTGGAGTTTATTGTGATCTATGAAGTGAGAAAGTACACCAAACCTAATTTCTGCCAGACTACTCTCCAACCTTTCCCCAAGATTCTGTCTAGTAGTGATCCTTGACCCCAATAGTTGGGAATCCTTGGGTTTATCAAACATTATACTACTAACTAATATAATCTATTATATTGGAATATCATCTCATCTAATCTAGGTATTACCTATCAAATCTGTTCCATTGTCCAACTTTTGTATTTTTTAACCTGTACAAGTAATTGATGATTATTGCTTTGTAGTATAGTTTGAATTCTGTCTAGTACTGCTAGGCCCTTTTCCCACTTTTTTATTTTATCTTGAAATTCCAAACCTTTTTTCTTCTAAATGAAGAAATACTCTTTTCATTTTTTCATGGAGATCTTTGACAGTTTGAGTGGTATGGTGCTGATTAAATCAATTAACTTAAGTAGCATTATAATTTTTATTATATTGGTGTTGACAGAGCATGAACAATTAACATCTCAATTATTTAGGTCTGTTTTTATTTCTATAAAGAGTATTTTGTAGTTGTATTCAATTTGTGTGTGTCTTGGTAGGTAAGCTCAGTTATTTCGTACATTTTGTGGTTATTTTTAGTGGAATTTCTTCTATCTTTTCTCACTGAATTGTGTTGGTAATATACAAAGAAACTTAGTTTTTAAAGATTTATTTTATATCTTCTTACTTGACTGAAATTGTTGTTTATTTCTATTAATTTATAGTTAAATCTCTAAAGGTGTTCAAGATAAACCATTATATCATCTGCAAAAAGCAATAATTTTGTTTCTTCTTGGCCTGCACTTAACCTCTATTTCTTTTTCTTATCTTATTGCTATAGTTGGCACTCCTAGAAGTATATCAAATATAATAACAATGGACATTCTTGTTTTACCCTTCTTGTTAGTATAAAGGCCTCTGGTCTTTCTCCATTACAGAGAATGCTAGTTCTAAGTTTCTAATAGACACTGTTTACTATATTAAGGAAACAAGCCCTTTGTTCCTGTGATATCTAATATTTAATTTTTTAATTTAAATTTTTAAAATTTTCGGTTTATAATTCTTTCCTCTCTCACTTATCATTCACCCATTGAGAAGGCAAAAATTATGATAACCCATTGTACATATAAAGTCATGCAAACCATATTTCCATTAGTCATGTTGTGGAAAAGGAAAGAAGCAAGAAAAATAAAGGTGAAAGAAAATTTGCTTCAATTTGCACATCAGCTCTCTGGAGGTGGACATTTTTCATCATGAGAACTTTTCACAGGTGACTGTCATTACAATATTGCTGTTACTGCGTAACAACGTTCTCCGAGTTCTGCTCATTTCATTTTACATCGGTTTATATGTCTTCCCAGGTTTTTCTGAAACCACTTCGTTTCTTACAGCACATATAGTTGCATCACAGTCATATACTTGTTCAGTCATTTCCCAATGGATGGGCATCACCTCAGTTTCCAATTCTTCACTGTTATATTTTTGTATGTAGAGGGTCCTTTTTCCTTTTTTGTCTCTTTGAGGTACAGTAGTGATATTGCTGGGTCATAGGGTATACATAGTATGCTTTGTGGGCATAATTCCAAATTATTCTCCACCTTATTGGTGGAAATCAATGTCCCATACTTGTATGAAGTATATGTGTGTGTCTTTGAGAGAAGGGAGGGAAGTGGGGAGAGGAGGCCAATCCCACTTCAGGATGAAGGAAAACATTCTGAAAGAAGTCTTTTCAAGTCAAGGCTTGAAGAGAACTGGAAGACTTGAGAACTCAAGAACTCTTTTCTACACTTCTCTTCCCCTACTTGTCTCCTCCAATGCTGCTCTGTCCCTCACATAGACATGGAACACTGATCCCCACCAACAGAGATAGTCCCATACTAATGGGACTGTTAGGATTAGGGTTACATAAAGTCTTTGAAAGTTGTCTTCATGTTATTGTTGTTCTCCTAGTTCTGTCCATTTTACTCTGCATGTTTATAGAGATCTTCCCAATTTCTTCTGAAACTCTTCATGCCATCATTTCTTATGGTGTAATGTTATATTATGAATGTAATAACTACATAGTAATTATTTCTCCTTTACCCAGGAACCCTGAAGGTCTTCCCCTCCCAAGTGGATTTTGTTTTTTTTTTTGACTAACGGGGCCATCCCTGAATAACTTAAAGAAGCCTATTCATTGAACAGGTGTATCTCACTCAAAGTAAGGTTATGATAAGACCTAAGCCTGACAGGGCCAGGATTTCCAACTGCATTCTGGGTCATCTCCAACCATTCTGATGAATATCAGGTCACTGGACCCAGATGGCTCAGAAGTGAGGTTGGTGACGTTGCACAGCCTTCCCTCCCTCAAATCAAAGTCAACTACAAGTCATTTCATCATCTTGGTATCATGGTCCTCTTCAACAATGAAGGACAAACACAACAATATTATGGCATAATACTCTTTTTGTGTACCATGATTTATCTATTTCACAATAGAATACCCTCTTAGTTTCCATTTTTGGATATGAACTGCTCTTAATATTTTTGTACATAAATCCTTTTCCTCTTTGATTTCGTTGGGAGTACAAGCCTAATAGTGGCATAGCTCAGAAAAAGGTATACAAAACTTGTAACTTTTGGGATCTAGTTCTAAGTTGCTTTTCAGAATGACTGAACCATTTCATAGCTTTACCAACAGTACACAAGTTTACCTTCCCTTCACTCCCACTCAGATACGCTTTAACATTTAGAATTTTTTGATTTTTGTTATCTTTGCTAGTATAATGTAAGATGGAATAAATCCTTTTAATTTGCATTTATCTGGTTATTAGGGAAGGTACTAAGAATGGGAGGAGGTCCGGGAAACCAGGAAACGCCTCTTTCAAAAGGTGGAATTTTGAGTCTTTAAGTCAGGAAATGGAGATGAGGAGGGAGAGCATTCCTGGCATGGTGGACACTTGACTGAGAAATGGAGTGTTGGGTAGGAATAGCAAGAAGGCTAGTGTTACTAAATGAGGGAGTATGTGGGACTTGAGTGTAAGAAAACTAGAAAGGCTGGAAGGGTCCTGGTGTAAAGGGCTTTGAAAACCAAACAGAAAATTTTACATTTGATCATGAAAACATCGAAGGGGGATGACATATAAGTCTAGCACTTATTTTTCTTTCAGACTAACATTTTAGAAAGATCACTTTGGCAGCAGAGTGCAGGAAGGACTGGAATGAAAAAAACTTGAGGCAGGAGACCAATTAGTAGGCTTTCACAATACTCCAGGTATGAAGTGATAAGGGCCTAGATCAGGGTTCTGATTATTTAAATGGAGAGAAAGGATTTATCGGACAGATGTGAAAGTGGAAGCAACAAGGGTTGGTAAAGGATTAGATATGTGAAGTGAGAAATTCTAAGAAGGGAAGATAATGCATGTAAATGTCAGCATTGTTTTTGATGCTCTGGTACTTTGTTCCCTTTTTCTTACTGACATCCTACAGATATATACTTTTACAAGAGCTCTCTCCTACAGGTATACTGGGGAACCAATGTATCGATAAAAATTAAGAGAAAATAAGTTTTTTGACATTCTCAGTCTTACCATATGTGCAAACTGTCGTCAAACGTTTAATTTCATTCCCATTATAATAGCACTAAAATGGTAATAAATGAACTCACAGAATAACCCTAAAATTTAGAATAGTTAAAAAATGATTGAGTAAAATGGTAACAGAAAGGAAAAAAACAAAGGAAATTGAAATAGGAAATATTTACGCACATACTGGTTAACATTCTAAGTCATGCAGTCTTCCAAAGAAAGTATTGGCAAATGTTATTTTTATAAAATGAAACCAAACCAATATGTAAGATAAAACTGCAAATGTTTATTCCCAGGAAATCACATTAAACCAACTTAATGGTATATGTATAAATTTAGAATTCTGCTGCACAGCTGACTTCAGAAGAAAGAGTAGCAGAATGGGCATGGAAGTACTGCCACAGAACCAGTCCTATTTCTACCATATTACAATGCTTTCACTTTATTCATCCTGCAAAGAGCTAAACTTATTTGAACCTAAGATGTTTAGGATACTAAGCTAAAATAAACAACAAAACGAAATTAGATATTTATTTACAAAGGTTTGAATGTAACTCAAATTCTATTCCTCATATCAAACTACTTTACAAAGTAAAAAATAAATATCTAAAATTTAGGAATCATGATAAGAATAAGATGAATGTGAAATTGAACAAGGGTGAATCAATGTAATAAAACATAATAAGGGTTTTGAATGAAAATATAAGTCTTTCCTACGTCACACTTGGCTATCACATGTTCATTAACATCCCTGAAAATTTACTTACAAGTAGTCACATTTAAAATCCTTTATAGTCATACTTTAATGTTTCATTAACAAATTTTCACTGCATTTAGAACTCATGTAGTCCTCTATTGTGTTTTGCTATTTACACCAAAATTGTTATAGAAATCAACCAAGTCTTAAAAAGTAAAGATTGATACATAAGGGCTCAAACCAAAATAGATGGGATCAACAAACTCAAAATGACAAGATATTAGGCTTTTGGCTAAAGCTAACCCCATTATAAAAACCAAATTAAATGTTTTCTTCAAAGTTACAAAAATACATTTTGTTTTTTCAATTTGACGCTGGTAAACCTATTTATAATACATATACTTTACAACTAAATTCATACAAGGCAGTATATAAAGTTAAGATTTAAACTCAATTCATAACTGGATGAAATTTTGTAAGCTATTTTACCTATTACTTTTTGTTGATCGATCCAAGAATTGAGAGTAACATGTTAATGAACAAAAGTAACAGAGAATGGGTGCTTCCGTGCCACCCATATTATCAACTAGAACCACAGTGTGGGCAACATAGTGTAGATTCATAGTAACAGTTGCTTGAATGAAAGAGCTTAGACAGGATTTTCCACAGTAACAGGATTCTGATGTATCCAAATCTTGACAGAGATGAAAAGGAATGATATGAGGAGCATAGGGAATTCTGTTGGAAAGGTAGATTTAAAAAATGTTATTAAAAAAAGATTCAGCTGGTAACATGATAGATTATAAATCAGGGTTTGACTCTAAAGAGATGATATAAAAACTAAAGACAGAATCAGAACTGACAAACAATGCAAAGACTTTTCAAAAGTTTACAAACTAACAAAAACCAAAAAAGTCCTCAACTTTTAAACTACAAACTGTGAGCCATAAATCTATTCCTCTCCACTTGTTTCCTCTACTCTTAACGGATTTTAAGACTTTTGAAAAGGAGCTTTCAAAATAAAATTAACATTTATGACACTGCTATGTCTACTTTAATGGCTAAAGAAGTATAGTTAGTCTAATTTATTCTTAAAAAACTGTTCCAGAATTAAAAAAATTTGTGTAACAATGAACAGAATTAACGAGTATGTAAGACATTATCAAGAAGTTTCTTCCTAGTACCTGAATTAAATTCCCTCCTATGACAACTTATAGTTCTATCTCATCTTTCTATTCATGGAGGGGATATGTAACCTTATTTTCCACTTTTTAGTCCAAGTAATCAAAGGATGGCACAGACAGGCCTGGAGGAGTTTGGAAGACTACAGTTCAAATACAGCCTCAGACACTTACTAGTTGTGTGACCCTGGGAAAGTCAATACACACTGTTTGCCTCAGTTTTCTCTTCTATAAAATGAACTGGAGAAGGAAATGGCCAACCACTTCAGTATCTTTGCCAACAAAGCCTCAAAAGGGGGTGTGATGAAGAGCAGGAGGTGATTGAAACAACTGAACAACAGCTACTAATGCTTCAGCTGTTTCTAGTTCTGTTTAAGACTAAAATGAACTCAAAATCTTTTTCAAGGAGCCTAAATTAAGATACAGCATTGGGATAAGGTCAGGTTCATCACCATGCTGACTCCCTCCTTCCCTCCTTCAATCCATTAATTTCTTTTTCTAAACTTGTGCCTAAACTACATTTCAATTAACTGCTTTTGTCTTTCTTATTGTATACTTCTACCAAACTTCATTCTGTTCTTTAACATTTTCCTAATTTGGCAAATTTATTCTTAATTCTCTAAGTATTTATAACTTCTTTTAAAAGTAGGTATGATACTCAAATATAATAAAAACTCTTTTGCTCTATTCAAGCCAATAGATGAACAGAAGAACCCAATTTCAACTGCCACAGGTCAAAAAGTAGTTTCCTATACAGTAACTCATTTGTTGTCTTTATAGTATCACCATCTTCCTACTTATACCTTAATAGTAATTTTGTCCAGATCTTATTTTCCTATCTTATTGACAAGACCTGGAGAAGAACAGCATATACCATCACCCATCTTTATAACTTCCATAAAAACATCAGTTTTGATAATAAGATCCTTACCTATAATCTAATATTGCCCGAGCAGAAATTTCTAATAAAGTTAATGGTACTGTCAGCTGTATATTAGGAACTAGCAGATTAGGTTGTTCAAAAGCATTTCCAAAAAGATCCAAGTATTCAAGAGATAACTTTTTAAAATCACTGGGCAAAAATGGAAGCTTGTTTCTAGCAGCTGATAAAAATCGTAGATTACTCAGTTGGCCTATCTTGAATGGGAACTGTATCAATTCATTGTCATCAAGTTTCAAATATATGAGTTCCTGTAGTTGACAAAATTGCAGAGGGAGAGCTTTAATTTTGTTCTGGCTGAGGTCCAAACTCTGAAGAGACTTCTGAAGGGTGGAAGAGCATAACACTTCACTGAATGTCTCCAAATGATTATCATTCAGGTTAAGCTCTTGAAGGTTGACAAGGTCTCCAATTGTTGTTGGAAGTTTTTTTATGTGGTTGTGACTCAAGTCTAATTTCTTAAGTTTTTTGAGGCAAAGTATTCGCATGTCAATTCGGGCAAGTCTACAATAGGAAGCCTGAAGATGTTCTAAGGAATAAGGGAAATTCTTGGTTAAGGGATAATCTTTTTTGGATGTAATGACCATTTTAGTTTTTGGTTTTTCAACTTCTGAAGTCTTCAATGGTGCCAGAGTTAATAGTGGTAATGTTTCAACAGCACATCCTTGGTGAGCCAGTCTCACAGCGGACAAGAAATTCTTTAAGTTGCTGGAATTGGCCTACAAAATACATAAAAGCAAAATGAACAAAAAATTTCAGTATAAAGTTCTTGCATCTATGCTAGTACTTCTTGTGACATATTTTGCAAAGATATTCAAGGTCAGGAATGTACAGAAAATGAGAAAAAATTAAATTATCTATCATTTTCTGTTCAATTTCAGCACATATAAAAGGTATTTATATGTTTTTAAAAATCAGCCTCTTAGAAGAAAACATTTCAAAATAAAAACAATCAGTCCTTAGTGTCGATATATTAAAAGTTGCACTTTAAAAAAATTAACCAAGCCCAATTTGTAGAGGCTGCTGGAAAATAGGTAGCATTCTGAATTTTATGCAGTAATTCAGCAATTATCTTCAGGGCACTGTTACATGTGAGAGGAATCAGACAGCATTGATTCCTCAAGGTTAAACTCTAATTTGATGGTAAAACCACACTAGACCTGTACCGCAATACAAGGTAGTAGGTGCCATAAAAAAGGCACCAACAAAGTGCTATGGAAGTTCTGAGGTGTCAGAACTCATTACACTGATGAAATCACAGGCCTGAACAACCTCTCACCTAAGAAACAAAACAAAAAATCTGATCAATGTTCTATTCTCAGGTCTCTTTACATTCTCCTCAGGAATGGTTCAGGTAAGAGATATTACCTGAAAAGTTGTTCTTTCAAAGTGAATGAAAAGGAAGGGACATTTAGGGTTAGTGTTTTCAGATTCTGCAGAGCTAAAACTGACAGGAAGAAGGAATGGACTGGAGAGGAGAAGTCAAGTAGTGACCTCCATATTTTAAGTGAGGCACTATTAACTCATTTTGCAAATAAGGAAACTTAAGGCAAATAGGATTAAGTGACTTGTCCAGGGTCACACAACTATAAATGTTTGACGCCAAATTTGAACTAAAATCTTCCTGACTATCTACCTGAAAGAGTGTAAAAAGGGAGAGAAGTAAGTAAAGACAGAGAAATTGCTCTGAAAGGAACAAAACACAATCACAAGATCAAATAAGTCTATGAAGGAAAAGTATCAAGAAAAGAGTGATCAATATCATCAAACATTTTAGCGATCGGGGACAAGTTGCTTGGAAATGGTTTAAAACTTTGGACTTTGGAATCAGGATGTTGTCAATGACTGTTGAGATTAGTTTCAGGAGTGACTAAACAGATCACAAGGGATTATATATTCAATGGATGGTAAAGACAGAATCAGTAATGTAGACTAGTCCTTTGAGAAGTTTGCTGGTGAAAGCTGAAAGAGAGGAGGTGGAACTAAGATGGTGGAAAATGCAGGAAGCAATATAGTGAGCTCTGTTAAAATTCCTCCAAAGAGATCTAGAAAATATACCACACTTGAGGAAAAATCTAAGAAAAAGTTATTTTTCTAGACCAGGCCAGCATAGAGGAGACAGAAGTCTGTGGAAAGGGTCTATCAAGGAGTGTACCATTTATGAAATATTCCAGTGAGAGGCTATGTACTAAGGTGGGAGGCGATGCAAGACCTACACCAATGCACCACATGGAACTGGTGCTAACTGGGAGCTTTGTCACCCATGAATGACTCAGTGGCAGATCAATGTTCACACGTCCAAGACTCAGAGGCAGTGTTTCACAGGAGGTGGCAGCCAGCTCCAGGCCTCTCTTAAGGAGTAAGCTCAGAAACAAACAGCAGTAGTGTGACTCCCACCCCAGGAGCAAAGCAGGGTCTTAATTCCAGCTTCTAGCCCAATGTTGTTTCTCCTTCGTTTTAGAATCTTAAGTTACACATGAACTGGATTTAAGTAAGGCAGAGTTGCATAGCCAGACTCATTCTCTTTTCCAAAATCAATGGAGTCCAGTGGCAGGACCAAAGTTAAGATGACTGCCCTTGGCATTCTCCATGTCTGACCAAGCACTTAGTACTCCACAGTACTTGCTTCAGGCGCCTTTATGGCCATCAGAAGAAATTTTTCTCCTCTGCCCATTCAACTAGAGTAAATCTTCATATGCATAAGGTAGACAGCTCCCTAACTCATCAATGGGTTTGAGGCTTATTGGTTACGCTCAACCTGGTTTAATTCATCTGCGAGATGGTTTTATTGGGAGGTAGGGGAATGTTGCACATGCTATGGCTTCTGGAGCCACAGGTAGATTAGAACACCATGGGAGTATGGAAAGATTTCAGGCCTCCAGTCTGAGCTACTCCAAGATCCTGGAAAAATATAACAATCAGTACCCCCCAAAACCAGTAATAGGACCAGCCCAGACCTTCCCTAAAGGAGTGCACCAATACTGGCCCTAACGTCAAGTATAAAGTCAGGACAGAAGAATGAATTTAAAAAAGTAATCTTACTACCAAAAACTATTATGGTGACAAGGATGCCCAAGGCAGCAGCAGAAAAGAATGGCTCCCAAACTACAAGCAAAATCTCAAAAAAAGACATAGCTTGAGCACAAATTTTACTAGAATTCCTGGAAGAGTTAAGTTTAACAAAAGTTTAAAATGTTTTTATAAATGAAATCAGAGCACTTGAGGAAAAAAAAATCAGAGAAGTGAGATCTATGTAAAAATTAGAAAGGGAATTAACAGCTTGGCACAAGAGGTATAAAAAACCTTGCTCAAGCAACAAACTCCCTTAAAATCAGAATGGACCAAAGGACCAAATGCAAACCAATATCTCCATGAGGCAACAAGATATATTTAAAAAAAAAAATCAAAAGACTAAAAAAAACCCAGATGAGATGAAGGTATATAAAGGTATGAGCTGGAAAATAGATCAAGCAAAAGATAGATAAGTATCACTGGACTGCCTGAAAGCCATGACCAAACAAAAGAGCCTAGACATGCTATTTCAAGGAATTTTAAAGAAAACTGTCCAGATCTCTTAGAACCAGAAGGCGAAATAGAAATTAACCCACCAGTCACCTCTTGAAAGAAATTCCAAATGAAAACTAGGAATATGATAACCAATATCCAGAGCTTCCAGGTCACAGAAAAAATACTGCAAGCAATCAGAAAGAAAGATTTCAAGGAGCCACAGTCAGGCTCACACATAAACTAGCAGTCACTACATAAAGGAACAGAAAGCTTAGACTATAATACTTCAAAAGGCAAGAGGTACATAGCCAAGAATAACTTATCCAGCAAAACTGAATATAATCCAACAGGGTTATAAGCCTTTAATGAAATAGCTTCTTAAACTTTTTCCACTTTTGATCCCTTCAGCACTTAAACTGTTAAGTTGCTACTGGAAGTTAGTTTAAGAAGAGCTGATGAGAAGTCCTGATGAGAAGAACAAGGTTACATACAAATTCTGAAGTGCAAAGGAGTTAAGAAAAACAAAAGGAAAACAAGAACAAATAATCAAAAGGGACTAAAAAGGACAAACTGCTTACATTTAATATGGGGAGATGACATATGTATTCCCTCTAAAAGCTATAATCAGGGGTCATAGAGTAAGACAGAAGGCCTGGGAGGGTTTCTGTTAGGTCTTGATCTTTAAAGAATGAAAATCTTTAATTTTTTTTTTTTAAAGAATCTTTAATCTTTTAAAGAAAGAGAAGAGTAACAGGGTGAGGGTGGGAAAAGACAGGAAAGAGTGTTTGGGGAGAGGTAAAAGGGGAAGGAAGATTAGGAAAAATTATCTTACATAATCAAGATATCTATACAAATAAGAAGGGAGTTGAAGGGAGCACCTGATACATACACAACTGGGTATAGAAATATATTTCACAGGGAAATAGAATGGAAAAAGAGGGAAGAAGAAAACTAGATGGAAGATAAATTAAAGGACAGTTTAGTCTCAGACAAAATAAATTCTAAAAATGTACAAAAATATTTATTGCTCTTTTTGAGCAAAGAACGGGAACCTGAGGGGGTGCCCACAATTTGTGGACCGACTGAATAAGTCATGGGATATAAATGTGACACTGAAATATAAAAATGTTATATACTTGTATATATGTATGTGATGGAATATAATTGTACTGTAAGACAAACAACTATGAAAGAATTAGGAACTCTAATCAGGGTAATAGCAACCATATTCCTAAGAGTACTAATGGTAAAACATGCTATCCATCTCCTCAGAGGGCAGGATGACACTTTTTTTATATTACCATCTCAGAAAATTGTTTTCCTTGATTATACGTATTTGTTACAATGGGTTTTGTTTTTCTTTCGTTCTAAATTGATAGTGCAGGTGGGAGGCAAAGGAGGCAGATTTTTATTGACTGAAAAAATAGTTACTTTTTTTAAAAGGAAAGAAGAAAAAACTCAAGGAGCAGAATAAGTAAATTACACTGCTCTTAGGATTGGTAATATAAATCAATTTAGTGTATTAAATAATAGCTCTTGATTTGGAAGTCAGAAGATATGTGGATTTTAGCTTGAGCAAATCATACATCATAAAGGCAGAACCTCGGTCATCTAGTTCAACCTTTTCATTTTGCGGATAAAGAAACCGAGCCCCACAGAAGTTAAGTTAGTTGTGCTATGTATGTTACAGGTTTGTTGAAAGATTCAAACGAAACTATATTATATAGCTTTACCATTGTGCTACATCTACGTAAGCTATTATTATTATTCCAATTTTCAAATTTTCAGCTTCTCCAGGTGAATTTTAAATTATCACATACAAATATCAACCCCATTAAACATCAGAATACTATTTTAAATATGATAAAAATAGCTACTAAATGAGAAGTTACCAGCTATTTCAGGTGAATTTTAAACCACCACACACAAATATCAAATATTTTGTTTATAAATTAATCTCTTCATTTCTAAACTTAAAAGTATCTCATAATGCTACATAGGAACCAAAGCACAGCCTCTGCAAAAAGATAGTCTTAATCCTTTTACCTTACAAACTGAAAATTGCAAGCTCCCTTAGCCTGTCCACCCCTCCTCCGCACATTTTCTAATTCGAGTGGGTTGTTTTCAAAAGAAATTTCCAACATAATACCTTACTGAGACAGACATCCACAGCAGGCTCCTTTAACCGAACAGTGGCTTTCCCCTCTTCCACAAATTTAGTAAAAAACTGCTCAATATTTTCCTTTAGCTGCTTGAAACAAATAAAAGTAGCAAAGTTAAGAAAAAAAGTCTGGGGAAAATGAAGGTCCATTTAAATTTTCTTTAAATCCGAGATAATTTGGGCATTATTGCTTTGAGATTTTAAAGATTCTTTTGGATAGTTAACACTTTTAATCTGAAGAATTCAATCCCATAAAAGTTCAAAAATAGCTTTTCAAAGGTTTTAAACCTGATATAAAATTCTGCCTAGGGACTTATACATACCTATACTTAGGTCTGCTTAATCAAGAGGATGACATGTTTTACTGGCACATATTCTCTTGACAATAATACCAATGCTTACACTTTTAATATTACAAATTATCAAGATGATACTTCATAAAGCTTGTTACAATAAAACTCATCTATCAATTAAATTTAACAATACTACAAAATGGAACAAATAAATTTTTTGTTTTCATTGTGGAAGTTACATCAAGGTAGTCAGAAATGAGAGGTCTGAAGGAGAAGTGAAATTCATATTTAGGATTTACAAGATTAAGTAGGATTTTTATAAAGAAAGGGAAAAGCCATAGAGGAAATACGAAAATGTAGCCAGAAAAGAATGGGGGACCTAGGATCTAGCTGTGGCTTTGTCATTAACTACATGATTGCAAAAAAATTACTAAATCTCTCTGGATTTTAGTTTTTTCATATGTAAAATAAGAAGACTGGACTACAAAATATATACCTTTCCTTCTATAAACATGATTCCACTGCATAAACAGTGTAAAATTTCCACAGCTCTCAAGAGCCTTGAAGAAACCTTTAGTAGCTTTTTTTAGCCATCATTAGCACTCTTACTTTTCAAATGAAACTGTTCTCACGGCAGAGGTTTGAGTAAAGTCATTTAACCTAGACTGGCAGGTTGAAAGCCAGGGACAGGATACTCTGGGGTTTGGCTTCTCATTCCTTACTCAGTAAGAATAAAACCTGTAAACCTTCAGAACTGCCTTTATTTTTAAAGCTGATAACTTTAACGATATAACGGTAAAGATTTAAGGGTGACATCAAATTGTGAATGTTACTTAATTTTTGGCATTAAATGCCAAATTAAAGACTGTAGGAAAATTCAGCTTTTTTTTTTCCCTTTGGTGAATCAACTACAGAATTTTTAAAAAACAACTATGTACTAGTGGTCAAATATTTCAGTACTGCGTCCAAATCGGTATACGGTATTAAGGACTCACATTAAATTATACGGATTAATTTTCAATAAAAAGCAAAAACAGGTCACTGCATCACTACCGTGCCGACTTTATAAACCCTAACACAAACAGCGCTGAGCTTATCGCTGACTTAACGTATTCGTAGTAAATTGCCCTAGAAGAATGTAACAACTTGGCCTTCGTTTTTCTGCGTGCCACGTGACCCTTCAGGGCTTGCTCCGGTGGAAGGACTACGGTTACCACCAACAAGTGTCTGGAAATCTCAGCAGGAAGCGACCCCCATAACACTAATTTCATAGCTAAGGCCGTAGTGGAGTTTCGCTCAGTCCGAAATCTCAACAGCTTCACGACCCAAATGTGGACAGAGCGCTTCCTATTCCCAGCAATTGGATAAGTGGAGATGCATCCAGCCAAGGCAGGCCGGCAGATCAAACCCGCGGAGACGGCTTGGGGGAGATGGGAGGGAACTACACACTTTTGCGGGTTCTTGGAGTCCAAGGGGTGGGGGAGGGAAAGGGGGAGAAGGGCGGTCCCTCCGCGCAAGGAGTGCAGACCCACGGGCCCCACCGTCCCACTCCGCGAGGCCGGCTCCCGGCGGGACACTCACGGGAAGGGGGAGGGAGCAGGCCGCTCACCTTGTACCTGCTCCCAGCCTTGTCTTTCAGAGTGTAGATAACCAGGTGGGCGGCCCCCGCCTGGGACGGGGGCAGTGCTTTCTCGGCCGGCCGGCCCAAGGACAGCACCGCCCTGGTGCCCTTGCCCCGGGCCCTCAGGCCAAAGGTAGGCAGGTGGCGGTTAACCAACTCTACCTCACACTGGAGCTTCATGGCGCAGGCTCAGGAAGCGTCGCCGTCGCCGCCGCCGCCGCCACCATCCAGCTCCGCCAGCCCCCAAACGCCTCTTTGAAAGCTCCTCTTCCCGCCAGCCACCGCCGCCAAGGCCCTCTGAGCGGGGGCGGGGCGGGGCGGGGCGGGGCGTAGGGTGCCTAGAGAACTGCCGGATCCAAAAACCAGTAAACATGTCTCACGTATAATTTACAGCGTGCCTAGTCCATATAATCTCTTCAATGTCTCCATGTGAACTTTCCCGTCAGAACAGCTACTTGGCTTCAGGGGTCCGCTTTAGGGGGAAATAAACTTTTGCTGCTATGACGGAGGGCCGGCAATTAGGACCCCAGCTCGCGCCTCTCGTCGGTCCTTGGGCGCGTGCGCGGGGGCAGCTCGGGCCCCTCTAGGGAAACTTCCTTGTGTTCCGGGTTTCGTTGCGGTGGCGTTCCTTCCCCGGTTAACGAGGTCCTTTCCTGGGCGGAGTGTTAACCCTTAGGGAAACAGCGCCTCCGAGGAGTTGTTTACGGGGTTAGAAAACGGCCGCGGGGACGTGAGCACCGGAACGTTTCCGGAGGGCCGCGTGGACTCTGACCGTCGAAGGCCAGGGGTGGGGTTGACGTCTGCCCCGGTGTAAGGGAGGGGGAGGGGAGGGGGCGCCGAGGAGAGAGACCTCTGGTTGTCACCCACCCCCTCTTCTTTCCTTCCCGGCCAAGAGGGAACCAAGTAAATGTCCCACGACTCTCAGAACAGAGAACTGCTAAGAACTGCCTATGCGAGCTCTAAGTCAGGAAGCCGGCCATCTGCAGTATCTAGGGGTGCCAGGGGCGGGGGGGACGGAGTGACCCTCAGAGCTGTCCCCAGAGTAACAGGCAGGAGCTCGGTCCTCTCACAGCGCTGTCACGGAACGTCGACACAACGAATGTTTAGCAACAGTGACGTGAACTGCTGACAATTAGAAGTCAAAAAAGGGTCCCGATGGACGAGAAGGAGATGGATAGATGAGCAACTATATGCCTGATACAAAATAAAAGAGGTTCCAGAAGAGGAATTGTGGGCAACATAAATATTAAATAGATGAGATGATTCTTGTAATTGACAACAGAGAGAAGGTCAATTCTTCATTTCATCTTTTTGCCCTAGGAAAAAAATGGTTAAAATGAAAAAATAAAATAAAAAAGTAAAAATGAAAAAAATGATTAAAAAATGATCATTGATACATAAGATCAGTAAGGAGATGGTAAAAGAACTCAGCCTCGATAACTTCAAGTCACCTGGTACAAATGTAGTACATACCAGGTACTAAATGAATAAATTAACAAGCATTCATTAACTAGGTGCTAGGTGGTGCGGTGGAGAGAGGGCTAGGCCTGGAGTAGGGGAAGCCTCAGAAAGTTTTTACATTTGTGACCCTGGGTAAGGCCTTTAACCTCTGCCCGTTTTCTCATCTGTAACAAAGGGATAATAACAGCAACACCATTTTCCCGGGGTTTTTATGAGGATAAAATGAGACATTTGTAAAGTGCTTTGCAAACCTTGAAGTGCTATATAAATGCTCAGTTATTGTTATGGAGGTACTATGTTAGATACTAGCAGATGTGAATGTGAGCCACTTTCTGTGACCCCCAAACTCATCATCCCTTAGGCATCTGAAACTCAAACAGAAATCTTTTCCCCAAACTAACCTCTTGTTTTAACTTCTTTACTTAAGGACACTACAATCCTTGAAGTTATTTTTCCCTACTTGCACAGATAATTGAATGTAATCTTTTATTTCTAAATTTTTTTGGGGGGGTTTTCTGCTCCTTGAGAGTAGAGGTATATTGGAAATAGTGACAACCTTGTGAGCTTTGAAACGATAGAAAAGAAAGCTACTGGAAGTTCAGGAGCAGGGTGAGGTGACACTGCAGGACCGATGAGTGACTTTGACCTCTATAGAGCAGTAAATCAATAACTACCCCATAGGCAGTTAATGGTCTGGGTTGTTTGGGTTTTTTTTTGGTTTGTTTTGGTTTGGTATTTTTTGCAAACAAGGGCATTGCTTTGTCCATGGACTTTGCCACATTTGGAAAGAAATTTGTTGATATAAATGCTTTGTAGTAGCTGATTTTAAGACTGAGGTGGTATAGGGAAAAGTGTGCTCAAAGTTTTGACGGGATGTATTTGTATTTTCATTCTTTCTATATCTTTTCAGTGAATATCCCTTTGTTAAATCAAATTAGCAAGAGTTTATTAATCACTTGTGTACCAGGCACCTTGAAAAATTCTGGGGATATAAATAAAGCCAGAAATAGTTCCTACCTCCAGGAACTCACAATCTTAATGAGGGAAATCATGCAAACAAACGTGCAAACAAGATACATACAGAATAAACTGGAGATAATCTCAGAGGAAAAACACTAAGAGGGACTGGGAAAAAATTTCTTATAGAAGTCTGGAATTTTCACTGAGACTTTGAAGGAGACAAGGGAAGCTAGGTGATAGCGATGGGGAAGAAAAAAATAGCTAACTTTTATATAACACTTTAAAAATACTATCTCATTCAATCTTCCTAACAACTCTGGGAGCTTGGTGTTATTATTAACCCCATTTTATAAATGAGCAGACTGAAATTATTTTTTTCAAGGCTAAATATCTCATAAATGTCTGAGGTTGGATTTGAACTCTCCACTGTGCCATATAGCTATGCAGGTATAGGAGACAGCCAATGAAAATGTATGGCGTGTGTGAGGAAAGCAAAAACACCAGTGTCACTGGATTCTAGAGTATACAGAGGAATAGTAATGTATAAGAAGAGTGGAAGGATAGAAAGGGATCAGTTTATGAAAGGCTTTAAAAGTAAACAAAGGATTTTATATTTGATCCTGAAGGTAGGTGCATAGAAGGATGAAATCACTTTGACAACTGAGTGGGAGATGGACAGCAGTAAGGAGATGAGTTGGGAAGACCAACCAGAAAACTATTGCAATAGTTCCATGTGATAATGAGGGCTTGCACCAGGATGGTGACACTGAAAGTTAATGTAAAAAATGAAAGTTAACTGGTTCAGTTGATAGTGGGATGATAATGGTATCTGTGATATTGAGGAGATATTACTTGGCTCTGATTAGTTGAGATTGAAGAGATAATTGGCAATTTATATTGGGAGACACCAGTATGTAGCCTTGAGACAGAGAAAAGATTACCCCCAGAACCCTGACAGGGAGAGGTAGCCAGCCTTCTAGGGACTTGACTTTATGAGTGTGAATTATATTAAAGACCATCAGAGTTGACAGAGGCTATGTATGTATAAAGGAAAGTTACTTCACCTCACTTTAATTCCCTGGAGAAGGATAAGGCAAACTATTCCAGTATCTTTGCCAAGAAAACTCCATGGGAAGCATTGGTGTTCTATGGTCCACTGGGTCACAAAGAATTGGACATGACTGAATAACGTCAACAGTGTATAAGAGAGTCTGCAATCTGGATCAGATGGATATATGTTATAGTCCCTTGCTAAAAGACACAAGTGATTAGCAGCTCTTACTTGGTTCTTGTAACTAGAAGCTGTCAAACATGATTGGCAATTGAGCCAGGCAGAGTTGTTCACTGAGTAGGCTATAGAGAGAAGAAATTTCCCACTCCTCTCCATCTCCCTCTTTTGAGCATGGACTTTGAGCTTACGACTCAGGTAGACTCTCTGTTCAATTTACAAATGAGAGGGAGGGAATTTCTCTTTCTCTAAATCCAAGTTGTCAAGATAGCTATTGGCTCTGAAAACATATATTCTCATTGTCATGTAATCAGAGCTATCTTAAGAAATTTTCCTTTCTTCCTGTTCCCCTAGTGGTCCAGAGGAGAGGCTACTAGTCACACATTTTTGAGCAGCTAGCTATTCCTGTCTCAAATCACCAATGGCTTTTTGTAATTCCATACCAGACTGCAAGACCATCAGCTCTTTCATTCTGGGGAACCAGAGGAAAATTTCATGCCTGGATCAATGAAAGGGACCCCAGTGCAACAAATCAGGGGAATTTCCTGATTTATATATATATATACAAGTCTCTTTGAGGCTTTGATAAATTTTCAGTATGGAAATGAGCCATAATAGAAGTTCACAAGCAGTAGTTAGGAGTGCATGTATCTTGAACCTGGGACAAATGTCCCTGGGGAAACCCAACTGCAAGTTATAAGCTGAGGGATGGGGTGCACCAAAGAAATGTTACATTGTATTTACCTATTTATGTACCTGTTGTTTTCTTCAGTGGAATGTAATGATTTAATATCATTCATTTTTTACATTTTATCTCCATCACCTGGCATATAGTAACTATTTAGTAAGCCTTTTTGATTGATGTGCTATATTAAGATAGGTATAGCTTCTTTGAATAAGAAAGTCATAATTTCTCTGTATTCTGCCCTGATTTTACTGCATCTGGTATATTGTGTGTGGTTCCGTGAACCACAGTATAAGAATGCTGATAAACTGGAGAATGTCCAGAGGTGGGTAACAATGAAGGTGAAGGACATTGAATCTGTGTCATATCAGGATCAGTTGAAAGAACTGGGGATGTTTATTTTGGAGTCATTCAGTTGGCTATCATTTATTAATCACTTACTATGTGCCAATCATTGTGCTAAGTGCAAGAAATATAAATAGAAGAAAGACTGAAGAAGAAAAGATTGGAGGAGAATTGGAAAAAGAACACATAATTGATGGCTTCAAATATTTGAAAGGCTGTCCTATGAAAGAGGTAATAGATTTTTTTCTGTTTGTTCCTAGGGAGCAGAACCTGGAACAATTTGTAGAACATACAAAGGCAAATTTAAATTTAATATCAGGAAAAAATTTCCTAACAATTAGAGCTGTTCAGAAGTAGATGGACTGCCTGGGAAGGCAATGAGTATCATCTAACTGGAGGGATACAAGCAGAAATTGAATGACACTTGTCCAGTATATTATGTGTAATATAGAATTATAATTATATGTAACATTAACTGCATATTAATAGTTGATTAACAATTAACTAATAAAATAATAAAGTAATTACATAATTAAAACCAGTTATAATTATTACTACATGATTTCAGTGGCCCATTAGAACTCAAATTCTGTGACTCTGAGTGTGTAATCTTAAAAGCCACAAATCTTTCTAGGAAAGGCAAGATGGAGGGGCAAACATTAAATCTACGTTGACTAGAGCTGATCACTTGCCATGTAGGAACCTACCTTTTTTTCCCCAGTTACAGATTTTTCCATAGAAATCCTTTATGTTATGGTATCTTTTAAAGGTTTTAGAACTCATGAAACAAAATACTTGAAAAGAGAAAAAAAAAAGCTAACTAATTGAATTAGTTTAAAAGCTAGGATTAATGAGCATCTGAGGTCAAATTTGAATTCAGGTCTTCCTGATTTCAAACCTGGTGCAGTATCCACTGTGCCGCCTTATTAGCTACATAACCCCGGGGCAAGTCACTTAATCCTATTTGCCTCAGTTTCCTCATCTGTCAAATGAGCTGGAGAAAGAAATGGCAAATCACACCAGTATTTTTGCCAAGAAAACTCCAAATGGGGTCACAAAGAGTGCCCAGAGTCACACAGCTAGTGTATGGTTTGTTCTTCAAAGAGGACCAATAACAACATGGGGTGGTATCTTGACTTGTGTGTGAATTGGATTTAAGTGAGGCAGAGTTGCACAAAGTAATTAGCTTCACTGTTTCTTCCAGAGTCTTTGGAGTCTGTTGGCAAGACAAAAGTCAAGAATGGTGATGGCCCAGAATGCAGTGGATGACCTTGGCAACTTCAATATCTGACCTAATTCTAAGCCCTCTACAACTGCCTTCATGGCCATTGGAACAAATTATTTTCATCTGCCATGCCACATGCTTGGGGTAGACACCCTGCTAACTTACCAACAGGTTTTGAGGCTCATTAGTGATCCTCAACCTGATTTAGCTTGCTGCTGAGATGGTTTACCAAGGTGTGTCTGCTGCACATGCTACAACTTTTTGGAACCAACAGGTGAATCCCAGATGGACACCAAAGATGGATGAGCATCCCAGAGGTGCCAGTCCTTTTTGACCTCCCAGATATGAATACATTAAAATATTTAGAAAAAGTTTCAAATGAAAACCATTAAAAAGCCTAATGTGTGATTATTTCTTTATATGGATTCTAGTATCTGTAACAGAGAAATATTATAGGCTTTTCCAATTTGATCAGAGGCAAAGTAAGGAAGTCCTTTGTTTGATTTGATTTTTTTTATTTATTTGATAAAATTCTAGAAATACTAGTTATAGTAATTATAAATTAAATTACATGTGTATAAATAAATTATAATATAAAAATAAAGTCATAAGTTATAGTAATGAGAAAAAATAAAGGAATAAGTATAGACAAAAAAGGAACAAAATCACAACTTTTGAGGATAATATATCGATTTACTTAGTCAACTAAAAAATTAATTGGAATGCCAGTCACTGCTAAGCACTGTATTATCATTTCTTTAATTGAATGTCATTGTTCCATGCTTGATAACTCTAAAGTGATTTAAAATGCCAAAGATACTGGAGTGGTTTGCCATTTCTTTCTCCAGCTCATTTGACAGATGAGGAAACTGAGGCAAATAGGATTAAGTGACTTGCCCCGGGGTTATGTAGCTAATAAGGCGGCACAGTAGATACTGCACTAGATTTGAAATCAGGAATTCAAATTATAAGGGATAATTTGTAAATGCAAATAACTAAATCGATGTCATCCAAAGTTTAGATTCATGTTTTAAATGCATGATATTGTTTGCATTATTATTGAATTTCTAAATTCTCTTATATTGTATAATTGTAACATTGTAACAGAAATGCTGTTAGACAAAACTTTAATTTGGATACATTGTTTGAGCTTTTAAAAGGATGTGATAAAAAAGAAATTTGAAAACTTTTAAATATTTAATAAGGTATATTTTCCTATAAAATAGATGATAATAGGTTTACCACAATAGTGGATTTTCATTTGAAAATTCTTGGCTATTACGAAAGTGTAAAGGGTAGTTTAATGATGTAGCTTCAACATGTCAGCAATGAGTTAACTATAGGTATTTGCTGAAACCCTAGAATACGGTTAGTTTTAATTTATAAGCAAAAGATAAATGAAATGACAACTGTTAGGGAAACATCAGGAAAGATATTTAAACCCTAAGTTGTGGTTAGTGAAATTTTGCTATTTAAAATAAAAATTCTTGGGACTATACTATTGTTTTGAGCTTAGATAATAGGGATAGTTGTCAGAATTGTCATGAAGCTAAAAGTAGAAAGTGACATGTGCTGCAGCCTGGAAACTGCTAAATGTGGATGCCTGGGAAAAGTTTTGGGAATGACTTTGGCATGGCCTAACGTAGGGTCTTCTTGACTTTATTTCTCCATTGTGTTATTTCTTTTCTGAAAAGAAAATCCTGATACCTTGTGACTTACATGATTGACTGTCAAATATGACTCATTCTTGGAATCAAAGAGAACTAAGGGAGTTTTCCCACTGTTATGGTATGACATTGTTATACTGATATCCCTCCTTTTCTTTTTGTAGCAATTTTCTATAAAATAGAAATAAATGATAATTGATACCAGAACATCTAATCTTACAATTTTAACCTGTATTTGTGGTCAAATTATAATATAGGGATGATATCCTCTTAAGGGGAAAATGATTAGACAAAGTAATAAGACAAAGATGTAATGTGAAAGCTTTCTAATTAAACGGAAAAGTAAATTTTGACAAGGCAACAGGATTATTTTCTCTAAGAACTATATATAAATGTATATAATTGGCTTCCAAATTTATCACAGGAATTCATGCTTTGAGTATGTTTTAGTAATAAGTTCTCAAAATTGGACTGAGAATTTTACACGTTAATTTCACTTTCTTCCTCCTCCCTCATTTAAAAAGTATCTGTCTGGTAATTTTAAGAGACATTGGAGCTCATTTTATGGTTGGACACTCATAAAATTTTAAAAGATTCTTCTATCAGGTATAAGATTTAGGTGGGGATAGAAATAGCAAATGATACATAAACTGAAATTCTCTGACATTTCAAAATTGGAGAACCAAATTTACTACATTTTATTAAGTCTTATTACTAGCAAAATTATCTAGGAACCTTTAGATTTGGAACCAGAGAAGTAGAGCCCCTTTCAGAGTTGTCCTAAGAATAACACCTATTTGTCCAAGAGAAGATATCCAGGAACCAGATGACTACATGAGACATCTGGGATTCAAAATATACTGATTAAATGTACATTGAGAATGGGTCACTAGGAAATGAGAAGACTTGGAGTTAGTTAATATTGGTGATAATTATTGCATTGCTTTGATCTTTTGTTTCATGATGTTTATGTTTAAGTTGTCTTCATTACTTTGGCAGTGTGAATCTATCTCACTTCTTAAAACTAATCCATTGTGAATCCTCTAAGTTGCTTTATTTGTAACCTGACATTAATGAAACTTGATTTAATGTAATTATGATTATGAATTTATGAAAAACTTTATAGATTTGGCTTATAGATCCAAGTGAGTTGCCCACTCCCCCATAAAACAAAAGAGGAAAATTGAATGTATTGAGGGAATTAGGACAGCAAGTGGCTAATACTGGGACTCCATCTTGTGACTCAGTCCTGGAACTAACAGTCTCTTTGCCCTATTGGGAATTTCACAGTGATACCTGGGACACGCTTTTCTAATAGGTCCCTTGAAGAAATTAACCTCGTGCCATTCCACCATTGCTAAGGACAGGGGCTAACAAATTGTTGGATTTGCTGCCTTAACCCCTAAGTTCACCGACCTAGGCCTACAGCTGTCCCTCAACTCAATATTTTGCTCGGGCCCAACTGGCCTCTCTTGGTATCTTGGTTTGTATCTACTTCTCCTTTATTGGCCAGACCTTGGGCCAAAAGGGGGAAATGTCAGTCCCCATGCAAGACCACTTTTTACTATTAAATTTTACGGAGCTAATGCCCAGAAAGGAAACTACGCTCTGAGCTTGGCATAACAAGTCCTTTGCACTCACCCACAGCAAAATCCCAGAATTGTTTCTGCATCAGCCCCAGGTGTCCTTGAGCTCTGAAACACCTACAGGAACCGTGTTCCTGTCTTGAAGCCCTACTATGAATCAAACTTGTCTCATTGTTGTTGCCCTCCTTGCCATGGCTACAGCTCAATGTGTAGCCAGTCCTATATGCATCAAGGTTTGACTTTATTAAAAGGGGTGAGGGGAGTCTCTTCCTATAGAAGACTTTGCACATGTGTCTGGTTTCTCTCCTCCAACGGAATAAAGAAAACTTTTTTTTGCTTATGACAACTGTTGGCTCTTTTGTTTTGTTTTATTTTATTTCTTAGAGTTAACTGTGGTCATGATAACCTGTGTAAATGCTTTCAGGATTAACAGTGGTTGCATAACCTCTGTGACTTTTTGGTCATTTGTTTCAGAGTTGGCAGAAACAATAATTTCAGTAAAATAAAATGGAAAAAAAATCATCAAACACAGAAAAAATCACTAGCCTTTTTGTATATTATCAATAAAACCCAGTTGGAAGAGAATTCCATTCAAAATTACAACAGAATGTATAAAGTATTTGTGAGTTCCCCTACAAAGACACATAGACTGGTTATATAAGTGATTATATGTAACACCAGAGTAATTATATATAAAATACATATCTAAATAATTGGAGGAATATTCATTGCTCATGGTTGAACCATGCCAAAATAATAAACATGACAATAATACCTAAATTAATGTATATATTTAGATCCATACCAATAAAACTACCGAAGGGTTACATGCTATAGCAATAAAAAACAATAGTAAAGTTTATCTGGAGGAAGAAAAGGTTGAAAATACTGAGAGAAGTATACCATATTCCACCACATAATTGTCACAGATTTTATGCTAATTTTTTTTTTTTGCAAAAGAGTGGTCTGTGAACATTATGTGAAGTTTTAAAAATTGTGCCAATATTACTAAAAAATCATTCATTACTAAATTGTCTTTGGTGCAAGAGTAGGATGCATGGAATACTTGTAAATATAAAATTGAATACTGACAATGCATATTCTCTGAGAAACTAGGCTCACAGCTTGTAATGTGGGAGAGATAAATGTAATTATGCCATTGGTAAATACATTACTGCTCTGTTTACCTTTTAAGCAGCTGGATGAATATTATTATACCATGCCATGATTATGCAATGAAAGGTTATAAACCAGGTTTTGGACTGAAAACAACAGGATTGGATGATTATGCGGTGGTGACAACTACTCTGTGAAATAAGGTAATATCTCCTCAGGGCTCACTCTTCTAACCTTCACCAACACAGGCAGTTTGGTTTTCCAGAGGAGTGGTTGCTAGGAGTAACCCTGTGGACAATTATCCTTCTAATTAGTGAGCCCCTGCTTGCCTGCTTTTCCTTGGCTGATAGTTAAGATGCCTCTGTTTAGCAAAGGCACTTAGTTAAAGTCCATAACGAGAACAGTTGTGACAAAGAATCTCCTCTCAAAAACCTAGGGCAGGAACAGGGAACCTGCAGCCTCAAGGTCACATGTGGCCCTCCACAGAGGAAATCCCTTTAATGAAAGGATTTATTCTGTAAAACTTGGACTCAGTCAAAAGGCTGTACCCAAGGCCACATGTAATCTGGAGCTACAAATTCCCCACACCTGACCTTGAGTATTCTCTTGTCTTCCTTGACCTCTCTGCAGCTTCTTTCCCTGAATTTTGATTACATTGTTTTTTCCTAAATCTCCTACAACCGGTTTCAAGTACTTAGTCTCTTACAGAATTGTCACTCATATCACTACCTCCTCTCTACTGGGTGTTACCAGGTCATCTTTTCTTTTCTCTCTATATTCTCTATACTATATTACCAAACTGATTGTTGGACATCTTGAAACTGGACGTCCCACAGGCAATTCAAACTCAACTTGTTTAGAACTCATTATCTTTTACCCCAAACGCTCCCCTCTTCTTAACTTCCCCATTTCTGTTGAGGGCACCATCCTTAACGCTAAACACCCAAGTCTGAACCTCAGAAATCATTCTTGATTCTTCCCTTTCACTCAACTCCTTACATCAAATCTCACCAATTTTATATCAGTTCCCTTTTTCTTCACTTACACAACTAAGGCCTCATCATCTCTCACCTGGACTATTTCAATAGTCCCCAATTGGTTTTTCTACCTCAGATCTCTTCTTTTTCTGATCTCTCTTACTATCAGTTGCCTAAGAAATATGAAGTTCCTTTGGTTCCCTCTGAGGATCAAGTACAAACTCCTCTGGC
Organism: Potorous gilbertii; assembly: GCA_028658325.1. NCBI lineage: Eukaryota > Metazoa > Chordata > Mammalia > Diprotodontia > Potoroidae > Potorous > Potorous gilbertii. The sequence continues at coordinate 442,283,088 of CM053769.1, read as the reverse complement.
ATTTAAAACCTTTCCAAATCTGGCTCCAGCCTATTTTTCCAGGTTTTATTGCACATTACTGTCATTTTTGTACTCTCTGGGGCGTGCTGAAGACAGCTTATATAGACTTTCAAGAGCCTATTGCTAAATTTTCAGCACCTGCATTAAATTTATACCCTGAAAATCAGTAAATGCTACAAACGCATCAGAGCTAGATTTATTGTTTTGTTGATTGTTCAGACTTAAGAAAGTGATGGAGAAAATGTTAATAATTCAGATTTAACTTACAAATGTATTGTTACTACATTTTTTGAGAGTCTTTCATTAAACATCTACATGCTCCTTGAATAAAACATTGTATCTACTATTCCCCAGTTCTGCCTTAGAAGATACCTAGTTTCCTTCAAAGCTTAGCTAAAGTGCCATATGGAAGATAAAGGAAGCTTATCCTGCTCCCCTCAATTATTAGTATCCTCCTCATAATTATTTTGCATGTTGTAAGACAGGTAACCCTAGCACACAGGAGGTTTGCTAGTACAGGCTCACTCTTGATTTGGTCAGACAGAAAGGACAGGAAGACAGCGTCAGAGGGGTTCATAGTCTCACTTTATTCTATACTAATCTCCTTAAGACGATTGCCAATAATGGGAGCATTCCCTAATCACCTTCTCTTAGGGGCCAGTGGGAAGCAGGGGCAACTACCCTATATTTTGATAGTGTCAATTGAGAGGTACAGTTTATGCACTCCCCTAAATCCCCTCAAGCCTCAATGGGGACCAGTTAAGGCAAACACAGACTCCCTTCAAGCCTTGAGGAGGGCTGATCAACGCACACACAGAATTCCAGCTTGTGCATTCAACCCTAAGGGTTCGCCGACACTGACCAGTGGGCATACCTAAATTAATAATATTGTATTATATAATACACATAATAATAACCCTAAATGTTGCCAGCAATAGCGTCACAAGTTTACATTAGTTCACTGTTAAATCCGCTGGGCAATCACAATGGATATTTAACAATTTAAGTGCAAATGTTTATATTATTTATCATTATAGAATGCTGCAGAAGTGTGGTGAAGGTGTTTGTAAGTCATGAGCCTGGGAAATAGAGATCGTTATGGTTATGTATTCTGGGAATCTAAACTCTAAGAAAGAATAACAAAAATCCACCTTACTTAAATATGTATTTTGCATTTTAAGTGTCTAAGTTTTGTTTTGTATTTAATTTTCTACATACATATGCTTATTATTTTCCCTAATAGAACAGAAAATCATCAAGGGCTGGTTTGTCTTTAAAATTTTTGTTTTTGTAACCTCAGTATTGAGGACAGTGCCTTACATATATCAGAGGCTTAAAAATGTTTATTGAATGAATAAAAATTCACATGCCAAGAAGCTTATCAAAGTAATTTGCAAAAGGACAAATTTTTAAGTAAATAGAGCTTATTAGATTAGCTTGTGAGCTTTTTGAGGGAGGGTCTTTCTTTGTCTCCTTAGCCCTTAAGCACTGTGACTTGGTATATAGTAGGTACTTGTCTTGATATCTATCACGTGCATACTTTTAGGTTTTACTAGCTACACTGATATTTTATATAGTTATTCTATCTTAAATTATACTGGTTTTATATAGACACATAGAAAAAGTTTCAAGTAATTTATTAAGAACCTCTATCCTAGGCACTAAGGGCTGGGGAGACCCGAAAGAGAGAGAGAACCATTTATTCAAGGACCTCGCAAACTAATCTAACAAGTTTCCCTTTTTAGCATGAATTTCTCCAGGAAAACAAAAAACCTCCCAAACTGAAGTGATACAGTGTTACAGAAATGTAAGATGTTATTTTTTCATCAGGGAGAAAAGTACAGGTGACAGTGACTTAACTGCTTACTACTTGAAATGTGGCACAACTAATATCCTATCTCCAAAAGTGGTTTGAATTTAAAAGTTTGCAAATCATTCCTTTTAGCCCAAAAGCATCTCCTACTGTCCACACTTTGGCTCACGTCGTCTTACTTTATTTTTCCTCAGTCATTCCAGTAGGTGTCAGTGCTGAGCTGGCGGAAAATAAGTATTTTCCGTTTAGAAAAGCCCAATTTCATTATGAAAATATCAAATACTCGGGTCAAAAAGGAACTGTTTTCTCCAATTCCTTTTAACAAGTAATTTCGTTTTAAGGTTTTAAAATGAAAAAGAGACCGTGTCTCACTATCTTGCCCAGGCTGGAGTGCAGTGGCTATTCACAGGCGCGATCCCACTACTGATCGGCACGGGAGTTTTGACCTGCTCCGTTTCCGACCTGGGCCGGTTCACCCCTCCTTAGGCAACCTGGTGGTCCCCCGTTCCCAGGGGGTCACCATATTGATGCCGAACTTAGTGCGGACACCCGATCG
>CM053769.1:442230781-442280219 GCA_028658325.1 Potorous gilbertii | reverse complement strand
TCCGACCTGGGCCGGTTCACCCCTCCTTAGGCAACCTGGTGGTCCCCCGTTCCCAGGGGGTCACCATATTGATGCCGAACTTAGTGCGGACACCCGATCGGCATAGCACACAGCAGCCCAGAACTCCTGGGCTCAAGCGATCCTCCAGCCTCAGCCTCCCGAGTAGCTAGGATTACAGGCGCGCGCCACCACGCCCGGCAAGGACGCGGCCTTGCATTTTAGCTAATCAAGACTTTGGGCTGTGACGTCACCTGGGGAGGCGGGCTTAAAACCCGGTTTGTCCCTTCCTTCCTTGAGCTTCACTAGGCTCCACTGCGCAGGCGCCTACGTTCGACGTCCTCTTGCGTGAGGTCGGACGGAGTTTGAAGAGCACATGCGTGGACCTCTCCCTTCCTTTTGCCTCGGAGCTTTCCTAGTGGCGCCATGGGTCACCAGCAGCTCTACTGGAGCCACCCTCGCAAATTCGGCCAGGGCTCTCGGTCGTGGTGAGTCCTGGGTCGGCTTCACGGAGGGGCCTTCCCTGGGCGGGGGGGCGTCTTGTGGATCTGGAAGCGGCGCTAGCGGAGGTGACGGGGGCTGCGGCCTTCCCGCTTTCAGGCCCGCGGTGACCATCATGGCGCCCTCCGGAGCTGCCCGCGGTGACCATCATGGCGCCCTCCGGAGCTGCCCGCGGTCTGGGTCGAGGGGGTGGCGTAGGCTGAAGCCAGGGCGGGTGGCGCCTGCCACGCGTGGGGTCCTACGGTAACGAGGCCGTTTTTGCCTTTTCTCAGCCGCGTCTGCTCGAACCGGCATGGCCTGATCCGCAAGTACGGCCTGAACATGTGCCGCCAGTGCTTCCGGCAGTACGCGAAAGACATCGGCTTCATCAAGGTAGGCTCCCGCACCTTGGCTCCCCGGCCCCGGGTCTGGGTGTTAACATTGGGTCCGCAGCTTAACCCTGGCGTGATGTTTGGGCACAGAGCCCCTCTCCGCTGATGCTTGACTTAGGGGACAGATATTGAAGCGACTTAACTTGCTTCTTCCTTTAGACCCTTTATCTTTTGTGTCGTGGAGTCCATTTGCACTTTGGTGAAGCCTTTGGATTTTCAGACTGCTTTTAAATGCATAAAAATAGCATACCCTTACAAAGGAAATCAGTTGTGCTGAAATAGAATTATCAGGGTATTTTTAAAAATTAGGTCATACCAGCAGGTTAAAAAACCATATTTTAGATATCCAGGTGGTAGAGTAGTTGGAGTTCCAAAAGGGAAATGCTAAAACTATTAGTCATAAAATTGATTTTTTTCAGTGGGTGATAGGGTAGAAGAGCTTTACTGGGTGTTTTCTTAAGTGCTCACACTGTATTTTAGGCACTTTGTTGGGCTCCAAGGAATACAAATACCTTACTCTGAAGGGGGTTGTCTCCAACTGAGGGTGTTTATCTTATGCAGAAGGAAATGTAAGATAATATATCAAATCGAAAGATAGTGATTCAGAAAGGAACTAACCTGGATATGATCAGAAGAACCTCTTGAAGATGGCACTTGAACTGTCTTGAAAAGGAGTTAGGGGGTTTGGGGAGTTTGAGAAGGATGAAGGATTCCAGGTATGAGGGACAGGGTTGTATGGGTGGAGAGAGTGCAAGGAGGACATAAAATGTATAATACTGATCATAGTGATGTGCTGAAGCCAGTCAATCAATAAGTCTTTATTAAGTGCCTATTATATTTCAAGACCCTTCTAAGACCTGTACAAAGAAGGGAAAAGGACAATCTGTTCTCAGGAAGCTCATAATCTCATGAGGGTGATATGAAAACAGCTGTGTACAACCAAGATATATATAGGATAAATTGTAGATAATAGGGGGTGACAGTAGTATTAATGGGATACTTAAAAGCTTCCTGTGGAAGGTCAAATTTTAGTTAGCACTTTAAAGAAGGCTAGAGATTGAGATAAAGGTAGAGAGAATTCCAGGCATGGAGAGCAGACAGTAAAAATGCCCAGTCATCAGGATGTGGGTTGAGGAATTGCAAGGAGAAGAATGCCATTGAATCAGAGTATGGGAGGATTGGAGGACAAGGTATAAGAAGTTGATTAGAAAGGTAGGACGAGCCAGGTTGTGAATGTTTTCAATGCCAAATAGGATTTCATACTTGTTTCTGGAGGTAGTAGAGACCCATGGGAATTTATTGGATCAGTGGAGGTGGGGTGACATGATCAAATCATTTTAGGAAGATTAATCTCTCAGCTGAGTGGAGACTGTAGAGTGTATTGAGAATGAAACCTAGGTTGCTGGCCTCAGGGACGGGGAATATAGTGGTACCATCAACAGAAATAGGGAAATTAGGAAGAGGGAGAGTGGAGGTAATTCAGTTTTGAACTTGTTGAATTTTGGGTGTCTTTAAGAGATAGCCATTCACTTTGAGATGTCCAGCTGGCAGTTGGAGTTGCAAGACTGTACAGACACCAGTCTTGAGGTTGGATTGGATTATCAGCATATGATAATTTAAACCTTGGGAGTTGATGAAATCACCAGTGGAATAATACAGTATAGAGTGAAACTGAACATTTCTGATTTTGAGGTACCCATAAGATACTCTGGAACTGTCCTCTGAGGGATTTAAAAATTAGAGTTGCGTTCATTGAGAATCTGGAGGGAAAACAAAATAAATATTCATTGAGAAAACGTGTTGCAAGCTTTCTTTACTTTTGGTTAATGTTTATAGAAGTAATTGTAGCACTTAGCACAATCTGGCCTAGGGGCTTAATGAATGCTGACTGAATGATTACAAAGTAATTTTAGCTTTGTTTCTGTTTTATTTTTTCCAGTTGGACTAAGTTATGTATGGATCTCACTTCAGTGATTACACTGACCATCAATGACGACCATTTTACTGGATTCCGGACATCTGTTTGTTCTACCCACCCAAAGATCTGATCCTGTTGTACATGTTATGCTAATTTGTATATGTAATTAAAAAAGGTCATCCTCAGTAAGATTTAGTGTGAAATTATTGATCCATCAAAATTATGTGAAAATACAGAATAAGACATTGAACCATATCCCTTAGTGTTTAAAGCAGAAGAAACAAATGAAGCATAGAAAATGAGTGTGTCCACTTCTAGTTCTCTTTCAAGTTATTTATACCTTTTATTTTTCTCCCTATCAGACTTTGAAGGTCTTAAAGGCCTTTTTAATTGGTAGCTGAACAACAATTCCCTCTAATACATAAGTGGGTATCCAGCTTTTGCTTGAAATTTCTGGTTAAGAAGGTAAATACTGTCTGTCAGGATCATGTATTTCCTTTCCTAGTTGTATTTCCTATTACCAAAAAGGTAACTAAACAGTTATAACTCTACGTTGCTTGCTCGATGACAAAAATGAGAGTACTTTTGTGACTGAGTGAATTTTCAAATTCCTTCTTTTAAATGTCAGGCTACACAAAACTCAGTACCCCAAGAAAGCAGCAGCAGCATAACCAGAAGTATGAAGAGCGTAGCCCTAATACCAAATCAAAAGTCAAGAAGCAGGCTTAAAAAATGAACAAAGAATTTCACCATAAAAAGGGACACTTAAGACAGAAATCCAAATGAATTGGGCACAAACTCAGCTAGAATTCATGAAAAAGATGAAGCAAGAGGTTTTTAAAAAATAGTTTTAAGATGCTTTTTATCAATGAAATGAGGGTGGTGGAGGGACAAAAACTGGAAAAGAAATAAGAATTATAGAAGAAGGAATGATAAAAGGAATTAACAGCTTGGCAAAAGAGGTATAAAATCTCATCCAAGCAAAAAACTCACTGAAAATTACAATGGGCAAAGTAGAAACCAATGACTCCATAAGATAAATATTTTAAATACTCAAAAAGACTGAAAAAGAAAATAGAAGGCAATAAAGGTATCTCATAGCAGAAATAATTCCGGAAAACAAATCAAGAAGGAAGATAAAAATTGAAATACCTAAAAGTCATGACCAAAAAAGGAGCCTTAACATATTTTTTAAAATAACATTTTATTTTTCTCCAGTTACATGTAAAGACAATTTCTAATATTTATCCAATTTTCTCTCATTTTCTCAGTGCCCCTGTCCCTGAGACAGTAAGCAGTTTGATATAAGTTCCACATGTTCAGTCCACAAAACATTATTTTAGTTATGTTGTGGAAGAAGATAAAAGACCCAAAGGGGGAAAATACAGAAAGTGAAGTCTTCGATCTGCATTCAGACTCCATCAGTTCTTTCGCTGCAGGTGAATAGCATTTTTCATCAGGGGTCCTTTAGAATTGTCATGGGTCATTATGGTATTGCGCAGAATAGTTGTCATTCACAGTCGATCATCATAGAATACTTCTGTTACTGTGTACAATGTCTGGATTGTGCTCACTTCACTTTGCATCAGTTGATATGTCTTTCCAGGTTTTTCTGAAATTACAGAAAACTGCCCATATCTCTTAGAACCAGAGGGCAAAGTGGAAATAGAAAAAATTCACACGTGACCTCTTGAAAGCTCAAATAGCTAAAATTATAGCTAATGGGTCTTTTGCTTTGTTTTTCGCCTGTCCTAAATATAGCTAAAATACAGAACTTCTATGTAAATGTGTTGGGTTTTTTCCCTCTTGTTATATTTTTATGGCAAAGATTGAATTAGAATTGCTGTGGAGAGGAAAATGAGAAGATACCTAGAAATGTGTATTTATAAAAACAAAAGGCATATATAGAAATAATTTCAAAAAAGAAATTTCAGTTCCTCTCCAGACTGAGACAATTCTATTTTTTCTTCTATTTTATTTGTGTGTGTGCATATGATGTTTAAACCTATTATCTAAGTAGAATATGAATTTATATGATGTGAAATATGACTCTAAATTCATATGTCACCAATCTTCTAACCATTTCCTCCTCTAAGTATACTTTTTAAGTAGTTAATTCTTTCTCCAGGTTTTATTTTCAGTAGGCAAACCAAACACTAATTATTCATAGATTTTTGGTTGGATGTTTGGTACCTGATTGGATGATTGATCCCCAAACTTATATTTAAGATCAACTAGGCCATCCTTCATTCGTCCCCAGGCTGCACTTTGGACTATTTGGGTAACTTCATTTTTCCCCACCCCCACTTTTCAACTTCCTTTTATGTGTTGTTTTCCCTTATTGGAATGTAAACTCTTTGAGGGATTGTTTTTCTTTCTGCTTGTGTTTGTATTCCCATCACTTAGTAAGGTGCCTGACACATAAGAAGCACTTAATACATACTTGTTTCCTGACTGACTTACTCTGTTCTGTGGATCTACTTCTCCATTTATTTTCTATATCATTTTTTTTGCAGAATCAGATATTTTAATGATAGCTGCTTTTTACTATTTTGAAATATAAAATATATTCCATAAATATAAATAATTAAATACATCTCAAATAATTATTAGATATATAAAATATATTATAAAATAATAGGAAATTCTTTCCTGTTTAGCACTTCTTGGGTTCACACTGTACTAATAGGCCAAGATACAAGAGGAGAGAATGCTATCACTCCTCTCAGGGTTCTAGGGGTAACCCTGAGAGGTTATGGCTTCTAAATATCATGAATTATAAACCGTCATCTGGTGTGCTCACATCCTCAATATCAATCAACTAGTTATCAATTAGCTTTTACAAAGAAGTTACCAAAAAAAGCCCAAATCAAGGCTCACTTTCCTCCACTTTTCCTACAGAAAATCGGCATGCATAGGTGTACCTTCCAAAGAAGAAGAAAACAGCTCCTGATTAGGTCTTAGAAATCGAGGATATACCAAGATGGGTTTCAATCTCTGGGGCTGCCACCAAAATGAATTAGTTAAGATTCTTGGGAGAATGGACTCTGAAAGGAGCCACTCCTTTGTGCTGGTTTATTTTTTGGATGTTTAGGAGTATTTTTTTTCAATTACTTGTAAAGACAATTTTTAACATTCATTTAAAACATTTTTTGATTTCAAATTATCTCCCTTTCTCCATCATCCCCTCCCTAAAAGGGTAAGTATTTTTTTTCCAGTCAGAGGCAAAGTTTATTGTGTTGCCAACAGAAGCAGGATTTTAAGAATCTGATTTAATGGGGCAAGACTGATACTTTTATACAGAAAGACTATGGGAAGATTTGGATGGAATTGAGGAGTGTTAAGTAAACTAAGTAATCAAGGTCTTGGGCTAAGATAGATCAGATTCCTTGGGTTAATGCACCAGTGATCTGGGCTACTGAAATGTATGGGAAAATTCAGGAACTGGGTTGCTTTCAAAGACGTATTTTCCTTTTAGGGCTTCACATCCCATACCCATAATTCCCCCTCAAACAAAAGGGACCTGAAATCTTTTGGGCTAAGGAACAAAAGTCTCAGCTTCTGAAACTGCTTCCTGCTGACAAGGGTCATAGAGCTGTCTCTGCCAGGAGGGGGTCCCCTAGAGTAGTTTGACTGATATTGAGCACAGGCTGTATCCAAGCAATGATGGGGAGACATGGACTGGTACCCACTGTTTGCTAGCAGCTGTAGGTGAATGCCTGTGGTCTAGAAGACACAAATCTGACAAGCAAATATGACAAGCTAGTTCAATATGTAGGGCCCAAATACAAGGAGAAGTAAAACTGATGTCCGAATGGGGGAAAAACAAAAAAAAAAAAACAAGAACCCCATTAGAATAATTTACATTTGACCTACAGGATTATCTGATTTTGTTACTTCCTCAAGCTTCCACCCTGATTCCAATACCTTTAGGAGGAATTGCTATTGAGAAGTAAAAACACTTTTACTGGTAGGAGTATTCCACCCCTGGATTCAATTATTACACAAATGAATTGGTTAGAGACTGACTTTTACTCGTCTATAACCAAAGACTCGGAAGGACACTTGAATAATGACTAGGCCCAATAGGTTAACTTCCTCTAAGAAACCTGAATGGTAATCAATTTGATATAGGTTATGCATATACAGTTACGTAAAACATTTCCATATTAGTCATGTTGTGAAAGAAGAAACAGGTCAAAAAAAAGAACCATTTAAAAACAAAGAAAATAGAAAATAGTATACTTTGATCTGCATTTAGACTCCATCCTTCCAAACATGGATAGCAATTTTCATCAAGAGTCCTTTGGAATTGTCTTGGATTATTGTATTGCTGGGAAGAGTTAAGTTGCTCATAGTTGATCAGACAATGTTGCTGATACTGTATACAATGTTCTCCTGGTTCTGCTAGCTTCACTCTTAATTTGTTCTTTCTTTAGGTTTTTTTAGTTGCATGCCCAAATTCATTGATCTGCCCTTTTTCTATTTTATTAATGTAAGAATTTAGAGAAACAAATTTTTCCTGAAGTACTTCCTCACCCCTTGTTTATATATCTGTATCTTTCTTTCTATCTATCCATCTATCTATCTGTCTGTCTGTCTATCTTTATCATCCCATCAAAGTCACCTTATACCCATCCCTTTGTCTTTGTATACTCCTAGCTGTATTAATAATGATATGGTTCTTAAGAATTACAAGTATCATCTTCCCATGTAGGGATATAAACAAACAGTTTAACCTTATTGAATCTCTTATGTTTTCTCTTTTCTTTTTACCTTTTTATGATTTTTTTTTTTGAGACTTGAAAGTGAAGATCAAACTTTTTGTTCAGCTCTGGTCTTTTCATCAGGAAAGCTTGAAAGTCTTCTATTTCATTGAATGGCTATTTTTTTTTCTGAAGTATTATGCTTAGTTTCACCAGGTAGGTGATTCTTTGAGTTGATCTAGCTCTTTTCCCTTTTGGAATATCACATTCCACGTCCTCTGATCTTTCAATGCTGAAACTGCTAAATCCTGTGTAATCTTGACTGTGGTTCCCTGATATTTTAATTTTTTTCTGTCTGCTTGCAATATTTTCTCCTTGATCAGGGATTTCTAGAATGTGGCAATAATGTTTCTGGAATTTTTCATTGTGGGATCACTTTCTGGAAGTGATAGTATATTCTTTCAATGTCTATTTTACCATCAAGTTCCAGGATATCAGGGCAGTTTTCTTGGATAATTTCTTGTAGTATGATGTCCAGATCCTTCTTTGGATTATGGTTTTCAGTTAATCCAACAATTCTCAAATTATCTCTCCTTGATCTATTTTCCAGGTCAGTTGTTTTTCCAATGAAATATTTTACTTTTTATTCTATTTTTTCAGTCTTTTGATTTTGCTTGATTGATTATTGATGTTTTATAGAGTCATTAGTCTCTACTTATCTAATTGGAATTATTTTCTCCTTTTCCATTTGTCAAATTCTATTTCCTAGAGAGTTATTTTCTTCAATGAGTTCTTTACATCTTTTTTCATTTTCTGTACTTCCTTTATCAAACTGTTGACTTCTCTGCCTCTCTTTCTCTCCTGATTCTCTTGCATCACTCTCATTTCTTTTCCCAATTTTTCTTCTACCTCTCTTATTTGATTTTTAAACTCCTTTTTGATCTCTTCTAGGAGTTCTTTGTGGGTTTGAGAACAATTCACATTTTTTCTTTGAAGACTTGCATCTAGGTGAAGAGGACATTGTTGTCCTCTTCTGAATCTGTGTCTTGATCTTCCCTGTCACCATAATATCTTTCTATGGTCAAGTTCTTTTTTTGTTTGCTTATTTTTTGCTTATCTTTTCTAACCTAATTTGTTACTTTTAAAGTTGAGCTCTGCTCCTGGGGGGGGGGGGGGGGCATTGTCCCAAGCTTCTTGTGCCAAGGGCTGCAGGCCCTGGCTGCTTGTCTGGTGCTGCCCCGAGGCTCACAGGGGACCATAATGCTGTGCTGAGTATAGTGACTCATTTAGTGCTTTGTTGAGGGTGTGCTGCTGGCATTTGCCTGTTCACCCAGTGCCATGCTGAGATATAGAGGACCCTCATGGTGTCTTGGGACTGCAGGGGTCTGGTGGCTTGCCTGGTGTTGGGCTGAGGTGGGGGTGAGGGGTGGGATGTGGATCATGTTGTGTAGTGCCGCAGGGATGTGGTGATTCACCTGGTGCTACCCTGAAGCATATGGGGTGGGAGACTGGTACTATGCTTGGACATGTTGGGGAGAGACTGATGTCTGTCTGTTTGTGGGGTGCTGTGCTGGGGCTCAGGGCTTCCCACTAGTTTTCTGGGGGTAGGGCCTGCTGCTGACTTGCCAGGACAATACCTGCCCTGGACCGCACTCCCCTTTTACCTGAATGAGATAGACTTTTCCTGCAAACCTTCCAAAGTGTCTTGGATGAGAAAATTGTTTTGCCCCATCTTTTTGTTGGTTCTGCCATTCCAGAATTAGTTTGAGGCACTATTTTATAGTGGCTAGGAGGTGAATAAGGGAGAGTTTGATCTATTTCCTGCTTACTTTGCCATCTTGGCTCCCAGAAGCCTTCTGTGTTAGTTTATAAAACAAAACTGAAATATATTAAGGGCCTGGCAGATTGCATTTAAAATTTCATGTGGATTTGAAAAAAAAAAAAGACTAGTATCTGGAGGAAAGTTCTAGGACATCAGAATTCTTTGAGATCTTATGTCTGGATACAAGAATTTTAACTAGAGGCAGAAACTTGGAGGAGGAAGAGAAATAAAAAGGTTGTAGTGGGTGAAAGATGAAATGACTGAGAAACAAAGGTTCAAGCTTTCCAGGACGTCAATTTATTAACTAATGCATATCAATTGCTCACAAATTGGGACAAGGCCCCTCAGCTTTGGCATTGAACTCCAAACATGGTGGAGAAGGGGAGACATATTTTATGCACTAAAATCAATCAAATAAGACCAGTTAACTAAAAGGAAAGCAATTAAGTAGGAAGTAATCTATTTTATAACTAGAGAAAAGATTAGGGACTTTCCAATTTGGGATGGGGAGAATGAGCAGGTACAGTTTCCTGAGGTCAGAAAAAGTGTCTTCAAGTGTCTGTATTCAATCAAAGGAACATGGAAACAATAACTTACTGATCAGTGCAGGACTAGTTTTCAAATAAGACATATGGTTTGTTTGAGATGTGTAATTGTGAGAACACTTCTCACATCAGTCTTTGGATCTGACTGGTTTTTTGATCAGCAGAACCCAGTCCTCTGTCCTTAGTTAAGACTCTCTAAGCAGCAGGTTGAGGTGGTTCCGCTTCCCAGCCATTCAGGGCTAGGTTCAAGCAATCCAATAGGATTTTCCCACAATTGAATTAAGTTTTCTCATGATACAGGGATTGAGCTAGATCCATAATTGAATAAAGAGATCTGAGCTAGCTTCAGAATTGAGTCACCAGATGGAATCAGTTTGGTTCCCTCAATTCCCAGTACCGTTGTTACTCCAGTTCCCTCTAAGACACATGGAGAGAGCACTTTAAAATGATCTTGAGCCGCTGAACAAAACCAGGCCAGAATGATGTTCAATGAGCTCCTCAACCTATAGCTGGCCAGTTTGACTTACGAAATTTGAGAAAACAATACTAAAGGGATAGTTTTTGAGCTTACAGAAAGCAGATGAAGACAAGAAGATGACTTACTTCATCAAGAACAAGTAAATGCCAGATTAATCTAATTTCATTTTTTTAAAGTGTCACTATTTTGTTAGAGCACAGGAATACAATGGGGATTTTATTCCTGAATTTGAACAAAACTATTGGACAAATTCCATAATGCTCTTTTTGTAGACAAGATTAAGCTTTCCAACTACAATGACTACCCAGAATCCCTCTCCCAGGGTTCTCTAGTACCCTGTAACGGGGCTTGGTGGTTTCTAGTCTCTATCATTGGGCTCTACTTCTCACTAATTTTAATCCTACTGACCTAGTCCCCAAATTTTAGGGAGTCCCTTGTACCCTAGTTCCATTTAATCATTTAATAGATGAGATTTTACAAAAGAATATTTACTTTTAAGGTATAACAAGAACAAAAAAAATATTCAAATGTCCCCAACACTTGGGAACATAATTCTTCTATACGTCTCTTCAGTTTCTGAGGAGGGGAGGAGTATTAGGTCCACAACTTAACTTATTTCCTATATAGCACAGTCCCACCAAGTCCAAAGTTCCTGTTAGGCTCAAGTTCTATCACTCTGACTTTCCAGGGCTTTCTTGCTAGGGTGGCATCCAACTTGGAATCCCAAGCTCCAACGTTGCATGAGTTCTGAATGCAAGGACTTTACTTTCTTTGCCTAGAACTGAAAAGGACAAATGAAACAAAGCCCCAACCCATTTCTTAGGGTTCCTCGGTCTAGGGGGATGGTGGTGATGGGAGGTAGCCCTTAGCCCTCTCTACCTAGCTTGGTTCATGGTGCCCATGCTGTAGGTAAACAGAATCTTCAGTTTTTGGATGTCCAAAAGTGTCACCAGACTGGAGATTAGAAACTAGTCTCCAGACTGGAGACTATTCCAGTGTGTTAGGTGTTTGGGTTTTTTTTTTTAATTTTGTAATTGTTGTAAAATTTTAAGTTCTAAGTTGGGTCTCCCTTCCTCCTTTCCCACGCTGCACTAGAGAAGGTCACCATTTGACATAGATTTATAAATATATGTATAAAAGCATACTACGCATACTTCTACTTATCAGTTCTTTCTCTGAAGGTAGATAGCATCTTCCTTCATAGATCTTTTATAGTTGATTTGAATATTTATAATACTCAGAATAACTTGATTGTTCACAATTATTCTTTGAGTAATATTGCTGTTACTATATACGATGTTCTCTTGGTTTTACTCATTTTGTTTTTCATTATTTCACGCAAGTCTTTCCATGTTTTTCTAAAATCAACCAGCTCTTAATTTTTTTTAATATCACAGTGGTATTCCATCTGAATCACAAGCCATTCCCCCATTGATGGGCATTCCCTCAATTTCCAGTTCTTTGCCACCACAAAGATAACTTCTATAAATATTTTTGAATATATAGATTCTTTTCCTTTCCCCCCCTTCCCCCCCCATCACCTTGGGAAACAGACCTAATACTAGAATTGCTGGATGAAAGGGTATGTGCTTTGGGACAAGGGTTACATGGACAGGTCTCCTCACTGCTGTACTTGGCTCTAAGTTGCCCTCTAGTGACAGTTTGAAGCACTACACTATCTAGACAGTAGCTTAATTTTTAAGTATTGCATGGAACTGACCAAGGACTGATGTTGTAATAAACATTATATAAGTTATAAGAAAGAATAAGACGTAGATTCCTGCCCTCAAGAATCTTATATTCTGTCTAGTAAGGGGAGTAAGGAATAATATAAGTATATACACACAAATATAGTGAATGTCATAAAAGGAGTACAAAGCATAGCTGGGGTTCAGAAAAGAGAAAGGTCATATCGTCATATTTGAATGAGAAGATCGGACTTTAAGGAAGAAGTAACAATGGGAAGTCATTAAAGTTTTTTGAGCAAGGATTTGAGTTGATCAGAGTTGTGCTTTATGCTATTATTTTATGATCACATAATTTATTATAAATCACAGTTCAACAGTTATATATGGAATATTTATTTTTATCATGTTATATACAATTAATTTATGCAATATTTATATTCAGTTCACTTGTTTTTCAGTTGTATCTGACTCTTTGTGACCTCATTTGGGTTTTTCTTGGCAATAATACTGAATTGGTTTGGTATTTTCTTCTCCAGCTCATTTTATAGATGAGGAACTAAGGCAAACAGGGTTGTGACTTGCCCAGAGTCACACAGCTGGTAAGTATCTGAGACTAGATTTGAACTCAGGAAGATAAGTCTTTCTGACTTCAGGCCTGGCACTCTATCCACTGTACTACCCAGCCATTTGAAATTTACAAAGTGCTTTGCATGCTGTGATGTTGAAAAGGTCAAGAGACAGTTTTTGAGTAATTAACCATTTTATTATTAATTCTAGCATTTTGTTAAGAAAAGAGGTCAGCGACACTCTTGAATGCCAAAGAACCTCATGGCAGCAGATTCAAGGTTTATATGGCCTTGTTAAAGCAGGTGGTCCAGAGGATGGCAATCAACTCTTATTGGTTAACAATTAATGAAAGAATGAACATTACAATGAGAAGTGAGCTCTGAAGGGCTGAGAGAGTGACGACTGTCACTCTTGGACAAAGAGACTCTCTCTACATCCAGACCACACCCAGCTTGGGCAATCTAGACAAATGATCTATGTTCACCCAATCTTGCTAGAGTGGAACCTAATAAGCAGGAACTCACTTTAGATAAGGTGGTCTAGGTGGGGCAAATTTAGGGCCAAAATCAATAATATCCCTCAAAGACTGGGTTTTGAACAAGGAAATGGGACAGCGAAAAGGCCATAATCTCCCCCATGATTGTTTGTTAATAATAATTTCTCTCAATATATTATCTTAATTTGTCATTATAATAACCTTGTGAGGCAGGTAGTGCAAATACCATCATCACTTTACAAATGAGGAAACAGGTTCAGAGAAGCAGGAATTTCCCCAAAATATCACAACCTATATATTTTGATTATATATTCAATGTTGTAAAACCCACATTGCTATGGAGAAACAATCTTAGGATCAGCCATTGATGTTTTGTTACCGTGATTTCTGGGAAAGGTTTCATGAAGATATCGGGGACTGATATGCAGAGATTTCTGGTAGAATTACACTGGAAGTTGTTGTTGTGTTCATCCTTTGTTTTTGAAGAAGACCATGACATCAGAGAAATGATGATATGACTTGCACTTGATTTAGTTTTGAGTGAGTGAGGGCTGTTTATGGTCACCAGCCTCACTTTCTCCTCCTGAGCCATCTGGATCCAGTGACCAGATATTCATCAGGATGACTAGAGATGGCCCAGGATGCAATGGGAGACCTTGACCTTTTTAGGCTAAGGCCTTTTCAGGTTCTCACTTAGAGAGAGGTAATGCCCATTCAGTGAATAGATCTCTTTAAGAAGTAGTCAGGAAGTGGCCCCATTATTGAGCCAAAGAAAAAATAACTAAATCAAGTTGGAAGGAAAAGAGCAATAGTTACTATTGATATGTTGATAATCAATCTAAGCTAGGAGGATCCAGACAACAGCCATTAAGTGGAGCTTGAGCAGGGAACTGTTGGTGTGCAATCTATGGGCTTCAGAGTGCACTGGGTTTAAGGTTTTGTGAAAGAAAGAAAGGACGAAAAAAGAAAGGATGAAAGAAGGAAAGAGAAAAAAAAGAAAGAGAAAGAAAAGAAGAAAGAACAACATCTAGTCAGTAAATTCCATGTTAATTGGGCAGCCTTTGGCCATCCAAATTTACCTTCCTTTAGAGAGAAGGAAGGGGAGAGGGAGACAGAAGGGATAGGATGAGTGAGTTACCCAGCTAGCTGGGTCCCCACTCAGGTAGCTCAGTCTACTCACAGGTTGTATTCATTCTTTGTGTTCAAAGAGGACCATCACATCAGAGAAATGATGACATGACTTGCACTTGATTTTGTTTTGAGTGAGAGAGGGCTATGCAAGGTCACCAGCCTCACTTTCTCTTCCTGAGCCATCTGGATCACTGGAAATATTTGAGCCAAGTCAGAAGTTTAGAGTTCAGAGTTGGCCTTTCATCCTGAAACCATGTGGCCAGTCAGTGTCATGCTCTGTCATTTTGTTCCCTAAATACTACCTCCCCCATCCCTCCACCCTTACCCTGAAATGTCATAAGGCATTCTATTCTTACTGTTGCTGCTGCTGCTGCCGTTAGTGTTTTCTGGGCTGATTGGCCTAGAGTGGCACCTGAAAACAAATTTTTGAACTGTTGCTAGCCTCTGTAGCAGTGAGGGAGCAGCTGTCATCAACTGTCCCGTTCCTCCAGAATTTGGTTTGAGGCTCATTCTATAGCCCATCCTGTAACTTGAGGGCATCCTAATGCCCTTTCCCCCTTATCTTGAAATACCACCCAACTTGTACCAAAAGAATTGTTTTTGTCCTGCTTATCCTGTGTCCCTATCCTGTCATTCATCTTCCTCATTCTGTGTCATGACAACTTCTCTTTATCTTGCAAGCAACCACCTTCTTCACCTTGTTTGTACTTATCCTGCCCCTAAATCTCCAACCCCCATTAGAAACCCTAAAAATTACATCATTATCCTACAGGCTGTATAGCTTTCTGTCTATATGTCTGGTTCTTTTCCTGTATCAGTGTCTTTGTTTAAGCTCCTTGCTAAATCTTAGGTCTGTATATTTTTACACCAATAAAGCTCCCACTGGCTAAAGAGAAGGTCTAAGTGAATTCATTCACATCTAAATCAGCTTTTCCAATTCTGGCCTCAACCGTGTTGCCTGAAGTACTCAGCACTAGCTATGTGTATACAAGAGCTTCATTTTCCTAAAGAAAACTAAGGGCTGCTAATCTTTGTCATTTAATCAGTCTTTATAGAGATGTGGAGGAATGGATGAATCTGGTTAGGGAGTAGGAGATTTATCCCATAGGAAGTCAAGTGGAGTTAGTAATTTTCTCTTGGGATATTACAAACACTTTGGTATCCCTCTGTGATAGTATCTTTTAGCCCACTCAAGTTGATAAACAGAAGAGGTGGTAAACAGGGAGAGATTAATAACCTAAAGTGAATTATACCTCTAGATAAAGTAGAATAAATTTTATGAGCCAGTTAGAATCCAGGAAAGGGAGTCCTTTACCAGCGTACATATTGTTTCCCCTATATATTGCTTCTCTCCAATTTACAAGTGGGTGAGGACTTTGTATGCAGGGGTCTGCCCCAGAACCTCTGATCCCACTCATATGCTGCAAAAACACACAAGTATGTGTCAACAACAGTAATAAAGGCCTGATGTCAATGCATGAAATATGTAATATATATGAGTAATAATAGGCATACTCATACCATCTGACTTACAGACTTTGAAGATATGTATACTTTGTACAAATGCTATATCTGCATAAACTATTATTATTCTATGATACTTCATTGTAGAATGCCAAATTATTAGGAATCAGATAAAAAAATAGAGATTAAAATATTTTTAGAATAGAGATGACCCATTCCAAATAACCACAGGAAAATATTCAATCCTTAGTTGTATTTCCAGTCATCCACAGTAAATACATTGTTGCATCACAGTGTATATGATTTGGACATTTCATTTCCCTTGGTGTTTTATTCACCTTTGTATCCCCTACAATGTTTTATACAAAGTAAGAATTTGCTACGTTTGCTGAATAAATGAATTCAGACCTTGCCATAATTATTCATGCTGCCAATGAGATAATTTTCCCTTTCTTGAATTCATGTCATCATTATATGAGCCAAGAAAGTGAAGCAAAATAAGTTAAATGAAAAGGACATGTAAGTGAAAGATTTCCACTAACAAAGAAATACAATAGTAAGTATTTGATCAGTGCTTGGAGTGCTATGTTCTTACACTATTTTCACCATTTACTTAGTGTGTCATATAAGAAGAGAGGCTAAGTCTCCTCTTCTGTAAAATGCTGGTCTATTTCACATGATTCAACAGAGTACAATGAGAAGCTTTAGGATTGACGAAGCTCTTTTGTGGTAAATAATATTTCATACTATGCAATATCTAATAAGTATAAAGTGCTAAGCTGAATGTTATAACCTCATGCTAATTTAAATAATGCTGCTATTTAAAAGAATTTATTTTTTTCTCTGAAAAGTGTACTGAAATTATTAGGTAAATAATTTTTGGGCTATAGCTGTATTACCTAGTAAATAAAATTAATCTCATAGTAGGAAGATTTCAGCTCTGTTATAAAATTTGAGTGAGCTATTTCAACAATCCCCATTTTTACTGGATGGAATTTTTTAAAAGCCAAGAAAGCTCTTTAGTCCTTCATACAAACCATGGATAGCATAGAACCTTAAAAATTCTTCATATCACAATCAGAACACTTTAGAATAAGATGTTATTTCAGGGATTTCAATCTTTCCTTTGCTTGTTTCCTTTGAAAATTACTGCTTATGACTTGAGACAACAGTATAGAGAAAGAAGGTGTTCAAAAACTCTTTATTCTTGAATATGAACAGTATGGCATTTTCAATTTGACTACTGAAGGTAAAAAGTCTATGATTAAACATATTTTGTACCCATGACAGATTTGTGGAATAAATTACGAAGTGGATGAAATCTGCTTTTGGCACATTATCTTGTTTTTGCTGGATTTTTGGCCCTTCTCAGGGCCTAATCTAGGTGCTTGATTTCCCTGGATATTCTCTCACCACTTTTTTGTTTTTTAAACCCAGACCTATTATTTCATCAGTGTAAGGCTGAGTGTGGAAACCTCTCTTTACTGATGCAGTTTAACAACTAACTTATCTCTACCTTATAGTCTTAGAAAACTGCCTAAAATGCTGAGAGTCACTAAATAGATAGATTTGCCCCTAAAGTCAGATATGAGATTTGAACCCAGATTTTCTTCACTCCAAGGTGAGCCCATTATCTACTATATCATGCTTCCTTTCCCCCACTAACTAGGGTTTATTGCTGTAACATTCACCCTCACTGAAATTTCTGTTCTATATGATATAATGAAAAGAACACTGGTATTGGCACAGAGGACTTGGGTTCAAATCCCATCTCTGACAATCTGTAACCTTTGTCGACTTGGGCAAGTCACTTAACCCTGGACCTCAATTTCATCATTTGGAATATGGGGAAATATGACTAGACGACCTTGGAGGTCCCTTCCAGTTTGAGGTCAATCTATGATACTATATCTTATCCATTCATGAATCAATGTATACATGAATTAAATCTGTACTATTGTGTTAATTTGAGAGAACTAAAAGGCTAGTCTCCAGTGTTTACATATACATTTTAACAAGTTATATGGCAAGAGGAGGTTTCCTCCAGGAGTTCAAGGATGCTTCCATTGTCCCTCTCTATAAAGGTAAAGGAAATAGATTGTTCTGTGACAATCATGGAGGGGGATGTCTCTCTCTTAGTCATTGCTGGCAAGATTCTTGCTAGAGACTTCTTTATTAGGCTGATTCTTCACCTGGAAGATGGCTATCTACCTGAGAGCCAGTGTGGCTTCAGAAAGGGCCGAGGAACAGTCGATATGGTGTTTGCTGTCTGATAATTCCAGGAGAAATGCTAGGAGCAGAACAGAGGTCTATATACAATGTTTGTAGATCTGACCAAGGCCTTTGACACTGTTTGTCATGAGGGCTTGTGGAAAATTATGTCAAAATTTGGTGCCCAGAGAAGTTCATCAGTATTGTACGTCAGTTTCACGATGGCATGTTTGCCTGGGTTCTGAATAATGGACAAAGCTTTCGCGCCTTCCCAGTCACCAATGTAGTGAAACAGGACTGTGTGCTTGCTCCCATACTTTTTAGAATGATATTTTCAGTCATGTTGTCAAATGCTTTCAATGAGGATGAACATGGCATCAAGGTCAACTACAGTACTGATGGTAAGATCTTTAATTTGAAAAGATTGCAAGCCAAGACCAAAGTGGAGGGAGTGTTGGTGCATGATTTTCTGTTTGCAGATGATTATGTACTCAATGCAGCCTCTGAAGCTGAGATGCCACAAAGTATAGATCAATTCTCTGCTGCCTGTGCTAATTTTGGTCTAATAATTAACATCAAGAAAACACAGGTGCTCCGTCAGCCAACACCTAACCATCCACACATGGAGCCATCAGTTACAACAAATGGAGAAGTTTTGAATGCTGTGGATAAGTTCACTTGCCTTGGTAATGTGGTTTCCAAGGATGTACACATTGAC
Source organism: Potorous gilbertii (assembly GCA_028658325.1). Taxonomy (NCBI): domain Eukaryota; kingdom Metazoa; phylum Chordata; class Mammalia; order Diprotodontia; family Potoroidae; genus Potorous; species Potorous gilbertii. Next base: position 442,261,606 of record CM053769.1, on the reverse strand, counting down.
AATGAGGTTGACACATGTATTGCCAGAGCTAGCTCAGTGTTTGGGAGGCTCAGAAGAAAAGTTTGGGAGAGAAGAGGTATTAGATTGACTACCAAACTGAAAGTCTACAGAGCTGTTGTGCTGACCTCATTGTTGTATGCCTGTGAAACATGGACAACCTACCAGCACCATGCCAGGAAACAGAATGGCTTCCATTTGAACTATCTTAGGAAGATTCTGAGGATCACCTGGCAGAATAAGGTATCAGACACTGAAGTCCTTGCTAAAGCTTAACTGCCAAGCATTCAAACTATGCTTCAGAGAGCGTAACTCCAATGGGCTGGCCATGTTGTTCAAATGCAAAATGTATGCATGCCAAAAAAAAGACTATGGAGACCTAACATGGGACAAATGGTTATATGGTGGTCAGAAGAAGCTATACAAGGACACTCTCAAGGTCTTTCTCCAGAACTTTGGATTTGACTGTACAACATGGGAGACACTGGCACAGGACTGCTCAGCATGGCATGCCCATATTAGAAAAGGTACTGTGCTCTATGAGCAAAACACAATTGAGACATCACAAAAGAACTGTGGGATGTGCAAATTTGGAGTAACCACCCCAAATATTCACACAGACTATCTGTGCTCAATCTGTGGTAGAGTATTCAAAGCTCATATTGGTCTGATCAGCCACAGTCAGACACACTGAAACTTCACTTTATCATGGTGATGCCATTTTGGTCCTGTTTGAGAACAAAGGACAACAACCAACCAGCCATATATTTTAACTATGTCCTTTTCTAGAAGAGACATTACCCTTTTCCTATTATTTCTTAGTGGTTTAATGTGTTAGTTTAATTTATAATCTAATTATGAGCATTCCAGAACAGTAAAGGAAAAATTTGGGCCAATATATTATTTAGCAAGAATTCTATCATACCACCCACACTGAGATAGGCAATTGTATTATCCATATCAGCAACTGGAGGACAACATCTGTACAATAGCTATATCCTTGAAAGAACTATTTTTAAAAGGTTTGTTGTCTCTTCAATACAGCATTATTTTGAATGTGTGTGTGTGTGTGTGTGTGTGTGTGTGTGTTGTGTATAGGCAGGTAGGTGACTCAGTGGATAGAGCCCTGGGGGCTTGGAATCAGGAAGAATTGAGTTCAAAACCAGTTTCAGAAACTTACTTACTAGCTAGCTAGACCCTAGGCAAGTCACTTAACCCATATTTACCTCAGTTCCTCATCTGTAAAACGAAGACACTCTGGAGAAGGAAATTGCAAATCAATTGCCTCCAAGTCTAGATAATTCCGTATCAAGATTACTGCTCAATCACTTATAATCAGGAAAAGAAGTACAAAGCAGAAGAGGTAGCCAAAACTCAAGTGTTAAATTCACCTAAATGAGCCCCTGCTCTACCTGTTATGTGGTAGGAATCATCATGATGCTAGGGTCCACCCTTCATCTCAGAATTATATGTTACTACCTAGAGAATTAAAGAAAGAAAGCTAGAAATCAGGTTAACTTCTTTTTAAAGATCTATTGAGTCAGCAATTCTTCCTGCCCAGTGGTAAATAAAGGAATTTTTCTCCATCTGAAAATGCTAAGTCTTTTAATATTGAGCCATATGTGTAACTAAAATGATCCTTAATATTAAGGGCACATTTCCATTTAGAATGTATTGTAGAGTGTGGTATAAGGTGTTGGTCTAAGCCTACTTTCTGCCACATTGCTTTCTAGGTTTCCCAGAAATTTTTATAAAACAGGGAGTTTTTCCCTATGTAACTTTTGTTTTCTACATCAAATACTGGATTATTGAGTTTTATTGTTTCTGATTCTCCCTTGTGTAATCTGTTCCATTGATCTATCTCCTTTATTTTTTTAACCAATACCAGATGGTTTTTATGACTATTATTTTATAATATAGTTTGAGTTCTGTAAGTGCTGTTCTCCCTTTGTCCTTATTTCTTTTAACCTTTTCACTTGATATTCTAGGTCTTTTGTTTTTCCAAATGAATTTTATTATTGTTTTATCAAGCTCTGTAAAATATTCTCTTGTTAATTTGATTAGTGTAGCATTAAAAGTATACATTGATTTTTGTAGTATTGTCATTTGTGATATATTGACACAGCCTAGTCAGGAGCACTGAATATTTCTTCAGTTATTTAGTTTGTTCTTTAATTCTTTAGAGAGTACTTTGCAATTTAATTTGTCCAAGACTTTTGTGTGCTTTGGGAGGTTGGTTCCCAGATATTTTATGCTTTTGTAGTTATTTGGAATGGGATTTCCTTTTCTATTATTACTTTTTATGTCTTATGATATAGAAATGCTATTGATTTTTGAGAATTTATTTTGTAGCTTACAACTTTGCTGAAGCTATTGTCTCAGTTTGTATCTTTGCTGATTCCTTGGGGTTTTCCAAGTAAACCATCATGTCATTAGCAACCTTGAATAGTTTTATCTCTTTTTTACCTATTGTTATTCCTTTAGTTCCTTTCTCTTATCTTAATGCTATTACTAACATTTCCAATACTATATCAAATAAGGGTGGAGAGAGTGAGCATCCTTTACTCTTGTATTTAATGGAAAAGGTTCTAGTGTATCTCCATTTTATATGATATTGTTTCTGGTTTTAGATAGATTCCTTTTATGATATAAAAAAGGAGTTTCTATGCCTGTAGTTTGTTTTATTCAAATTAATTAATTTTAGTTTTCATTCACTTTTATAAGATTTTGAATTCCAAATTTTTTTTCTTTCTCCTTCCTCATGAAGGCAAACAATCTGATATAGGCTATGCATGTGCAATCATATTAAATATATTTCTATATTAGTCATGTTGTGAAAGAAGAATCTGAACAAAAGGAAAAAAACCACAAGAAAGAAAAAACAAAAAAAGTGAAAATATTATACTTTGATTTGCATTTAGATGCCATAATTCTTTCTCTAGATGTGGACAGTATTTTCCATCACAAGTCTTTCAGAATTGTCTTAGATCATTGTATTGCTGTGAAGAGTCAAATGTATTAAAGTCAATCATCACACAATGTTTTTGTTCCCATGTACAATGTTCTCCTGATTCTACTCATTTCACACAGCATCAGTTCATGTAAGTCTTTCCAGGTTTTTCTGAAATCTGCCTGCTCATCATTTCTATAAGAACAATAGTATTTCATTACATTCATATACCACAAATTGTTCAGCCATTCCCCAATTGATAGGGAATTTCCCCACAATTTTCCTCTCAATTTCCAATTCTTGGCAACCACAAAAAAAACTGGTATAAATGTTTTTGTGCATGTGAGTCCTTTTCCACATTTTATGATCTCTTTGGGATACAAACCTAGTAGTTGTTGGATTGAAGGTATATACAATTTTATAGCACTTTGGACATAGTTACAAATTGTTGTCCAGAGTAGTTGGATTAGTTCACATCTCCTACAATAGTGTTCCAATTTTCCCACATGTCCTCCAACATGTATCATTTCCCTTTTCTGTCATATTAGCCAATCTGATAGATGTGATGTGGTCCCTCAGAGTTGTTTTAATTTGCATTTCTCTAATCCAATGAGATTTAGAGCATTTTTAAAAATATGACTATAGATAGCTTTAATTTCTTCATCTTAAAACTGCCTGTTTATATCCTTTGACCATTTGTCAATCTGGGAACTATGCCTGTACTTTATAGTGTTTCTAGCATGAGTGTTGTACTTTGTCAAAGGCTTTTCTGCATCACTGGAGATGATTATGTGATTTGGGATGTTTAAGGTTTTAATAAGATTAATTATATTGATTGATTTCCTGATTTTTAAACCATCCTTGGACTTTGTGGGATTTCACTTGATCATAATGAATGATTTCTTGGCTAAATTGCTGTAATCTGCTTGATAGAATTTTATTTAGAATTTTGAGTCAATATTCATTAATGGTATTGGCCCACAGTTTTATTTTTCCAAGGTTTAGGTATTAGAACTATGTTTCTCATAAAAGAATTTGGGGAGGGTTTTTTCTTTCTCATTTTTTTGAGAATAGTTTGTGATTTTAAGTAATAATTATTCTTTTAAAGTTTGATAGAATTCCTCTGTGAAACCATTACGTCCAAGATTGTTGTTATTTTTGTTTTAGTAATTCCTTTAAAATTTGATCTATTTCCTTTTCTGAGATTGGGGTATTTCAGATCTCTATCTCTTGATAGTTTGAGTATTTTATATTTTTGAAGGTATTACTCTATTTCTTTGGGTTCTCAGTTTCATTAGCCTATACCTGTGCTCTGGTTACTCTTTTCATTTCTATTATTTTTGCTGTGATTTCATCTTGCTCATTTGCTATTTTATTTGATTTGATTTTCTGCTCTCTTTTTAATCAGATTAGCTAAGGGTTTATTGATTTTATTAAGTCTTTTTAAAAAACACATTTTAATTTTACTGGTTTCTGTCTTCTTTGTTTCCAATTTATATCTCCTTTAATTTTTATTCTCTTTTGTGCTTATTTTAGCTTTATTTATCGATTCTCTAATTTTAAAAAATGCATAGTCAGTCGACTAATTTTTTCTTTTTCTATTTTGTTAATGTATGATTGTTCCTTTCAGGACTTCTTTAGCGGCATCCCAGAAATTTTGCCATGTAATTTCATCATTATCATTTTCTTTTACATGATGACTCAGGAGGAAAAAGTGAGGTTGGTAACCTTGCACAACCCTCCCTCACTCAAAACAAAGTCCAGTGCAAGTTATGTCATCATTTCTCTGATGTCATGGTCCTCTTTTAAAACGAAGGACAAACACAACAACAACACAACCTTTTCTTTTACATAATTATTTATTGTTTCTATGATTTGTCCTTTAGCTCACTTATTATTTAAAATTTCATTGTTAAGTGTCTATTTAGGTCTGTATCTTTTGTTTGTGGTTATTCAATTGTTTCAGCTGCAATTGACTCTTTATGACCTCATTTAGGGTTTTATTAGCAAAAGATACTGGAGTAGTCTGCCATTTCCTTCTCCAGCCCATTTTACAGATGAGGAAACTGAGGCAAAATTAAGTGACTTGCTCAAGGTCACACACAGCAAGTATTTGGGGCCAAATTTGAACTTGGCAAGATGAGTCTTCCTGACTTCAGGTCCAGAACTATGCCACCCTGTTGCCCTGCTTGATTATGGTCCTTGAACCAGTTTCTATTCTTATTGAATTATGGTTTATAAAGGATATATTAATTATTTCTGCCTTTTTATATATGTTTGCAATATTTCTGTGCCTTAGCATATGATCAATTTTTGTAAACGTTCCAGATAGTGCAGAGAAATATTTATATTCTTTTGTTCCCTCATTTAGATGAAGCCATGAGTCTTTTAACTCTAGTTTCTTCAGAAATTTGTTCAGTTCCATATTTTTCTTTTTGTTAATCTTTCTGTTAGACTTATCCAGAACAGATAGAGGGATACTGAAGTTTCCTATTACTATTTTACTACTGTCTTGAAGCTCATATTTATGGATTTGGATGCTGAAACATTTGTACCTTATTTGGATTCTAAAGCTATGGTTCCTTTTTGCATAATATAGTTTCATTTTTTATCCTTTTTATTTCTTAGATGTTTTTATTTTTTTCTGATAACATAACTCCTGATTTTTAAAATTCACTTGATATATAGTAAATTTTTCCATCTCTTTAGTTTTATTTTGTGTGTCTTTGTTTTTTATATGTGTTTCTTGTAAGCAACAGCTTGTAGGGTTTTGTTTTCTTATCCAAATAGTCATTCTTTTTCTTTATTGGACTGTCTAATCCATTTACATTTAAAATTATGAGAGGCTGACATTTTCCTCTATCTAAAATTGTTTCCTCCATCTCTAGTTTTTTTCAAGTTTTTCTCAATGTTTCAAAAAAAATTTTTTTTCATGTTGTGATTGTTTTCCCTTCTATTTCTATAAGCATAACATTATGTTCCTTTAGTTACTTTAATCTTTTTTTTCGGGGGGGTGACCATCTTCCCATTGCATGAGGGACTTTAATTGCCAAGCAGAGAAATCTGTGATTGATTCTAGTGACAACTGGGAGTCCCTGAAGTTTTCTGAGCAGGGAAGTGACATAGTCACATTTCCATTTTAGGAATATTTTTCCAGCTGTGTGAAAGAGAGTAAAAAGATTTGAAACTGGTAGAGACTAGTTTAAAGGCTGCTTAAATAGATCAGTTTGGGGTGGGGTGGGGTGCAGGCAAGATGGTGGAGTAGAAGGATGAACCTGCTCTTAGATCTACCCCCAAAGTCCATAAAATACCTGCAAAAAATGACTCTAAACAAATTCTAGAGCAGCAAAAGTCACAAAACGACAGAATGTAAGCAATTTCCAGCCCAAGGCATCTTGAAAGACTGACAGGAAAGGTCTGTCGCACTAGACTCAGAGTGGAGTGCATCCCAGCCTTGGCCACATGGCACAGGAGGGACAGGACCAGAGCAGGTGGAATCCGGGACAGCAGCTGTGGTTCCTAGATCCCCGCAAACTCCAAAGACAGCTTCAAAGGTCAGTAAGAAAGCTCTTTCACTTGGGTGAAAAGGGAGCAGGGTCCTCCCCCTAGCCATGGGCCCAGGGCAGCAGCAGTTGCTGGGGCAGCAGTGTCCAGTTTAGGAGTCCTCAACCTAAAGCCCCTGGGGGAATCAAGCACGGATCTGGATCTCAGCCCTGACTGGTGGTCCTGGGATGAGAAAGAGCACTGGTTTGGTGGAGCTGGAGGCAATTGTGGAGAGGGAAGCCTACTCACAGATCCTGGGCAGAAAGGAGTACTTGTGGTTGCTCCCAGGCCAGAGTGCAGACCAGGAGAGGAGTTTACTCCTCTCCCTTGATTGTGCCACCTTGGAGGAATTGAGAACTTACAGGTCCCCAGAGTGTATCCTCCACTTGACAAAGGACTCAAAAATCAAGTAACTGGCTGGAAAAATGCCCAAAAAAGGAAAAAAAAATAAGACTATAGAAGGTTACTTATTTGGTGAACAGGTATTTTCCTCCATCCTTTCAGATGAGGAAGAACAAAACATTCCATCAGAGGAAGACATCAAAGTCAAGACTTCTGCATCCAAAAAATCCAAAATAAATATGCAATGTCTCAGGCCACAGAAGAGCTCAAAAAAGATTTTGAAAATCAAGTAAGAGAGGTGGAGGAAAAATTGGGAAGAGAAATGAGAGGGATGCAAGAAAATCATGAAAAGCAAGTCAACAGCTTGCTAAAGGAGATCCAAAAAAATGCTGAAGAAAATAGCACCTTTAAAAATAGACTAACCCAAATGGCAAAAGAGGTCCAAAAAGCCAATGAGGAGAAAAATGCTTTAAAAAAGCAGAATTAGCCAAATGGAAAAGGAGGTTCAAAAGCTCATTGAAGAAAACAGTTCCTTAAAAATTAGAATGGAGCAGATGGAAGAAGAAATAAGAAAGAAAAGTTAATAAGAAACCAAGAAATTACAAAACAAAACCAAAAGAATGAAAAAATGGAAGATAATGTGAAATATCTCATTGAAAAACAACTGACCTGAAAAATAGATCCAGGAGAGACAATTTAAAAATTATGTTGCCACCTGAAAGCTATGATGAAAAAAAGAGCTTAGACATCATCTTTCATGAAATTATCAAGGAAAACTGCCCTGATATTCTAGAACCAGAAGGTAAAATAAATATTGAAAGAATCCACTGGTCACCTCCTGAAAGAGATCCAAAAAGAAAAACTCCCAGGAATATTGTAGCCAGATTCCAGAATTCACAGGTCAAGGAGAAATTATTGCAAGGAGCCAGAAAGAAACAATTTGAGTATTGTGGAAATGCAATACAATAGTAGTTCTACATTAAAGGATCAAAGGTCCTGGAACATGATATTCCAGAAGTCGAAACTGAGTATAATACTTCAGGGGAAAAAAATGGTTATTCAATGAAATAGAGGACTTTCAAGTATTCTTGATGAAAAGACCAGAGCTGAATAGATAATTTGACTTTCAAACACAAGAATCAAGAGAAGCATGAAAAGGTAAAAAGGAAAGAGAAATCATAAGGGAGTTACTAAAGTTGACCTGTTTACATTCCTACATGGAAAGATAATATTTGTAACTCTTGAGACTTTTCTCAATATTTGGATAGTTGGAGGGATTATATGCATATAGACAGAGGGCACGGGAGGGGTGAATAGGAAGGAATAATATCTAAAAAAATAAAATTAAGGGGTAAGAGAGGAATATATTGGGAGGAGAAAGGGAGAAATAGAATGGGGCAAATTATTTCTCATAAAAGAGGCAAGAAAAAGCTTTATCAATGGAGGGGAAAAGTGAGGAAGTGAGAGGAAAAAAGTGAAGCTTACTCTTATCACATTTGGCTTAAGGAGGGAATAATATGCACACTCAATTTGGTATGAAAATCTATCTTACACTACAGAAAAGTAGGGGAGGAGATAAATGGAGTATAAGTGGGATGATAGAAGGGAGGGCAAATGGGAGGAGGGAGTAATTAGAAGTAATCACTTCTGGGAGGGACATGGTCAAAAGAGATAATAGAATAAATGGGGGACAGTATTGTATGGAGGGAAATATAGTTAGTCTTTCACAACATGACTATTATGGAAGTCTTTTGCATAACTACACATGTATAGCCTATATTGAATTGATTATCTTCACAGTGGGGATGTGTGGGGAGGGAGGAAGGGAGAGAAGTTGGAACTCAAAGTTTTAGGAGCAAATGTTGAGAATTCTTTGTACATTCATCTGGGAAATAAGAAATACGGGTAATGGGATATAGAAATCTATCTTGCCCTGCAAGAAAAGAGAGAAAATGGGGATAAGGGAAAGGAGGGTGTGATAGAAGGGAGCACACATTGGGTGAAAGGATATTCAGAATGCATGGTTTCTTGCAGGGGGGACAGGAGAGATGGGGAGAAAATTTAGAACTCAAAATCTTGTGGAAATGAATGTTGAAAACTAAAATAAATAAATTTAAAAAAAAAGAATGAAGACAAAGAAATATGTATTTGAAAAGCTGCCGACTCAGGATTAATCACTTGAATACAAATTAAAAAGATTCATATAGTTTTCATTGGTAGATATATTGACTTTGTTATTCTTAACATTACTATTTCTTTTTTTAATTATTTATTTTTAACATTCATTTAAAAAAATTTTGAATTCCAAATTTTCTCCCTCCCTCTAGCCCTTCCCACACTCATTGAGAAGGCAAGCAATACAATATCAATTATACATATAAAATCATTAGTGTTACTATTCCAAGGGATATTGAATTACTCTGGCAGTTGTGTAACGGTTCTTTTAGTGACCAGAAACTTCTTGGCACTTTCCTAAATGTACAACTTCAAATGAGTGATGATAGTGCTGAGAAAAATGTGGCTCTGTGACTTATCTGGTTATAATGATTTTCTCCTCTTTCCTCACAGATTTTGTTGTTTTTATATTAAGCAAATTTCTAATTTTTAAAGATTTAGATAACTTACAAAAAAAATTGACCAGGTGTGAAGTGATTAGGGCCTTTAGGAACTATTAGGGTGGTGTAATGCCAATGGGATACCTACAGTAGCTGCTATGGATATGTACACACATTTCCAGGGTAAATTCACAAAATATAAACTCTCTTCCTCAAAGATAAAACCAAAATATTTATTCACATACCAGAAAGCCAAATCCATCATAGTAACAAAACAATCTATATATATTATCAATGCAGGGGAGCAAGGCCATCCCCAAGCCTTCTCTCCATTAGGTCTCCCCACAAACTCTCTTAGACAAACTCCCTGTCTCTCACACTAGCTGCTCTGTCCTGCTCTGCCTATTCTCCCTCAGCTTTGCCTCACTCTCTCTTCCTGCTCCATTCCATTTCAGCAAGATCCTTTCACCATGGGCTCCAAGTGACTCAGGCTGTGGGCTGAGTCAGAGTTCAAAGCAAGTCAACAGGGTCAAGGAAGATCTTCAAATTCCCTCATCATTACAGCAGGTGATGATTACCTGAGTAAAGAGAAAGTAACTAAGTGGATATTGGAGGGTGGAAAGAGTCAAGTGATAAAGAATAAGGCACTGGAGAACTTGGGTATTGTGAACCAGAGATGTGAACCTGAAAGACAGGAAGCACAACAGTGCCAAGCTGAAAGACAGCTCACCTCATTATGCATCTCAGGCAGATATAATTTTTGCTTCCTGAGTAGTGCACAGGATGGATTATATCCAGAAGGCTAACTAATCAAATCCCTGTGGAGAGTGACTGCATTGGTGAGTAAAATTAATCCCTGAAGCTACAATGGACCTTTGAAACCTTTTCATTTTACAAATAATAGTAACTCATTTCTACATAAATACTTTAAATTTAGAAAACATTTTATTAACATTTCCTCTGTGACATAAAAAATACAATGAGGCAATATGTGTAAAGTGCTTCTACTGATGTCTGCTATTTTCATTACTACTCCCATTTTACATATGAGGAAGCTGAGAACTAGGGAAATATTATAAATTAGAGTGGGATTTGAACTCAGATGCTCTGACTATAAATACAGCTGTAAGAGGGGATATGCTTCATTAAGACTTCAGCAAAGGATGGAGTTAAAAGATAAGAGACATTGAAATGTCAAAAAGAAAGCGTTTAGATATAAAGTAGACATTTTCCATCTTGAAGTGGGGAGCCTGAAAAGCTTAATTGCATATTAAGAAGCCAGCAAGACAGTAAACCTATAATCTGTCACCTGGGATAGACTAAACTCATACCTTTGTCACCAGACACTCATCTTCATAAAATTTTCAAAGGAATATAGCAGAGGAACTAATTAATCACCTTAAGCTGCATGGAGTGGTTTTACTAGGGGAAAAGGCTTTTGAGTGAGGAAGAAATTGTCCAATAAGGGAGAAATATCTCCTATTCCCTGCCTGGAGGTGACAAACTCTACCAGAGCTAAGACTCTGGGGGAATCTAAGGGAAGAAGCTTCTTCCCATCCTAAACTAAGGGTTTGAAGGTCATTGTGCTAGCTAAAAGAGTTCTGTAATAATTCAGCTTGTAGCATCCAGCCATGCCTATGGCTGAATGTGGAAAATGACTGTTGTTCTCCACTGAAAACTGAGTTTTCCCCAGCTGAACAGAAAAAGGTCTCCTTAGAAACTTGTTCCCCACCTCTGTACTTCTGTCATTATGCCATGACCTGGAGGAGAGTGTAGCTAGTGAAAGCTAATGAGCTACTGAGGGAATCTAAGGATTAGACAAAGTATGAATAAAGAACAAGATTTGGAGTTGCAAGGCAGAGGGAAAGGTAGAATGACATCAGACTGTGATCAGATAAGGGAATTTCAAAATTAATGAACATGGAAATGGAACATTTGTGGGTGATGGTAAAGTCACAGGTATGGACCATCTTTGTGTGGTTGAGTTGGGATGGAGAAGATGAATTGTAAGGTTAGGGTTTTTTGAGGGAATATGAAGATGGAGTTGGGAAGGAGAGAAAGACTATCAGCCAGGGACTGAACTCATTAAGGAAAGAAGAGCAATGACCTTTGGAGGTCAAAATTTTGCTTTGAGATTATTTTTGCAACTAGATAGAGGAAAGGCTGGAAGGGGAAAAATACGGAAGTAGTTGGTCTAATTGTCAACCTGTTGCAATAATGGTAGCTCAAATTAGAGTGATAGCTGTGTGAATGAAGAAAAGGGGATGAGTACAAGCCCTACTACGCATATAGTATCAATAAAAGTTGAAAATTGACTAGATGTGGGTGTAGAGTAAGGAAGAAGGAAGAGTCAATAATAACTCAAGTTATGAACCTGTATTTCTGGTAGTCTCTGAAAAAAATGTTTAGAGGAATGACAGGTTTTCAGGTGAAGATAATGAGTTTCATTTTGTTGAGGTGTTTATGAAAGTTAGAATTATTCAATAGATTATTGATAATGCATGACGAGAATTTAGGAAAGAAGAGCGCATGTAGACCTTGGAGTTGTCAACATAAAGGTAATAATTGAATCTATAGGAGCTAATGAGATCATCAGTATAGAGGAAAATAGAGAAAGAAAAGGAAGAGGGGCCAAAAAAGATCTTTTTAGAGACCCAGGGTTTGTGGGTTGGATATGGATAAAGATCAAGCAAAGGAGACAGAAGAGTAATCCAACAAGTAGGAGGAAAACCAGGTTAGAGCACTGCCATGAAAGCCAAAAGGGTATGTAGAAGAGGAGGGGATGATCATTAATGACAAGAAAGATGACAGCTGAGAACAGGTCATTCTAAATACCAATTAAGAAGTCCTTGGAGAGATCTTTTTCAGCTGAGATTAGAAGCTAGATTGCAAAGAATTGGAAAAGTGAGTGGAAGAAGAGAAAATGGTGGCAATGTGTGTAGACGTTTTTCAAGGGACTTTTGACAGTAAAAGGGAGAACTAAACAATATAGAGATTATTTTGTTCTTTGTATCTTCAATGCCTAGCACAGTACCGGGTATATAGCAGATGCTTAATAAATATTCACTGAATTTAAATCAATGAATAGTATTTCACAGTGATTTACCTATGGATTCTACATCAGTTCCTATTACACTTGAAACTATGCTCAGTAAGATGATGGGCTCTAAAATTTCCCATTGTAAGAAATTTATCACTGTAAATCACATTGTAAGAAATTGGCACTATCAAGAAAAACTACTGTATATTTCATCCTCTCCCAAAATATTCTATCAATGGGCAAATATTCTACTATAGTCCAAATGAACTCCTTATTAATAATTACTACCCTATAATAATTTTATCTCTAGCTTAGTAGTTTTCATAGGCTATTTTTTTACACTCTATCTCCATTACATTTTCATTTTTTAGGTATAGAATTTTCACAATACTATTAAGTATAGAATTATCCAGAAAAATACTTGTATACAGCAATACTGCTATTGTTCAGGAAGATTTTTTACATAATAACCCTTAATATTATACCTCATATGTACTGTTATATATCTCCATCTCACCCATCCATGTTTTTCCTCTAGAAATTTTATCTTAGAAAGATCACTCTAATAATTATCTTTCATCAAATTTCTGAGATGCTACTACATGCTGATAGATTATGTAATTCATCCACTCTATTTTAGGTTCATTTATAAAAAGGTATTTACACATTCAGACTTTGGTCTTCTGTTATTTCTTTCACATGTCAATGAGATGAGGTCTGTGGGTGCTAGGTGTGGGTGTACCCCAAAATACCGACAGTCCGGGTCATGCTCGAATGAATTCGACTCAAGCCTTCTTAAAGTCAAAGAAAAGAAAGTTTATTAAGGATTTGCCTAATTGGGTTGCCTCTTACGGAACCTAAGCTTTTGTAACGCTTGTATTCACAAGCGGGCCAGATAGAATCCCAGCTAGACAGAGTCTGAGCTGGATTGAATCTGAGCGTCTTCATTGAGGCAAGGTGGGACTTAAATACAGAATAAGAGTATAGGAGGAATGTGGGGAGATTGGTCTGGTATTCCAGGGTGACGGGAGGAGGGGTTCAGGGAGGGTCTTGGAGGAGTCCTAGGAGGGTCAAAGGCTGGAAACAGCTGGAGGCTATCAGGAGGTATCAGACAAAGGAGGGTTTGGGTGGGAAGCAGGTGGGGCAATCCAGAGATCTTGATAGGGGCAGTATGGGAATGGATACAGATCTTGATGGCAGCCTGGGGAATGGGGTTTTGATGGGATCAAGGGTGGGGAGTGCAAGAGAGACCTGAAATGATAATGAAAAGCCCATGGGCTTCCAGAGACTGCTGGAACAAATTGAGTAAGAAAGGCCAGAGTAAGTGGGAAGATTCAAGAGGAGCTCAAGGAGGCTCCTAGAGTCTGAACCCTATCAAATCAATCACCTAAATTAGATAAATTTGTTTTATCACCTGTTCTGAGTGAATTCAATAAAGGTACACTGAGGTATGTATTCTCCAAGCAAGATAACTATTTCTTAGCAGGGCACAGACCTAGTAAAATAAAGCAGGTCAGAGTCTGCCTCAGTTTTAAGCCAAAGACAGTGAGCAGAAGGACAGCTCCCCTTTTATAGTTTTGGAAGAGTACAGAAGAAAGAACAGGATTTTGTAGGTGGGGAAAGAATACAATTGGTTATAAGGTTGGCAGCATCAAGGGGATGAAGATGATATGAATGGTTGCAGAGTTGAGGTATGGGGAACAACGATTGGTTGGAAACTGGTAATGATGGGCTAGCAAGAAGCCCCTTCTTCCCTTCTGTAACTAAGAAAGTTCACTCAGTTTGAGTCTACCTGTAAGATTAGAGACAGCTGACCGGACTTCTTTGGATAGCTAACCAGACATCCCTGAAGTGTAACTTGGTGGTGTTGATGAGGTTCAGATTCTGGGAGCCTCCTTGAGCTCCCCTTAATCTTCCCACTTAATCTGGCCTTTCTTACTCAAATCTAATCTTCCTATTTGTTCCGGTAGTCTCAGGAAGCCCATGGGCTTTTTTCATTATCATTTCAGGTCTCCTGCACTCCCCACCCTTGATCCCATCAAAACCCCATGCCCGGGCTGCCCATCACTCCCATCAAGATCTGTATACATTCCCATACTGCCCCTATCAAGATATCTGGATTGCCCCACCTGCTTCCCCTCCAAACCCTATATCTCCTGATAGCCTCCAGCTGTTTCCAGCCTTTGACCCTCCTTGGACTTTTCCTCAAGACCCTTCCTAAACCCCATCGCCCTGGACTACCAGACCCCCCCCCCCCCCACATCCCTCCTATACTCTTTTCTGTATTTAAGTCCCACCTTGCCTCCATGAAGGCGCTCAGATTCAATCCAGCTCAGACTCTGTCTAGCTGGGATTCTATCTGGCCAGCTTGTAAATACAAGCGTTACAAAAGCTTAGATTCTGTAAGAGGCAACCCAATTAGGCGAATCTCTAATAAATTTCTAATTTGTTTTCTTTGGCTTTAAGAAGGCTTGAGTCGAATTCATTCGAGCATGACCCGGACTGTTGGTATTTTGGGGTCCACCCAACACCCATAACTTCATCTAAACCATATGTCTCTACCAATAAGAATATTCAATTAGGAATCTTTACATTTCTAGCTTAGCCAGTTGTCATGTTGATATAGCCAAGAAACTCAAATACAAACTGAAAAAATAGAACATTCTGAACCTAATTTTTATAGTTGGCATTATTCATCCTCCCATTAGGAGGATGAGATTTTACTAAGGGCACTTTTTATAAGATGACTTCTAATAAAAGAATGAATTCTCTTAACAGTTGCCACATTAACTACAATTGTAACAAAAGGTGCTGGGATGAAATGCATAAATATATTGAGTAATCACTTTCAAAACAGTGCTTATTAAATAAATAGCTCATAATAAAACATTTTCGGTTTGCAGCCATGTTAAATGAATAACCCCTAGTCAACATGGAAACCTTTTTAAGGTATTTACAAGATAGACCACAAGTCATTCTTCTTGAGATAACTAATTGTGATGATATTCTTTTTATTAACATGAAACAGAAAACAGTTATGCTATTAACCTCACTAAATGATAGAATTATATCCTGGTTTCACAAATCTTTACATCACTGCTTAATTATTCACATATTTTAGTGAGATATTAAAGGACTTTATCTTACACAAGAATATATAACTAGTAACAGATAGATGTCAAGGCTAAATACCCATTTCTTTATAATATAAATACCCATATGTCTATAATATAGAAAGGACTAAAATTCTAGGCTAAATAGCTTAAATCTTATACCTGCATTTCATTATAGTAGCGCTGATGTACTCCAGTGTTATACTAAAAGATCTAATATTGTCTTTATACTGATCATCTAACATGATTATAGAAATTGTCATAAGAAAAGAATAGGGCCATAGTTACATTGTAGGGGAAAACATTCCCCCTACCTTAAAGTCAATTCCAAGTTAGAGTCACACACACACACACACACACACACACACACACACACACACACACACTCACATATAGCCAATTGCATTGAACCAGGCTTAAATGGTGCATTACTTTCCATTTGAGAGAAAAGTCATACTGAGGAAATCAAGTCAGGCAATCTTATCTCAGCCTATGCCAAGAGTTGTTCACTCAGTCTTTCCCATGAGAACTCCATCTGCAATTCATAGATGTCAGTGCCTTATGGTTGCTGACATTATGGATCATTGGTTTAACAGTCCTTGCTGATCATACCTGACGTCAGACAACAGTTAACAGTCTAATCACAGCTTTGGGTAGTTTCAGTTATTAAGGATAACATATCCTTGATAAGAAGTATTGACTATAATCTTGCATTGGTACCAGTGAGAAATTCTTCATTTAAGAAAATCACAATTTATCTTGCCTTAGTTTCTATTTGCTATGAGAGGAAGAAGCAGGGACATGAATTTAACCATCAATACTGGTCCTAAAGCTTATATCACTATAAGTAGCCTAATATTTAGAAGCAGGTGGGTAGATTTCTTGTATGGGAAAATGAATTAAGGGGGTCCAATCTTAACCTTCTCAACGTAACCTTATTCCCAGGGAATATCCACTGGTCTTATATCCTGAGATGGCACTCTTATTGAGCGGCTGGAGCTTTTATTTATACACTCATCAGTCCAAGGACACCACAAACCTAAGACTAAAGCTCAGAAAAGACTATCCAGGTCCCACCCTCCTCCCCCCACAAAAAATGGTTTTTATCTCAAACAATAAAGTCTCACTAATTACAGTAGGACTGGACAGATCTATCATCAATATTATCAGGTTATTGAAATAAATTGGCTAACAAAATTAATCAGGTCTTCTAAAAATCACACAAAAGATTTTTATTTAAACATTTCTTTCTAAAAGTATTTGTCTTTCTCAAAAACATCTTCAAATGTATCCTGATGTAAAAAGGCAGTCATTAGAACCTAATTAAATAACATAAATGGAAACCTCAAAACTGACAGATATCTCTTATTCAATCCTTAATGCTGAAGTTAAGTTGGTTACAATGACTTAAGTATCAGAAAATAATTCCAAAAGTACCATACATAAATTCATAATTACCCCAAATAAATTCCTATTTACCACCCCTCTAGTAAAAAAGAGTTGGCAAGGGAGAGAAGTGCAGCAATACCAAAACATACTATATAACCAATAATCTTACAAATTTTTACAAATAATTTTTGGTGAAACTTCCTTTTAAATACAGGCAAATCTGGAAGTTTATAATTTCTTAATTTAAAATATTTCAGAGTATTACAACACTTGGGCAACAAAGCTGATAAAATGATTTAACAGTTTTCAAACATTTTTTCCACCATAATTCATGATCTAACACCCATATTTTAAGAGAAATTGTTTTACAAAATTTCATAACATAAGAGAACATAACAATACCTTAAACAATGTATCTGAAACTTGAAACAAAACCCATTGCCAATCAGGTGACCTTAATTCAATTGAATGTGTTTCCCTTCTATTATTATTTTTGTACAAGTTGGTCCTTTTCCCATTTTTACAATCTCTTTGGGATAGCTACTTTATTGAAAGATATCTAGGCTCTTTTTTTTTGATCATGGCTTTCAAGTAGTCTAAAAATTTTTAAATTACCTCTTCTGGATCTATTTTTCAGGTCAGTTGTTTTTCCAATGAGATATTTCACATTGTCTTCTATTTTTTAATTCTTATGGTATTATTGTTTCTTGATTTCTCATAAAGTCACTAGCTTCCATTTGCTCTATCCTAATTTTTAAGGAATTATTTTCTTAAGTGAGCTTTTTGGACCTCCTTTTCTGTTTGGCTAATCCTTCTTTTTAAGGCATTCTTCTCCTTGTTGGCTTTTTGGATCTCTTTTACCATTTGGCCTCATCTCTTTTAAAATTGTTATTTTCTTCAGTATTTTTTGTGCCTTCTTTACCAAGATGATTTGTTTTTTCATGATTTTCTTGCATGACTCTCATTTCTTTTCCCAATTTTGCCTATACCTCTCTTATTTGATTTTCAAATTTCTTTTTGAGTTCTTACATGTTCTGAAACCAATTCATATTTTTCTTGGAGGCTTTGGATATAAGAACTTTAAACTTTATTGTTTTCTGAGTATGTGGTTAGATCTTCCTTGTCACCATAGTAACTTTCTAGAGTCAGAGTTTTTTCCACTGTTTGTTCATTTTCTCAATCTATTACTTGACTTTAACCCTTTGTTAAAGTAGGGCTCTGCTTGAAGGATAGAGGGTGCACTGTCCCAATTTTCAAGGGTTTTCAGAGATTCTTCTAGAGACCTATAAGTTTTCAGTTCTCCCAAGGTGGTATGACTTAAGGAGAGGTGTTTACTACTCTTCTGGCCTATTCTCTGGTCTGTGAAAGCTCTGCTGTGCTAGTGCTCCTCCTTACCCTGGGAATGCCACTCAGAGTTGTGACCAGGATGTGAGTATGAGCAAAGCATAAGGGTCCTGCCTCAGTGCTAGCAAAGAGACCCCTATAATCTCTTTCTGACCAATTGTTTGATACTCTTACAGTAGGTGGGCCGAGAGTTTTGGAAGTAGCTGGGGCTGAGTTAATGGCTCCCAAGGCTTGCTCTTTCTTTGCTGTGGCCTTGACTGTGCTGGCAAGGTTTATTCTGTACTGTGTTCCACTCTCACCCAGGTACAATATACTTTTCCTGCTGACTCTCTAAGTTGTCTTTGGCATCTGTGAGCTGAAATGACTGGAAACTACCACTGCTGCCAATGATTCAGCCACTCTAAGGCCTGCTCCTGGTTTGCTGGTGCCTGGTCTGTGCTGGTGTGGCCTGTGCTGGACTGTGCTCCTCTCTTTCCTTGTGCAACAGATTTTCCTACTGACCTTCCAACTTTTCTTGGGCTGGGAATTTGTTTCACTCTGTCTTTTTGTGGGTCATGTGACTCTAGAATTTGTTAAGAGTCATTTTTTAAAGGTATTTGGGGGAAGTTTGTGGGAGACCTCAGGTAAGTCCCTGCCTTTACTCTGCCATCTTGGTTGCACTTCTCAAGAGTTTTTAAAAATAACATATTTACACTAGTCTTTCAACAATTAAATCTATAAGACTCAAAGGAATGAAAGAAGAGTTCACTTTTCTAACAATATTTCTGAGATAATGAATTGCCCAATTAACATTAGGTATACATTACAAATCATATAACTGAGGTAACTTGGCTTAAAATCACAAGGAAACAAGTTTCCTCATCCATATAATAATAATAATAGATGATAAAAAATTTCATTTAAAATGAAACCAGAATAAATTCAATCACATCTGGATCTGTTTTCCAAATTGTATCATACAGAACCTGAATTTCTAATTTCAATTAGTATTACATGTTACACAAGGAATATTTATTCCAAGCATTTCATATTATGGAATTCACTATTTCCAGCAAATCTACTGCCAAAGATTTTCAAAATGACAGTATATGAGATTTTAATCATCACACTTGGGAATATATTGCTTATCAAATTTCTCCTAAACTTTTATAGCTTTCTGTATTGACTGTCAAATCAAGCTATACATTTTTTCATTCTCAATCTATATACTTGCACAGAAGTCAAGCTTGACCTTCTAAAGCTAGCACACAGATACCCAGAATAGCTGTCCATAGACAAGAGGGGCTTTTGGAACACATGGTCTTGCTCATGTCCCTTATTTGTCCCCAAACCTTATCTCCATATTTTCCCTTCTGCCTTTATTTCTCTTTCCAAATCTTCTAAATCTATTACCCAGACTGTCCAACTTTCCTTTACATTTCAACCATATTCCAGACTGCATATACTATTGTTAAACTTCCAAAGCTAGAGTTAATTTCAACCAAGGTGATTCTCTTCAGTAATTTACCTACCAAAATTATTATCTAATGTGTGATTAGCTGCAATTCAGGTGTTATCTACTAGATTAAAGAACTCTCATTTCCCCAAAAAGGAAAAGAAATCTATACTACCCATACCTAGTACCAACAGAAGTGTGTGAACTAGAAGGTACCTTAGCTATACCAGACCGCAGACTATATTATAAAGCAGTAAAAAAAAAAAAAGATCTACCTGATACTGGGTAAGAAATAGAATGATGGTTCAGTGGAAAAGAATAGGTACACAAGACACAAAAATAAATGACCATAGTAACCTAGTGTTTGATAAACTCAGCCTTGGGGATAAGAACTCTGTCTGACAAAAAGTCAAAGAAAGCTGAGAAAATTGGAAAACAATATGACAGAAACTGGATATAGGCCAACATCTTACACCATATGCCAAGATAAGGTCAAAATGGGTACGTGATTTAGACAGGAATTAGACATCTGGCACCATAAACAAATTAGAAGAGTTAGGAATAGCTACATATCAGATCTATGGAGAAGGGAAGAATTCATGACCAAATAAGAGGTAGAAGGCATTAAAAAATGTAAAATAGATTTTGATTATATTTAATTAATTAAAATTAATTAAAAAGCTTTTGCACAAACAAAATCAATGCAACCAAGATTAAAAGGAAAGCAGAAAGCTGGGAAACAATCTTTATAGGAAGTATCTCTGATAAAGGCTTCATTTCTCAAATATATAGAGATCTGAGTCAAAATTCTAAGAATAGAAGCTATTCCCCAATTAATAAATGGCCATAGAATATGAACAGGCAGGTTTCAGATGAACACATCAAAGCTTTCTATAGTCATATGAAAAGGTGCTCTAAATCACTTTTGATTAGAGAAATGCAAATTAAAACAACTCTGAAGCACTATCTCACATCTATCAGATTGGCTAATATAATAGAAAAAGAAACTGATAGAGGTTGGAAGGAATATGGGAAAATTGGGACACTAATGCGCTGTTGGTGGAGTTATGAACTAACTGATCCAATCAGTCTGAAGAGCAATTTGGGACTATGCCCAAAGAGCAACAAACCCTTTGATCCAGCAATACCACTGCTAAGTCTGTATGCCAAAGAGATAATGAAAAAGGGAAATGGACCTACATGTGCAAAAATATTTATAGCAGTCTTTTTTGTGGTAGCAAAATATTGGGAATTGAGGGGATGCTTATTAATTTGGGAATGGTTGAACAAGTTAAGGTATATGAATGTAATGGCATACTATTGTGCAATAAGAAATATTGAGCAGGTATATTTCAGAAAAACCTGGATAGATTTTTATGAACTGATGCAAAGCAAAATGAGAAGCAGAAAAACATCGTACAAAGTATCAAGCAACATTGTGTGATGATCAGCTATGAATGACTTAGCTCTTCTCAGCAATACTATGATTCAAGACAAGTACAAAGGACTCAAGATGGAAAATGCCATCGATATCAGGAAAAGGAACTGATGGACTCTGATTGCAGATCAAAGTATACTTTATTCACTTTATTTTTTTCATGTTTTTTTCCCTTTTGATCTGTTTCTTCTCTCACAACTGTAACTAATATGGAAATAGGTTCTACATGACAGCACACATATAACCTATATCAAATTGTCTACCATTTTAGGAAGAGGGGAAACGATAAAAGGAGAAAAGTTGGAATTCAAAATCTTATAAAAATGAATGCTAAAAATTGTCTTGACATACAGTTGGGACAAAATGAAATGCTATTTAAAAAAAGAAATTTGTGGGACAAATCTCTCTTTTAAAAAATATTCATTAAGTTTTTTTTAGTAATTGCAAAAAACTTTTAGGAGGTCTGCTGCAGCCCCAGAATGGGGTTCTGAATTTCCCCAAACCTGTTAATAGTATAATAACTAGCAATTCCCTTAATCTGCTATTATAGCAGGTCAATATCCCATTTTGTGGTGGGAGAGTTCTAGGATCTGTGGTTGTAGAGGGAGAATATTGGGAGAGAGCTCCCACCTTGGGCTTTCAGGGGGAGATGAAGATTTTGAGGCCAGTAACCTTTTAGAACTGATGGAGAATTAGAATCCAAGCAGCCCAGAGGAAGCAGGGTGTGAGAGGTGAAAATTAACTTGCTCTTTGCAGAGGCTGGGAGGAAAAAAAATTTGGAACTTACAGGTTTTTGTTTTTGTTTTTTTTTAAGGAATAAAGAAGCAGAAAGGAATTGGTAAGTATTTGCTTTGTTTAAAATGTAAAGGGAGAAAAATATGGGTGAGGCTGCAGTGTCCAGCTAGACCCTTGCGCTGTTAAAAGCTACTCCCTCCCCCCATGCCACTTTTAGAAAATGTTTAGCCTGATTGGGAAATGTTAAAATTGCAATAAAAATAACAATAAACATAGTAATAATAAAGGTTTTTCTATCATAGCCTTAATGTGACTCACTTTAGGATTTCAGAAAGATGAAGACAAGGGAGGTGAGTACTTGAGCAGTCAATTATTTAATCTTTTGAAACTATGGAAGCTTCCAACTGGGGCGACTAGCAATGCCCACTGTCAGTGTTAAATTAAATTCCTTACGTCTCCACCTGGATCAAAAGCCTACTTTTAGAATTTTGGCATATTTTAAGCTAACCTGAGGAGAACAATTGTTATTTCAAATTCTGTGTAGTACTTTATATGCTTTCCTAGTATATAGCCTGAAATTCCCAAGGGGGATGGAATGGGATTGGGAGAGCTCTTTGTCTGGTGATCCTCAGCGGGGAGACAGGATTTCAAGTCTGTAAGGAAAAAGAGAAAGGAAAAGGAAGCTACTTAGAGCTGAAATGGTCACCCTGTGTTCCTTCAAGGGATTATGTGAAATTATGAATCAAGTTTTCTTTTAAGTTGTAGGAGTGTTTGACTTGAAAAAAAAAAGATTAAATGTTTATCATTAGTGATTATAAATCCAGATTTGATATGACTCAAATCAAAATCTGTCCTGAAGTAATAAAGAACAGCATCTGAGAGTGTTCTTCCTATGAGGAAAAGACATTATTATTTATGATTGTAAAGTGCTTGACACTAGGTTGAGCAAGTTAGATACAACATTAATCTAATATAATTGTTACACAATTTTAAATTTGAATATTGTTATATATAGATTGGGGTTTTAAAAGGATATGACAGAAATATGATCTTTGAAACTTTTATTTGGATATAAATAAACAGTGATAATACTGGTGTTTGTTATATTATGATAGATTTCCCATTTGAAATCTTGGCTAAAAAGATTTAATTCTTGAAGTATCTCATTCTTCCAGACTGAGTATAATTAAGGAAGAATAAACAAGCTTGTGAAAACAGGGAAGGCAGATAAGAAGGTTTGGGAATGTTTGTGTCAGTTTCAGATGGTTTTTGTAAGTTGTGAGGGTGTGAGAAAGTATTTTAAGAAGACAGAAAAATCATGTAACTTGATTTGATAATTAATAGCTCAATCAAATTTGAGATGACCTTGTCTGAAAGGATACCAAGTCAAAGGCCTTGGTTTTAGATCTTTTCTTGTAATTTTTGTCAACTAGATTGAAGAGGGTCTTGTGATAAATAGTAAACTGTTTTCTAGAGAGGAAAATATTTATTGTATGAAGAAATGTTTTGTAAAATCTTTTCTATGACTTTTTGAAGACCTACCAAGTTTATATTTGTAAGATAATTTATTTTAATAACTTGAGTTTTGGGGGCGGGGTTGGAAGATAAGGGACAAGATAAGGTAGAGCAGGAATTTTATGGCTCCAGGAAACTGATAAATTTAAGACACACATACTCATGGTGGCCTCCTCATTCACCTTCAAAGTCGTTATTACAGAAGGACTTCTTAAGATCTAATCTGAACTCAGAGCTGGGAAAAGACTGGGAGAAGAAAAAAATGTCAACTCTTTCTTATTGTTAAAGAGAAGGAGGGGTACTAGCCCACTCTGGGCCCCTAAGGCTGGAAAAGCCTGAAAGTATCACCCAAGTGGCTATATTGCCTGAGGTTAGAAAGCAGTGGTGCTTCAGACTTGGGTAAACTTGCTTTTTTAAAGTTATAGTCTCTATGTAACGTGTAAACTTTGTGTATATGGAATTCCTAAGGAAGGAATTTGTTTTAGTGATAAGTAATCTTTAGTGATTGGCTTTTAGGACAAATTTAAGATCTAAGATGTAAGTCTTGGTAAAATTTTTGATTAGTGCAACCTGCCATCTGATGCAAAAGCCTCTGGGACCATTACAAATTGTGTTCTGTTACTCAGAGAAAAATGTGACTGTTACAGGCAGATGTTTGCTTCAGGGGACAATCCTGTCCTCAGCCTGGTATAGGATCCTTCTGACTCAGTTTCCCCATTGTGTTCCTCTGCAAACGCCTTTTTAATGTAAGTGGGCTAGATAGAGTCTGAGAACTTTCATGGATCTAATTTACAGATGAACTAAGGAAGGAATTCAGGAGTGGCTCTAGGTGGTCTGGGGGTTTCTGGGATTGTCTTGATGGGAGTGGTCAGTAGACTGGAGAATTGGATTGATAGAGCATAGTGACAGGGACAAGCTTATGGTCCTCTAGCCAGATCAAATAGGGAAATCCAAGGAGCTTTCAGGGTGAGGTTTTCCAGGGTCCTTTTAGACAAATGGAACTAAAACTCTTTTGGTGTAAGGGACAAAGGTCTCCACTTGCAATAAGGTCCTTGTATGTTCCAAAATGATGTAAGAGCAATTGGGAATTAATACTATTGAATGAATTAATTACTGAGACTAAATCAGAGACATCTTCAGTTTGGGGAAAAGAATTCCAGTCGAAGTTTCTTAGAGGCAGGTAACCTTTGGTTTTTTGCATTGATGGAAAGTTAAGTGTTTCTGTTTTCATTTGAATTCATTTCATGAACATAAGTTGAAGATAGTGTTCGAACTTATATGTGTAACTCATTCTTTTAAACTGAGCATGGTTAGAAAGGGAGAGAGAAGCTTAAGAAGCAGATGTAAATCTATTAGAGCAGTAACTTATGGTTTTAATGGTAAATTTGATTTTATGGTTGTTATTTAATCAGGAACTATAACAAGTATAGAACGGCATGCGAGCTACTTAAGACTAACTTTAAAGATGTTCCTCAGACAATGTCAAATTATAGTCATATCTGAAACTGCTTATTGGAGTTTACTATTTTAAGATTTTATGGGATTATTAACTGACTATTCTTCTGAGTCTAACTCCAGGTGCGGATGGTAAGAAAGGCTGTCTGAGCCCCTAATCAATGATGCCAGTAAACCTGTGAGATGCTGGTATGAATTGCAAAAAAGGTGTTCTCATGGGAAGGTTGGGAGAATACATGTTCCACCTGAGATGAGGTAGGATTCTCCTGATTCAATTTCCCCACCGACACCAGGCAGACTTTAAGCCTGACTAAATGCCAGTTGACAATCTACTCCTGCCTGGAATTGACATGAAGTAAGGGAGAAGTTGTTTCCCTGAAATGTTCCTCTTTTTAATGGCAATTTTCTGTAATCAAAAGTTTTGTAAGGATAATACCAGATTTATTAAATAATAGGCTATTGGTAGGAGAACATCTGAGGTTAAGTTAAAAAATTAAGCTATTAGGCTTGGGATTTTAGATCAACAACAATGAGTTAGGGTCCTTTAATTCTTAGTAATAGTATGGAGACAATCAGGTCCACAGGCTTGTGAAGTTAGCATACATAGTTAATATTATTTTTGTCTCAATTGGTTAATATTAAAGAAGAATGGTTTGTGGTCTGTCTTGTAAATGCTTTAGAAGAAGCATCACATAACCAGAAGTTGCAATTGTTTTATGACTTGATACGTAGTGTGTTAAAATGATTACTTATTGTATTTATGTAAGTACTAGAGCTTGTTATTAATTCCTTAGTGAAATCTTATCCTCCTGATGAGGGTAATTGAATAGTGAATTGATGTAAGATGTAAAAACTGGGTTCTAATGTGAATTTCTTAAACATGACAATTGGCCAAAGTTCCAATTTTGATTTTGTAAGAATGATAAGGACATAAGACTTAGGAATAATAATCTATAATTGTATTGAGGTCAGTTTTGTAGGAGAGTGGACATCTGGATTTCTACAAGAAGATAAAGGGAGGAAGATATTGAGATGCTGTGCTCTGAAGATGGCTTGAACGAGCATCTAGACCAGAAAACTGACTCAGATGATGTTCCTCCCAAGACTATTGTATGAGATGGAACTTCTCAAAGGAAAATTCATTATTTGTCATTTTCTTCTGAGTCTCTATCTGTACTTATGAAAAGGGATTGCCCCCTTGGCATCAGCCAACTTTGCTCCCTTCCCAAATTCATATAAAGGGGAGAAGGAAAGAATTCATAGGATAAAGAGAATGAGGAGGTAGTGATTACATTTAGGTGTGGAAACAGAAATTTTAATAAGAAAAAGGGGGGAAGTTTGTGGGAAACAAAGAAGTTCTGTTTCTACAGCTTTAAGTGATCAGTGTTGTGACCTAGCAGGATCAGATTAAAGGTCAGAAACTTGCACACAGGCTTGATGAGCTAGCTATTTGAGGGAAAGCCTATCAGAAAGGAGAACATGAAGTCACTATAGGGAGCCACCTAAAAATCGAACTGTGCTTGTTAATGACATATGGTGGGTGTGTCAAAAGATTGTGACCTGAAAGAGAACGAATCAATCCATCCTCTGATGGGAGGATCCGTCCTGCACTAACTTTACAAAAATTCCCTCACTTTTGTATGTCTCTCTTTCTCCCTTTTTGAAGAAGGGTGGAATTCACTTTAGCCAAGGTTTTCAATTCCTCTGAACTCTACTTTAATAAAGTTTCCTTGATGCTTTTCAGTGTCAAGTGTGTTTCTAATACTTTTGATTCCATTTTCAAATCTGCAAACTTTTATAAATTGGGGAAAATTCTCCTTTCCTTATCTAGTCTTGATTTTGGCCACAATCAAAGACAGAAAAAGAAATTTTCTTCTTAAATAACCCTTTTAAAATTTAAATACAAATAGCCTGAGAGAGTCTTGCTGTTCTGATTGGTTAAAACCTCATCTTGCTTCTCAGCTCTCCTACTTAACAGGCTAATCTAGAAACACAAACACAGCCAACCACAGAGTCTTAATGACCAGAAATCAAAATTTAGATGTAAAAGTTACTCTCTTACTTGTATTACTTAAACCAGGGCTCTTAATTTATTGAGTCCTCACAACCCTGACAACCACTTTTCTCCAAGTTCTCTTAGCAGAGTCTTATAACCAAACATAATCCTGCACTGAGACCTAAATTATTTATCTGTAAAAAATTATCTAGCTTCCTACTCTGCTCAGAGTAGATTTCTTTTTTTTTTTACTCAGAATAAAAACATCTAATTCTTTCCTCTACTTAGGAAGTTCCCTTAATTTATATCTAGTATGTCTACATGAAAACATGCTCAGCAAGAAATCACTTTTATAGAGTTCATACTCTCACAGTTTGCCTTGCTTTCCTTTCCTTGGACATAGGGCTCAAATACCTAGTTCCCTTTGCCCTTCTTCAGGCCAGAAAAACCTGGATGAAGCTGATCCTGCAAGAAACTTCTAGATTATACCTGCTTATTATAGTAGGACTGACATGCTCAGGCTCTATCTCAAAATGAATTCTGGATTTCTCAGGTAGCCCCCAATAATCTTGTATACACAAATCACTCCAATATACCCTCTGTAGCCTGCTTGAGGGGGTCATGCCAATAAATTTTATTCTGTTGATGATTCCTCTCCTGTTGAGAGAGAAAATTCAGAGAGCTGCTGCATAAAGAAAACACACTTAAAACAGACATATAAACATATAAAATTTACCCAAAGGAGAGCTAATTGCTGGTAATAGGGAGAAAGCCAAGTCACAGAAAACTCCTCCTTGTAGACAAAATTTTCCATTTTGGGTAGAAAAATGTAGGGGATTTTTGTTAAGAATCTGGGGTGCAGAGCTCTGGTCCCTTCTATGGTTGCCAAACTGAGACAAATGAAACGTCTTGAGAGAAATAGTTTCTGGGTAATTAATAATCAATTTATTAATTATGGCTAACAAATAATAAATTGAAGTTAGTGGTTCTCTTGAAAACTGAAGATGAACTTTGGTGGCCACTGAATGCTTAAATACCCTTGGAACAGGAGTTGTTCCAGGGTACAAATCAACTCTGATTGGTTAACAATTAATGAGAAAGTGAATATTATAATGAAAGTGGGTTTATTCTAATAATGGGGGGGAGAGGGGGAGGGAAAGATATGACTTTGATCAAATCACTCTGGGACAAAGGAACTCTACTCACATCACCTTCCCCTCCTCTCCTGTAGGGCAATCTAAAGAAAAGGATCTATTTTCCATCCAGTCTTGCCTAGTAGAACACAAAGAGCTGGAATTCATCAGATTAGATTTTCTTTAAACTTTAATCAGAATTAAATGCTCCAAGATTGAGGACAATGTCTCATTGTCAATACTGTCCTTCCCAAGGATAGGGAACTAAAAAGGGAGAAAAAACAACCTGAATCTCCTGATAGTAGTAATTGGTTATTAATAATTATTTCTCTCACTTGTAAATTCACAATCCTGTTTCATTAAAGACCCAATAAGCAAAAAGTAACATACAGAAAGGTCAAATGAAATCACATGAGACAAATGAAATCTCACAGTAAAAATTATTAGGAAATGTACATAAGACTTTACTGGTTTAAATTTACAACTGTGATCGTAAGGTCAATTCAAAGTATGCTGGGCTAAAATATCTTACTCTACTATTTTAGGTGGAAGACCGGTAAGATCTTAGAATTCTGTATTTCATAGATGAGGGCATCTTAAAGAGATCTTTGCTATATCAAATTTACAGTAAGATTTTTTATCATCTATTATAAAGATGGGTAGCAGTCTCATTTTATTCTTGACAACTTATCCAAAATCTACTTCAATTAATATCTATGCCTGAATGGGGGTCTAATACAATTCACAGTAAAATATCTGATTTCAGAACACACAAATTTGAAAATGTTTCTAAATTGATTAGTACTTAATTTTCATTTGCAAAATTCCCAAGTATCTAATTAGATGTTCTAATAGAATTTTTGTTATTTTTGTTCCTTTACACAAACTTTTCTCTTTTTCAGGAAACAGGAAAGAGTTAGTAGTTCCTAAGTGCAAGATCTATTTAAACTGTAAACTACAACTGATTTTTTTCCCTTCACTTTGAAAATTTATTGATAACATTTTCAAACCAGCTTCTTTTTAATCAGTGAAATGGCATTCCTCTTTTTTAGAAACAAATCTGTCTATAACCTTCATTTGTGTTCTTAATTTCTTTAAAACAAATTCCAAAGATATTAAATCAAAACTCACTAGAACATTTCAGCATTTATAAAAACTTTCAAACTATTTTTTAGAGTTTCATAATAGAGGACCTACATTTTAGTTTCATTTTTCATTTCATTTCATTACATTTCAGTTTCTAATTAGTTTATAATGTTAAAAATGTCTGTAAATTGAAGGAAAAATTCCTTATCTCTATTTCTTTTTTGTCTTCTAACTTGGCCAGAGTTAAAATACAGAAAGAGATTTTTTTTTAATCTCAAGAGAATGTTTTCTCTTTACTCTTGTTCTTCAGGGGAAAAATGTTTGACTTTGAAATCTAGATAATATAACAAAAGAGACACACAGGCACTTACTGGTCAAGTCTTCCTCCTTATTTCTTACTAGAGACTTATGAAGGTGGAGTCCTCGCTAGCCAGTTGAGTTGTTTTAAAACTCAATTCTTCTAGGCTTGCTGCCAAAGCACATATTTGAAAACCACACAGAAGCACATTAATAACAAATATGGGACTGACAAGAAGAGGGTTTCTATCCTCAGTATGGTTTACTAGATATCTCCAAATACAGTGCAAGAGATGCACAGACACAATGACAGGGAGCTCTTAAGAAAATTATTACCCTTTTCTCTCATCCCCTGATGTAAGCAGGGGGCTCTACTTAAAGAAAGAGAACCTTTCCCTGGAATAATTCAGCATCTTTCTTAAGCTTCTCCTAAGGTCTCTTTGGAGTACCAAAAAAGCTATATAATTCATCAAGGCTTTAAAAAAGGTCTTAGATTTTTCCCTGGTTAGACCAAGGGATTCTCCATGGAAAACCAAAAAAAGTTCTCCAAGGAAGAACCTGAAGGGATTTTTCAGGTCTATACATTGCCAACTATTCCCAAATTACCACACTGAACACAAAAAGCACTCCAAGAGAGACAAAAACTGTAACTTTTCCCATAAAGGATGTTTATGGGGTCAGAACTGTGGCATTGAGATCAGCAGGAGAGCCAGATCTCTGCCTACAGTCCTCCAGGAGAAGTTCAGGTGGTAAAATCTCACCAGGGAGTGCTCAAGAAGAAGGGGGTTCCCTAGGGGATTTAAGGGGACCAATCAGCCTCTCTCTCCCAATCCCATGACTGCCATCAAACGGGTCACAAATGAAATTCAACAAAAGTAGACTGAGATACATATTCTCCAAGCAAGGTTATAGTTTATTAACAGGGCACAGAACTGGTAATATTTCAGGTCAATGACTGCCTCAGTTTTAAGCCAAAGACCTGGAGCAGAAGAACAGCTCCCCTTTTTATAGTTTTGGGGGATTACAGAACAAAGAACAGGACTTTGTAGGTGAGGAAAGAATTATAATTGATGTGAGAGAGAGGACAATATTATTGGTTATAGGGTTGAGGTGTAGGAGATGATATGATCAGTTAGAAACTGGGAATGAGGACTCTCCCTCTTTCCCTTCTGTGACTAAGAAAAGTTCATGAAGTTTGAGTCCTTGTCCAAGGTTAGAGATAGTGGACCAGACTTCTTTGGATAGCAAAGTGGACATCTTCAAATGATAATTTGGTGGTATAAAGATATTGGAACAGACTCCCAGTGTCCACTTCCATCCCTCAAGATTAATAGATTTTCTTTCTCTTTTTTTGTATTTAAATTTATTTATTTAAGTTTTCAACATTCATTTCCACAAAATTTTGGGTTTCAAATTTTCTCCCCACTTCTCCCCTCCCCCCACCCCAAAACACGGAGCATTC
>CM053769.1:442177532-442230281 GCA_028658325.1 Potorous gilbertii | reverse complement strand
GGTAATGGGGAATAGAAAGTTATCTGGTCCTACAGGACAAAAGAGAAGATGGGGACAAGAGAAGGGAGGGATAATAGAAGAGAGGGCAGATTGGTGATAGGGGAAATTAGAATGCTCAGTGTATTGGGTGGGGGGAGGGGATGAATGGGGAGAAAATTTTGTGAAAATGAATGTAAAAAGTTAAATAAATTTATCTTAAAAAAAAAAGTAGGGAGCATGGAATATGATATTCCAGAAGGCAAAGGAGTTAGAATTACAATCAAAAATTACCTACCCAGCCAAAATGATAGTCCCTTGGGGAAAAAATGAATAGTTAATGAAATAGAAGACTGATTAAAAGACCACAGCTGAATAGAAAATTTGGCATTCAAACCAAAGGAGAAGCATAAAAAAGTAAACAAGAAAGAGACATCATAAGGGACTCAATAAGGTTAAACTGTTTACATTTCTACGTGGGAAAATGATACATATAACTCCTAAGAACTTAGTCATTATTAGGGCAGTTAGGGAGTCTACATAGAGAGAGAGAACAGGTGTGAGTCAATCTTGTTAGAATCTACAGAACAAAAGGGTGAGAAACAGGAATGCACTATAAGAAGGAAGGGAGAGAAAGAGTGGGGGGAAATCTCACATAAAAGAGGCACCAAAGGAAAAGTTTTTTACAGTGGAAGGGAAAATGGGCAGGTAGGGGAGTTGGCAGACAACACTTGAATCTCACTTTTATTGGAATTGATTCTTAAAGGGAAGAATATATGTATACACACACACACACACACACACACACACACACACACGCATGCACACGCACACACACATTGAGTTGAGTATAGAAATTCAACCGGCAGGGGAGGGGAAAGAGATAAGAGAAAAGGGATTTTGTGTTAGAAAGGAGGGAGGATTGAGGAAGGTAGTGGTCTGAAGTAAACAAACTTTTGAGGAGAGACAAGAAAATGGGATTGAGGTAAATATTCAGTAATCAAGACTGTGAATGTGAATGGTATAAAATGGAAGGCAGAATGGATTGAACAGCAAAATCCAACAATAGCAAGAAATACACTTTAAACAAAAAGACACAGAGTTAAAATAAGGGATAGGAGGAGAATCTATTATGCTTTAGCTGAACTAAGAAAAATATAGGGGTGGCAATCATAATCTCAGAAAAAGGAAAAGCAAAAATAGACCTAATTAAAATACACAATCAGGGAAGCTACATTTTGCTAAAAGGTGTCATAGACAATGTAGTAATATCAACAATTTTTTACATCAAGTTTCTCTGATAAAAGTCTTACTGCTCAAATATATAGGAAACTGAATCAAATTTATAAAGATAAAAGCCATTTCCCAAATTGATAAATGATCAAAGAAGACGAACAGGCAATTTTTCGAAGAAGAAATCAAAGACATCGATAGTTATATAAAGATACTTTAAATTTTATTATATATATATATATATATAATATATACATTTATTGCATGAGAGACTCTCCCCATTTATATTCCCATATATAATTTATAATTTAATGACATCTACAAATCTTAATAATAATAAGAGCAGAGCCCTTTACAACTATCTCACTTTTATCTTGAAAAACTTTGGGAAGGTGATATTATTATTCCTAATTTTGTAGATGAGGGAAACGAAGCACCAAGACGTTAAGTGTCTGAGGTCAAATTTGAATTCAAATCTTTCTGACTCCAAGCCTAACATTCTATCCACTGTGCCACTTAGATATCCCATATGTCTATTGCTCTTACTTTGTGGAGATGTTTTTCCTATTGAGTCAGCATAATTTTGAAAACAATGACGCTCAAGAACTTATCACATCATACCTATTTTTTTAGTTTGGATAATCTTTCATTCTACTGAACGTTTTTGATTTGTGACTAAAAAAGTTATCAGAAGAGCACTCTGGCTGCAGGAAACCTGAATGAACTTTTCCTCATAATACGGATAATATATTGTCAAGAGATTTAGCATTAGGAAAAACTTGCCACCCAAGTTAGAAGTAAACAAACTATCCTTGGTACTTCAGTTTTGGATGATTTTGTTTTTGTTGTTTTAAGGATCTTTAATCGACTCAATATAATCATTAAATGTTTCTGAATCAGAGCTATTAGTAGCAAGTATAGCACCTGACAGACTCCTTGTGAGCACAGCTAGTCTCTGGTGCATAAGGATGGCAGAAGACAATCCCTACTCTCTAGGAGTCCATAATCTAACGGGTGGGGAGGAGGAGGGAGAGGATAACGCCTGAAAAGAAGCTGAAAAAGAGGTGGGCAGGGAAAGGATAAGAAGGGATTTGTTTGAGGGTATGATGAGATATCTGCTGTAGACTTCCTTTTTACATACAGGATCTGGGAAGAACTTTCTGATGTCTGCCCTCTACCATCTCTAATCAGAAGGAGAGAGGTACTCAGGGAGTAGGGGTTACTGAGGTGGTTTGAGTTTCAGAGTTGATTTGACCCTGTAGAAAGATGAGTTTCTGAAGACAATAGAGTGAAGTCCAGGTGAGAAGTCAGGTGGGAACTGATATAGACCAAAGCACAGAGTGAGGGCAGGGATAAGCTGGCCTTAGAAGATGTCGAGGAGTGGGAAATGATTGTGCAGGGTCAGAGGCATACATGGGGCCGGTTTTAACAGTGGCAGGTTTAGGAGGAATATAACTACCAAGTAATTTCCCTTCCCATGCCTCAGGAAGAAAGAGGATAAAAAATAATGGAAACTGCTGGCAATGTATTAAAGATTTCTCTGTATCAGCAGTTCATCTTCCTGGTTGGAACGATAGTAAAGCAGCTGTGACGGGGATCATGAAGGAATTGACTTTCCTTATCCTTTCTCCCTTGCCCTCTTTTGGCTGAGTAGACACGCACCTGCTTCTGAGCTTCTTCATTTACTCTGTTATAGAAGCTGTATTATTATTAATACTGCTATTATTTTTGAAGAATGGCGCACCTATCTCACCCCGAGTATAGCCTATTTTAAGTATAGCCTATTTTAAGTATAGCCTATTTTAAAAATTATATTACTTATATATTTATTTGTTATTATTCAGTTACTTCATTTGTGTCCAACTCTTTGTGACCTCATTGGATGCTAGAATGATTTGCTATTTTCTTCTTCATCTCATTTTATAGATGAGGAAACTGAGGCGAACAGGGTTACGTGATTTGCTCAGGTGCGTGAGCCTGAGTGCCTGATGCTGGACTTGAAATCATGAAGATGAGTCCATTGCCCTTATTTATATTTTTATATATATTATATATATAAATATATATTATATATACACATTATATATGAATATATTTTTATATATTTAATATTTAATCGTATAATTATTTATAAAATAACGTATGAAATAATTATACGATTAAATATTAAATATATAAATAATGTTTATATATTTAATCGTGTAATTATTTTATTGTAAGAAAAATTTTTTTGTTTTGTTTTTTGAAGACCGTGTTTTCCCATCTTGCCCATGCTGGAAGTGCTGGTCTAACCCCAAAGCTCACCAACAAGAGAGCTTTTACCTGCTGTGTTTTTTCTTGTAAGCGGATTGCTCCTCCTTCTGTAACCTGGTTCTTACCTACCAGCTTCCATGAGTTCACTTATTTCAGATACCAGATCAGCTCAGCCCTGGCAGTTCAGAACTCTCAACTTTAAATAATCCATGATCTTCAACCTCCACAGAAGGAAGTATTACAGACACGTACCAACCATGCCTGGATATAAACAGTATTTTTTCACTGACCTTGATTTACTTCTCATAAACATTCCCTTATTCACTGTGTAAGGAGGACCACTCCGGTAATTTTAAGCATATAGAAAGACAGTGACTGAGAATATTTCTTCCTCACTCTAAGCTAGGAACCCAAACCTTGGTTCATTGTTAGAGAATCTCTAAATAGAGGCACTTTTTTACAAGTCATTTATCCAATGTTTTCCCTACTTACAAGCCCTAAATGCAAACATTTAAAAGGGAATCCAGAACCTTCCCCTAAAAGGGAAAACAGCCTCTAAGACTGACTTTCACAGTGTACCTCTGATTGTTTCCAGAGATGGTTTTAGGTTGGGATTCTAGTTTCATTTCAACTCTGCCTTTTAAATCTTGCTAAAGAGTGACCCTTTGGGTTGCCCAAATATCAGTGCACTCTGTGGTTTTGGTAATACCATGAGTCCTATGCTAGGAATCTGTTCATGATACTTTAGAATTTCATCACTGATTTTTTGAAACATGGTCTCCATGGTAAATGTAAAGAGCATAACTAGGAAACTAGGGAAGGCCAGTCAGAATAGCAGGATTAAACTCCAATTCCTGATAGGCTATTTAGGTTGTGGACAGGCCTCCATTAGAGCAGAGACAGCTTGAAGGTCTTTTCTTTGGTTATGGTGTTCCTATGTGTACCAAAAAAGGTGTAAAGGATATGTGGGGAGAGAAAGAGAAAGAGGAACCATTCTTGAGGGAGAAAGGAAAAGATGATAGCACTTCTTTACTACCTATTGCCCTCCAGACAACTCTTTCTGTGTAGTTTATGCACAGAAAGAAAGATGAGTGAGATCAGAGATTCTTAAATGCTTTTGTATCATGGACCCTTTTGGCAGTTTGAAGAAGCTACCAGACTTGTCAGGATAATGGTTTTAAAAGCATAACATAAGGTGAATGGTATTATAAGGAAGATCAATTACATAGAAACACTTTATTAGGATATTTTTTTAAACAAATTCAGAGATCCCAAGTTAAGAACCCCTGGATTACATGATCTCAAGGAGTTTTCAGATCACAATATCCTTATGACAATAAAATGCTTTGAGCTCCTTTAAGTAGATGTGATGTGTGTTTAGAAGTCATTACTCTAGCATTAATAACTGGAACTTGGTAAAGAAAGAATGATACATTTTAATCCAAGAAGTTACTGTTTTGTCCATGACACATCAGGCCCATAGCTACATAAAGTTTTCCTTAGTGCAGTATATGATTCAGGATTCAGGAATCTCTTTTTTTGTTTAGATAATAGGATCACTAAGTTAGAACTGGAAGGGCCTTAAAGGCTATTTAGTCCAGTCTCATTTTATAGGCAAGGAAATTGAGGACCATAGAGGTTAAATCCAAGGCAGAATTTTGGGTGTCTTGCAGTCTTAATTAATTTTACCCAAGAGATAGTCTGAATAGAGCCTATCATCCTATTCTTTACAGTCTCACAATTTTTCTGTATACATAGTTTTGTTTCTTTGTCACAATTACACAATTACCTTTTCTCTGGGTCCTATGTATATCATATGTATGTGTGTGTGTGTGTGTGTGTGTGTGTGTGTGTGTGTGTGTGTGTGTATCACCATACACTTTCCCCAAGCAGAAGGCTGCCTTTTACTTGGATATATTACTCCAATTCCCATACTCCAGTACTGAGAAAATCTTGTTGAGAAGGAAATAAATGGCTTACTTTATAGAAATCTGTGGAATCAATGCCTCATCCAAAAGAGCCATTTACTACTTTATCCGCGTGGCAGCTCAGACTCAGTGATCACAGAATTTATGAGACGGTGTTTCAGTACTTACCCTTGGGTGTCCTGATTTTATTGTAGCATCTAAAGATGGCAATAAGAAGAAGCCCCTCCCCAAGCTGGAAAATCATGTAGAGGAGAGGAAAAAAGAAGAGAGGTCCAATTACTTCTGGAGGAAAAGCCACATTGAGGATGGTAGAGCATAGCTGAACATTCTGACATCCAGTCTCCATGCTCACGGTACGTCTGCATCTGTATAGACACATTAACCCCAAAGACTGTCATAAAAGCATCTTCAGGAGAACTAATTACCACTGTTATCTTTTCCTTCTTTCCTCATGAGATTAAAATACTTTGAATGGTATTAGACAAATCGATAGATATAAAATAAGCATCTTGTTTGCACCTGAGGGGTCACTTGTGGTTTACTTTCACTGTGATTGGCTTTTTGTTTAAGATTTTTATTAATGATTTGGATAAAAACATAGATGACATGCTTACTCAATTTGCAATGACACCAGATCTGAAGAGGTGGATTCATCACGTTGGATGACAGACAAATTCAAAAACATCTTGGAAGGCTAGGACAATAGGCTAAATCTAATAAGATAAAATTTCATAGAGATGATTTCTCCTTATAAAATACATTTTAAAACTTTATTAAAATTTATATTATATTTTTACAAAAATAAAATTTTAATCCCAAAATTTTATTGAGTTTTGAAAATCAACTTAATGAATTCAAGATGTGCCTGGATATCAAACTGTCTGAAAAATCTGGACTTTTTTTAGGGGACTACAAGTCAAACTCAAAAGCTAAAATGATTGTAACCATTGTGTTAAGGATTAAGGAAGTTATAACCCCACTGTGCTCTTCTACCCATGGTCAGACTGCATTTGGAATATGATATTCAGGCAGCTATATGGCATAGTAGATAGACTGTGGGGCCTGGAATCAGGAAGACTCATGCTTCTGAGTTCAAATCTGGCCTCAGACACCTACTAGCTGTTACTCTAGGCAAGTCACTTAAACCTATTTGCCTCAGTTTCCTCATCTGTAAAATGAGCTAGAGAAGGAAATGGCAAACCTCTGCAGTATCTTTGCCAAGAAAACTCCAAATGGGGTCACAAGAGTTGAATACAACTGAAAAATAATTGATCTGACTGAACTGATTCGGTTCTGAAGGCTAGATTTTAGGAAGATCATGGATAAGTTAAAAGAGCAGCATGCCATATGAGCATCAATTGATCTTCATATATTTAGTCTGCAGATGAGAATATTTGGGGGGCATATTGTGCCTATATTTGAAGAATTGTCATATGGAAGGAATTAGTCTTGTTATGCTTGGACAGAGAGAGCAGAACTGAAGGTGTAGAGGGTTTTTGTGTATTTGAGCTCTTCAAGCAAAAGTTCAATGACTATTTACTGGGTAGGTTGTAGTTCAGGTAATGCTGGCCTTCATGGCTTGTGGGATCCTTTTCAACTCTGAGATTCTATGATATCTTTTAATTTTATTTCTCATTATTACCTTTAATATAGTTTATGCTCTAGTCAGACTAAAGTACCCTTCTCTAAACTTTCCTACCTCAATTTCTTTGTTCACTCTTGAAATATACTCTCTACCTTCTTACCCCTACTAACCATCTCTGTCTGTTGAAATACTTCCTTTCCATCCTTTACAACCAAAATCTTCATTAAAATACTTCATGACGCACACACACACACACACACACACACACACACACACACACCTCCAGCTAAAAGCAATCTCTCCTATACAATCATATAGTACATTAATATTATGGCTTTTTTCTATATACATGTCATTTCTTCTACTAGATTATGATTTCCTTGAAGATGGGGACTAGATCTCTAATAAATGTTTCTTGTTAAATAGAAAGAAGTGCATGGGAAAAGGTGGAACCTACAGAAGTTATTCTGTGAGTATCTCTTGTCGAGGGCCATCAGCTTCAGAAACCCAAAACTTCCCACAATATAAAGAAGTTCCGTAATGTAACATGAGAGGCCTCACCAAGAATCCACTGCCCACCTAGCTTGGGAAAATGCAAGGATTTTCTGGTCACTTCTGAAAGAAACTCAAAATCGAAAAAAGTAGGACTGTGTTGGGTGACAGACGCCAAAGTGATGCCTACCTTCCATTGAGGCGTAAGATGGCTGAGAGGATATAACCCAGGGTGAAGCCGGTGAAAGGCATCAGAGCAGAGGTGGCCAGAAGATGATATGTCATGACAAACATGATGCTTCGGCCAACGTTGATGGCAGAAAGGGCAGCGATGGCCACTGATGAAACAAGCATTATCATCATTCCTCCCTGAAAACGAGGAAAATGGGAAAAGAATGATTTAAAAACAAGAAGAAAAGAAAACCCTCTTTTTAAAGAGACCTGTTCTTTAATAGTTTCAGTTCCCGAAGGCCCTGTCTTAATCACTTCTCCTTCCACTTTCATCCCCAGGAATCATCATAGATGTCTTGAGTGTCTTGCTATGTATGGATTATCTCATTTGATACTCATCATAATTCTGTGTGATAGATACTGTTATTATCTCCATTTTATAGACAAGGAAATGATGGAGATTGAAAGAAGTTAAGAGATTTACTCAGAGTCACATAGGTAATAAATACTAGAGGTAAGATGGGAATCCTATTATTCCTGACTCCAAGTCAGCATGTAATTTATTTATTTTAAAATTCTTAACATTCACTTCAACACGAATTTGAATTCAAAATTTTCTCCCCATCTCTCCCCACCCGCCACCCCAGGACAGCATGCACGCACCCCATCCACCCCTTCCTCCAGTCTGTCCTTCCTTCTATTACCCACCCTTCTTCCATCCCCTTTCACCTCTGTTTTCCTGTAGGGAAAAATAGATTTCTATACTCCATGACCTGTATACCTTAATTTCCAGTTGCATGCTAAAACAACTTTCAGCATTTATTCTTAAAGCTTTTTTTATTCTCTCCCTCCCTCCCTACCCAACCTTATTGAGAAAACAAGCAAATCAATATAGGTCATACATGTGTAACAATACAAAGCACTTCCATAATAGTTACGTTGAAAAAGACTAACCACATTTCCCTCTGTCCTATCCTGCCCTTCATTTATTCCATTCT
This sequence comes from Potorous gilbertii, assembly GCA_028658325.1. Lineage (NCBI taxonomy): Eukaryota > Metazoa > Chordata > Mammalia > Diprotodontia > Potoroidae > Potorous > Potorous gilbertii. Next base: position 442,221,645 of record CM053769.1, on the reverse strand, counting down.
CTCCCTTCACCTGTCCTCTCACAATAGTATTTGCTTCTGATTATCCCTTTCCCCAATTTGCTGTCCCTTCTATTATCTTCCCTTTCTTATCTCCTTTCCCCTTACCTTTCTGTAGGATAAAATAGATTTCCATATCCAGTTGAGTGTGTATTATTCCCTCCTTAATTAAGCCAAGTTCCATGAAAGTAAGGCTCAATTATTTCCTTTCATCTCTCCCCTCTTCCCCTCCGTTGTGAAAGTTTTTTCTTGCCTCTTTTATGTGAGATGATTTGCTACATTCTACCTCTCTCTTTCTCTTACTCCTAGTACATTTCATTCAATAGTAAATTTTATTTTGGGGGTGTTCTCCCTTCATATTCAGCTCCTGTGCTCTCTGTCTATGTGTATATATATCTATAGGTATGTGTGTGTATATATATATATATATATATATACACATGCATACATACATATATACACAAGTACACCCATGTACATATACATACATATATATACACATATACCCATGTACATATATATACACATACATGTCTACCCACACACACACACACACACACACACACACACACATATATATATATATATATATATATATCTAAAACACCTCTAACTACTCTAATACTGAAAAAAGTCTCATGAGTTACAAATAACATCTTTCCATGTAGAAATATAAACAGTTCACCTTTAATGAGTTCCTTAAGGCTTCTCTTTCCTGTTTACCTTTTCATGTTTCTCTTGATTCTTGTATTTGAAAATCAAATTTTCTATTCAGCTCTGGTCTTTTCAACAAGAATGCTTGAAAGTCCTCCATTTCCTTGAAATTCCATTTTTTACCCTGAAGTATTATATTCAGTTTTGCTGTGTAGGTGATTCTTGGTTTCAGTTCTATCTCTTTTGACCTCTGGAATATCACATTCCAAGCCCTCTGATCTCTTAGTATAGAAGTTGCTGAATCCTGTATTATCCTGATTGTATTTCTACAATACTTGAATTATTTCTTTCTGGCTGCTTGTAATATTTTCTCCTTGACCTGGGAGCTCTGGAATTTGGCTTTTGGGATCTCTTTCTGGAGGTGATCAGTGAATTCTCTCTCCAACTCCACCCCACCTTTCGTGCAAGGCAAAATAGTCATCTTCATCCATGAGGAGATAGTCCCAACCCAGTGGGCTTTGGGACTGGGCTTGATGTGGATACAAAGGTGGTGTAAGGGTTGAGCTGCTTTCTCTCTGATTTCCTAAAGTCTCCTCCCCTTATCTTGAAATACCACAAAACTTCCCCTTATCTTGGGTCATGAGTCCTTTGTCTCTCTTATCTTGTGTCATTCATCTGCCTCATCCTGGGTCCTTATCTTGCAAGACTTATCCTGTCCCTAAATCTCCAACCCCCTATAAGAAACCCTAAAATCATCCTACAGGCTGTATAGCTTTCTCTATATATAAGTCTGGTTCTTTTCCTATATCAGGGCTTTGATTTAGCTCCTTGCTAAATCTCAAATCTGTGTGCTTTTGCATCAATAAAGCTCCCATTGGCTAAAGAGAAGGACTAAGTGATTCTTTCAAATCTAACCTCTCTCAACTCTGACTTCAACAATTTGGTGCTGAAATAATCTGGTCAAAATATTAATTGGACTCTAGTGATTTTCTGCTAGCCACTGGGGTAACAGATAAGTGCTCTTTTCTTTGTTCTCTTTCCCAGACCTTTTCTGCTTCCACTGTCTCCCTAGCAGAAAGACCCCTTGAATGCCCAGACACTGCCTGCAGTGTCTGAAGCTCTACTTACTTCTGGGTAGTTAGTTGGATTGTGGATGCCCTTGCACTGGGTTGGTCACATTTTTTCCTCCCTTCTGTCCTGGCACACTGGAACAAGTGGCAAAAGATTGCTAGGAGGTTTCTAGAAGGGAAATTCGTTGAGGAGATTTTAAGGAAAATGGCTAGTGTTCCATTGGAACACAGCCTGACCTCAGTATAATCCAGAAAAGTAATTCGTAAAGGAGATTTCTAAACAAAACAAGTTTAGAAGAAATTTGGTCTCCAAAACTTAAAGAAAGAGAGCCTTGCTCTGTTTTAGTGGATTTTTTACCCTGTGTTGTTCCCCCTGCACCCTAGTTTACCCTGTGTTGTTTTATCCCCTCCCCTGTGGGATGTTGGGGGAGGTGGGCCTCTGTGCCTGGGTTTCCTTGGGGGTTCATGTGCCCTGATTTCAGGGTCTCTGTATCCTGTGTTGTTAACTTAAAACTTTATATGCATTTTTTAATACATGCAGCTCAAACTTCCTGGGAGTATAAGACCTTGATCTCTTGCAGCCACAAGTGTCAGCACTCCTCTTGGTCCTAGACCCGTGACCAGGGCCCCTGATTCCTTGTGAGTGACCACAAACCCTCTTCTCCACTCTAGAACTGTAACCAGGGCCCATGATCCCCTGAAGCTACAATCACTAATGCTCCCTTTGACCCTGGAATGGCGGCTTAGAGTTGCATATAGGCAATGCAAAAGGGTTCTGCACACAGTGTCAGAAAAAGGTGCCTTGCAATCTCTTTCTGTCTAGTTGTCTGATGCCCTACCATCCCTGGGTTGAGAATTGTTGAAACTACTATTGCCACTCTTGCAACCACCTTCAAGGCCCAGCACTGGTGTTGCTTCAACTTGTTCTGTGCTCCCAGTTGACCCCACCCCAGTTTAACTGACCTCTCCTACTGAGAAAGTTTGGGAAGAATTGACTAAAAATATGTATTCTGCGTCCCTTGAAGGCACACATGAGTCCTCTCCTCATGTAGCATTTCATCTCACTAACTTCTGATTCAGAGATAATATGATTTCATGAAGAATATGCTCTCTTTTCCCACAATTATCCTGGGGTGATTCAGAGAGGAAGGCTTTATGTCAGAGTCACAACTAGACTTCATTGGAGTTGTTTCCCTGGAATAGTGTAGGACAGAGGATGGACAACTGGCAAGTTAAAACAGTGACCAAGGTAAATCAAACCAAAAGAATGAGCATCCAGAAGAAATTCTGTCACGACTCACTGAAGCATATTACAATCCAGGGGATAAATGAGTATCATAGCATCTTTCTTGGATTATTATATTATCCGCTGGATTAGTGTCCCTGCCTCAAATCTCTCTATAAATTCTTCATACAGTTGACAATGATCCTAAAGCACATATCTGATCATGTCTCTCCCTTATTTAATTAACTCTACAGGCTATCTTATTTTTATAACTTTCTCTAAACCGAGAAAGAACGAATGAATCCAAACTGTCCTACAAACAGAATTAGTCAGGAGTTCCAGGGGCAGGGAGGATACACTGTAATCAAGCTGAAGTTAGCCTTTACCCCAAGCACCTCCTTTTCCCTTTGTCCCTTCTCTACAACATTAGAAAGAAAACCACACTCCTCTATGGGTAAAGGTAAAGGAGTTACTTAAAAGTAGGTCATATTCAAAGAGAGGATCTGGGAAAGAGGAGTAAGTCACACACATATGGGGACCAGAAAGAGGGAGTAACTAGTTCTGTCTTACCTATCATTCAAGCATCTTCCATCCCATACATCTCATACATGCTAGAAGTAACACCATTGATGTTACTGAGGATTTGATCTCTAGTAATTTTCACCCATTGCTCCATCACTGGTAAATCCTCTCTTGCTTCATGATTTTTTCAATGGCTCATCAATTGTGCATGCTTCTAACAAGTATCTTCAACTTGCTAGTTCAGTCAGCAAACTCTGTTAGCAGTATTTTCAACATACTTACATTTATATGTGTTTCTCTCTCTGTAGAGCGTAAACTCCTCAAATGTAGGGACCATTATATTCCCAATGCCTAGCACATAATTGACATTTAAATAGTTGGTGATTAATTGATTGAGTGTGGCCACAGAACAACCTACCTAGTAGCGACCAGATATAATGCTTCATAAGCTTCATGTCCCATAAATAACTAGTCCCCTTGCCTGTAATATACTCTTATCTCCCCTCTGCCAGGTCCAGCTAGTGTCCTGGGAGTCTTTGCAGGCTATTCCGGTTCTCATTGGTCTTTCTTTCCTCTAATGTCCTATACTGTTTATAATCTGTATCACATAACTAAAAGTCTGCTGTCTTAAATTGTTGGAGCTCTTTTGCCTACATTAGTTTTGTCATTTCAACAGAATTCCTTGAAACTAGTCACAGATAATTTTAAATGCTTTTTCTATGAGTTCTATTGCGTCATACTCTTATTAGTTGATTCATTTATTCCTTAATAGTAAAAAAGCCAGCTAGAAATAAAACCAGGCTCTGCACTACATAGTAGAAAGAGCTGTGGTACTTTCAGGGAGAAGATTTGGCTTTAAATCCCAACTATCACTTGAAATTACATATTCCTTTTGAGTAACTGACACCACGATGTACCTGTGAACGGTAGCATCTTTTTTGAAATTCAAGGTTAAGCCATTGATCACAGAAAGGATCTCTTAAGGGGATGTGGCCTAGGAAGGAACTGAGTGAAGGCTACTCTCAAATGCTACTTCTAACTTTATTTTAGCATGTTACTATCATCATTTCCTTGTTCAAGATTCCTCAAAATGTTACCTCAAAATATTTTGGAGGAAGAGAATTCTGTCATGTCATGGGGGACCATGGCAATTTAGAAATCTCTTTCTCTAAGCTAGAAGTGACCTGCACATATATTAATGTTAAATTAATAGAATTGTTTCTCATAGACTTAAGCCTAAATCACAGAGTACATTATTAGTATTATTTTTTTCTTCCACATTAACTTTTCACTCTGCATTCATTTCCCTTATGGCCAGTGAAATAGATGATAAAATAATTTATTTGTATAATGGGATTTTGACAAATGTCCATATCACCTAAGACGGATGCACCCATGTTGGTGTAGCTACATGGACACCCATGTAGCCTCAGTACAACCATATGAGACAGATCAGATAGGTATCATTACCTGCACTTTGCAAACAAGGAAACTGAGACTCAGAGAGGTTAAGAGATTTGCCCATAATCACATAGTTAGTAAATATCAGAAGTAAAATCTGAAACTAGATTTTTTTGATTCCAAGCCCAACATTGCCCATTTTATCACTACCTATAGTGTAGGGATTATTATTTTAAACAAATATTAGATATTTGGCAGATGAGTAGATTGGCACACAGAAAGACTAAATGACTTGCCTACAGTCAAAGAGCTAACTAATATCATGATTACCAATTCAGTGACCTTTGAATTTATCAACACTACTTTTTCAAGGACAGCCAGGTGACTCATTGGATAGAATGCTGAGCTTGGAATCAGAAAGACTCATTTTCTTGAGTTCAAATCTGTCTTCAGACACTTACTAGCTTTGTGAACCTGGGCAAATCACTTAGCCCTGTTTGCCTCAGTTTTCTCATCTGTAAAATGAGCTGGAGAAGGAAATGGAAAAACCACTCCAGTATCTTTGCCAAGAAAACTCCAAATAGGGTCACAAAGACTTGAACATGACTGAAGATGACTGAACAAATAACATGTTCTCAAGGGTCAGTAATCCCCCTGAATTCTTACCTTAACAATGTAGCGTCCATACTGTGGTCTCTTGGAATTGATGATGATCCCTATAGTGCAAGGAATAAGTATCAAAACTAGTGAGATGGCAATATGCCCATAGGGCACCTTGTCCTTGAGATCCCCTTCATAGATTCCCTTGGAGTAGATATATAGAAGAAAAGGCATCAGACCCAAGGCAAAGAAGGTGGAGCAGGTGGTCATCACAATGCTGGAATAGAGGAAGAAGAAAGAGAATTGAAATAAAAACCTGGGCACATGGCTGACTACATTGGCCCTGTCATATTACTTCCTCCTTATTGCAATCTATGACATAACCACAGCCCTGCAATATTTGGGAGCTATAGAGAGAAAGGTTATTTAGGTAATCTTCTGATCCAGGGACGTTCAGTTCATTAGTGACATAGAGAATATTAGGGCTCTGGTTTCTAACCTATGGAAGTGACGAGGGCCATAGTGCAAAAAGCACTAGTTTAATAGTCAGAAAATCCAGGTTTGCATCCCATCTCTGCTTCTGTGTTATCCAGAATAAGTTTCTTAACATCTCTGAGCCTCAGTTTACTAATCTGTAAAATAGATGAGATGTTCCCTAAAGACTCTTCCTACTCAAAATCTATTGTACTCTTTTGGACCTTTGGGAATAGTGTATGATCAAAAGCAAAATCATGCTGTGCAAATTTCTATTCTCTCTTCTGGAAAACTCCTTCAAATTCCAGAGCTCCCAGATCAAGAAGAAAGTACTTCAAATCTGCCAAAAAGAAACAATTCAAATATTGTGGCACTACATTCAGAATTAGACAGGATTTGGTTGCTTCCATGTTAAAGAACCAAAGGGTTTGGAATATGATATTCCAGAAGGCAAAGGAGTTAGGATTACAACCAAGAATCACCTATTCAGCAAAACTGAATATAATCCTTCAGGAAAAAATGAATATTTAATGAAATAAAGAACTTTCAAGCATTCCTAATTAAAAGACAAGACCAGAATAAAAATTTGATCTCCAAATACAACACTGAAGGGAAACATAAGAAAGTAAAAAAAAGAAACAAGAAAGAGAAAACACAGAAGATTCAATAAGGTTAAACTGTTTATATTTCTACATAGCAAGGTAATATTTGTAACTTGTAAGAGCCTTATTGCTATGAGGACAATTAGAAGAAGTATATGTAGATGGTGGTATGACTATAAGGTGACTTTGATAGGATAATACCCTTCAAAAAAATAAACAGGTGAGAAAAAAGATTGCACTGTGAGAAAAAGAAGGAAGGGCAAGATTGAAAGGGGTAAATTATCTCAGGTAAAAGAGGCATGGATAGGTTAGGCACACAACACACTCTAGTCAATGACTAAAGTAATCTACTGTTTGACAAACCCAAACACTCTAACTTCTGGGATAAAAGCTCACTATTTGACAAAAACTGCCGGGAGAACTAGAAAACAGTATGGCAGAAATTAGATTTAGACCGACTTCTCACACCATATGCCAAGCTAAGGTAAAAATGAGTACACATAAAATATGATACTTTAAGCAAAATAGGAGAACATGGATTAGTTTTGTCTGTCAGATCTGTGGCTATGGGAAGAATGTAGGACCAAACTATAGAAAGCGTTACAAAATGTAAAACAGATCATTTTAATGACATGAAATTAAAAATTTTTTGCACAAACAAAACCAATGCAATTAAAATGAAAAGGAAAGCAGACAACTGGGGGAAAATTTTGTAGCAAGTATATCAGATAGAAGCCTTGTTTCTGAAATATATGGAGAACTAAGTCAAATTTATAAAAATACAAGTCATTCCCCAATTGATAAATGGTCAAAGGATATGAATAAGCAGGTTGTAGATGAAGAAATCAAAGCTATTTATAGTCATAGGCAGGAATGCTCTAAATCATTACTGACTAGAGAAATACAAATTAAAACAATTGTTTTGACCTCATATTTATAAAACAGGTTTTATAAGACAAAATGGAAAATTACAAATGTTGGAGAGGAATGTGGGAAAACTAGGATCCTGGTGTACTCTTGGTGGAGTTGTGAACTGAACCAAACATTAATTCGGAATTATGCTCAAAGGACCGTAAAACTGTGCATACCCTTTGATCCAGCAATACCACTGCTAGGTGTACATCCCAAAGAAACTTTTTAAAGGGAAAAGGACCTACTATCCGGAAATATTTATAGCAGCTCTTTATTGTAGTGGCTAAGAATTGGAAATTGAGGGGATGTCCATCAGTTGGGGAATGGCTGAACAAGGTGTTATGCTTGTGATAGAATATTATTATGGTGAAGGAATGACAAGCAGAGTGATTTCAGAAAAAACCTAGAAAAACTAGCATGAACTGATGCCAAGTGAAGTGAGCAGAACCAGGAGAAGAGTCGTATACCGTAGCAGCAATATTGTCCAGTGAAGAATTGTGCATGACTTAGCTATTCTCGGAAATATAACGATAGAAGACAATCCCAAAGGACTGATGATGAAGCATGCTATCAGCCTCTGGAAAAAAAACTATCGTCTGAATGTAGATTGAAGTATGCGATTCTCTCTCTCTCTCTCTCTCTCTCTCTCAGACTTCTTGTGCAAAATGATTAATATGGAAATGTTTTACACTATTGTACATATGTAGCCTGTATCAAATTGCTTATCATCTCAAGGAGGGAAGAAGAAATAAATTTTGGAACTCAAAACTTTTTTAAATGCTAAAAAATTGTTTTAACATGTAGTTAGGGAAAAAATAAAATAGTATTATTTTTAAAAAGAAATTACATAGAGACTATATATAGGTAGCTAGATGGCACCATGGATAAAATTCCAGGCCTGGAGTCATGAAGACTTGAACTCAAATCTGGCCTCTGACACTTACTAGTTGTGTGATCCTGAACAAAACACTTAGCCTTCTTTGCCTCAGTTTCCTCATCTAGAAAATGAACTGGAGAAGGAAATATGGCAAACCATTACAGTATCTTTGCCAAGAAAACCATAAATGGAGTCATGAAGAATCAGACATGGCTGAAACAACTGAACAACAATAGAATAAATATAAAAGTGATAAATGGTTAAATAGTAGGTAATTCAAGGGGACATTTGTAATTGAGGGGATCAAAAAAGGCTTTCTGTAGGAAGCTATAGGTGAAACACCTTACAAAATTTAAACATTATATAAACATCAACTATTGTTATTAATCAGTTTCTTTATCTATAAAATTGAAGGGTTCATATAGCACTGACCTTTATAATTTGCCCCATTCTATTTCTCCCTTTCTTCTCCCAATATATTCCTCTCTCTCTGAATTTTATTCTTTTAGATATAATTCCTATCCATTCAACTCACCCTGTGCTCTCTGTCTATATTCATATAATTCTTCCAACTACCCTCATACATAGAAAATTCTCAAGAGTTACAAATATGATCTTTCCAGGTAGGAATGTAAACAGTTCAACTTTAGCAAGTCCCTTATGCCTTCTCTTTCCTGTTTACCTTTTCAGGCTTCTCTTGATTCTTGTTTGAAAGTTAGATTTTCTATTCAGCTCTGGTCCTTTCAACAAGAATGCTTGAAAGTCCTCTATTTCATTGAATGTCCATTTCTCCCCTGAAGTATTATCCTCGGCTTTTCTGGGTAGGTCATCCTTGGTTTTAATCCTAGCTCCTTTGACCTCTGGGATATCATATTTGAAGCCCTCCAATCCCTTAATGTAGAAGCTGCTAGATCTTGTATTATCCTGATTGTATTTCTATAATACTTGAACTGTTTCCTTCTGGATGTTTCCAATATTTTCCCCTTGATCTGGGAGTTCTGGAATTTGGCTACAATTTTCTTCAGAGTTTTCCCTTTGGTTTCTCTTTCAGGAGGTGATTGGTAGATTCTTTCAATAACTATTTTACACTCTGGTTCTAGAATATCAGGGCAGTTTTCCTTGATAATTTCTTGAAAGATGATATCTAGGCTCTTTTTTTTTTTTTTTATCATGGCTTTCAGATAGTCCTATAATTTTTAAATTATCTCTCCTGAATCTATTTTTCAGGTCAGTTGTTTTTTCCAATGAGGTATTTCACATTGTCTGCGACTTTTTCATTCCTTTGGTTCCTTTCATTCTTGATTTTTCATAAAGTCATTAGCTTCCATCTGTTCCATTCTAATTTTTAAGGAATTATTTTCTTCAGTGAGCTTTTGGACCTCTTTTTCCAGGAGGCCAATTCTGCTTTTTAAGGCATTCTTCTCCTCGTTGGCTTTTCAGATCTCTTTTGCCATTTGGATTAGTCTATTTTTTAAAGTGCCATTTTCTTCAGCATTTTTTGGGTCTCCTTTAGCAAGCAGTTGACTCATTTTTCATTATTTTCTTGCATCACTCTCATTTCTTTCCCAATTTTTCTTTACTTCTCTTACTTGATTTTCAAAACCCTTTTTGAGCTATTTTATGGCTGGAGACCAATTCATACTTTTCTTCAAAGCTTTAAATGCAGGAACTTTGACTTTGTTTTCTTATTCTGTTTGTATATATTGGTCTTCCTTGTCATCAAAGTAAGATTCTATAGTTTTATTCTTTTTCTGGTTTTTGCTTATTTCCCCAGCCACTTATTTGACTTTTGAGCTCTTAGTCAAGGTAATTGTGGGGTAGGGGGGTGTACTCTCAACTACTTGATCCCCCCATAATCTGTGGACCTAGAGCTCCAAAACAATCACTGTCCCTGCCCCTGCTGCTCCTACCCCAGGCTCCTCCACCATCCTGAGGCAAATTATTCTTGGTTGTAAGCCTATATCTTTTCCCTTTTGGAATATGATATTCTAAGTTCTCCTCTTCCTCATAGTGGGAGCTGCTAGACTCAGGAGTAACTACCAAGCTGAGCTCTGTGTAAGACCTTTCTTTTACCACAGAGCTCTTGGGATAATGACCTCTATGTTAGGTTCATCTTGGGGCTCTTCCTCCCTACTACTGAACTCATTAGCTGCTGTGGCATTAAACTCTGCCTAGGACCTCCTTGTTCCCACTGGGCTCACAAGTTCACTCACTCTACATTAGGCTCTGGTTGAGGCTCTTCCCCCATTCTGGGCTCTGGAGTCTCTCCAGGAGACTTTGTGGTTGCTGTAAGCTAATTTCTTATCACTTAGCTCAGGGATGCTCCCTCCTGTGTTGAGTGCTGCTGAGATTCATGTCATGCTGGACCTCTCCAGTTGCTCTGGGACTACTTGGTGCTGTGATTTCCACCTGTCCTGAATAGTCTTGGTCTTTGCAGAAGTCAGGTTGTCTTTCTATATGCTTCTGGGCTGAATGAAGGTATGTAAAGGTGATTCTACTTGTTTCTTTTTTTAACTTGGTATATTTTTAAAGTTCTAAATGAGTTTGTGGGAATCTTGACTCCTCTGGGTACTAGTACATCACCATCTTCCCACTATTCCCTACACACTTTCATCAAAAAAAAAAAAGTACATTTCAACATATTGGGCAAGCAACAACTCAAAAAAAATCTGAACCAAGCACAAAAATACAAATTTCAAATATCAAAGAGAGCTAAAACAAAATTGAAAAATATGGAAATAGATGAAGCATTAGTGATCTGACAAAAAAAGGGAGAACCAAATTGCCAATATCAAAAATTAAAAAGGAAAATCACAACAAATAAAGAAGAAATATGGGAGGCTATTTTGGTCAGTTATATGTCAACAAGGTTGATAACTTAAGAGAAATGGATGAATATTTACAAAAATGTAAAATACCTAGAGTCATAGAACAGGAATAAGAGAATTAAATTAACCCAACTTCAGAAAAGAAATTGAACAAGGAATAAAAGCACTGTCCCTTCCCCCAATAAAGGACCAAATGGATTTACTATTAAATTAGAACAATTAGTTCCAATATTACACAAACTGTTTAGAAAAACATGGAAAGAAGAGATCTTACCAAACTCTATCTATAAGAAAAATATGAACCTGGAACATAAATGCAGTTAATGCAGAGAAAGAAAGGTATAGACCAATGCCTATAATAATTATCTGCACTAAAATATTAGCAAAGAAAACAAAACAACATATTTTACAATGTTATACACTATGACCAAGTGTATTCATACAAGGAATGCAGGGTCAGTTCAATATTATGAAATCTATAATCATAATTAACTGTACTAACAAAAACCATAAAAAAATCATGTAATTATATCAATACCTGCAAAAATACTTTTGATAAAACACAATACCCCTTTATGTTAAAATATTAAAACAGACATATAGGAGTACATCCATTCTAAGAATTTCGACCTCAAAAAACATGGAGTGGCATCATAGAAGCCTAAACCAAGAAGCCTTCAGACAATCAACAATAGAAAAAAAGATGATAGGATATGTTATGGAAGAGGAAAGGATATCAAGGAGGAGCAATAAGTACCTTAACAGGCATCTTGGAGCCAAAGATCAAAGTTGAAACCACCACTGTATCCATGAACTGAAGACTTGAGGGAAGTCCCAAGAAAAGGCCTGCTCTTTTCCCAATTTCATCTTCTGGGATCAATTTATCCACAACTACTATTGCATAATCTGCTGTTTCTTTACCCATATGTTTCTAGAACATTTAACTAGCGATAGATATAAATGTTAATTTAGGCAGAGAATTCAACCTCTGTTGAAGTGTTAGAAATATTTCTAAATGACTGTTTGGGGCAATCATGACTGAACTCAACTTTTGTTTAAAATAAACTCTCTAAAGCCACAGAAGAAGGAACCACACGGATGCTTTGGACCTAGACAGAAAATAAACTAACTAGAAGAATATAATCACAGTTCATTTGAAGGAATAAAAGATTAAGAATTTTGAGGGAAATGGGGGGGAGGGGGGCGGAGTAGGAAGAAAGAGGACATGAGACCAGATTACAAATTATATTGCAAAGCAGTGATAATGAAAACAAACTGGTAATGGTCAAGAAATAGAAAAGTTCATCATGGAACAGAGTCTCTATGTAGGACCCAGAGATCCTACATAAAGTCTTTGATAAACCCAAAGATTCCAATTACTGGGGCAAGGACTTATTCACTATTCTATTAAAAACTGCTGGGAAAACTTGGAATACAGACTGGGCAGAAATTTAGTTGAGACAAGTAACTCATGCTATAGGCCACAATAAGCTTCAAATAGATAATGGACCTAAATATTAAAAAAGCATATCATAAACAAACTAGAGGAGCAGGGAAGGTTATATCTTTTATAACTATGGACAAGGGAAGAGTTATTGACTAAATAAAGGATAGAAGACAAAAAAGACAATTTTGATTCAATAAAATTGAAAAGTTTTTGAACAGATAAAATCAATATATTGAGAGTTAGAAGGGAAAATATTAACTGGGGAAAATCTTTACAAGAAATTTCTCCAATAAAGTTCTGATATCCTAGAAACATAAGGAATTGAGGAAAATATATAAAAATAAGAATAATACCCTAATAGAAAAATGATCAAAAGATGTGAAAGGCAAGCTTCTTTAAAATAAGAAAGGCAAACAATTAATAACCACATGGAAAAATGTTCCAAATCCATAAAGAGAGAAATGCAAATTCAAACTTGTCTGAGGTTCCACCTTATACCTAATGATATAATGATGAAGTGATGGGACCTAGACACCTAACAGGAAAAGACCATGTCTCTAGAAGCAACCCAATTCCTGAATTTTCCCATACATTCTGGCAGCCCAGATCACTGGCCCACTATAGACTATTGATCTCCTAATTAGTTTATTTAACATCCTTTCACTGTTGTACTTGGCCTACTCCAGACTACTTAGCATTCCTCAACCCCAGTCAGATCCTTTCACTGTCCCTTTTGCATATAAGCATCAGTCTCACTCCTATTAAGTTGCAGATTTACTAGGAACGCAGCCCACTTCTAATTGATTACAATAAAATTTACCCCTTGACCAGAAGATGGTTTGAATCCTTAATTCATTCCAGACAGATGCTTCCTGGTACCCTGACATTTCAAGGTTCCTAGCAATCCCAAACTGTGTCACCCAACATATTGGTAAAGATGATATATATGACAATCTTTGGGGGAGCTGTGGAAGAACAGGTATATTAATGTACTGTTGGTATTGAATTGATCCAACCATGCTGAAAAGCAATTTATATCTATACTAGGAAGAAAGAGGAAAAAACCCTTTTAAAAAAATACCTATAGTACATTTTATGTTGAAGCAAAGAACCACCATTGTGGAATGATAAAAGAAATATGAATGTAAAGGAATATTATCCTACCAAAAGAAAGGATTCAAAAAACCTGTGAACACATCTTGCAAATATAACCTGCAAAGCAAAACTAGAACAATTTATACGTCTATCTTATTGGAATGGAGAACAATTATGAAAAACTTAAAAACTCTCTTCTAGTGACTATATTTGATTCCAAAAGACATAAGACGTATCATGTTTCCCACACAGTGAGAGAGAAGTGATGTACTAGAGAAGAGAGATATTTTTCAGACACAGACAAAGTGTGTATTTGGCATTGGTTGACCAGTCTAAACAGATTTGCTACAATGGAGGAATTTTTTTTTCTTGTGGAGGACAAGTAGATATTGCCAGTGATACTAAAAGATGAAGGGGAAAAAAGAGAGATGGTAAGTGAATTTTTTTAAAAAAAATTTTATTTAAAATTTTGAGTTCCAAATTCTATTTCTCCCTTCCTCCCTCCCCTACCTCCCTGAAACAGTAAGCAATCAGATATAGGTTATACATGTGCAATTATGTAAAACATTTCCATGTTGTTTGGTACAAGAAGACTTGAATAAAAGAAAAAATGAAAGAAAGTGAAAAATAGCATGTTTCAGTCTGTATTCAATCAATATCAGTTCTTTCTCTGGAGGTGAATAGCATGCCTCATCCTTAGTCCTTTGGGATTATCTTGGATCGTTGTATTTTGCTGAGCATAGCTAAATCATTCGCTGTTCTTCATCAAACAATACTGCGGTTACTCTGTACAATGTTCTCCTGGCTCTGTTCGCTTCACTATGCATCAGTTCATGCAAATTTTTCCAGGTTTTTCTGAAATCGTTCCGCTTGTCATTTCTTATAGCACAATAATACTTCATTACAATCATATACCACAGTTCGTTTAAGCATTCCCCAATAGATAGATTTCCAATGCTTAGCCATCACAAAAAAAAAGTTGCTATAAATATTTTTGTCCAAATAGGCCCTTTTCCCTTTTTATGGATGTCTTTAGGATATTGACTTAACAGTGGTATTGCTGGATCAAAGGGTATGCACAGTTTTATAGCCCTTTGGACAGAGTTCCAAATTGCTCTCCAGAACAGATAAGTGAATTATTAAAAAATAAACAGAAGAGTGCAGAAAGAAGTTCAGAAAGAGACAGGGTGAATCAGGAGAGTGTTGAAATTTTTCTTAAAGCAGTAATTGTCATTCCCTGTATTATACGGTCCTCTTTTTTCTGTTCTTTGTATAGAGAAATATGCCTATTGATATTTGTCAAGTTCTTAATAATGAAAAGGAAAACTTTTTAAAATAAAAAAGTCAATGTAAATGTGAGTGTAGGTCTATAAAACCAATCATTCTACCCATCTATTCAGCTCTCATGCATTTATCAGGTAAGTACAAGAGAGAACAAGACCTACGATCTTCTATTGAATCAATCAAAGCATTTCAACTAGATGCAATAGGAACTCTGTGGAGCTTTGATAAAACCTATCAAACTAGTTTGAAATCTGACATTTCAACTCTAACAGTAGAGAAAACCATTCCAGCCAAGTCCCTTAAGAGGAATCACTCTGTAGGTGTATGAGTGGGAAAGAAGAAGCACAGGTTCAGGCTGGGTTTCATCCCACTCCCACCCCATTTGCCCCACCCCTATGTGACCAGAGGAGGACCCTGTGAACTCAAGAAAATGAGAGGATTTTGGACTTCCCATAAAGGGAAGATCCTTCCATAAAAGGCTCTGATTCTGCCCTAGAAAGGATGCATGTGTAACAAAAAAGTACTTTGCTGTATATGATAGTCTCCTAGGGAAGTCTAACAAATGCATAATACCCAAAGCTTCCATTTCTATAGCACTTTAAGGCTTGCAAAGTGCTTTACAAATATTGTCTCCCTTTATCCTCACAACAACCCTGGGACATAGGTGTAATTATTATATCTATTTTGCTGATGAGGTAACTGAGTTTCTCAGAGTCAAACATTCCCAGATATCTGAGGTCAGATTTGAACTCAGATCTTCTTGACTCTAAGTTCAGCACTCTATCTATTGTACCACCTAACTTCTAGTAAGCATTCCTATAATAATGACAGATACATGGTATGGAAGAGGAATTTCATAGACCTTCCGACCTTTACAGTCATCCATTTGCAATGTGCACACACACACACAAATGAGAAGAGTATAGTTGTGGTACTCGATAAGTATGAAGAATAGCAAGGAAGTTCTATATGGATATTACATAGATAACAGCTATCACTATAATAGATCAGTGCGTGGTTTTAAAAGGTCTTTTCTGTAATAACTATGACTAAACAGATTGGATTATCTGCTAGACAACTGACTAGTTCCATTTGCCTTTAAATTGAACCATCTTGGTCCCATGAGTTTTTCTTATTCTTCATTGAATTCTGGCTCTTGTTTAAAGATTAAAGGGCAGGCTATGAACGTAAGTATGTTTGAACACTGACTTTTGTCTACAACCATTGCATTTTTTACAACACTATCTAGGCAATGCCCTCTTATGTCACATTATGACTCTTAAAATATCTAAAATAGTTTTGCTGCATTAAAGCAAAATATGGAGAAGTTCATATTTTGGATCAACTTCAGTAATGTATCTTTCCACTGATTAACAGGCTGAAAATGGAGATCCCAGAATTAATGAATATAGATTATACTTCAAATAATTGTACAAGAAGCACAAGAAGGGAGTTGTGGAAGCATATTAAAAACTTCCTTTTTAGTAAAACTGAACCATTAAAAAAAATTTCCTCTGATCAAAAAGCCCCTTTCAAACTCCCTCCCTCCTTGGAAAAGAGGATGACTTTTTGTAGACAAAAAGGTCTTTCTTAAGGAAATGTATTAAAGATAGAAAACGAAGTTTGAACAAAGATGGTTTTGCCTTCTCCATCCCCAAACCAATTGACCATTGGAAGGGAAACACTCTCTTCTATTATTCAGAAGAGAATATTGATTATTGTGAAGAGTCCCTTTCAATCCTGGAGGGGAGTTCCAGGAAGAAATGAGATGGTGATTTTGTTACTCTGCTATTCTAGAATGGTAACCCAAAATTGTGGTGGCATACTGGATAGAGTGCCAGGGCTGGAGTCAGGAAGACTCCTCTTCCTGAGTTCAAATCTAGCCCCAGACACTTACTAGCTGTGTGACCTTGAGCAAGTCACTTAACCATTAACTCAATTTCCTCATCTGCAAAATGAACTGGAGAAGGAAATCTTAAAACACTCCAGTAGCTTTGCAAGGAAACCGCAAATGGGGTCATGAAGAGTCAAACACAAACCAACAACAACTCAAACCTGAAATTTTTTACGTATTGTGGTTTTTCTTCCTATGGATTTCTATAAAAGTAACCTCAAATCTTATAGTAGTAGAATCATGTCAAAGAACATGAAGAGACCATACCATTTTGGAAATCTTTCTTTCTAGGCTAGAAATGCTTAATTTAATTAGATTAATTAGATTTTATTATATGTACAGTGTCATAAATAACCTCATGATTTAGAACTTAATTATGCTGTTTCCTATATTTTGGAATTTCAGCTAGATGATATGTCCCTTGAAAACATGGATCATATATTAATCCTTCTCTTATTTCCCCAGTGCCCCCAAAACCAAGTGCAACGTTGGACCCACTATATGTGCTCAGTAAAGACTTCAAATTCTAAATTCATAGGATCTTATAGGGAGCCCTGCTCCTACGTCATGACTGACAGTGTGGCATAATGGAATGGCATGTTTGACTCCAAGTCAGAAGAGATCTGGATTCAGATCCTGCCTCTGACATTTAACTCACAGTATGATGAGCAAGTCATTTAATATTTTGAGTCTGTTTCCTCATAAAATGGGGATGAGAGTGATGGGGTTATGGGACCCAGACACCTAAAGGAAAAGACTATGTCTCTGGAAACAAGAATTTTCCCATACATTTTCAGCTGCCCAGATCACTAGTGTCTCCCCTAAGACATATGGCCCACCCCAGCTACTTGGAACTTTTTAATCCCATCTAGACAATTTCACTATTGCCTCTGGCCTACCCCAGGCTGTTTATCATTTCTTAATTCTATCAAGATCTTTTCACTGACCCCTTTTTCCTTTTTTCTAAAGTAAATACCAATCTCACCCCCATTAAGTTGCGGATTTACTAGGAATCTACCCACCATACTGGGGTTACAATAAACTACTCCTTCATTGAAAGAAGGCTTGAGTGTTTGAATTCTCTCCAGGCAGACTTGCTCCATACCCTTACATTTTGGGGTTCCTAGCACCCCCAAACTGCAACAATAATACTTTCCTTATAGACTTGTCATGAGGATCAAAAAAGCTAAAGTATGTAAAACACTTGGTAAACTGGAAATGTTAGTTATTAATAAGATGGTTGGGTATATGTGTCTTAGAAATAATAGATGAACAAAGGTTGAAGGAACTGAGAGTGTTTATTAATGTATGTTTAAATGTTTGAAAGGTTGTTATCTGGTAGAGGAAGTGTGGTGTTCCAAAGACAGGATTAGGCTAGAACCAATGGGTGGAAGGTAGAGAATGGCAGATTTGGGTTCAATATAAAGAATTTTCTAACAATAAAAGATGTAATAAAAGATGTACTAAGGAGAGAATAAACAGTGGAAGTACTTAGTGAGAAGCTGGATGTCAGGGATCCCCAACAAAGGTTATGGTCCCATGAAATTTTTGATTTGGATATTCTGGCATTCTTCATGAGAACATATCTTCCTCTGCTGCCCACCATGATAAATGATGTCTAAGGACTCTACAGGTCAGAGCTTTATTTTAAAATTGTTAAATTCTGAATTGATAATCTGAGAATATCAAACTACTGATCTTTTAGGATTTATTAAAAAAATAATGCATGTTTATTGATGTCATTGAATGGAAGGTTCATGTTTACTTTGAAAATTTGTTTCCCTTTCTTTCTTGCGTATCTATGTCTGATTCTCGTTGCAGCAATGAGTACACTAAGTATGACAGTTACCACAGCCATGGGAGAAAGAACTGAAGACTTGAGTTCCAGCTTTGGCTTGGTTACAGCCTTACAAAAAGATCCTGGACAACCTGCTCTCCTTCTCTAAGCTTTAATTTTCACTTCTTGAAAATCAGGGAATGAGAGGCTGGAAGGAAACTCAGAAACTATCTAACCCAACTCCCTGTGTTACAGATCAGGAACTGATAACCCAAGGAGGTTAAACAATTTGATTGGGGTCAAACAATCATTAGGGTTGGAAATAAGATGATCCCTTTTAGTTCTTTATTTTATAGTCTCTTGACCCTATGATAATCACAGTTTTAACGATATATATGAATATTTCCAGTTAAGTTGTGGCTTCAACAAAGAAAAATAAAATATTTATGTCACATTTAAAAATTCTGTAGCCCCAGATATAGGTTGGCAGTTAGGTGGCCCAGTGGATAGAGCACTGGGTCTAGAGTCGGGAAGAATTGAGTTCAAATCCGGCCTCAGACACTTACTAGGTGTGTGACCCTAAGCAGGTCACTTAACCCTGTTTGCCTCAGTTTCCTCATCTGTAAAATGAGCTGGAGAAGGTAATGGCAAACCACTCCAATTTCTTTGCCAAGAAAACTCCAAATGGGGTCTCAGAGAGAAGGATACAACTGAAAACAACTGAACAGCAACAGAGATAGGTTATTCCTTCCCTTCTATCTCAATACATTAAGCCTGAGGCCACAATGGTCGCATACTTTGCATACCTAGACTTCTTGTGGTAATAACAAAAATTGCTAGTATTTATAAACTGCTTTGAAGTTTGGAAAGCATTTCACAAATAGTATTTTATTTTATCCTCACAAAAAGCCCATGAAGTAGGTACTATTTATTATCTCTGTTTTATCGATGAAGTAACTGAGTCAGCCTAAGGTTAAATGATTTGCCCAGCATCTTCCTGACGCCAGCCCCAGCATTCTATCCACTGCACCACCTAGCTGCCTTTTGCAGCTGAAGATAAAACTTCTGTTGTATGACGCTATTAAGATATATATAATCAAGTTTTGTTTTTTATAAGTTAATGATTGTGTTCTCTGAGATCAGAAGAAAAAGTTGAGGAGGAAACAGGAAGGTTTGAGACAAGATAAAGCCAAGAACTTCTGACTGGATGATGGATGTTAAAGTTTTGAAAGGGTTCACTTCAGAAGGTGTGTAAGTCTTCTTTGCCTCAGAAAGGGTTTTGGTTTATTTTTTGTTTTTTTTAATATAAACAGAGAGTTTTGAGCTTTTCCTTATTCAGTCCCTTAAGACACAAGTTCCCAGGTTTCTTTCATAAGTTTAAAATCAGCTTTGGACGTTTAGTTTAGTTTTTTCTAGAATATTTTTTTGTTTTTCTTAATGGGAATCAGCTTAGGAAATAAATACTAACTACTAATTCTAGTGCTTTACTTGCTATTGGATAATATCTCCTGGAATAAGAGGAAATTAATCATCGGAGATTTGGTTTAGAGAAGAGACAAGACCAGGGCCAAATGGGCTATTAATTATTAATGTAGGGTGGAATATTTTTCACTGGGAGACTTTGAAAACAGGAGACAGCTGAGTCTAGTTGGGATGATCTGGTGCTGAATTGACCAAGAAACCAAGAACCCACGAAGTATTGAGCACTGTGATAGGAACTATGAGGGATACAGAAAAATTAAGAAGCCTTCCTTTCCTTTAAGACTATTCAGTGAATGAAACTGAGAGCAACAGGAGTAGACTACTGGAACTCACTAACCCTACAGGAAAAACTGAGGAACCTAAATAATGCTCTCCTGCCGAACCTCCCTGCATTGTGCATTTACAGTTGCTCCTACACCATGCTAATTCTTGGACAGGCTAATTCAAAAGATCTCCAATGACTGAGTTACTCTGCATGCATGCCCACGCGCACACACACAGAGTACTGGTCGTGGAGAAAAATTGGGTATTCATTTCTGGGCAATTTGGGATTTTGTTGAAAAGAATCTTCCATGATTTCCCTGGACTGGTTTGAAACTGATGAGGTTGAAAGGAAGCTAGTTGGTCTCTTAAATCTCTGGATCTAGGACAGAAAACTCTAGAATTGGTATGATAGTAATGGATTTTCCAAGCCTACAATGAGTCTGTACTCTCTCAGGTCAGTCTTGGGACCTTCACTAGAGCTACCTGAGGTGTCAGAGAGGGATATTCCAAGACTAAACTTTTCCCATCATCTTAGTGTTTAAGCTAAGGAATATCCCTTAACTCCTACCTAGGGTTAACAGTTGATACTGAGTAAAAACTCCAATAATACACCTTGATCAAATGGACTCCAGCTTTCCACAGGACACTTTAATCCAACTTTAAGCTTTTTGCTCTCATTGAATTGTGGTATCATTGCTGGGGGTCTTTTCAATACCAGGCTGCTCTGTTCTCATTCTCTCCTACCTCTAGCTTACCTGAGGTTCATGTCTCCTTTTAATGCCAAACTGAAGATGTTGGATAGGGTCCCACCTGGGGAGCAGCCACATATCAAGATGGCTAGGGCCTCAACATTGTTCAACCGAAAGATCTTGCCCAGAGCGAAGGCTGTGAGTGGCATCACCCCATACTGAGAGACCAAGGCAATGGCAATCCCCTTAGGCTTCCAGAAGTGAGCCTTCATCTTGCTGAACTCCAAAGTACATCCCAGGGAGATCATGACAATGAAGAGCATGAGTACTAAGATGATACTAAGAGCCAGGTCAGTGGGACGTTTGCCGAAATTGGGTGGTAGAGTAAAGTTGACAAAAGAAGATTCATTGCTGGCACTCAAGCCCCAAGTCTTGTCCTCCATCTTCTTGTAATGTGCTCTGGGACACTTGTGTGTGATATGGATGTGGTTACCAGTCCTCTTTCACTTCTCTGCCCTCAGTTCTCTATGGTGCCTCCTAGAACTTTAGTAGAAAATACAACTTTGGGTAAATAGAAAGAATGATGCAATTGCAGATCTTTGGCAGCTGCCCTGTGGAGAGAGAACACAGACCTATTTTTTTTCTTTTCTCATCTACCCCATTCCCCACCTTCCTATATCTCCCTATAAATTCCAGACTTTTTTTTATTTTTCATTTTTAACATAGTTCATATCACGTAACACAAGTTCAACTTTTGGTCAGGTGATATTTCTTTTAAAGCATTTACAATATAGACCACAAATGGATTTTTTTTAACATTAACCAACTGAGACACAAATAATAGCTATGCATGCTAACTTCATAAGACTTTGACCTAATTGTCTCCGTACTGTTACTAAGAATTAAAGGACCCTAACTTATTGTTGTTGGTCTAAAGTCCCAAGCCTAATAACTTAATTTTAGACGACCTCGGATGTTCTCCTACCAACAATCTATAATTTAATAGATCTGGTATTAAGCTTACAAACATTTTGACCATAGGAAATTGCCACCAAGAGTAGGGACATTGGAGGGAAATTAAATCTCCCCATCTTCATGTCAGTTACAGGCAGGAATAGATTGTCAACTTGCATTCAGTGAGGCTTAGAGTCTGCCAAGTGTCACTGGAGAAATAGAGTCAGGAGAATTCTACCTCAGCCCAGGCTGAGTAGCCATTCTCCCACCCTTCCAATGAGATCACCTTTTTCAGTTCATACCAGCATCTCACAGGCTTACTGGCATCATGGATTGGAGACTCAAACTGCCTTTCTTGCTACCCATACCTGGAGTTAGACTCAGAAGAACAGTCACTTAATAGTCACATAGCATCTTAAAATAACAAGTTCCAATAACCAGGTTTCAGATATGACTATAATTTCACATTGGCTAAGGAACATCTTTTGAGGTAAGTCTTAAGTGGCTTACATACCTTTCTATACCTGTTCTAGTGCCTGCTTAAATAACAATCATAAAATCAAACCATTTAAACCTTAACTTTTCCATCAATGCCAAATTTTACCCAAAGTTATCTGCCTCTAGGAGACTTAGGCTAAAATTCATTTCCCCAAACTAAAGATGTCTCTGATTTCCTCTCAGTAATTAATTCAGTCAATTGTTTT
The DNA here is from genome assembly GCA_028658325.1 of Potorous gilbertii. NCBI lineage: Eukaryota > Metazoa > Chordata > Mammalia > Diprotodontia > Potoroidae > Potorous > Potorous gilbertii. The sequence goes on along the minus strand of CM053769.1, from coordinate 442,198,893 downwards.
AATACTAATTGCTTTTACATCACTTTGGAATATGTCCAATTTTTCTTCACATCTGTCCCCTCCCCTCACCCCCTAACACCTCGCATTCTGATTACTCCTTCCCTCAGTGAGCCCTCCCTTCTATCACACCCCACCCTTCCCTTATCCCCATCTTCTCTCTTTTCTTGTAGGGCAAGAAAAATTTCTATATCCCATTACCTGTGTTTCTTACATCCCAGTTACATGCAATAATAATTCTCAACATTCGTTACTAATACTTTGAATTCCAACTTCTTTCCCTCCCTCCCTCCCTACGCATCCCCACTGAAAAGGTAAGCAATTCAATACAGGCTATATATGTGTTGTTTTGCAAAAGACTTCCATAGTAATCATGTTGTGTAATACTAACTATATTGTCCTCTATCCTACTCTATTCCCCCCTTATTTTTTATTCCCTCAATTGACCTTGTCCCTTCTTGAAAGTGTTTAATTCTGGTAACTCCCTTCTCCCATTTGCCCTCCCTTCTATCATTCCCCTCATTCCCCTTGTCACCTCCTCCCCTACTTTCCCGTAGTATAAGATAGATTTTTATACCAAATTTAGTGAGCATATTATTCCCTCCTTAAGCCATATGTGGAGAGTAGCTTCACTTTTCCCTTCTCCCCTTCTCCCTTTTCTCCTCTAGTGAACAAGATTTTTCTTTTTCTCTTTTATGAGTTATAACCTGCCCCATTCCATTTCTTCCTTTCTCCTCCCAGTATTTTCCTCCCTCACCCCTTAATTTTTATTTTGTATATATTTTTATGTGGATATCATCTCTTCTGATTCAACACAGCCTATACTTTGTGTGTGTGTGTGTATCCTCCACCTACCCAATTACTGAGAAAAGTCTCAAGAATTATAAATATTTTCTTTCCATATAAGAAAGTAAACAATTCACCTTTAGAAAGTCTTTTGTGATTTCTCTTTCCTGCTTACCTTTTTAAGCTTCTCTTGATTCTTGTGTTTGAAAGTCAAATTTTCTATTAAGCCCTGGTCTTTTCATCAAGAATGCTTGAAAGTCCTCTATTTCATTGAACAACCTTTTTTCCTCTTAAGTATTACACTCAGTTTTGCTGGATAGGTGATTCTTGGTTTTAATCCCAATTCCTTTGACTTCTGGGATATCCTATTCCAAGCCCTTTGATCCCTTAATGTAGAAGTGGCCAGATCCTGTGTTATCTTGATTGTATTTCCACAATACTCAAATTGTTTCTTTCTAGCTGCCTGTAGTATTTTCTCCTTGACCTTGGAACTCTGAAATTTGGCCACAATATTCCTAGGAGTTTCTCTTTTTGGTTCTCTTTCAGGAGGTGATTGGTGGATTCTTTCATTATTTATTTTGCCCTCTGATTCTAGAATATCAGTACAGTTTTCCTTGATAATTTCATGGAAGATAATATCTAGATATTTTTGATTTTTTGATCATGGCTTTCAAGTAGTCTCATAATTTTTAAATTGTCTCTCTTGGATCTATTTTCCAAGTCAGTTGTTTTTCCAATGAGATTTTCACATTATCCTCTATTTTTTCAAACTTTTGGTTTTGTTTCCTAACTGCTTGGTTTATCTCACAGTCATTCATTTCCCTGAACTTAATTCTCTCTTTCAGAGAACTATTTTGTTCGGTGAGCTTTTGAACCTTCTCCTCCATTTGGCTCATTCTATTTTTTAATTCCTCCTTCTTCTCATTGACTTTTTGGACCTCTTTTTCCAATTGAGTTAGCCTCTTTGTAAAGGTGTTATTTTCCTCAGCATTTATTTGGTTCTCCTTTGGCAAGCTGCTACTCATTTTTCAAGTTCTTCCACTGCATGAAAACAATTTAATTTCATTTTGGAGGCCCTGGAGGCAGGGGTCTTAACTTCCTGTGACAGCAAGTCTTGTTCTTCCTCACCAGAAAGGATGAGAGGAGATACTTGTACACCAAGGAAGTAACCTTCTATGGTGTTATTATTTTTTTCCTTTTTTGGGCATTTTCCCAGCCAGTTACTTTACTTCTAAATCCTTTATCAAGAGATTAGACTCAGCTGCTTGGTTCCCCTGGGCTTTGGGTGGGGACTGGGCCATCACTCAGGGCTGAGGTTTAGATCAGCTGCTCCCTACCACCAGAGGCTTTAAGCTGAGCTGCCTGAATAATGGATCCAGGTTGCTTCCTGGCCTTTGTAGCTGCCTACAGTCTGCTGCTGCAGCCTCTGCTGTCGCCTGGGGCTATTGCTGGAGAAACCCTGTTCCCTCTCACTAGTTGGGAAAGCCATCCCCCAAATGACCTTTGGAGCTTTCTTTATCGCTTATGGGCTGAGGTATCTGGAACCTTCTCTGCTAGGAACTCTGCCTGGAGGTCTCTTCAGGTCCTGTTCCTCCTAGTGCCCCATGGCCAGGGCTGTGCTCAGCTCTGCTCAGCAACCCATGAGATAGACCTTTCCTGTCAGCCTTCCAGGTTACCTTTGGCTGGAAACCTCTTTTGCTCTGTTGTTCTGTGGCTTCCACTTCTCTAGAGTTTGTTGAGAATCATTTTTACAGATATTTTGTGGGCTGTGAAGGAAGCACTAGAGTATATGCATCTTTCTACTCCGCCATCTTGGCTCCATCTAAACTCCAGACATTTTGGTCTCTCTTTTTTCCCCTTTCACTTATTACAGGAAAAGACCACCAAAAGGTGGTCCAGTTCATGTTTCGTACTTCATCTCCCAGATCTCTTTCTAAAACCCATCAGTGAGAAGTATTGAATTTTATCTCATTCTAGAAAGTAGTCAGTGATTTTCAGGGACCCATAGTAAAGAATGGGTACAAAAGTGCAGTTTGTTCATTCCTCTGCTTCTTTAGGAGGTCTGCCAGAATTTCAGAACACTATATTCTTTCCTGCCTGAGCCTGAGAATCTCTTCTCCTGTTTCAAGAACAGATGAGCCTAGTATTATGACTGGCCCCTGCTCCTTTCTCTAAGGGATTTTGTTCTTGGAAAGTGTGGTAGCTGAGCCCCATACAACCAATCCTGGCTACACCTTCCTGTAAAATTCAATTGAGAAAGGGCAGGGCTGTGGGTCCTGGGGTTTCTTTATTTCCAGTGAGCATCCTAGCCTGTCCAATTGCCCTGCAAATTTATTTAGAGAAGCTATGTGATGAAATGGACAGAGAACTGGGCCTAGAGTTGGGAAGACCTGAGTTCAAATTCAGCCTCTGACACTTCCTAGCTATGTGACCTGAGGAAGTCACTTAACCTGTTTGCCTTAGTACCCTCTTCTGTAAAATGAGGGTAATCATAGCACCTATTGCCCAGGGTTGTTGTGAAGATTGAATGAGATAATCATTGTAAAGTCCTTAGTGCAGTGCCTGGCATAGAGTAAATACTATATAATGGTAGTTATTTTATTATTAATTAACTAGAAAAAAGATCTGTGGAAGCTTTTCCATCTTCATTTCTTTTGGTTTTGCTTAGTGAACCTGGGTTATGCGTGAGAGTGGAAGGACAGAGGAAGGTGAACAGTAGTAGTGACAGATGGATTAGAAGGCATTGTGAATGCCTTTTGAGACCAGTATATTACTTTATTAATTAATTAAATTAATACAATATGTTATATTACTTTAAGTACCCCTTTACCTCAGAACAATCACTGTAAGTGCCTACCTCCACTTACACAGATTGCTTACCTCCACTGCTCTGAGCAGTGGAGACTTTGGGCTAGGGAGCAAGAACGGAAATGACATATGTGTGGTAGAGACATATGTGTGGTTAGAAGTCCACTAACATTCCTTTTGAGTAGTTAAATGGGGCAGTGGATTGAGTACTAGCCCTGGAGTTTAGAAGAGCTAAGTTCAAACATGGTCTCAAATACATACTAGCTTTGTAAACTTGGGCAAGTCACTTAACACTATTTGCCTCAGTTTCCTCATCTGCAAAAGGAGCTGGAAAAGGAAATGGCAAATCACTCCAGTATCTTTCCCAAGGAAACCAAAAATGGGGTAACAAAAAGTAGGATATGACTAAACAACTGAACAATCACAAACAAGTCTTGCTTCCTTGTAGACTAGTTTTGGTTAAATAAGTCAGAGATTAGGGTGGATAGTCAAGCCTAAAATCACCACCTACCAAGGAAATTCCAGTCTTCTACCATATCTACTTGGATCCTGAGTTCATCCATGCCTTATGCCATGAGTACTTACATTAAAAATACCTCCAGAATTTCTACCTCTTTATCTAGTGAATCAAGACTCAAGGAAGCAGTCCTTGTTCATTTGGTAAAGAATGGCATCTGGAAATTAAATTCCAATTGTATATTTCCTGGAATACCTTATTCAGCCCATTGTCTGCAATCCTATTTCTTGTGAAAGGTTTTCAGCCCCTTAGTAGCTCCTAATTAGATCTTACATGGATTAGATTATTAGAGCTTATGTATCTTATAAGGTAGATCTTATATATTTATTAATTCTATGCTGAGAATAAATTTTGCATACAATACCTAAATATATATGATAGTTATGCCAGTCATGTGATTAGAAATATTGAGGTTCCACCATAATACAAAGTTACAAGAGAGGGGGTGTTTCACAAATGGGTGGGGCTTCATGGCTAAATTGTATTTGGTTAGATCCATAAGTCAACACACATTTTGCAGGTCATGAGGTGGGTCTGAGGGAACAGAAGGTCAATGATTCTTTGCTAACCTCAGAAAACACAACACTTACTCAACATTTCTACCAAGCAAGCTCAGCAAATGGTTAAATAAATAACTTATGCAGCAATGTGGTGGATTAATTGATAACTTCTTCAGGTAAAAGCCTGGAAATTGAAAGATTGTATCAAGAAGATCATGTATCCTGTATCCTAAAAGACTGAAGCTATATCTTACCTCTATCTGATATTCATATCCCTCCCTAACAGAAAATGTTATACTAGTTGTTTTGTGACTTTTTCATGAAATCAATCAACTCGGGTCATGTGGATATTTTGGAGAAATAGAGGGGTTTATGATAGTAATTCAGAACTGAGTCATTGCTGCCAGAAAGTACAGAAGAAAAGGGTCATCTTTAAGGAAGCTGGACTTAGTGGTCAATGTGGGTTATACAATAGAACATTTGGAACTGTGCAGTATATCACTGTATACAAATATATCAAAATGTAATACCTACCTAGAAAGATATGACCTACCAGTTAGAATTATTCAACAGAAACTTACTATCAAACTGACAGGTGACAAATTACCACACTACAAATATAGATTTCAAAATATGCTGGAGAACACAACCAAAAACTACACTGGAACCAGACAATTATCACAAACTGCACTGTGACCAAAAATTGCCCTGACATAATATTGAGCCATCAAAACTTAGGAACAACAATATTCTGATGACAAGAAAATTTTATTTATGACACACATGGATGTTGTGCATCTCTATGTTGTCTCTTTTCATACCTTAATTATTAACTAACTGGTTGGTCTCTTCTAATCAAAAATATAGGTGAGAGTATTTGCTCCATTATTCTGGAACTTCTGGATTACACCACCTCTCCATCGCTAATCCCTGAAATACCATACTATCTTTGTTTCAAGGCATGGACCATGTGACCAACAATTCTTGTTCCAGAGATTCCGTATGAATATCCCAAAGAAACAGTGGCTCCATTGATGTTCACTTTTTTGGGATCAACACCCAAGATTTTCATATTTGCTAATACAACTAACCTAAAAGCTTCATTTACTTCCTACATTGCAGCATCTTTTTTTCTCTTTCCTTTTTTAAACTATTTATTTATTTTTAGTTTTCAACGTTAACTTCCACAAGATTTTGAGTTCCAAATTTTCTCCTCATTTCTCCTCTCACTCAATTTCAAGACAACATGCATTATGATTACCCCTTGCCCTAATCTTCCCCTTTATATCATTACCCCTATCTTTTATTCCTTTCCCTTCTGTTTTCCTGTAGGACAAGATAGATTTCTATATTCCATTGCCTGTATGTCTTATTTCCCAGTTACATGTAAAAACAACTTCTAACAGTTTTTAAAACAGTGAGCTCCAAATTCTCTCCATTTTCCCCCCTGAAGGATTATACTCAGTTTTCCTGGGTACATGATTCTTGGTTTTAATCCTAGCTCCTTTGACCTCCAGAATATCATATTTCAAGCCTTTCAATCCCTTAATATAGAAGTTGCTAGATCTTGTGTTATCCTGATTGATTCCACAATACTCAAATTGTTTCTTTCTGGTTGCTTCAATATTTTCTCCCTGACCTGGGAGTTCTGAAATTTGGCTACAATATTCCTAGGAGTTTTTGTTTGGGGAATCTCTTTCAGGAGGTGATCAGTGGACTCTTTCCATTTCTACTTTACCTTCTGGTTCTACAATATCAGGGCAGTTTTTCTTGATAATTTCTTGAAAGAGGATATCTAGGCTCTTTTTTCGATCATGGCTTTCAGGTAGCCCAATAATTTTTAAATTTTCACTCCTGGTTCTATTTTTCAGGTCAGTTGTTTTTCCAAAGAGATATTTCACATTGCCTGCTATTCTTTTCATTTTTCTTTTTTGGGATCTAATTAATCATTCCTCATAGACTCATTAGCTTCCATTTGCTCTATTCTAATTTTTAAGGAATTATTTCCTTTAGTAAGCCCTTGGACCTCCTTTTCCATTTGAGCAATTCTATTTTTCAAGACATTCTTCTCTATTGTTTTTTCAAGACCTTTTGGGCCTTTTTTGCCATTTGGGTTAGTCTATTTTTCTTTTTTTTTTTCCATGTAAAAAGCATTTTATTCTTAACTATTTTTAATCTCAAAAATGACAGTTAATGCTCAAATAAAAAAGCAGGTTTTCAGCAATATCATTTCCTCATTACAAATTTTTTTTTAAAGAACACACACTGCTATTTTGATTTTTAATAAATATTTTCATTTTTGTGAAGCAGGATAAAGATTTGGGTAGTGAATATAATTATGCTCTCAGAAAAGACTTTTGCTCTTGTTCCTATTGATGTGACTTTTAGGGATACCAATCCTCCCCAAGGAAGTCATGGCAATAGTCTATTTTTCAAGGTGTTATTTTCTTCAGCATTTTAGGGGTCTTCTTTAGCATGCTTTTTGACTCATTTTTCATCATTTTCTTTCTTTTCTCTTCCCAATTTTTGCTCTATTTCTCTTGATTTTCAAATTCTTTTTGAGCTCTTCCATGGCCTCAAATCAATTCATATTTTTCTTGGAGGCTTTGGATGTAGGAGCTTCGATTTTGCTGTCTTCTTGTTGTTGCATGTTTTAATCTTCTTTGCCACCAGAGTAAGACTCTATAGTCTGAGTTTTCTTTTCTGCTGTTTGCTCATTTCCCCAGCCAATTACTTGATTTTTAAACTCTTTGTTAAGGTAAAACTCTGCTTCCAGTGTGGAGTGTACTGTTCCAAGATTCAGGGGTTCTGTGCAGCTGTTTTCAGAAATACTTCTAGGGACCTGTAAATCTTCAGTCCTTCCAAGGTGGTGCAATCAAAGGAGAAGTGTTTACTCTTCTCCTGGCCTGTGCTCTGGTCTGTGAGTGACCACAAGCACTCTTTTCCATCTCAGAATTCTAAGGAGGATTCCCTCTCCACTGCTGCCACAGACCCACCATGCCGGTGTGTTCCTACTCACCCTAGGACTACCACCAAGGACTACATCCCAGATCTAAGCATAGACAAAGCAAGAGAATCCTGCCTCAGTGCCAGCAAAGAGATCCCTGCAATCCCCCTCTGATTAGCTGCTCAATCTCCCCATTGTCTATGGGCCAAGAGCTCTGGAAGGAGCTGCTGCTGTCCACACCGCCCCCACTGCCTGGGAATGGGACTGGACTACACTTCTCTCTCACCCAGGTCCAACAGACCTTTCCTACTGACTTTCTAAGTTGTCTTTGGCATTTGTGGGTTAAGAAATCTGGAAACCACCACAGCTGCCAATGATTCATTCCCCTGAGGCCTGTTCCAGGTTTGATGGGGCCTGGTCAGTGCTGGCATGTTTTGCACTGGACTGCTCTCCTCTCTCAGACTGGTGCTATGGACCCTTCCTGTCAGCCTTCCAGGATATCTTAGGCAGGAAATTTGTTTCATTCTGCCATTTTGTGGGTTACGCTGCTCTAGAATTTATTTAGAGTCATTTTTTACATGTGTTTGGAGGAGTTTGGGGGAGAGCTCAAGCAAGTCCCTGCTTTTACTCCACCATCCTGTCTCCACCCCTGGACATGATTTCTTAATAGCTATTTGTCTTTTCAATAGCAATATTGGGTTTCTCTATCTAGGATTAAAATTTTTTGTCTATTTGCATTAACCCAGCTTGAAAAGGACCCTTTTGGTGCAAAGTATAGATATACTTGGTATTACTTAAGAATCTTATTTTCAGGAGCTAATATGTGTTTTCCATAGCATAAATTGATCCATCTAGATATTTAGAGCATTTTAGAAAGTAAAATTCCTTTCCAAATATATTCCAACATGTGTGTGATTCCTTATTAGCTATTTAGCTTCCAAATAATAACATTGAATTTCTTCTTGTTGTTTCCCAGTGTTTTTGCTTTTTTCACCAAGTTCAGCATCAACAGGAATTTTCCAGTGTGACTTGGTACATTCTTAATGTATCCTTGTATTCTACTTAAATATATGGTTTCCCTATAATAAAGTTACATCCTCTCTGAACTTATTTACACACCTCATACTATGCTGGGAAGGTGGATCCGCAGAGGGTTGCTAATACTTTCAGAGTTCTAGGGCTAACATTGTGGGTAGTCATCCTCCTAACACAAGCTCATAAGTTCCCCATCAATGTGCTTTCTTAACAATTATTCAGTACACTGCTAGCTCTTTACTCAATAGGAATAGTGAACAGTAATTACAAAACATGTCTCTCAACACTAGACATAGACTTTTCCCTACCCCACCTGTAACAAGTATGCATAGTTAAACAAAACAAATCTCTGCATGGACAGAGTTGTCTTTGGCATTTGTGGGTTAAGAATGAAAGAAAGTCACAAATGTTAGAGGGGATATGGAAGACAGGGACGTTAATGCATTAATTAATTATTAACTAATTAATTATCGGTGGAACTGTGAATTAGTTCAGTCATTTTGGAGAGCAGTTTGGAACTATACCAAAAAAAGTCTCTAAATCATGTATATATCCTTGATACAGCAAAGTCACCACTAGGCTTATACCTTAAAGAGATAAAAAAAAAAAAGATAAAGGCCAAAAATACACCAAAAAACCCAAAAACCAAAAAAACTTACAGCAACCCTTTTTGTGCTGGCAATAAAACTAGAAACTAAAGGGATGCCCCTCAATTGGGAAATGGTTGAACAAATTACAGTATATGAATGGTAGAGAATTGACCAAAAGGACCATCAGTCAATTGTCCACATTTATGTTATGTGGTTCTTCATTACTGTGGAGGTGCCACCATGTCTCCAGTCTCCCAGGTTCACCATTTAGGTAATATCCTCAATTCCTCTCTCTCACCCCTTGTACTGAAGTTGTTGGCAAGCCCTCCAGGCTTTACCTTTGTAAGAGCTTTCAAATATATTCTCTTCTCTCTTCTAAACCACTATCCTTGTCATATAGACCCTCATCATACCTCACTCCCAGTCTATTGTAATAGCCTTTTGGTTGGTCTTCCTGGCTTAATTTTCTCCCCCACTTCAATCCATCTTCATTCACCTGGCAAAGTGATCTTATTGAATAGTGCTTCACCTCTATTTAGTAAACTAGAGTAGGACCTGCCATCTCCAGGATCTAATACAAAATTCTGACTTACAAAGTCTTTCTAACCCTATTTTTCTAACCTTCTCATATCTTACCACTCTTCCCCTTTCTTCCCACCCCACACACTCTTCAATCCAGTGGCACTAGCCTCCATTTCAATTCAATAAGCATTTATTAAGTGCCTACTGTGAGGCAAGGATTATGATAAGGGATGGAGACCCAATAGAAAAAATAAAAATAGTCCTTTCCCTCAAGGAGTTTAAAATCAATGAGAGAAGACAATACACACACAAAAAAGCTGAAAAAGTGGAGGGGGCTACTGGGGATATATACCCACAATAGGAATATGATATTCTAAGGGTCTGGAATCCAAGCAAAGCTGCTGATGAAAGGTGGAGAGTTACTTGGAGAGTTACAGATCACAGCCTCAATAAAGGAAGGAACCTGCTGCTCCTCAAATAAAACACATTTTCACTAGTTTTTCCCCAGTCTTCCTCATTTCTACCTCCTGACTTTCCCTTTCAAATTCCAACTAAAATTCTACTTTCTAGAAGCAGCCTTTCCACATTCTTCTTAATTCAGTTGTGTTCCCTCTGTTGATTGTTTCTAATTTATCCTGTATAAAAGTTTATTTGTACATAGTTGTTTACAAGCTGTCTCCCCCACTAAACTGTGAGATCCTTGAAAGTAGACACTGTCTTTTATGTTTCTTTGTATCTCCAACATTTAACATAGTGCATGAAACATAGTAGGTGTTTAATAAATGTTTATTGCTTGAAGCCAGGCACTGTTGTAAGAACTGGACAATTTCAGAAAAAGCTGGGAAGACTCGTATGAACTGATGCAGAGTGAAGTGAAGAGTGAATTAAAACTAGGAGGACAATTTATACAATAACAACACATTATGAAGACAAACAATTTTGGAAGACTGAGCTCTAATCAATGCAGTGACCAGACATATCTCCAAAGGACATGTGATATAGCATGTTACCCATCTCATGACAGAACAAAATGAACTCAGGGTACAAAACATTTTTTTGGACATGGCTGTTGTAAGGATTTGTTTTATTCTATTATGCATACTTATTGCTGCTTGTTTTTTTCCTCAGTTTTTAATTGGGGTAAGGAAGGAAGTTTTAGTAATACTACAAAATGGAAGGAGGAGGAATTTATTCATTTTTTAAAAAATTTACAGAAGGGAGCAAAAGGAAATCCAGCAGGAATAAATAAAATATTATATATTATATACAGAAAATATATAAAATTTCCAATTCTTGGCCACCACAAAAAGAGCTGCTATAAATAAATATGGATTCTTTTCCCTTTTCCTTTTTTATAATCTTTTTAGGATAAAGACCTGGTAGTGATATTGTTGAATCAAAGGTATGTGCAGCTTTATAGCCCTTTGAATGTAGTTCCAAATTACTTTCCAAAATGGTTGGATCAGTTCACAACTCCACCAACAATGCATTAGTGTTCCAATTTTCCCACATCTTCTCCAACATTTATCATTTTCCTATTTTGTCATGTTAGCCAATCTGATAGGTGTGATGTGGTACCTCAGAGCTGTTTTGATTGGCATCTCTCTAATCAAGTGATTTAGAGCATTTTTTCATATGACTATAGATAGCTTTAATTTCTTCATCTGAAAACTGCCTGTTCATAACCTTTGACCATTTATCAACTGGGGAATGACTTGTATCCATCCTGCCTTGTAACTAAAATACCTATAAAAAATTACTGAAAATGTTGGTCAATATTAATTGGTTTGTTTTTTACTATAAGGTTATGCTTTGAGCATATAATAAACCAGTTATTAAAATGTCTCTTCATATTGATTACTATGACTGGTAGCAATACCTATTAGTGAATCCTTGGACGATTTCTATGTCAAAACTAGAAGATCACAAGGAACAGGAATAGGTCAGAAAATGGAGTCTTCCAGTGCTTACAAAGTAAAATTTATTTATGATATTTCTGGGCAGGAAAAATCCACCAACCAATATAATGTTGCTGTTCCTTCTAGAAAATCACATACAGGTTAGTTTTCTGTGAACTTGTCTGTATAGTCTATATTGCTTATTTGTTTATTTCTTGCACCTGAATAATAAATTCAACAAGATGTACCTGTCTCACTGTGATTTGGGAGTCAAAAGCAGAGGTTGGGCTGAGAATCTCTGGAGCCTTATTGGAGCATCTCACCTCGGACACTTGACACTCACTAGCTGTGTGACCTTAGGCAGTCACTTAATCCCAATTGCCTCATCTTGGGTCATCTCCAGTCACTGGATTCAGATGGCTCTGGAGGAGAAGTGAGGCTGGTGACCTGCGCAGCCCTTCCTCACTCAAAATAGTCAAGTGCAAGTCATGTCATTATTTCTCTGATGGCATGGTCTTCTTCGGTGAAGGATGAACACACACATTTTCCAGTTGTATGCAAGAACAATACTCAACAGTTGTTCCTAAAACTTTGGGTCCCAACTTCTCTTCCTTCCTCCCTCTCCACCCATCAGAAGCTGAAGTTTAAAAAAAAAAATGGGGAATTTTTGGGGGAAATGCCTTAAATTATACTGGTAGGGTTAAGTTATAAAAATTAAGGGAAATGACTTCTGATTCAAAGAAATAAAGAAGCAGCTATGAAGGATGGGGATGTCACCATGGATTTTGGAAATTTGACATAACTGAAAACAATGGACCCTTTTGAAAAATGAGGTTTAGTTACTGCCACTGGCAGTAACAAATCAAAAATTGATTGGGTTGAAAACTTTTTGAAACTACATGGGGGAGGGGGAGAGCTTGCTTGAGGTTTCTCAAATACCCCTCCAAATGTGGAGGGATGTAAAAATGAATCTAAATAAATTCTAGAGCAGCAGAACCCACAAAATGACAGAGTGAGACTGATTTCCGGCCAAAAACAACTTGGAAGGGTGACAGGAAAAGTCTATTGGACTGGGCTGTGAAAAGAGCACAGTTCGGTGTGGGCCTCCAGCATAGCTGGGAACTGAAAAGGCCTCAGGGCACTAAATCCCTGGAAGCTGGGGTTGTTTACAGACTTCTCAACCCCAAAATACCATGGACAACTTGGAAGGTCATTTGGAAAAGCCTGCTGGACCTGTTTGAGAGACAAACTCAGCAGCAGCAATGACTGTTTCTGGAGTTCCAGGCTCAGAGATTGTGATTGAGCAGCTAATCAGAAGGGGATTGTAGGGATCTCTTTGATGGTACTCAGGTGGGATTCTCTTGCTTTGCCCTGCTTGGATCTGGGTTGCAGTCCTGGATGGCAGTCCTGGGATGAGGAGGAGCACTGATGTGATAAAGTTTGTGGTGGCAATAGGGAAGGAATCCTCCTTACAGTTCCAAGGCAGAAAAGAGTGATTGAAGTCACTCATAAACCAGAGCACAGACCAGGAGAGGAGAGGAGCAAACATCTCTATTGTGATCATTCAATTTTGGAAGAGCTGAAAATTTGCAGGTCCCTAGAAATAGCACTGAAAACAGCTGCACAAAACCCTGAAGCTTTCAAGAGTACACCACCACACCCCCTCCTATTTCCCACCCCCACCCCACTGGAAGCAGAGACCTACTTGAAAAATAGCTCAAAAGTCAAGTAACTGACTGGAAAAATGAACAAATAGTAGAAAAGCAATCAGACTATAGATTCTTACTTTGGTAACAAGGAAAATCAAAACATACAACCCGAAGAAGATATCAAAGTCAAAGTTCTTACATGCTAAGCCTTTAAGAAAAATATGAATTGTCTGCAGGCCATGGAAGGGCTCAAAAAGAATTTTGAAAATTAAGTAAGAGAAATAAAGGATAAATTAGGAAGAGAAATTAGAGTGATGCAAGAAAATAATGAAAAACAAGTCAACAGCTTGTTAAAGGAGACCCAAAAAGTGCTGAAGAAAATAACACCTTAAAAATAGGCAAAAGAGGTCCAAAAAGCCAATGGGAGGAAGAATGCCTTAAAAAGCAGAATTGGCCAAATGGAAAAAGAGGTCCAAAAGCTCACTGAAGAAAATAATTCCTTAAAAATTAGAATGGAGCAAATGGAAGCTAATCACTTTACGAGAAATAAAGAAATTATAAAACAAAATGAATAAAAAAGAATGAATGAAAAAAGAATAAAAAAATAATAAACAGTGTGAAATATCTCAGTGGAAGAACAACTGACATGGAAAATAGATCCAGGAGAGATAATTTACAAATTATTGGACTACCTGAAAGACATGATTTTAAAAAAAAAAGAGCCTAAACATGATCTTTCAAGAAATTATCAAAGAAAACTGCCCTGATATTCTAGAACCAGAGGATAAAATAGATATTTTAAAAATCCACTGATCACTTCCTGAAAGAAATCCCAAAATAAAAGCTTCTAGGAATATTGTAGCCAAATTCCAGAGTTCCTAGGTCAAGAAAAAAAATATTGCAAGAAACCAGAAAGAAACAATTTGAGTACTGTAGAAACGCAATAAGTATAATACATGAGATCTAGTGGCTTCTACATTAAGGAATCAGAGGGCTTGGAATATGATATTCCATAGGTCAAAGGAGCTAGGATTAATTAAAATCAAGAATCACCTACCCAGCAAAACTGAGTATAATCCTTCAGGGTAAAAAAATGGACATTCAATGAAATAGATGCCTTTCAAGCATTCTTGATGAAAGGACCAGAGCTGAATAGAAAACTTGACTTTCAAATACAAAAATCAAGAGAAGCATGAAAAGGTAAACAAGAAAGAGAAATCACTAGGGCCCAATTAAAGTTGAATTGTTTACATTCCTACATAGAAAGATAATATTTGTAACTCTTGAGACTTTTCTCAGTATCAGGGTAGTTAGAGGGAATATAGATATAGACAGAGGGCACAGAATGAGTTGAATATGAAGGGATGATATCTAAAAAATAAGATTAAGGGATGAGAGAGGAATATATTGGGAGGAGAAGGGAAGAAATAGAATGGGGTAAATTATCTCTCACATAAAAGAAGCAAGAAAAAGCTTTGCCAATGGAGGAGAAAAGGGGAGAGGTGAGAGGGAGTGAGTAAATCTTACTCTCATCACATTTGGCTTAAGGAGGGAATAACATACACACTCAATTGGGTATGAAAATCTATCTTACCCTACAGGAAAGTATGGGGGAAGGGAATAAGAAAAGGGAAGGGATGATACAAGGGAGGGCAAATGGGAGGAGGGGGTAGTTAGAAGCAAACACTTTTGGGAAGAACAGGGTCAAAGGAGAGAATAGAATAAATGGGGGGCAGGATAGGATGGAGAGAAATACAGTTAGTCCTTCACAACATGACTGTTATGGAAGTGTATTGCATGACTGCACATGTATAGCCTATGTAGAAATGCTTGCCTTCTCAATCGAGGTAGGGAGGGTAAGGGACAAGATTTGAAACTCAAAGTTTTGAAAATAAATGTTAAAAATTGTTTTTACATGCAACTGGGAAATGACATACAGGCAATGGAGTATAGAAATCTATCTTGCCTTTCAAGAAAGCAGAGGGAAGAGGATAAGAGAAGGGAGGGAAGGAATGGTGATTGAAAGGAGGGCAGATTAAGGGAAAGGGTAATCACAATACATGCTGTCTTGAAATGGAGTGAGGGCAGAGATGGGGAGAAAATTTGGACCTCAAAATCTTGTGGAAGTGAATGTTGAAAACTAAAAAATTCATATTTGTGAAAAAACTTTGTAATTTTAGTATATTAGAAAACTTGATCAGTCTTTGTATGTACGAGGGGGTTAATGATAACAACACCTACCTCCCAGGGTTGCTGGAAGAATTAAATTATTCTGAAGTGCTAAGTATAATGATCCATATATAAATGTTCAGATTGTTATTGGGTCTTGGATTAACATATCAAAAATTATAACATGACTTTCTAGCAAGAATGTTTTTATCTAACTCAACAGGTACTTTTTAGATTTCTAGTATTCTTGCATTATCAATTTGGAAGAATATGAGACATATGATTAGAAATGTGAATTCTTTTTTAATTAGGAAAATATGCTTTTAAAAGCATACTGTCCTGTGAAATTTTTCTAAACTATTGCAAAATACTGTTAGGCCACTCTCTATTGAGTTATTAAAATAAATGTGATAGCAGTATTTGAAAAAAAAATTGTAATAATGAGGTGTCTTTTGCCTTAAATTTTTTAGGATTTAATAAGAGGTTTGAGGACTTCCCAACCAGAGCTGTGATCTGAATTTGTAAATATGCTTGGGTAAAGTTACTTGGAAATGGACTAACTTGACATCATTTGGCTAAAATAAGTTTAGTAACTTATGAATTGATCTGCTAAAAGACAGTAGGGTTGTTCAAAAACTGATATTCAGTGGGCTATATTTTCCTCTAAACTAGCCTCCTAAGAAAAGACTTCAGTCTTACTATTTATAACTGCCCTATAAGTTAAAAATGGTTCAACTAATAACTGAGAAGTTTAAAAAGCTAAATATTTTAAAGTATTACAGAAAGCAGATCTCTAAAATCTTTTAGTCTTTAAGAACTAGGCAAAAAAAGCCTAGTATGTGGTAAATACTATGTAAGTGGACTCTTCTAACCTCTTTAATTACTATAATTACTCCATACTGGATAACTCTATACTGGATTTTAGATGTCATTGGATGTGATTAATAAAATACCAAAGGAGATAGAATAGATGATATTCCCTATAACATAATTTTAAAATGCATTCCACTGATTTATTTTCATCTTGCTAGCAAAGTTTCATGTTTTAAATACTTGATAGTGGGTATGAAAAAATTTCTCTTGTATTTTAATTTTTTTTTGAAAGTTGTTAAGTTACTTCCCCTTTTGATATGAATACTGTTAGATCATAAACGTATTTGTTATAGAATGTGACAAATGTATTTGAAAACTTAATCTTTAATGAAGTATTTTTTGTTACAAATTAAGGCAATTATATATATATATATATATATAATTGGAGGCATCTATTATAGGTGGCCTTTTGAATGGGGGGGAGTTAATATTCCCCCCAAGTAAAAACAATTTTCAACATTCATTTTTTTTAAATTGAGTTCCAAATTCTCTCCTTCCCTTCCTCTCCCTCCCTGAGATAGTAAACTATGTGACATAGGTTATGCATGTGTAATCATGTAAAACATATTAATCATTTTGTGGAAGAAAACTTGAACGAAAAAAAATAATAATCAAGTGAAAAATAGTATGCTTTGGTCTGCATTTAGAGACCATCAGTTTTCCCTGGAAGTGGATATACTTTTCATCATGAGTCTTCTGGGATTGTTTTGCATCATTGTATTGCTGAAAATAGATAAGTCATTTACAGTTGTTTATCATGCAATAGTGACATTACTGTGTACAATGTTCTCCTGGTTCTGTTTACTTCACTCTGCATCAGTTCATGTAAGTTTTTCCAGGTTTTTTTGAAATCATACTGCTCAATAGACAATCTTTTAAAGGAGTGTAGCTACAAAGGGCAAAAGAGATGTAGGATGATAATTAGCATAAGTGGAAAATAAAGTGAAGGGGTTTTGCAGAATAGGGGAGACATGCTCATGTCTTTAGGCAGTAATGAATGAGCCAATAGATAGGGAGAGTTTGAAAATAAGTGATAGAGTGGGGATGACAGGGGAAGCAATCTGTTGGAGGAAATGGGATGAAATGGATAAAGGGGTTAGCCTTATTAAAGAGTAAAGCCACCTCATCTAGTGAGATGGGGGTGATGAGATAGCAGAAAGCATATGAGTGATAGGAGATGAAAAAGAGGAGAGAAGAGGAAACTCAGGGAGAAGGGCCTCAATTCTTTTCTGTAAAATCTGATTGGGAGGATGGGAGGAGAAGTCATGAGAGGTTTGGGAAAGGATGAAAAGGTTAGGAAGAGCTTTGGAGAATAGGATAGTGAGCTGATAAGGCAGATACAATAGGATTGCATAGCAGCAATATAACGTATAATGTATTGTCTGACCACTGATTCTGTAAACTGTGAAATTACATTTGAAATGTAGTAATGTTATATCTTTGAACTAACTTAGTTTTACCTAAATATTTAATATATTGAGTAACTATGACCAGTGTTTTCTGTTTTGAATTATACGTGAGTTTTGTATGAGTGAATTACTATATCTTCAACAGTTGAGGTTGTAAAATATAAATCTGTAGGAGATTCAGTCAGAACAGTTACTTGATTTTCTTTACCTTTATTTTGTAGCATGTGTGTAGGCATGAAGGTAACAAATGATAGGAATGATCTAAACCTAAGGCTTGGCCCAGCAGAATCAGCAAAATATGAAGGGGACTAGAGATAAAAGAGAGGAGAACATTAGAGAGTTGAATTGTTTCAACAATAGGGTCAAGATAGGGAAAAGAGGAGAGAGTGGCTAGTGCAGGAAAGATGGCCTAAAAGAGAACTGAGGGCTCTAGGAGCTGGAGGTCTCAGTATAGAGGAAGAGTAGGTTTTCATAAGGAAATGCAGAAGGAGAGGTGAAAAACCAATAGATTCTAGTCAGATACTGGAGTTTTTACAAAGGAATATTTACTTCCAAAGGGACTATCATAAATATACAAACTTACTTCTCCAACAAGTGGGAGGCATAATCCCTCTCTAAACTTTTATCCTTTTAGTCTCTGGGAAGTGGAAGAGGATTAGGTTTCATAATTTAGCTCAATTCCTGTTGTGCTTAATAGGAAGCACAACCCCAGTTCCTTTCTCTCCCCTTTACCCCACACTTTTTAGCTCAAGGTTTCTCAGGGCTTCCATGCTAGGATGGCTGGTTACACCATCATACCTACAGTCCTGACTCCAACATCATTATGGCATGAACTCCCAGTCCATGAGTATTACTCCTAGCATCTGAAACTGAGGGACATACAACACTAAGTAGAAACAAATACTACTTGGCCCATTTCTCAGAACTCAGATAAAGTAAGAAGGGAAGGCAAATCCCTTCCCTGCCCTCTGTTCTTGCATCACAAAAGCAGGTTGCTGAAGAGTCAACATCTCAGTTGCTAATTTTAAAGATGCAAGCAGCCAATCCAAGAAGACTATCTCTATCCAAGTGGTAGGAAATTCAAAAGGCTCCAAATCAGGCAAACTGGGTATGCTTCATTCAGTAAGCCCCTCAAGGCCACCCTCCATTAGACCTGCAAATGCCCAGAGAAACCAAGGCTAAGGAGATTTCAGAATTCTTGAACATAGAGGTGGTACATTTGTAACTGAAGACAAGATCAAAGATATGACCATCATTGTGTATGGCTGACGTGGGGTGGAGGAGTAGTTACGGGAAGTGAATAGGCTGAGGAACTGGATAGGATATTTGAGGAAGTGTTCGATTATATGCTGAGGTTTTCTAGATTGAGGGCAGGAGTTGCGAAGGAGAGAAAAATTGTGAACTATATATCAGACTCATTGAGGAAGACAAGGGAGTGACCCGGAAGTCTGTAGGCAATAACTATCAAGTATATTTATAGTTAACTGCTGAGAATGTGACTGTAAATTTGGTTGAGGGGAACTTCTTCCTCCCAACAAAAAGGAGCAGGTTTGTATTCCAAAGACCAAATCTAGTCTCTGATGTGGGGCTGACATCACATTACCTCTGGTCACACCTTACTTCTCCCTCCCTTCAGTAGAATGTGAAGAAATTGTTCATCCCAGGCATCTACTTTCAACATGATAGATCCACATCAGCCCAGGGTTTCATTTGCCCTTGGTTCACCTATGACTTTATCCCCCCTCTGCAAAGTTAGAGAGCTTAAAAAGACAGGTTATTAATAAAATTCATTAAAAGCACAGATCATAGAATTTGCCTGGAGCCCCTCCACAGGAGCCCTCCAGCAAAACAACTGAATTAAGATTAAACTTTGCCTATTTTTCAAAATTTTTGCTTCAATTTTTGGACAGCCAAGTTGTGACATCTAGAATTTGCACATAAGGTATAGAAGTCTTCTCCAGCCAACCTCAGTAGGAACCTTCAACAATCCACTCAGGAGCAAGCCTGGGAAAGGGAGACCGGAGGAAATGAAGGGGACCCCAGCTTCTGGTCTGTAATGTGGTACTGTTTCCACTTCCTTAAGACTCTGTGAGGGCTCCGTGGCCAGGGGAGTTGCTGCCAGAGGATGCTGCCCTCAGCTTTCTCCGTCTCCTAGCCCACAATCAGCTTCTCTATCCAGATCCCACTTCACCTGCCACCCTTTCCCAAGCTATCAATTACGTCTTGGGATGCCCCAAACCACCCCCAGGATCCCAGGGAGGCCTCTCTCCGATCCCTGTGAGGGAACGGCTGCCAGACTGGTCAACGTCATGGCTCCCGAAGCCTTTGGATAAGGGCAGTGGAGCCTCTGCAGATCCTAAGACACAAACCAAAAAGAGAGAGGCAGAAACAGCCCCTTCTGGGTGAGTCTGGAGGGAATGGAGAGGCGTATCCTCTGCCTGGCAGAGTGGCAGCAGGGGACTTGTACTGGCCACTTGAAGTTTCTTCATGGACATTTCGTTGTTCATTCATTCACTTTCATTGGTTGAGATGCTCAGACCCCATGGAATGTCACTGAAGGAATTTGTCCACCCTCTCCCGCTCCTTCTCCCAAATCTAAAGCTTGGTCAATTTTCATTTTAAAAGTTCGTATTTCTAGGAAATCCAAGACTTATCTGCAAGAAAGGGTTTGTCATCTCGAATTTGTCCAAAAGGCGGTGACGGTACCTCCTGAGAGGAGCGCAGGAGTTGGGTACCTGAGCACTCCTCGAGGTCGTGGAGCCCGTGGAGTGTCGCTCACACTGCACAGATTGCAGGAACCACGGCCTGCCCATCCCTGGAGTGGAAGGGCTGCCTGCCCGCCCCCGAACCCCGCTCCCAAGTACTTATCGGGCGTCTTTCCCTCTTCCCTGGGGGGGCTCCAGACCCTGCATCTCTTTATGAGTCTCGTTTCAGGCAAAATTCACTTCTCTGCCAGCCTGCTCCTGCGCTGTCTTCCCATGGAGACACTCGAAACTTTTCCTGCAGACCTATCCCAGTCCACTCCAAATCTGGGGCCTCTTCCATGGGCAGGGAAAATACTACAAATCCCAGGATCCCGAAGGAAGGTTTAAAATGTATTTCCCTGAGAATTTCCTTTAAATCTGCCTAAACATCCTGGGCTGGGCATCCACAGGGGTAGACCTGTGGTGATAGAATTTCTTCTGAGCAGGTTATCGAGAGGTTTTGACTAAAGGACGGGAGTTTTTTTTAGGATCTTTCAGGAAGAGGAAGACCGTAAAAGAAGAGGGAGGCGGTGGCTGTGCTTGTGTCCCATGACAGGTACGTTAACAATGAACTTTTTCAAACACCAGCCTTCAACCGAGGAGGAATCTAAACCAAGCAGAGGAGAGGTATATGGCTGTGTTTCCTTTTTTAAAAAATTTCCAGTGGCCCAAGCCTGAAAAAACAAACAAGAAAGACAGGAAACAGTGAATAGTGTTGACCTGAAAACTTGGTTAAAGAAAAGGCAACAGGCTCAATGCATGCATTTTATGATTTAATTAATTAATTAGTCAATTCCTTATTAAAGAAAACGGTAACATAATGCATTATGGAGCCAGAAACGTTCTGGCTACCGATACAAAGAATCGGGCAGCCTTAAATATGTTTTAGGACAAAGAAGTGTTCTGTGTCCTTCAGA
>CM053769.1:442161865-442177032 GCA_028658325.1 Potorous gilbertii | reverse complement strand
ACAAGATAACAGAGTTTGACAAAGTTTCCCATAGAAATTACGACCCAAGATGTCTGTGTATTCTTTACCATTAACATGCCATAACATAGTATATGTCTACAAATATTAAGACATGGAAAACATCCCATTATTCAAGATAGTGTCTTAGGTTAAAGGTCTCTTAAGGAATGTTAAGTCAGCCCTAGCTGGCTTTTGTTGACATAGGAAGAGGAATTCTCTGAGTTTGCTTCAGAGAGAACAGAGAAATTATTTCAAAATTTTATATTAAACATTATCAATAGCGACCTTCCCCACAGCGCACACACACACACACATACACACACACACACACACACACACACACACACACACACACACACACACCCCTTATTTCAGCTGGATGCGACTGACTGGCACTCATATCTTAATTGTGTCTTTTATTCCATCCAACAAATTTCATCTTCTCATAAACACCTTTGATGGGCATTTCCTCATGCCTCTTGGTGGTATGAGGGTACAGGGTACACCTATCAACTTTTTGGGAGCCTCATCCAGGTCATGTTCCCTCACCATGGGGGTCCCACAGGGTGCTGCTCTGGGTCCTCTTTTCCCCAGTACTGCTACTTCACTTGGTGATCTCAGCACCATACATTTAATTATCATCTCTTTGCTGATGATTCTCTGAGCTACCTATCCTGCCAACATCTCTGCGGATCTCCAGTTTTGCAAATCCAACTGCTTTCCAGACATCTCAACCTGGATATCCAGTAAACATCTTAAAATGGGATTATCATTCCCATTTTGCCAGAGAGGAACCTGAGACTTACAGAAGTTGTGACTTGCCTAGAGTATGGAATAATACTTCATAAATCCCTTGAAAGGAATCAGTCCTTTAAAGTTGACTTGCTTATTAATTTGCTATTCATTTGGGAGACTTTGTGAAGAAAGACTGCATGGTTGTAGTAGTATAATAACATTAGACCTATTAACAATAATATAACTAATGTAATAGAAAAAGAATGATGGGGATACTGATGACTATAAACAATCATAAACATTAGCTTCTTAAATGTTCATGAAATTCAAGTTTGTGACAAAGCAAACTTTTCCATTTAAGTAATCTTACATTTTGGGCTTCAGTTTCTGTCTCTGTGAAATGGGGGAGTTGTATTAGGTCATTCCTAAGGTCCCTCCTAGCATTCAGATTCTGTGACTTATTCTCTTGCCAGGATTCTGAAAAGAACTGGGGAATATGCGATCCCATGGGAGCCACAGCACACGTAAGAACCAGAGAATGTAATTAGAATCTTGATTCTTCAAACTAATGATAACAAAAACAAAAACAAAACACTGAGCTCTTTGTAGACAGGAGCAGGAAAACATATGGTAAGGAAAAATAAAAGGGGGTGGGGCAAACATGAAAAGCTTTAATATTCAGCTCTTCGGAGTCCAGTAGACTTGGCACTAGTAAATGCCTTATCATAAAATCAGAGAAAAATCAAGATCCATCCACATCCCCCCAGCTTCCTAGAACCATTCACAAAGCTACCAATTCCCTCCCTTTCTTTCAGAGTTTTAGCAAGCATTTGAGATAATGGGACCTTGAAGGTTTCTTTACATTATTTGTACTTTCATTGGATGTCTCAACTACCCAAAGGTGGATTGCCTTTTATCATTTATTCTTTTCCTTTTCTCCATTCACTGTTTTACTTTTAAAATTAAATCTGGTTTATTTGTGGAAAGTCAACAAGCCATCAGTGTACAAGAAAAGGCAAACCAAGCCTGTATTTGAAAAGGCACATGCTCCAAGCTAGCCAACTCCTCCAGCAAATGAGTAAGTATAGATCAGCATGCCCAAGATATGTTTCTGAACTGCAGTCACAGACTGTTTTTCTTGTTCTATTTTATTTGTTCAATGGAAAGGAAAAAATGTTTGGGGGGAAAATTGTTTTTCAATAGCTAGGGAATAAAGCATAAAATCCATACTGATCACAGCCTTTGAATGTCAAACACAATTTAAACCAAGATGTATGAAGTAGGAAGAGGGGTTTTAATTCACTGTTTCGGTATCTTCTTGGGGCCATATAAAATATATGGAATGGTCAAACACTTGGCATCTACCGGTGTTTTGAATTTGTCAGCTCCGTAGTTAGAGAGCTAAATCAATATCAAGAATCCCCCATTCATTCCTCCCAGACCTTGGGATGCTCCCCAAAGAAGGTTCTCCCAGTTTTTCATGTAAGTACATCAAGCCACAAGACTTATCCAGAACCTTTCACCTGGCTAGACTCTCATCCCAGACCTCAGCGGGCATCTTTATCCTCATTCTAGAAATGGGCTGCCCACACAGGCAGGTTTAGTCACCCAAGGTCAGCAGAGACGGAATTCTTACATTCCACCTCTCTAATCCCCAAAGACTGCTTCAGGACTAAGGGCATTTGTTTAGAGATTTCTTCCTGGGTACTGAGATGAACCAGTGGTCACAGGTTGTTCCAGGCATCTCTCTTCCCCCTCTAATCCTAAACAAACTTTACACATGGGAGTAAGGGAAAGCCAGTTTCTCTCTCCTCCCTCACCCCCTTCAAAGAAAATGTCACTATATAAGAAATGTCTTTATAACAATGATATTATTACATATTATTATACGTGTTATATATATTATTATATACAGCATCATTACATAAGAAAGATGCCTTGGTTGGCATCCAGCTTCAAAACAGTGAGATGTCAAGAAGTGATAGGAAGCGATTAACAAGGAATTGTCTGTACAAATAACAAAGCAGGAGACTGAGGTGGGGATGGAGGCGAATTCATCACACTCTGATCCAAAAAAGGGACTAGACAAATAATTGGGGTACAGAGGGGAAAGGCTAAATCTCCCCTAGCTTGAATCTCCCCTTTTCCCCCAAAGAAACAATATGGAGCACCTCCCCAGAGGGACGCCAGAGTTGCCATCAGGGCAAAATCCAGCTGTTCCACTGTTTTCTCAAGAGGACAGAACATTCCTGGAGTGAAAGGTCCCTTGGCTCTTTGGTCCAACAGTTCTAGTACTGAAAGTGGTCCTGTTGGTTTTTATGAGTCAACAGGTCTGTTCGAATTGGTTACCAGATCATCTGTTTGCAACTGCACAGCAAAAGAGCAGTTTACTTTATAACCAGATTCAACAAGAGTAGAAGTGGCTGGTTAAATGTAGTAGATAACATAAAGGTACTGAGCTGCCAAGGCTAACTAAGGGTGATTTGCTTATAAAGTCAGGGCTTGAGACTGGGCACTTGAAGAAAGTCTTCTTAATCCAGACCCAAGATTACATGAAGTTTTTGCCTGCTCTATCACCCTGCTGACATTTTGAGCTTTACAATTCCCTAAAACTCCTAGCTCTTTCTCAGAGGAATGGTTATCTAGCCTCACCTACCCCATCCTGTCCTTGTATAGCTTTTTGCTTCAATCCAAGTGCAGGCGACATGGTGTGATGAAGACTGATGGAGTTAGAGGATAACAATAACTAGGGCAGAATGACCAGACCTTTGACCCAGGGTGCCATATTTATAGGACATTGACATCATTAGCAATCTTTCAGCAGATTAGTTAACAAGAATTAGTTAAAATAGAAAGCTACCAGCTGGGCCTGGAGTGAGCGCCTCTTGCCTTGCCCTATTCTTCCTCTTCCTTATCACATCACAGCCGCCAACCCAGAAACCATCAGTGTTCTGACATTTGTCTATCTGCTCATCCTTCCCCACAACAAATGAGAATGGGCTTCAAGCCACTTGACCCAGCGATGATTGGTAGTATTTGAACCAGGTACAAAAATTCCTAGTCTTACCTGTGATATGGAATCAGGAGACCTGATATCAACTCTTATCTGTGCCAATTTTTGTGTAGATTACCTCACTTCTCTGTGCCTCAGTTTCCTCATCTGCAAAATGAAGATTTGTACTAGATGACCTACCAAGACTGTTTCAACTCTAAATCTATGAATTGGCATTTTGTGAATAGGGGAAGAATCTGTGATTTTCTCAGCTTAGGGACCTCCCTCTGCCACCTCTTGTGACAATGGTCTCTGACATATAGATGCCTTAGGGAATTGCCTGGGCCCATAATGATAACAAATATCACAGCAGATCTGTGACTTAGGAGATAAGTCCTAGGGAGTTGCCTGTGGAATATGGAGAGTGCCCAGGGTCACGTCTAGTAAGTCTCAGTCAGAATTTAAACCAAGGCCTTCCTGACTCCAAGCCCAGCATGCTATTCACTAACCCCTGTCCTACTTCTTTATATTTGTCCCTATGAGGTTTCATTTTATTAGATTCAACTCTTTATCCAATCTTATTGAGATCTTTTTGTATCCTGCCTCTGCCTCTGCTTTCTCCACCATCTTTCTGCCATCTATAAATTTCATCAGTAAACCAATTTTTCTTTTATTCAAGTGTGTAATAGAAATGTTACATGAGGCAAAGCCAAGGAGACATTCCTGGGCACTCACTAGAAACTTCCTTCCAAGTTGGCATAGACCGTGTATGAATATAGGGGCAGCTAGATGGTATAGTGGATAGGGCACCAGGCTTAGAATCAGGAAGACTTATCTTTGTGAGTTCAAATCCAGTCTCAGATACTTACTAGTTGTATGTCCCTAGGCAAGTCACTTCACCCTTTTGGCTTCAGTTTCCTCAATGTAAAATCAGCCAGAGAAAGAAATAGCAAACCACTCTAATATATTTACCAAGAAAACTGCAAATAGGGTCACAAATTGTTGGACACAACTAAAAAATGACAACAACAATATTTGAATATGTTTTAAGTCTGGTCTGAATTAACCAGTTCTGAATTGACCTGACTGTACTATTAAGTATCCTATATTTCTCCATCTTGTGTACCAGGAAGGATGAAGCTTTTTGTCATCTCCTTTGTTAAAATTACCGGATCTACAAGTTGCCAAACTGTCAGAAAAAGAAATTAGGTTAGTTTGGCATTTCTGATGAAGCCATGTTGACTTTAAATAAGAGGTTCATAACCTATGTTGTGTCAAGGATCCATTGGGCAATTTGGTAAAGCACATAGATATCTTGTCAGAATAATATTTTGCTGCTTAGATTCATAATGGAAGGAAATGCTAAATTTCAGTTAGAGGTTAGTAGGGGGAAAATGTTTAATTTTTCCCCATACAAGTTCATAGATCCCTCCTGAAATCAACCCCAAGTTAAGAAACCCCTCCTCTAAGTGACTCCCCATTTGCCTTTCTAAATGCTCACAACACATCCCTCTGATGATATGCTTTAGAGTTTTTGCCAGAGATTGATGTCAAGGCTTAAAGAGATATCATTCTGATTTAAAAAAAAAAAAAGACTATTCTCTTTCTACTTCTAAAAATCTCTATGACATTTGCCTATTCTCTGTCCTGTAGGCATCCTGGTGCAAAGGAATGGATAATAAACACAAAATCAAGTAACCTGAGTGTGAGTCCCAACCTTTTCATATTTATTACCTGTGTAACCTTGAACAAGTCCCCTATCCTTTCTAGAACTTCAATTTCCTCCTCTGTAAAATGAAAAGGTCAGATTAGATGACTTCTAAAGTGCTATCCAACCATTATTCTATAACGAACACATCTCCCATGATTTTTCAAAGACCACTGATGGAGTTTCACCAAACAGAATTACCAGTTCCTTCAGTATTTGGTGAAAGATCGGCACTCTGTTACCATCACTTGGCTGTCCAAAACAGAACTCATTGTCTTTTCCCTTAAACCCTCCTCCCCCTCTATCTTCCCTACTGCTATATAGGGTAACAACATCCAGTCCCTCAGGCTCTCTAGGAATCATCTTGGATTTTTCATTGTCTCTCACCATATCCAAACTGTTGCCAAAACCTATCGATTTCCTCTTTGTAACATTTCCGGAATCAACCCCCTTTTCTCCTCTGATACTACCATTACTCTAGAGCAGGCCCTCATCCCCTCACACCTAAATTATTGTAATAGCCTGTTAGTGGGTCAGTCTGCCTCAATTCTCTCCCTATTCAATAGATCCTTCATTCAGCCATCCAAGTGATTTTCCTAAAGTCAGGTGTGTCTATGTCACTTCCACTGGCTCCCTGTCAACTGCAGGATGAAATACAAAACGCTCTTTTGGGCATTCAAAGCTCTTCATTTCCTAGGCCCATCCTATCTTTCCAGTCTTCTCAGACCTTATTTCTCACCATGTATTATATTTCAGTCAAGCACTGGCTACCTCTCTTCCATAAACAAGACCCCTCCCTCTTGGCTCCATGCATTTTCCCTGGCTTTCTCCCATACTTGGAATGCTTTCCCTCATCTCTGCCTGCTGATTTCTGTGGCTTCCTTTAAGTTTCAACTAAAATTCTATTTTTTACAGAAAGACTTTCTCAACTCTTCTTAATTCTAGTGCTTTCCCTCAATAATTATTTCCTATTTATCCTGTATATAGCTTGTTTGTAATATATCTGCATTTTGTCTCCTCCATTAGACTGTAAGTTCCTTGAGTGCAGGGACTGTCTTTTGTCTCCTTTTCTGTCCTCAGCACTTAAGACAGTGCCTGGCACGTAGTAGAAACTTAATAAATGTTTTGATCAGTGGGGACAGTTCTAGGAGCCACATAGGAGAGAGTAACCTTTCTGAGTACAGAATTGGGGTTCTGAATCCCAATGGAGTGCTCCATTGTAGTGTGGACTCTCTAACTGGGATAGGAGGGCATACTCGGGAGCTGTTTATTTCTTTCATGATTGCTCAAGGGCAGGAAATTAGGGTGCCTTGTTGGACAAGGCAGGGAGAGGAGAGGAAATAAACATCTATTTAGCACCTACTATGTGCCAGGCACGAAGCACTTCAGCTTAGTGGAAGAGGTGAAATGATTTGCCCAGAGCCATATAGTTAGTATCTGAGGCCGGATTTTGCTCTCAGGTCTTCCTGACTTTAGGCTCAGCACTCAATCTACTGGGCTACCTAGCTGTTTGGACAGGACCCTAACATAGCTATACTTGAGTAGTGTTCTGGTAAATATGTGACTACATCTCCCCCCAAAATGTTCACCTACCATATTTTTTAAGCTTAATTTACATTATTAACATTTTCACTTTCTTACCTCTAGAGAATCAACAAAACAATAAGCCAATGCCTGATTTGTAGTCTCTTTGCAAGGTATTAAATGCTCACAGTAAAAATCTAACAATTAGCTCTTGTGAGGCTGTTCAGCTGGCTCCAGCACACCCCTATACCCATAATATGTAAAAGTTAAAATATGACCTTTCCAGTCCTTAAATAACTTATGCTTTTACTGAATGTCTTTGATTTGTATCACTTAATATACCTCCTTCTACCCCTGGAGAACCCATGAGAAAGAGACTTGGAGTAATCTCATTTTTTACACAGTAATTTACAACAACATTAAGCAAACCCATTGTGTTCAAAACATAATGGGAAAAAAAAGTTTATATAATCAAATGAGTTAATACATAAAGCACTTTGTAAACTTTCAAGTGTTATATAGATGCTAGTTATTGTTGAGCAGCTAGGTAGTGTAGTAAATATAGTATCAGGCTTGGGGGTCAGGAAAACTCATCTTCCTCGGTTCAAATCTGACCTCAGACACTTAGCTGTGTAATCCTGGACAAGTCACTTAACCTTTTTCTTGGCTCAGTTTCCTAATCTGAAAAATGAGCTAGAGAAGGAAATGGCAAACCACTTCAATATCTTTGCCAAGAAAACCCCAGATAGGGCCATGAACAGCTGTACATAAAGGGACAACTATTACCATATCTTATTATCATAAGACAACATTCCTCACCTTGACAAAATTGAAGCTGTTAAAGCTTATGTTGAGTTTTAGGCTTACTGGATATCAAATCCTTCATTAAGAAAACTTTATAATATTCATAGGAGCTAAGTTTATTGCAGTATCTGCCATTTCCTTCTGGGAAAAATAAAGCATAGAAAATTAATATCTTGTTGAGATTGTAAACAGGAAACCTGAAGAGTCAGGAATAGATTTCCTTCAAGATATAGTAGAAAACACTATTGAAAGTGTTTGACCTTCAGTACATGAATATTATAGGCCTAGATACTTGAAACTACTTTGTAATGGGAAAATTTAAAAACTGAAATGCAAATAATTTTTAAAATCATAATATGATCACTTTTTTGTTTCACAGTTCTAATTTTAACGTTCTTTGAGTCAGAAAGGCATTTTGTCTTAGACTGGCCTAAGAGTCAAGAACACATGTGTTCAAATCCCATCTCTGATGAATACTGACTATATGTCCCTGGATAAATCACTTAACTTCTTGGTGTTCTAAGCCACTCTCTGATACTTTAGGTTGCAAAAAAAGACTTGGAATTTGTATTAGTAGAGGGAGTTTTCCATTCTCCCCAGGACTACCCTATACCAGTGATACTCCCACAATAACTGTGCAAGACCACAGCTTTTCACATGAAGGGGAAGGATATTGTTCACCAGAGTATAGCGGGGTAGAGTCAAGCCCCAGAAATGGGAGGATAGACCTGCAGCAGTACTCTGCCTGAGGAAGGAAGAAAAGGTAAAGAACCAGGTCCAGAAATGGGAGAACAATTCTTACTCCAGCATGGGGAAGTAGAGTCAGACCTTAGCATTAGCAGCACATTCCTAAAACAACACTCTGCCCCATCATAAGAGGATAGAGTCAGGCCAAAAGGAGCAGCATTTGTTCTGATCTCTTCTAGAATTCAGTAGCAGCACCTGGGACCATACTCAGAGCCTGGTACAAGATGGGTAGCAGTTGACCCTGAGTCAGTGGTAGTGGGAAGTGGTAAAGGCCCCCACAGCAGTGACACTGGCCATGGAGGTAGTCCTGTCAGCAGAGTGGGTAGATTCACAGGGTCCAGCATTGACAGTAGAAGAGGCAAGGCCCACTATAACGCTTTGCTTACCATTAAAAAGTCCTCCTATATTATTGCCTGTAGAATACCCAGGAATCACTCTACAATTCCTCCCCAGGGAGGGTTTATAGGACCAAGGAGTGGCACTGTTGGGAGGCAGCTTATTTTTTGACAACAAGGAGGGAGGTGACAATTTCAGCTTAACCCCATAGAAAAAGACAAGCAGTCCTTCAGAGACTTCAGATGGGGCAGAGATTTTAAATTTTCTCACCCCTACCGTGGCTGTCCCAGGGAGAGGGAAGGTCCTTGGCTGGTAAACAAAGGAACACTCAGTGGGTGGTTGCGCAGGACAATTTTCTATTACCTGTGATGAGGATTAGTGACTACGCAGAATGTGTCACCTTCATTATAGCTTTGATGCTCATGATGCTGCTCTTACTCTTGTTAACCTCTGTACTTTGAAAGATCTACTGTGAACCAGAAGGATTTGGTACCACCTGCTACTGGGACAAGATCATTAGCTCTGAAAATTGGTTTTTCCAAAGGATCTGGGGGTTGGAGAAAAGTAAGCCCAGGATTCCTTGTCTTCATTCTCCTATAGCTGTCATGCCTTCAGGGAGCTGTTATGTTGGTTGGTTTTTTACTACATTTCTGTTCTAGTTTTTCTTTTTCTCTTTCCATGCTGCCTACATCAGGATTCTTATAATCCTGATATGTGATTTAAGAGATGGAAGGTCCTGAGTGGAGTAAAAGCAGACACTTGCTAGAGCTCACCCTCCAAGCCCAGCCAAATACCTGTAAAAAGGACTCTAAACAAATTCTGCATCTACAGAACCCACAGAATGATAGAGTGAAGCAAATCGCCAGCCCAAGACAGCCTGGAAGGTTGACAGCATGCATCTATCGTGCTGTGTTGGGGACAGAGCACCGTCCAGCATGAACTGCACTGGCACAGAAAGGACGTGAGCAGGCTGGGGGTTTACAGACTTCACAACCCCAAAATGCCAAGGACAAATTGGAACATCAGTGGAAAAAACTTGTCGGATCTGTATGAGAGAGAAGAGTGGTCTGGTAGAGGAAGGGGTAGAGGAGCCCATGGTTCTCCATGGAAGCAGTGGCAGCAGCTGCTTCTGTAGCTCTAGGTCCATAGATTGTAGGGGGATTGAGTGCCTCACAGTTCACCCCCACTTCCCACACCTACCAGAAGCAGAAAATTACCTTGACAAAGAGCTCAAAAGTCAAGTAAATGTCTGAGGAAATGAGCAAAAACCAGAAAAAGAATCAGATTATAGAATCTTACTTTGGTGACAAGGAAGACCAGAAGAAGAAAACAAAGTCAAAGCTCCTACATCCAAAGCCTCCAAGAAAAATATGAATTGGTCTCAGGCCATGGAAGAGCTCAAAAAGGATTTTGAAAATCTAGTAAGAGAAGTAGAGCAAAAATTGGGAAGAGAAATGAGAGTGATGTAAGAAAATCATGAAAAATGAGTAAACTGCTTGCTAAAGAGGACCCAAAAAATGCTAAAGAAAATAACACCTTAAAAAATAGACTAACCCTTAAGATATACAGGCAATGTGGTATAGAAATCTGTTTTGCCCTACAGGGAAATAAAGGGGAAGAAAGAAGGGGGAATAATAGAAAGGAAGACAGACTGGAGGAAGGGGTAGATGGGGGTGCACATTGTCCTGGGGTGGGGGTGGAGAGAGATGGAAAGAAAATTTGGAATTCAAATTCTTGTGGAAGTGAATGTTGAAAACTGAAAAATATATAAATAATATGTATTTTTAAAAAATACACTAACCCAAATGGCAAAAGAGATCCAAAAAGCCAGTGAGGAGAAGAATACCTTAATAAGTAGAACTGGTCAGATGGAAAAGAAGGTCCAAAAGCTCACTGAAGAAAGTAATTCCTTCAAGATTAGAATGGAGCAGATGGAAGCTAATGACTTTATGAAAAATTAAGAAATTATAAAAACAAAACCAAAGGAATGAAAAAATAGCAGACAATTTGAAATATCTCATTGGAAAAGCAGCTGACCTGGAAAAATAGATCCAAGAAAGACAATTTAAAAATTATTGAACTACTGTGATCAAAAAAAGAGCCTAGAAATCATCTTTCAAGAAATTATCAAGGGAAACTGCTCTGATATTCTAGAACCAGAGGGAAAAATAGAAATGGAAAGAATTCACCTATTGTCTCCTGAAAGAGATCCCAAAAGGAAAACTCCTAGGAACATTGTAGCCAAATTCCAGAACTTCCAGGTCAAGGAGAAAATATTGCAAACAGCTAGAAAGAAACAATTCAAGTATTGTGGAAACACAATCAGGATAACACAAGGTCTAGCAGCTTTTACATTAAGGGATTGATGGGTTTGGAATATGATGTTCCAGAGGTCAAAGAAGCTAGGATTAAAACCAAGAATCACCTACCCAGCAAAACTGAGTATAATACTTCAGGGGAAAAAATTGGTCATTGAGTGAAATAGAAGACTTTGAAACATTCTTGATAAAAAGACCAGAACTGAATAGAAAATTTGACTTTCAAACATAAGAATCAAGAGAAGCATGAAAAGGTAAACAGGAAAGAGAAATCATAAGGGATTTACTAAAGTTGAACTGTTTACCTTCTTTCATGGAAAGTTCATATTTGTAACTCTTGAGACTTTTTTCAGTATTAGGGTAGTTGGAGGAAATATATATATATATATACATGTATGTATGTATGTATGTATATACACACAAATGTATATACACACACACAGGGTACAGGGTGAATTCAGTTGAAAGGAATGATATCTAAAAAAATAAAATTAAATGGTGAGAGGAATAAAACGGGAGAAGGAGAAAGGGAGAAATGGAATGAGGTAAATTATATCTCACATAAAAGGTAAGAAAAAGCTTTTTCAATAGAGGGGAAGAAGAGGGAGGTAAGAAGGAAAGAGTGAACCTTACTCTCCTTGGATTTAACTTAAGGAGGGAATAACATGCATACTCAGTTTGGTATGAAATTCTATCTTACACTACAGGAAAGGAGTGAGGAACAGGATAAGGGGAAGGGTGGGATGATAGATGGGAGGGCAAATGGGAGGAGAGATAATTAGAAGCAAACACTTTTGAGGAGGGATAGAGTCAAAAGAGAGAATGAGATAAATGGGGGGGCAGGATAGGATGGAGGAAAATATAGTCTTTAACAACATGACTGTTAGGGAGGTGTTTTGCATGACTACACATGTATAGCCTATATCAAATTGCTTGCCTTCTCAGCAGGGATGGATGGGGAAGGAGGAAGGGGAGAAGTTGGAACTCAAAGTTTTAAAAATGAGTGTTAAAAATTGTTTTTACATGCAATGAGGAAATAATTCATACAGGCAATGGGGTATAGAAATCTATCTTGCTCTACGAGAAAATAGAGGGGATGGGGATAAGAGAAGGGAGGGGTGTGATAGAAGGGAGGGCAGATTGGGGCAAGGGATAATCAATGCATGCTGTCTTGGGGTGGACATAAGGGAGAGATGGGGAGAAAATTTGGAACTCAAAAATCTTGTGGAAGTGAATGTTGAAAGTTAAAAATAATTCAATTAAATTTTAAAGAGATGGAAGGTCCTGGTAGTATACAGTGGGAACAATATCCTAACCCCTCTATACAAGTTATGCTAGCGTTTACTTAAAAAGTATTCAAGCTGTCCCTGATATATGATTAGTTGATGGAACTAAAGGCTTAGGATGTTGACTTCACTTCCTGGTTGCCTAAGCGTGAAACAACCTGCCCAGCAACTCAGAGGCAGGGGAATTTC
Source organism: Potorous gilbertii (assembly GCA_028658325.1). Classification (NCBI taxonomy): domain Eukaryota; kingdom Metazoa; phylum Chordata; class Mammalia; order Diprotodontia; family Potoroidae; genus Potorous; species Potorous gilbertii. The sequence goes on along the minus strand of CM053769.1, from coordinate 442,164,393 downwards.
AGTCAGTTGAATCAATTCATTTTGAATCCCTGTTTAAATGTCCTTCTCCTACTTTGATTAAGTAAGTATCCTTTTGTTAACTCTTGCATGACTTATGAGTGTTTTAATCTCATTCCCATATTGAACCTAAATTGTCAGGGAACTAGCTTAAGTCAAGCTCTAGGACATACTGTTTTTGAAATTATTTTTTAAGGCCTGTGCAAAGGTCTTTTTTCTCTTTCTTAGAGGCAATTGCTTCTTATTGAACAGAAAATCCAGTGGCCATTTCAGTAAATGAATTCAGTTTCACTTATCATCACATCAAATAATAATTCTTATATTCCTCATTTGGAATTATTTTATGAAATAGCACATAAGAATGAATGAATATTACCATTTGATTTAGCAACCAGATATAGCATACATTTTTTCTACACATTTAGATAAGTCAAATGTTGTGTACCCTGAGAATTAAATATACATGATCTTTTAGAAAAAAAGAGCTCACTCACTTTCAGGTCATGGACTCTAGAACTCGAGTTATTCAGATTGTTTTTCTCTCCTTCAAACATACATTGGTTAAAAAAAAAATTCTCAAATACATATTTTCAGAGTTTCTTTTCTTCCAGACAATGTATTGTAGGATTCCACTGAATCTGTTCAACATCAATTATCTTCAGTACTGTGAACATGGAAAGATACTGGATTGAACCCTCAGAATTTTCTTCCCCAACAAACTAAAAATTTCAGAACTGAAGATTCCTCTTGGAGGAGAATGCTGAATGTAGACTAAGGTAATGAGAATCTGAAAATACCATGGAACCCTGTAGGTAGATGTAACAGTGATGTCATAGACCCATGAGGGAAACTTCTAGAAGTGAGACTCTGTTCATAACAGATTAAACCAGAAAGAGGCTTGTTGAATAAAGTGGGATCCAACAAGAATGTAAGACAGAGTACAATCACTTGTGATCAATCCATTACAAAGGAAATCAAAGGCTTAACCACCTGACACTTTGGAGAAATTTGACAATAAGTAGCCTAAGGAATAATACCACACTGAAATCACCAACGGTGGCAATGGAAGAAAGTGATGAACATGATCAACCTGTTTCAGCAGGGAGGCAAGAAATGAGGAAAAGAAGGAAACCTTCTCAACCAATGGTAGACAAATCCCAACAAACAGATATCACTGAGAAAAAGAAATACCTGACAGGTTCACAGGCTGCACCTAAAGCTGTCTTTAGCCATAGTAATATACATGAAAGCAAAGCAAAGTATTCTACCAAAGAATATGAAAAGCTAAAATTATCTTCTCAGCTTCAACAAACCTGGCAGAGGAGAAAATATGGACAAGACGTAGCAGATAAATCCCAGCAGACAGAGGAAACTAAAGGAGGGGGGAAAAAAGGCTTAAGAAGGAAGGAAGAAACTCTACCGCCACAATCTAAACTTGAGGAACCTATGGAATCAAGTGGGGGAGGAGAAATGAAGTCTGGTGAACCACTTGGAGAAGCCTTAGCTGATGTTGGAGGGGTACTTCCTCCTGTCCCTGAATCTGATATTGAACAAATTGCTCAGCCCTCTAAAGAGCAGGAAACTCCCTTAGCCAGACACCCGAGCTATTCCTTGATAAACAGATCTCAACAGACAAGTTGCACTGGAGATTGGGGTCTTATGGCCTACTATGGCCTATGTAGAGAAATGGTGGACAAGCAGACTGGAATGAGTGACACAGAGCTAATGGGATTTCCTACTGGTAGCAAAAAAGATTCATCATCCCAGCCAACAGAAGATACTGAGGGAGCCAAAGTAACACCAAGGACATCCCGAAGAAGTTCTGCTGCTAGCAAAACTTTCTCCCCCCCAGGAAGTGCCAAAATCATCTCTGCCCAGGGAAGTACTGAAGCTACTAGCAGAACTCGTTCTCCCCAGGCAAGTGCCAAGGCTAGCAAAACATTCTCTCCCCGGGGAAGTACTACTGCTAGCAAAAGCTTCTCTTCCCCAGGAAGTGCCAAAATCATTTCTGCCCAGGGAAGTACTGAAGCTGCTAGTAGAACTCTTTCTCCCCAGGCAAGTGCCAAGGCTAGCAAAACATTCTCTGCCCGGGGAAGTACTACTGCTAGCAAAACCTTCTCTCCCCCAGGAAGTGCCAAAGTCATCTCTGCCCAAGGAAGTACTGAAGCTGCTAGCAAAACTTTCTCTCCCTCAGGAAGTTCCAAAATCATCTCTGCCCAGGGAAGTACAGAAGCTGCTAGCAAAACTTTCTCTCCTTCAGGAAGTTCCAAAATCATCTCTGCCCAGGGAAGTACAGAAGCTGCTAGCAAAACTTTCTCTCCTTCAGGAAGTTCCAAAATCATCTCTGCCCAGGGAAGTACAGAAGCTGCGAGCAAAACTTTCTCTCCTCCAGGAAGTGCTAAAGTCATTTCTGCCCAGGGAAGTACAGAAGCTGCTAGCAAAACTTTCTCTCCCCCAGGAAGTGCTAAAGTCATTTCTGCCCAGGGAAGTACAGAAGCTGCTAGCAAAACTTTCTCTCCTTCAGGAAGTTC
>CM053769.1:441989811-442160955 GCA_028658325.1 Potorous gilbertii | reverse complement strand
GTGATATGGTACCTCAGAGTTGTTTTGATTTGCATCTCTCTAATCAATAGTGATTTAGAGGATTTTTTCATATTATTATAGATATCTTTAATTTCTTCCTCTGAAAATTGCCTGTTCATGTCCTTTGACCATTTATCATTTGGGGAAACATTTGGGTTTTCAAAACCAGGGGCTGCTTAGCAGTTTCCCAATCTCATCTGGCACACATAGCTTCTTCCAAAAACTAAGCCCCAAAACTCCACTTCAGAGTCGTTATACACTTTTTAGAGCCAGAGGGCATCACAACCCTTGAGAACCAGGGCCTCCTTAACAAAAGGTGTGGGCCTTCCTACAAATCTTCTCAGGCCTATTAATGGGTGGGGAAGATCTTCTTTAATCACATTATTTAATGAGGTACTTGATTATACTAAAACAGAAACAGCAAAAGATCCTACCTTGCTTGCCATCACAATGAGCTAGGGTCTTGTAGAGAGAGAAGAGGGGACACATAAAAAGTGATCTCGCAATACTAAACTGACACCTAATTTGGTACCTAATTGCCAACCAAATGAGAGTGAAGGGAATGCTATGAAGGGGAGGAAGAACTAAGGATGACTCCAAGGACTCTAAGGATGCCATCCAAGATGGCAAACCTAAAAGTGGGACAGGACAGAATAGTTAGAGGGGAAGTTTTGAGGGAAAATAGGAGTTCTGTTTTAGACAAGTTAAATTGGAAATGAAAAATTTTCAGTAGGTGAAGGTGAACTAAAGTTCCAGAGAGACTAGGACATTGCTCTCAGAGTTATATTGCTTAGCTAAATCTATAGGAGATGATGGGGTCACCAAAGGAGAATGCAAAGAGAAAAAAAACTCAGGACAGAGCCTTAGGAGAGACCCATGCATGGAGGGTAGGGTGGGACATGGAAGATAACATGGCAAAGAAGACTAAGAAGGAGATGCCATATAGACAAAGGAAAAAAAGGAGAGAGTAGTGTCACAAAGACCTATGAAGGAGAGATTATACAGGAGGATATTGTGTACAAAAGAACTGAAAAAAGTCAACAGATTTCAAAATTAAAAGAGAACATTCATAACCTTAGAAAGAGCAGATTCAGTTGAGTAATGAAGTCCAGCATACATACATTCAAACAACCTACACACACACACACACGCGCGCGCGCGCATAGATCCTAAGGATGTAGTTGGAATTTATCTCCCTCTGTATTGATGAGTTAAAACCCATATGTTCTCAGGCTTGGAAAGGTGTCCTTTATCTAATAAGGTTATTACAACTTGCTGGGGGAGAGGGGTTAAATAAGCCATCTTGAGTTTCTACAACTCAATAAATGAGAGGAGGTGGTACAGAATAAATTCTAAAGTGGATTGGTATACTCTGGGGTATGATTTCTTGCTGCTGACACCTGCTAGCTCTACTATTTTTGTCTCATTTGCTGTCTTTGTTTTTCCTTTTATCCCTCTTATAGATAAAACAAAAATGATCTACACAGCTGTGAGTGACACTGCCACAGAAGCAGGAGCAAGAACTCTAGGCAATGGTGCAAGTGTGGCCTAGACTTCGTCCACCTCACAAGCAACTAGATCTTATCTATAAAGTACCATCAGCAAGGCTTGAAATACTCAACAGAAAGAACAGCATTATGTGAATTACAGGGGCAAACTCTCCTGTGCCCTCTGTAAGCCATCCCAGCAGTAAACACCAAAGTGATCATGGTACTACCATTAGGTGTTATGGATGTCCGTCTGAACAACTTATAGCCGGTACCAATCTGGAACTTTATTTCTGGCCACACACAAAAAATAAAGTGAGACTAATGGAATTTGGTGAATATATGTCCAGTAAGATAGGAAAGGCTCAGTCTTAAGTATTCATTAGGAAAAGTTGTACCTAGACTTTCATTTCACTGTATTTTCTGTTGTCTTCCTTTCCTTTGCCTCAGAATTTCTAAACTGATATAGTTTTGATGAGTTACCAGTTCTTTTTAAACATTTCAGTGAAAAAAAAATTAGATAACACTTTAACACAATAGACACATTCCAAAGACCTCTCCTAAAGTTAACACACCAAAAGCAAATAACTGATAGTGAAATCACTCTCCATTTTAGCAACTCACCATCAAATTGTTTTATATTTGACCTGGGTTTTCACTTTTAACACCAGCATCTGGATATTCACGATAAAGAGAATGTTCATAATAAAGAGAGATGTTAATGGTGCAACTTAAAGTTTGTGTCTATATTGTTACTACAATTTTTTTGGCAGCTGAGCTTTCTGAGTCTAAAATAGTGTTGTTGGTTTTTTTTGTTTTGGGGCTAAAAGTAGGTATCAGTTCCCTTAGTCATATTTTCCTCTTCCATACATTATACTCCATCCTGAGGAATTATAGAAGATTAATCCCAAGACCAGATATGGACATTTGTCCATTTGGTTTTTGGAGAGAACTGCAGAGGTTTGTGGAAAATAAGGAAAATAGAAACTGTGGTAGCAAAAAATAACCAACTAAAGGTTCATGTAGGAATGATAAGCAGACATATGCAAAAAAGCTAAAACACAATTCCCCTAGAAGACCTTGAATATGAAAGCTTGAGAGGTCATAGGTAGCAATCTGCCACAAATAAGACTTGCCTTTATGCAGTCTAATAAACCTAACTTAAGCAGCCTTGTCTTTACTTGTCACAACAGTAACATTAGGCTAGTGGAAAATAAAACAAAATTACATGCAAAAATGTAACAGCATCCTAAATGACTAAGGAATGCCAGCTTCTGGGATTTCGGGGCAAAACAAGAGGGGTGAAAACTTTACAAGTGATAGAAGATGAGATTGAGAAAATAATTTTCTCCATATGGTAGCTTTGGTTCCACTTTCCTACTTGAAAAAAATTATTTTAGGAAATCATGTCCAATTTTGCCTTTCTTTTCCTACGTTTGCCTCCCTCACTCCCTACAAACCAAGAAAATTCACAAGTGCACCTTCCTAACCTAGTGACTATTCCCTTTAATTTTTAAGATGAAGCTATTAGATCACAAGCTTTTTTCTGTATCAACTCCCAATGAAAAATATATAAAACTGTCACTGGAATTCCAGATATATAAACAAGTACTACTTTCTCATGTGAAATTTTTATTGCCTTAAAATATTATCACAGAATCATAGTGCTGGATGGGATGTAAAGGCCATCCAGCCCAACTCTCTCATTTTACCTCCTAGGGAGGTCAAATGATTTGTCCACTATCCCATAAAATTTAACATAGAAATAGCTAGTGTTTATATTTCATCTGCTACGTGCCAGGCATTGTTCTAAGTGCTTTACAAATGTTTCATTTGATTCTCATAACAACCCTAGTAGGTGTAGGTACTAGTATCCTCATTTTACAGTTGAGGAAACTAAAGCAAGTGCCCTCTCCCTGTCACACATACCATCCCCTTCCTCTCCCAGTTTGAGACAGCTAATGTCTAATACTGGATTTAAAAATAGATCTTCCTAACTCTAGGCCGAGAGTTCTAGCCATTGTGCCACTCAGCAGTGTTTCCTAGAACTACAAAAAATGGGGATAAGGCAAACGAATCTTTTCTTTAAAAAGTTTTATTGATATCCTTTTATATTATCTTCATTCCTGAAGTCCCTATCCAGTGAATGAGTTCTTTTAACAAAAAATAAGTCAACAAGAATTAAGTGCTTACTATGTGCCACTGTGCTAAAGCTTTGGGTTTAAAGAGAAGTGTTCCTTCCCTCAAGGAGCTCACATTCTAAGAAAGGGAAGAGACAGCATGCAAACTACATACACACCAGCTATATCCAAAGTATATAGGAGGTAGTAACAGAAGGAAGGCACCAGGAAGAGTGGGAGGGGCAGTAAGTAGAAGAGCAGCTGGGCCTAGAAAGGCCTACTACAGGTGATATTTGAGATGTCTAAGTTAGGAGATGAGAGCTTTTGAGGCATGAGGGACTGCCGTTGAGAAGATATGTATAAGTAGGCCAATCTAAGACTTAAAATATAGAAAGGGGCAAGGTTTAATTGGTATTAACATTTTCTCCATCACTTTCATAAGTCTAGATAATTAATAAATCAAGCCCAGATGTGTAGTGCTTTCCTATTTCCAAAGTGTAAATGTTCACACTGGAAAATTTTACAACCTGCTATTCAGAGCCACTAACCTGTGCTTTCAGCACATGCTTAGATGTAAGGAGAGGGAGGAGTCATACTGTGTGTTCCCTTCGAGGTGAAAATCTATTGGAACACAATGCCTGAAGCCAGTGCTCTAGATCACATTCTATCAACCTTTCTAATCGCCACCTAAGATGGGCTAATTAATTGGAGACCTTACTTTTGTTCTGTGAGAATGCCAATGAAACATTTAATTGAAGGGCCAAGAAATAGACTTTTCTTTTCCAGTAGTGTAAAAGACTTTAAATGACAAGAGCATTTCATATCTGATCCTGGAGGTAATAGGGAACCACTGGAATTCACTAAATAGGGCAGGTGACAGATCTGCACTTTTGGAAAATCTTCCTTTGAAGCCACTCAGAGGCTATTTCAGTAGCTCTCGTGTGAGATAACAAACTACATCAGGGTGATGGCTATGTGAGGCAGAGAAAACACATTAAGAGATGCTGCAAGGTAGAAATGATAAAACTTGGTCATAGATTAGATTGAGTGTGCAGAGTGAGAAAAAGGCTCACAACTGCGTCCTCAACAATGTGGGAAGAGAGGCGTCTTTGAGGGAGAAACATACCAAGTTCTGTTTTGGACATGTTGATTTTGAGATGCCCAAAAGACAGTTGGTAAAGAGACTGGAACTCAGGAGCCTAGAGCTGTATAAACACACATACACACATCTCAAATCTGAGAATCATCTTCATAGAAATAACTGAATCCATGGGAGCTAATCAGATCAACTGAAATAATTTGGAGTATGAGAAGCCCTGGAGAGACCCCTTGAGGGAAAGCCAAGGTTACTGTGAATGACTAAGATAAAGAACTACCAGAATTCTGAACCAGAGAAAGAAGTGTCAAAAAAACTAAGAGGGGAGAGTAACCTGAAGATGGGCAATCAAGAGGGTCAAATGGTAGAGCAGTTCAGAAAGGTGAGGATTGAGAAAGGTCATTAAATTAGGTGATTAAGAAATCATTGGTAACTTTGGTGAGAGTAATTTTTAGGATATGAAGTCAGATTGCAGTGTTTCCAACAGAGAAGAAATGGAATCATCTGTCATAAAAAATTTCCCAGACTTCACTGTTGTGAAGATATATGACCGATTAGCAGGAATGGGGAGTCAGTAGATAAAAGATTATAGAGTGAGGATGAGAGACAGCACTAGAGCACGACCAATCCATCAACTGACAGTATGTACAATGTTCCATACACACCTATAGTACCTCCCCTCTTACAAAGATGGCAGGAAGGTACATTTTCTCATCTCTTCTCCAGGAGTCGTTACATTTTAGTAAATATTGAATTGTCTTATCTGACCTCTTTAACATCTCCTAAATCTCCCTTTTGTCCATTCACATACATACAACCACTGTAATTCAGGCTCTAAGGAACTCTTCATCCCATCTTTCCACTTCTAGCCTAACCTTAGAGCTGCCCAAATTGACATTCCTGAAGTGCAGGTTGAATCACATTACTTAACTTTACTCGAGGCATGTCTTAAGCACTACCCATTGTCTATTTTTTAAAAAAAATTACCTTTATTCACTCCCCCACCAATTTCAAATTAAGAGCAAAACTAAACAAAACCCTTGTAACAAATGTGCTGTCAAGTGAAAAATTCCCACACCATCCCATATCCCCAAATATTTCATTACACAACTTGAATTCATCACCTTCCTGCCAGAGGGTTCAGGACACTAAGTTATACCAGTAGGGATGGCAATTAACTCTTTGAGAACAGATATTAACTATTAAATATTTACCATCAGCTATTGTTCTCAATGCTAGAAAAAGAGTATTAAATATAAAAACAGGAAACTATGAATTGGCAAAATCATGAGAAATGGAGAGTATTTGTGAGTGGTTGTGTCATAACTGCACAAAGGTCAAGAATGGAAGAACGTGTCCATTGGACTGCAACATCAGAACATCTTTTCAGCCACATGGTAAGGAACTGGGCACTGGGGTGAATTTTGGCTGGCAAGTCAGAATTCAGAAACTGCTAATTCAGGACAACAATGAAAATTTAAGTATGGCTGTGGGTATTTGTTTAAAGCAATTAAAGAGCCAAGAGAAAAAATTTGAGAAAACAGTATTTGATTGAGGGCAAATTTCTTAATACAAAACTCGATCAAAAACACAAGGCTTGTGTGTAAGGCTCACCTCTTCTGAAACTGGGAAATGCATTTTGAGTTATGGAATGGAAAAATGAGTGCTCAGGAAAAATAACTCTCATGGAATGTTGTTTGGAATAGCTTAGTGGAATTAAGTTTTGTGTTTGGACAAACAGGACTCCACTGAGATTAGAGGGCAAATTATGCTAGTATATTGCCAATTCCAAGGAAATGGTAGATGGGGAGATGAGCACACCAGCAAGACATATTTACATGGTTGAGCTAGCCAGTTTGGGTTAATAACCGCAAAGCCACTAGTGCAGTGGCGGATTGGGAACACCAAGTCTAGAACATCTTTGTATCTTAATTTTTTGCTCACAAAATCATTTGCCTACCAAATTTACTGGGAGCACATGAAAGTGTTCAAGAGATGCCAAAACAATTGTTGCTAACAAGGATATGATTTCTGAAAAATGGGACTTGACCTCCAATTACTATCACTTGAACATGTGGCATCAACACCAGTTAAGCTCAGGAATGCATTCACACAAACTCGAGCATTTAAGAATCATCTGATTCAGGTATGTGGAGAAGCAAACATAATCTTGGCTTGGAAAGTGGGCTAACAAAGATGTCTCACTCCAACCAGGCATTTTACTTATTTTAAGGCTTACTATATATGCAAGATACTGATGATAACCTTATGTCCTACTTTCCTGCAAAGAGATTGCCTCAAAGGCATAACTCAGTACTAAGAGAAACCAAAAATAAACCCAGATAATGGATGAAATTAACTACATTATCAGGGAAGCTTCAGTTACCACCTCAGTCATTAGGGAATACTGCATTCTTTTAACAGAGAACTTTGTAGAATCGCATCTCTGATCACTTCTGTGCTTAACAACCTGTTCCCCATACATGAAATGCATAGCACCACCTACACCTCCTTTAAGATTACGTGGCTTCATTTAAGTATTTCTCATAAGGTACTATCCTTATATTCCTCCAGCTCACTGCTACCTTTGGTACGTTAAATATGCTTGCTGAAAGAATACTTGGATAAAAAGTTGAGTTTCTGGGTTAGGTGCCCTTGCCAACACACTCTCTTACATCCTGTCATACTTGTTTTCTCTTTCTTTCCTCCTCCATTACTTACTGGTCTTAAAATCCCCCTCTAAATTTTTAAAATTTATGCTAAACACGAAATTGAAGGCATTAGGAAGCAAGAAGCACTTCTTTACACTATTAAGAGCTTCCAATGTATAGCTATATACTAGATTCGAGTTGAATCTCAGTCTTTTGTTGGTATTAAGAGCTAAGACATGAAAAAGTATTTTGAAAACTTTAGTTTCAAAACGTTATTATATTCATCAGCCCCACCCCTAATAATTCCCCAGATTCAGTGGCTCTCCTCAAATGAATACTGAATGCCAAACTCAGACCAAGGAAAGGTGAAGATTGAGTTGTAACAGGAAATTCAGTCAAATGAACCAGACAGTTTCATTTTTTACAAATTTTATTATCAATAATAACAACGTCTTTAATGCGCTGTCTTTTATAGTTGTGAAAGGGCGGGTGGGAACATACCCTTGCTTCCCACAAAAACCAAAAAACCAGCAAAAAAAAAAATCACACCCACTCTAAGCTTTATATACAGCAGATGTAGAGACTTCTAAGTGTCCAAAGCCATTAGTTTAATTATAAGGCATTAAACTAATTTCTGAATTGCCACTCACATATTCCAATAAACTAGGAACTAAAACGTTCAAATTATTTCTTTAGTACAAAAAAATTAAAGTTGCTCTAGTTATAAAAGAGCAGTCAATATACATAACTATACACTTCAGACATTCACAAAAATGTGAGCAGGAGAAGGCTTATCAAAAGACATTTAATACAATTAGTTTTCAACAACCCTTGGTGGTCCACATCTACAAAGATTTCCAGCCCCCCCCAACCCCCCTCTCCCAGAAAAGCACATACTTACCAGGATTTTTAGCAAGTATGGTTTGATTTTTGTCTTTTTTTTTTAAAAAGGTCCCCAGGGCAAATTATGTACAGTTCAATTGCCACTGTCAACAGATCTAGACCTAGATCTGGATCTCTGGCGATCCACAGATGCTGGAGATTTAGATCTACTTGAAGAGCCCCGTTTCTGGCTCTTTTCAGGCATTGGTGACCTACTAACAGATCGGGATTTGCTATGGCTTCGGCTTCTGGACCTGCTGTAAGATTTGCGGCTACGAGAACGAGATCGGCTCCGAGATCTAGAAGAGCTCCTAGTGCGGGAACGTGACCGACTTCTCGACCGACTAATAGGAAATAAAATAGCTAGTTAGTAGGAACAAAATCCACCTCCCCCACCTGCATTCTTGTCATTTTCTCAAAACAGCAGAAAATTATACTTCAACAATACCTGTGCCTTTTGCTGCCTTCAATCAGTTTAATTTTCCTTCCATTTATTTCTTTTCCAGAGAGCTTTTCGATAGCATTCTTTAAGTCACTGTAAGAGGCAAATTCAACCACCCTAGGAAAGAGTTATTGATCTTGTTAATCATCAGAAAGACAATACACAATGTACTACAATACAAAAAGGTTACAAACTTGGGGTACCACAATCTAATTTACATAATTCATAAACACACATTTTAAGCTGAAGTGATTTTCATAAGGCTTTACCTACCCTTCATTTAGTTTAGGTCTATGAGCATCTGCAAAGGTTACTTCCCCAGCTTGCCTCATGAAATCTTTGAGATCCTAACACAAGACAATTATGTTAAACGAAGAAAAATGAAAGAACATAAACAGATAACATGGCATAAAACAAGACTACTGAAAGAGAAGATGTTAGATAAAGTACAAACATGGCATTTACCACACTTGTATTCTATCAAAATTCAAAATTATCTATATCAGGGCACGAAATAAGTGAAAATAGCATATTGCTTTACGCAAAATGCAAGGGAAAAATTCAGACTTTAATGTTACAAGTATTAGTCTATACTGAGGCTCAGCACAAAAGAAATAAAAAGAAAAAAAAACAAAAGTTAACAGTACGTTTGTAAAGTAAAGACTGAGGTAGAGTAAGTCTTATATTTAAACAGAACATTTACAAGACACCAGTTATTTTGTGCCCCATATGTCATTAAAAACGTAGTTTACTTTACCTTTATTAACAATTCCCTAGGCTAGTCAAGCAGCATACTGCATTAATCGCTCGGAGATACCGTCATGACATATGCCCGACTGGCTCTTCGCCACCCACTTGAAGGACACTACCCAATCGATGGAAGCCTTTAAATCGCACAGCCCTCCCTATTAGCAGACTACTGACGGATGCAGACATTTTCTACTCTTGTGAAGTTACCAAGGACCACTTTACTGCGATCAGGATTCCAACGACCACCTAATTTCGTATCTTTCAACTCTTTTCGACCAGGACCTCTTATTCGGAAGCGTTACAGGAGGACAGCTCTCAACTTAGGGATCAGATCTCGTTATCTCGGGGATCGCTGCAACCTGGCACTTTAAGGAAGTGCACCGATTACGTCTAGACCGGCAAACACAGATCTAGAGGTGGCCAACTGATCACTGTAGGAGCTGACTGGCAAAGTCAACCAGGCCCAACCAAGAGTGACCAAGACAGAACGATTAGGATAACCCACAGGCACTCCTCGTCATAAGGCCAACGACACAGATAGGCTGGCAAATAAAGGGTTTAATATTTGGTTAAAATTGATTTTAAAACAAGAAAAATCCTCAAAAACATTTACATTTGATCACTATCATTACTCTAGGCTTGAAATATCCCCCAATTATGTTAAATAGCTTAAAATTATAGATGTCCAGTTAAGTTCATATTTAAAGATAAAACTACTTTAGTAAAAGGTTTACTATTAACTACCCATTATTTTTTAAAATAATGAAGAAGTTTTAAACCTTATTTCAACAAACCTGCCAGCTGACTCGTGAAGATAAATTCTCAACTATAAGACGATTTTCTGTTCGCACAGGTGGGGCATTTCTGGGGAAAAAAAAATTAAAAGGGGAAAAAAACAATTAAAATGGAAAAACACTACTTGTGAGCTTTAAGAGACAGGGCATTTTATTTATTCAATCCTCTTTTTAAACTACAATACCTTACTTCAGAAAAACCCATACCTCCTATCATTTCGGGGACGACGGCTACTAAATCGATCAGAATACCTCCCTCTTCCTCGTCCACCTCTAGAACGAGCCCTGGCGTGTTCAATAGTAACCCTAGAATAAAGTGGAAAGTCTTCATTAATAATGCTTACAAGTGCCTAAGTCCTCATATCCGTTCTCATTCAAGTTTTAATCCAGTACATGTTGACAATACAAATGTTAAGCCCCCATTAGAAATTGAATTATATGACTGAAGTCATGGCCGCAGAATTAGTTAAATGTCTACTCAGGAATCAAATCGATTTTTTCTTCTGACTCCCAAGAGTTCAACAATCTTAATTTTGCAACACACTACCAGTATATATTTATGCACAGCATGTAGATAGTCCTATGAATACATTTGTAAAATAACATTACAATTAAAAACTTTTATAGGACCTACGTACAGAGGCATAGAAAATTCACCTGGCAGTTTCTGAAGTGTTGCTCATTTGTAAAACTTCTTTAACTCAAAAATGAAATAGTATCTATCATCCTATTATAACAAATGGCATCTTTTAAACATGTGACTAAAAAACCTCCAGCTTTTGAGATGACATACTAACTTGCACTGCTTGTCATACTGTAGTGTTCTAAGAACACTAGTTAAATAAACTTGGCTTACATTTATTTACCAAAAATATATATATATATATATATATATATGTATATATATACACATATATATATTGGTGAGTGTGTGTATATATAAGTATAACATGATTTCACAGGCTCACAGACTTAAAAGTTGAAAATACTTTTCTAGGTCGTCTGGCCCAACCTTATTTTTCCATATGATGCAAAATTAACTCAAGAAGCCTATGGTCTCACAGGCAGTTAACAGTTGGGTCATGAACCCAAATCCAGCACTAATTTTTAAGCAAAAAGATTTTACCGCTCACTGCAGAGTTCCTTTCCATCAAGTTCATAAACAGCATCATCAGCATCTCTTGGATCCTCAAATTCCTAAGAAATGAATTATTTTAGCTATTTAATTACAGGAAAGTGAATAACAACAGATGTGAAGCACTAGGCAAACTTAAATCACTACATGTTAATAAACTAAGTCAATATGAGTAACTAACAATCTATGTACTCCAATGCTAGCAATAATTCAGCCCACTAATGTTTATATATAAAAATTTAAATTTCCTCTTAAGATGTGGAATTCGTTAAAGCTGTATTAGTACAGTATTTTCCTTGATTGTATTAAACTTATTTAACTTCACAAAGTTAGAACAATTTGGATTTTAAAATAAAATTTATAGCGTTTTTTTTTTTTAACTAGCAACAGTTTTTACTGGATACCTACCACAAACCCAAAGCCTCTCTTCAGATCAATGTCTCTTATTCGTCCATATCCTTTAAAGAACCTTTCTACATCTTTTTCTCGGGCTGCCGGATTTAGCCTTCCAATGAATACTCTACAGCCACTCATGGTGTCCCACTTTTAATTCCTTTTAAAAAGAAAGGATACGTTAGTTAATAAAACCAAATGGCGCGTTCTAACCCAAACAGGGCGCTTACGCACATATCAGAATTTTAGCCCATCTACAAACACACTACGATGGCTTCCCGGTAGCCCTGAGTGACAAGACAAAAACTCCAAGCACGGAAATAAATAATCTCGACTCGGCGCTGGAGGGTCACTTCCCCCTACCACTTACCGCAGCCGCCGCAACGCCCACTGAGGCCTGGACTGCGCAGGCGCACTTCCCCTCCCCTCCGCCGCAGTTGGAAAGAGCGAGAACCCAAGGAGGGGCGTAGGCTACATCCTCCGCATTCTCAGGGCCAATCCAGAGCAGCCGCGTGAGCTCCTTCCTGGCCAGAGCGTCACAGCCAAATGGAAGCTCAAGTCACGCGACGCGACGCTAGCGCGTGCGCAGTAAGCCAATAAAGCCTCTGGAGCCACAAAATGGCGCCTGGGCGGGGACGCGACTACAGTTGCGCGCGCAAATCTCTCTACCTCCCCCTCCCCCACGAACGTTCCCTACCGACCCGCCGACCGTTTAAGCGGCCGGTTTGGTGGATGAAGGGCGTTAAAGCTTTGTCTTCTAAATCCTAACACTAAGGCTCCTAAATTAAGATAAAACGGGAAAAAGGCCGGAAAGATACCACAGACGCCGCCCAACCCCCTTACAGTCCTCCGAAAGACACGACAGACGCTTCCGGGTAGCAATCTTTAGTCCTTCTCAGGCCCCTGGAGCGGGAAAGGACTACCGCCTTAACACGGGGTACTCCCGGGGCCCGGTCTTAACCGCGACTACGGGAAGACAGATACCGGAAGGGCAGAAATAACTCCGAAAGGCGTTCTCTCCTTTAGAAGGCCAGTCGCTTACCAATCTAAATGGGCAGCAACTAAAGCGTTAAATCCGCCGGAGGCAGAGACAGCGGAGCGGTCCAAAGTCCACACGCAGCGTTGACTCCAAGAGCACGAACTCCCTCAGCCTACGTCTCTCTGCAACTGACGCACTCAACAACTAGGACGTTCCACAAAATGGAAGGTACTCGGCGTGCGTCACTTCCGGCCCGAGCCCCGAGCGGCACGTGACCTTCCTGCGCGCTCCTGCGCTTCAGGGTTGGAGCCCCTCCTCTTCTGTCCCAGAGGCCTAGCGCGCTGGGGGGCGGGGCCGAAGGCGGGCTTTGAGGGGAGGGAGAAAGGAGGGAGCGGATGGGAGGGCGTTTGTAGCTTTTAGTGGTGAGGGGCGGTAGACCGCTTGACCCGGCCCTTCAGTTCCGGTTTATTACTCATTATTATTTATATTTATATATATTATATAATTATTATTCATATTATTCATGAAGTGTCCCTCGGTGCCGGGTGCCGCGTTAGGCCCGGAGGGTAGACCACAGAAGCAAGCCTTCCCCCGGGAAGCTCAGATCCCGTAGGGCCCGTATATAGAACCCGACAATTGAAAAGAGAGCCCCAACAGTTTCCAAGTGGGGGGGCAGGTTGGGGATCATCCCAACGCGTTCCACAACCATTGCCTTTTGGGGTGACAGCCTCAAACTGCCTCTGCACTTTACCCGGCTTCTGAACCCTGGGTATTTGTCCGCTTTCTTGCCCCCTTGTTTAGTCTTGACGCGTTAATTCTCTTGGAGACCAGCCACCACTGGTCCCCCAACCTGCAGAGATGGACCCACCACGTGTCAGGCTTTCATGCATTAAAAGACCCCGAGCCTCTCCTGCGTGCTTTGTGGGTGTGCAGACAACCAAATACAGAGGATTTTCAGGACTACAAATCTTATCTGTTCTCATACCCTTTGTGTTGCCAATTAATCATTTTAACTAGAAAAAAGTATTACTGCTGTATCTCCTCTGCCAGCTTTTTTCCGTTTTAGGCTACAGAGAAGCTAGATGTTTGCATTTACAGAACAGAATGAATGTCACCAAATCTCCCTGCTGGAAAAGTGTTTGTCCAGAAACCTCCCCAGCAAATAAAGGTTAGACTTTTGCTTGCCCTCTACTCGTTGCTTGAAGCCAAACCAAACAAGTATATATGATCCCTCTTTCACCTGGCAAGACCTTCAAATATTTGAAAACAAAATGAACTTGTCTCCAGGTTTCTCCTCTCCATGCCAAACATCACCCTTTCTTTCAACTTATCATGGCCTCTTGACCCTCTACTTTCTTTTTCCTCATGGAGGCTCTCCCAAGTTTTTCTCTTTCTTTCAAACAGGGAACTATAAAAGACAATAGTTTTTTTTCCCCTTCTGTTCTGAATGCCACCTTACAAAGTCCTCCCTAAAGAATTACATCTAATTTATTATCTCTCCTGTTCCAAGGTTTCTCTTCACACTGAGCTACAATTTAGCAGAATTTTACTTTGTAACTATTTCTCTCTGCCAAAGACCACAACAGCCCCTCCAAATTTAGTTTAAGTACATCCCCCACTCCCTAGGCAGCAATTCTTAAACTCTTGGTTGTGACCCTATGGGGTCAAGAAAATTTGGCAGCAGTAAAAGGTTTCTGAACAAGCAGCAACCAAAAATTAATTAAAAATCTAATGCATAACGAATCTGAAGTTTTTCTGGCAGCTCTTGCTTGCCTGTGTTGCATTGTGCAACTTCACTGCAGCCTTCGTTCTGAACATGCAGTATATGCACTTTGCACTGAGCATGCCCTCAGGCCATGCAACCCTTGCAAGTAAAATTCTCTAAAAGTATTATTTTAATGTCTTTTAACAAAAAGCATAAACTTAATTGAACAAAACCGTAGTATTTCAGGGTTCCTAACAGCATAGTTTGATGAAAAACTGGCCTAGAACATTGCAGCAATTTTGGAAATTTAGAGAAATCTAAATGAAAAGTTAGAAAATATTAACCTGTCTCTCCTCTTTTCAGTAGAAGTATAGCAATGACTCTTCATCTTTAAGTGGAGCCCTTATTAGGAATTCCTCTCCCCATTTTTCAGTCTGAATTGATTTGCTCTTTTTATCAATATCAGCAGCTCTCTGGCTCCTTAATTGCTTTCACCTCTGACAGTTTACCCTCAGATCTCCCATTCCTTTACTCTCACGCTCCTAAACCAGGGCAGAAAAAAAAAAAACTACTGCAAAGTAGGACACTTAAATTTATTTAACATGGAAAAGGGGGGCTACTCAATATCTTCTCCTAAAATTTAGAAAAATCTCTATTTACAAAGAGTGCCAGTGTGAGTTCTGAGTATTCATTTGCTGCATTGAAGAGGGAAATATTGTAATTCACAATTGTATCTGAAGCTTCTAATTAGTGTCTATGCTTTTGGGAGGCTTTATGGAGGAGGAGGGATAAAGCAGAGGAATAAGAGATAGTCTTAGGTGCAAATTCTGAGTAGAGTGAAAGGCATAGGACTTATGGATGTATGAGGGTTACAGGAAAGGAGTGTTTTAGGGAGAAAGATAAGGGTTTTTTAATTTCCCAATTTATCCCAATTCCTCCCTTCACCTTCCTCCTCCCCCCGCCTTTCTCCTGCAAGGAGTCTGCTCCAGCAGTTTCTTATTCAAACTACACATCTAGAAATTCAAGGTGACTTAAGGTGGCAATTTTAATTAAATGACAAAGCTCTTTAGCACTCTAATCACAGCAGTGAATTAAGCAACTGATTCAGTCACAGGAAGTAAAAGTGAAAACAGTTGCTAACAATATTTTCAGCATTTTTTGGAGTGTGTCAACAAAATAATAATATACCAAACTTTATTAAAATGCTTACCATGAGCCAGGCACAGATCAATGGGTCTTTAGAGTTTAGATTGAAGATTCCTTCTTTATCTTTGTATAATCCCTTGTTTGTTGAACAGTAGAACCTGCATGCTTGTTTTTTTGCTATGATTCTTATCAATAGGTTATGCTGAAGACTGTAGGAAATACTAAGATCCACCTTTGTCTAGTGGGGATAGAGATTTTTTTAGTCTGGTTTAGCAATGTGAAAGACTTGACCTATTGCTAAATGTGTGACATAAAATTTTATTTTATTCCCAGCAGTGACAAAGGCATCAATTCTTCCAATAAAATTTTACGTAGATAAGTTCACCAACATGCAAAATCTACTTAACATGATTGTTTTCAACTGTTAGGATTTGAATTTAGGGTGACTTCATTTACCTTACTATTTTTTTGGCCAGGAGTTCCAGTCAAGAACAGAGAATGTCAGAAGTTTAATGGGAGGAAACTTCAGAGCCAACTCAGTGTTGCATAAAGAGGACAAGGTGGGCAAGAGAGAAACACAACTTGGCCAGTACTGGGGGAATTGAGATAAGCATAGAACATTGTATTCCAAGTAGCTAAACTCCATGCAAGATCTTAAATTCCTAACAAGAAAAGCTAATAAATGAACTAACTGGAGGACTAGCCTGTGCCTGATTGTTGATTGTGATAGCACTCTCCACTCCCTTTCAGAGGATCCTTTGGCCATTGTAAGGGAGGGGAGATGTGGGTGGAAAATCTTCCTCTGTGGAACTTGGCTTCTGTGGCCTGGCCAAGTTCTAGTAAAGTTGACTTTCAGAATGTACTACAACATGCATCTTTTTTTAATGACATTTTACAATTGATATTTTAATACAGGTTGTATACAGCTGCTATTGAGCTGTTCTATGTATCTTATTATTTTGTACGAAGATAATTTTATCCAAAGAAAAATACTATACTGGTATCTTACTTGTACAACCTTAGTACACTGTTGGTAACCAACAGAACTCCCAATCCTAATCAGAGAAACGTGGGATTTAGAGCTGAAATGGATTGTAAAGTCATCAGGTCCAGCCCCCTCATTTTTTGGTTAAGGCCCATTTTCTGAAGGTCTCCCAGCAGCTGAGTGTAATAACTCAGAATTGGAGCTTAGGGCCCCTAATTCCAGGGGTTTTCTGCTCTATTCTGCCTCCCCAAGTGTTCTCTCTCTCCTCTGACCTACTGTAGCATTTGGTATTTCTACAACCTGGGCTTGGCTGAACATGCCCAATTATACAACAAAACTCCTGGTAGGGCCTTTTGAGCATTCCCCATTTGCCTAACCTGCATCCTGCTATGTCCCTTACCTATGGCCACATTTATCTTTAAAACTACAAGGCTGGGTTGGACTCATGGTCAGAAGACTTAAATTCAAGTCTTGCCCTTCATTCTTACTAGGTATGTATCATTTCATGCCCATATATGTCAGTACCCTTATTTGCAAAATAAATTCCAAGATGCTACCAAAACCAGACCAAACTGTTTAATCTATAAGACAAATTACAGATTTTTACCTGCTTTGCTAAAGATACCACCAAAATGATTTTGCTTATCCTGTCACTAGTTCTTTCATACTAAACCATCTGAAGGACAACAGAGCCAGTTCCAGTATCTCCAGCTCTTGTCCACAAACAACATCTAGTAATGTAGAAGGGGAGATAGGCAGCTTGGGGAGACAAGGCCTAGAACATCAGAATAGCACAAGAGTGAATGTGTATAGACCAGGAAGCCAGAAACTGTTGAAATTCTAGTCACTTTCTAAGTTATTGATGCTAGTTAATAGCCTGTGCAGGTTTCAGGTACAGTACTATCTTTCTGATTCAATATCTCCATATATTCAGTTCAATTCAATAAACATTTATTAAGTGCCTACTGTGTGCCAGGAAATGTGCTAAGTGCTTGAGATGAAAAAAAAAAGGCAAAAGGGCAGTCCCTGCCCTCAAGAAACTTACAATCTAATGAGGGAGACAACATGCAAACAAATATATACAAAGCAATGGACAGATAGGAAATAATTAACAGAGGAAAGGCACTAGAATTAAGAAGGATGGGAGACAGCTTCCTGTGGGATTTTAGTTACAACTTAAAGAAGGCTAGGGAGGTCAGTAGTCAGAGTAGAGGGGGAGAAAGTTCCAGATGTGGGGGACAGCCAGAGAAAATGCTCAGCCAAGCCGATCAAAGAGTACATGTTGAGTAGTGAGGTGTAAGAAAACTGAAAAGGTGGGAGGGGACTAGGTTACAAAAGCTTTGAATACCAAACAGCATTGTGTATTTGATCCTGGAGGTAATAGGGAGCAACAGGAGTTTACTGGGGGGGTGGGAGGGAAAGATGGCCTGATCAGACCAGCACTTTAAGAAAACCCCTTTAGTAGATGAATAGAAGGTCATTTGGAGTGCGGAGAGACTTGAGGCAGGCCAACCGAAAAGCAGGATATTACAATAAACCAAAGTATGGTAGTGGTAGGGTCAGAGGAGACAAGGGAGCACATTCAAGAGATGTTGCAAAGGTGAAATTGACAGGCCTTAGCTTGGGTAAGAGGGTTGAGAGACAGTAAGGGGTCCAGAATAACTCCCAGGTTGTGTTAGCAAGGATAGAAAGATCAAGTGAAGATTTTTTCAAGATGTGAGACATGGAAATGTTTGTTGACAATAGGAAATGAGTCAGTAGAAAGGAAGAAATTGAAAATAAGTGAAAGAGTGAGGATGATAGAGGGGAGAATCTGTTAGAAGAGCTGTAAAGGAATGGGATTCTTTGTACAAGTAGAGAAGTCAGCCTTGGTAAGTAAGACCACTCCATCATGTGAGATAGGAGTGAAGGGACAGAGTGGCAGTAGGCACCCTAGTGATAGGAAATGAGAAAGAAGAAAGAACAGGAAGCTCATGGTGAATGGCCTCAATTTTTTCTGTAAAATATGAGGCAAGGTTCTCAACTGAAAGAGTAGGAGGAGAGGAGGGGCCATGGGATATTTGATGAAAAGGTTTGGAAGAGTTGCTGTGGAGAGTAGGAGAGTGAGTTGGTAAAGAAGCAGTTATACCTCTTCCAGTTGAGGTTGTATAAAATAAATTTGTAGTGGATCCATTCAGAATGGTTGCATGATTTTGTCCATTGACCTATTTTTCATTTTAATTTGTATTGATAAATTGTTTTAATTTTCATTAACAGATAAGTATTCAAATAAATGTTCAAGAATTGAAGAGACAACATAAAACAACTAAACAAAATAAAAAAAAATTAAACAGCATAAAAAAAAAGGTTGTGGATATTTGTACATACTACCATGTCTTTCTGTTCTTGTTGCCACAGAATGACAGAGTGAAGGACAGGGAGAGAAGTGTATGTCAGCAGAGGCCATAGCAGCAGCAAAGGAATTGAGTGAATTCCAGATCATAAACTCATGAGTCCTTCAGTCACATTGTAGAGATTGGTAGAAGCCGGGGTACTGACTGAATGTGTTAGGGATTAGCCTTCTCTGATGTTAATTCTTTCCAGTTCTTGATGATTTGACCTAGGGAAGAAGCTGTAATTGCTTTACTTCTTGTACATAATTTTTTTTTCAGGGACTTTCAAGTGATTGGAGAAAATGGTTAGCTCTCCATGTTGATGGACATGTAACCTGAAAGTCCATCAACAAGCTTTAATTTGACTTGGTACTCAATACATGAGATCCTTGTTAGAGGATCAGTGAGTGAGCATATTGCTGGAGGAGCAGAATCATATCAGTCTGCATTCTTGTTATAAAGAAAAGCAGAAGGAAGGATATTGTAGCTAATTGAGAGGACTCCTTTGTAAGGTAAAGAAAAGAGTTGGCAGAATGAATTTTATCACATTTCCAGAGAGCACAGGAAACATTATTTCATGAGATATTTGGTCCTTACATATATGGTAGGGCAGATTATAAGTGTAATGAATACTAAAATGTTAGGTTTCCACAAGATGTTGTAGTTTCAAGGTGGTAGAAGATAAGCACTACTGACCAATCAGCTCTCAGGGGAAGAAGCTAGCCAGGCTGAAAACTAGCTTAAACTGGCTGGGATCAGTGACAAGGAGAAAACTTTTCTTCATTGTGTGTGCTTAATGAGTTCATTGCATATTATTTGACATACCCCAGAGGCAGAAATAGCTGCCATTTTTGAACATGGAATGTGTGAGGGAGGAGGAACATATATATGGGAACATATTAAAGGGCAACATGGGATGGGTGAGTCAGCGAGACTGTAACCAGAAGGGGTTTGGACCAATCCAGGCTCCTGAAGAAGGGGCTACAACAGACCCATAGTATAAAACTTGCTCTCCCTTCTCTATCAGTGCACTTCTCTCATTATAGGGAATGTGCAATGGTTCTTCTTTCACTCCAGCCTTTAGTTTTGTTATCTGGCCCAGATGTGAGCCTCACTCTAGATGGGGAGGAGGTTTAGGGAGGGGCCCTATTTATAACATAAGTACTTGTAAAAAGAACACGATGAAAATAATAGCAGTTTCATAGCAACATTGGTTGCTAAAGATGAAGTGGTAAAGTCTATAAAGAATTTCCTAAGCTCTGCGAATCAAATAAACATATTCTAGGAAGAAGTTTATGAGAAAATAAGGTTCAGGAAACCTTTTAAAAAGATTATAGAGAAGAATCATGCCTCTATATCACATTCTCTTCACGAAGAAGGCACTATGAACCAAATAACACTACAAAAAACAAAGCTGATTATATTTTAATAAATAGGAAAAGACATTCTTTTCATCAGAACTAAGATCAGAGTTTGTTTAAAAAAACAAGAATAATGAGATAATGATAGTGAAAGATAACATATCTGAAAGCAGGGGTGAAGGGGTTAAGAGAAGGGGGATAACAGAAGGGATGCCAAATTGGGGGGAAAGGTAATCAGAAGCAAACACTTTTGTGGAGGGACAGGTCAAAGGAGAGAATAGAATAAATTGAGGGCGGGACAGGATAGAGGGAAATAGAGTTTTTCACAACCTGACTGTTCTGGAAGTGTTTTGCATGACTACAATTTTTAGATTACTGCTAAGATTTTTTCTACACTATCACAAATTATTTAGCTTTTCACTTTGTGAGATTCTTGCTTAAAGTTTTCTGAGCAAAACAAATAAACAAATAACAGTCTTTCATGCCACCCTTATAGATAAGAGAGAGTGATGTGGGCTAAGTGAAGTACATTAGATGAATTGGGAACTTATTGAATGACTGGCCTCAAAGTTGGAATCAAAAAATGTTAAGAGAGGGAGAACTTTAGCGATCACAAGACAAAAAAGATAAATAAATTATCTTCTTACATTCCCTTTCAGTTCCCCTTTCCTGTCTCATGGAATCTTATGCTTTCCCCAGAGCCCTGGGCAGTGAGGCAGCCCAGAAAGGCTTACCCTTCTGGGCAGTACCTTATATACTGGCTTTTTTTTTTTTTCTCTAGACCTTATAGTAGAAAGAGCACTATCTCTGGAGTCAAAGAACTTGGATTCAAATTTTGTTTCTAATACTTATTACCTGTATATTATCTATGTAATCTTGGATAAGTCACTTACCTTCCCTGATCCTCAGTTTCCTAACCTGTAAAATGAAGGCGAACTAAATGACTTCTAAAGTACCTTAATGCTCTAGGAGTATAACCCCATGAGCCTGACAACTAACTTCTTCAGTAGTTTTTCCCTCTCAAAATTGTGTATGTGTGCTTACCTATGTAACTTATATTCCCTAGGATGTTGTGAAAGAAAACACAGACCAAAAAATCCTCAAGAAAAATAAGGGAAATAAAAAGTATATGCTTCAATCTGCGTTCAGACACCATCACTTAGTTATTTCTCTGGGGATGGAAAGCATTTTTCATCATAAGTCCTTCTATGTTGTTGTCTTGGATCATTGTATTGCTGAAAATAGCTAAGTCATTCACAGCTGATCATCTTTGTACACAGTACATTTCGCTTTACATTAGCTCATGTAAGCCTTTCCAGGTTTTTCTGAAAGCATCCTGCTCATCAAGTCTTATAACTCAATGGTATTATGTTATAATAGCATAATTTGTTTAGCCATTCTCCAATTGATGAGCATCCCCTCAATTTCCAATTCTTTGCCATAGGAAGAGAACTGCTATAAATATTTTTGTATGTATATGGCCTTTTTCTTTTTGGATACAGACTTAGTGGTATGGCTAGGTCAAAGGGTTATTCATTGTTTTAAAGCCCTTTGGGCATAGTTCCAAATTGCTCTAAAGAATGGTTGAATCAGTTTACAACTTCACCAACACTGCACTAATGTCTTATTTTTCCTACATGCCCTCTTAACATTTGTCATTTCCCTTTTCTGTCCTATTAGCCCATACCTCAGAATTGTTTTAATTTATATTTCTCTAATCAACAGTGATTTAGAAAAATTTTTTCCCCATGACTATAGATAGCTTTGATTACTTCATCTGAAAACTATTCATATCTTTTGATCATTTATCATTTGAGGAATGGATCTTATTTTTATAAATTTGACTCGGTTCTCTATATATTTAAGAAACGAGGCCTTTATTTGCTTCAAAATTTTTTCAATTATGATTGCTAAATGTATTTCCCTCCATTCTATTTCCCTCCTCCCATTTATTCTATTTTCTCTCTCCTTTCACCCTGTCCCTCTTCAAAAGTGTTTTGCTTCTGACTACCACCTCCCCCAATTTGCCCTCCCTTCTATCTCTCTCCACCCTTTCTCTCATCCCCTTCCTTTCCTACTTTCCTGTAGGGTAAAATACATTTCTATACCCTATTGAATGTGTATGTTATTTTTCTCTTTGAGCCAATTCTCATGAGAATAACTCCTCCTTATGTCCCCCATCTTCCCCTCCACTATAAAAGCTTTCTCTTGTCTCTTTTATGTGTGATAATTTACCCCATTCCAACTCTCCCTTTCTCTTTCTTTTTACATTCTTCTTTTACCTTATAATATTATTTTTTTTAGATATCATACCTTCCAATTCAATTCACACCTGTGACTTTTATCTATATGTACTCCTTCTAACTACCCTAATAATGAGAAAGATGCTATTAGTTACAAATATCATCTTCCCATTTGGAATGTACATAGTTTAACCTTTTTAAGTCCCTTATGATTTCTCTTTCCTGTTTACCTTTTTATGTTTCTCTTGAGTCTTGTATTTTCTATTCAATTTTCTATTCAACTCTGGACTTTTCTTTAGGAATGCTCGAAGGAACTCTGTCTCACTGAATGTCCATTTTTCCCCCTCACAGATTCCCCCCTCCTTAAGAAAATGTGCAATCTGATATAGGCTCTACTTATACATTTACATTAAACATAATTTCACATTAGTCATGATGTAAAGAAGGATTAGAACTAATGAGAGGAACCATGAGAAAGAAGAAACGAAACAACAAAAGAAAAGGAGAACAAATAATTTGCTTCCATCTGCATTCAGATTCCAAAGTTCATTCTCTGGATGTGGATAGCATTTTGCATCATGAGTCTTTTGGAGTTATCTTAGATCTTTACATTGTTGAGAAGAGCTAAGTCTATCAAAGTTAGTCATTGCACAATGTGGCTGTTACTGTGTATAATGTTCTCTTATTTCTTCTCAGTTCACTCAGCATCAGTTCATATAAGTCATTCCAGATTTTTCTGAAGCCTATCTGCTCATTATTTCTTATAGCACAAGAGTATCCTGCTACACTTATATACCACAACTTATTTGGCCATTCCCCAGTTGATGACATCTCCTCAATTTCCAGTTCTTTGCCACCAGAAAAAGAGCTGCTAGAAATATTTTTGTACATGTGGTTCCTTTTCGCAATTTTTATGTTCTCTTTCAGATACAGACCTAGAAGCGGTATTGCAGGGTTGAAGGGTATGCACATTGTTGTAGCCCAAAGGAGCATAGTTCCAAATTGTTTTCCAGAATGGTTGGATCATTTCACAGCTCCACCAACAATATATTAGCGTTCCAATTTTCCCACATCTTCTCCAATATTTATAATTATCCTCTTTTGCTATATTAGCCAATCTGATAGGTGTGATGTTGTACCTCAGAGTTGTTTTGATTTGCATTTCTCTAATCAACAGTGATTTAGAGCATTTTTTTTATATGACTATAGATAGTTTTACTCTCTTCCTCTGAAAACTGCCTGTTCATATCCTTTGACCACTTATCAGTTGGGGAATGACTTGTATTCTTAAAAGTTTGACTTAGTTCTCTTGGAAATGAGACCTTTATCATAGACAATGGCTGTAAAAATTGTTTCCCAAATTTCTGCTTCCCTTTTAATCTTGGTACAAAACCTTTTCAATTTAATGTAATCAAAATCATCCATTTTGCTTTTCATAATGTTCTCTGTGTCTTGTTTGGTCATAAATTCTTCCCTTCTCCATAGATCTGACAGGTGAACTATTCTTTGCTCTCCTAGTTTGCTTATAGTATCAGTCTTTATATCCAAATTATCTACCCATTTTGACTTTATCTTGGTATAGAATATAAGATGTTGGTCTATGCCTAGTTTCTGTCCTAGTATTTTCCAGTTTTCTCAGCAGTTTTCATTAAGTAGTAAGTTTTTTATCCCAGAAGTTGGAGTCTTTGGATTTATCAAATAGTAGATTACTATAGTCACTGACTATTGTGTATTGTATACCTAACCTATTTCACTGATCCACCATTCTATTTCTTAGCCAGTACCAAGTAGTTTTGATGATTGCTGCTTTATAATGCAATTTAAGATCTGGTATAACTAGACCATCTTCCCTTGCATTTCTTTTCATTGGTTCCCTTGATATTCTGGACTTTTTGTTTTTCCAGACAAATTTTATTATTGTTTTTTATAGCTCTATAAAATAATTTTTGGTAGTTTGATTGGTTTGACATTGAATAAGTAAATTATTTAGGTAGAATTGTCATTGTTATTATATTAGCTCAGCCAATCCATGAGCAGCTGATGTTTTTCCAATTATTCAGATCTAACTTTATTTGTGTGAAAAGTGTTTTGTAATTGTGTTCATGTAGTTCCTGGATTTGTTTTGGCAGGTAGACTCCCAAATACTTTAAATGGAATTTCTCTTTCTCCCTCTTGCTGCTGGACTTTGTTAGTAATATATAGAAATGCCAATGACTTATGTGGATTTATTTTATATCCTGCAACTTTGCTAAATTAGTTTTTTATTTCAAGTAATTTTTTACTTGATTTTCTAGGATTCTCTGAGTATACCATCATATCATCTGCAAAGAGTGATAGCTTTGTTCTTCTTTACCTCTCTAATTCCTTCAATTTCTTTTTCTTCTCTTATTGCTAAAGCTAACATTTCTAGTACAATATTGAATGAATAATAGTAGCAAAAATGGATATCCTTGTTTCACCCCTGATCTTATTGGTAATGATTCTAGCTTATCCCTTTCATTAAATTACATATAATGCTTGCTGATAATTTTAGATAGATGCTCCATTTATTCCTATGCTCTCTAGTGTTTTATTAGAAATATATTGTATTTTGTCAAATGCTTTTTCTGCATCTATTGAGACAATTGTATGATTTGTTAGTTTTATTGTTGATATGGTCAATTGTGCTGATAGTTTTCCTAATATTGAACCAGCTGGAAATTATTTCACCCTGTCCTTTTGTGGGTTCTGCCACTACAAGAATTGTTTTATGGCATTATTTAAAGGTGTTTGGAGGGATTTTGGCAAGAGCTCAGGCAAATCACTGCTTTTTCTCTACTATCTTGGCTTAGCTCCCTAATAAACTTTGTAAAATGCTTCATTGATCCTCTTTCTTTTCCTTTTTTTTTTTTTGACAATAACGCACCTCTTCTGTATCAAATTCCCCCTCCCAAAATTAAAAAAAGAACAACTCAAATTTTATGCTTGTAAAAAATAAACACAGTCAAACAAAAATGAGAAGCAGCACATCACCAACTAGGACACTGAATGCAGAAACTCAAACCATACCTCCGAACTTTCCTAATTGTGTGACTAGGAATAAAATGAAGAGATAAGTTCAGTGGCTTCTGAGGCCCCTTCCAGCTCTAAATATGTCAGAACATGTGATAATTAGATCTTAAAAACCTCTTTACCACAATCAAGGGCCCAGAAAATGCCTGGCTTTTGGAAGAAGAGAAGACATTAATTTGACAGTTATTAAGTGCTTTCTACGTGAAAAGAGTACTGTGGTAGACGTTAGAAAAATTAAGGGTTATATAATCGTAAGAGACCTAGGTTCAAGTCCTTCCTCAGACACTTACTAGCTATGAGGTGTTAGACAAGTCAACTTTGCTGAGCCTCAGATTTCTCAATTGTAAAATAAGTATAATACTATTTATAGAACTTACCTCAAAGTTGCCAGGTCAGTCAATAAGCATTTAAGTGCTCTGGTACTCAGTAGACCACTAGAGAGTGAGAGTGGAAATGGTTACAGTAGCTTCAGGTGCCAGCTGCTTAAGAGCACTCCGACCTAAGTGTAAATGCTCCAAGACCGCTGGAGTATACGGTTTCTTATGCCTCTGTAAGGGTTCTGCTGTCCCAATGCCTTCTCATTTCCATCATGGTCAGGCTACTGAGATGAATTTTGAAATTCTTTCAAAAGTTGATCTGTTTATAGTGCTAGAGAACACTTAAAGGTTTTTTTTTTTGTTTTTTGTTTTTTTGCTAATAGCCTTAGAGCTCATGTGTGTTAGTTTAGTCTGTTTTTGTAAAATATTTTTAATATTTTGTTTTTGGAAAAAAATTTATTTTTCAAACTTTTGTTTCTCCTCTGAAAGCAGCTGTCTTGACTTAATCATATCCCCAAAGAGGCTATTTAAAGTTACATTCACCTTTGATAGCTGACTTTGGATTGCTACCTGTGTGATGTCCTTACAATTGGTAATTAACCTGTCTGTAGCCCTTGATGACAGTTGGGTGACGATTGATTCACATGGTTGGATTTTTATGTCACTATCAAGCTTGGCTTTCATCTGTTTATGACCACTTCCTTTTCATAAATGGAGAAATGAATGAGTTATGTGAGGCTTAAACCAATTTTCACATTGACAGAGTTAAGTTGTAGCTTGTGGAGTTATTTCAGTGTGATGTAGAAAAATAGAGCTTGGAATCACTGAGCCAGATCATTCCTGTAGAAGGCTGTTGCTACTTTTCATTTATTCAGCAATTTATTGAACACTGATTGGGTTTGGGGGCCTCTTCTAGTTTAGTTGGGTAAACAAAACAAAACAAAAAACATTGCATTCATTTTGGAGAGACCAGACACTCATCCATTTAAATCCCATAAGACTTTTCCTCACAAGGATATTGTAAGAAAAGGATTAAGTCTCAAGGGGGTGGGGTTGAGAAGAATCTGAGGATGATAAGACTTCAGAACGTAGAGCATCGTATGTGTGTTTATCCTTCGTTGCCAAAGAAGACCATACCATCAGAGAAATGATGACATGACTTGCACTTGACTTTGTTCTGAGTGAGGGAGGGCTGTGCAGATCACCAGCCTCACTTGTCCTCCACAGCCATCTGAATCCAGTGACCAGATATTCATCAGGATGACTGGAGATGACCCAGGATGAGGCAATTGGGGTTAAGTGACTTGCCCAAGGTCACACAGCTAGGGAGTGTCAAGGGTCTGAGGTGAGATTTGAACTCAGATCCTCTTGACTCCTGCACTGGTGCTCTATCCACTCCACCACCTAGCTGCCCACCTAGAACATTACAGGCTGGAGTAATGGAAAGGCTTCTCTGAGATGGAACAGTCCTATTCAGTGAATGGGCGTACCTCACCCTAAGTGAGTACCTGCATAGACATTGGCCTAAAAGGGCCAAGGTCTCCCAGTGCATCCTGGGTCTTCTCCAGTCTTCTCCAGTATGTCCACATGGGTTCTCTAAACATATAGACATGTGATTCACAGGGAGGCATGGACGGATACAATTTGAGATCTGGACCAGGAAAAGAGCCAGCGTGAGGGGAGGAGCAAGCAAGTCCTGGAGTGTTTCCAGGCTGGCTTTCATCACTCTCCAGTCTTTAAGATGGTATACTGGACTATAAGTATATGTATCTACTTGCTTAAATATTGCAGGTTTTGTGATACCTAGGTTCAGAACAAAAACTGCTAGTCTCTTTAAATGGGATTTTTGCTTGTGCAAAATGCCCCAGGCTTGGCTTAGGGTATTGATTTATAGTAGATAGTTGTGACAATAAAATGAGATAAAATACTTGATAAATCTTGAAAGTGCTTTCTAAATAGAAGTTATTATTAAGAATCTTATGGAGGTAATAAGACATTCACAGATATGTTTGATATAAATTAGAATATAGCTATATTAAAGGTGTTCAGAGTGCTAACATGAAATAACATGAGTGATTATCCAAATGACCTGGAATTAGTTTGGGACACTGTTCCAAAGAAATACTTTTGAGAAGAAATTTCTATTTCAGTGAAAGTTCTGAGAATATACAAATCCTCTTTATGGGGGGGAGAAGCCACTAAAGATTTTCCCATGTTTTGATACTGAGTGTGTGAAGGTCCTGCTTCCTTAAAACTGCTAAGGCTTAAGCCTGTAGGCTTTACGCTAAAAGAGAGATGGTAGAACCAACTCTTCTTGTGGGAAAGAGGTAGTAACCCATCAAGATATTTCAACTGAACAAGAAGATGGAAACAGAACAAAATTCTACAATTTCCTGCCCAATGGAACCATAACTGACCAGTGGAAAATTGTCAAATAGAGACCTTTCAACACCAGGAACAAGTTCAGGGAGAGAATTCACACCTAATTACCAGAAACTACTTCTCTGAAAGAAACTGTACACCATGAAAGACCAAAAAGAGAGCAAACCCACAAGAGTAGTGTGTGATGCCATCGCCAGAGGATATTAGTTCATCTGAAATATCAGAATTCTCCCACCATACGTGAGCCTTGGCCATAGTCTCTTATCTGTGCATTACAACATATGGATTCCCTACATTTACCTATTCTTCTTGCTGATGGTGTTTGGTAAAAGGCCCTGTTCAGGCATCCACTAATTTACCAGGTCCTATCTAATGTGAGTGTCTTTTTAACTGTACCACTGTGGCACTAGGTGACCCTCCCTGTCTTACTTTAAGATCTGAAAACCTCTGGAACTGGAATCTAGGGCACAGGATTCCAGAGGCTATGCCTTCCCAGCCAGGGGGAGTAAGCTCAGCTTTGGGATTCCACCTGGGACTGACCTGTGCTGAGTGAATGAAAGTTACCTAGCAGAATTCAGATCATTTTTCACTTCCAAAACAATCATCCACCTTAAGCCTGCTCAGCACAGGCATCATGTTTTCTAACTTGCTACCTTTGTTTCTTTTATTAAATTCTTTTACTGTCAACTAATTATGTTCCTCTGATTCTCATGAGCTATGGTTTTTGAGTTTTGATCAGCAGACTCATGGAATTTCATGGGGTTCTTATTTTGTGTGAGGGACTGACTCTGTGAGTTGGGTGGCTATTCCAAGTACTACATATGTATTACATAACTTGAGTAGGAAACAAAGATGACTTTCAGTTTCCTGAGCTTTGCAGGGGAAGAGGTCATCTAGTCTAACACAATATCTGTGAATTAGTTGAGGTCACCTAGGAGTGTTCTGTTTGGAGTGTTGACCTGAAAGTTTGGTTAAAGGAGGCAAATGCATATAGTTTATTCCCTTTAAGCTAGTCTAACCAAGTGAACTTGTAGAAGGAGCCAAATGTAAGTTCTGTCTGATACAAGAATAAATCAGGCTTAAATCTGTTTTAGGACAATCTCAGAAAGTCTGTGTCCCTTAGATTTATGACTTATAGTGTTTAACTGTACCATGAGAAAGGAATTTTCTTAGTTGAATACATCATAAATACAATAAGATAAAAGAGTTGACAATGTTAATTGAAATTACAACCCAGGATATCTGTGTTTTCTTTACCATTAACATGCCATAACATAGTATATGTCCACAAAATATTAAGATACAGGAAAAGTCCCGTCTCAGGTAAAGGGTCACATCCTTAAACAGAGGAAAAATACTCTTAAGTCAGCCCCATCTGGCCTTGTCAACATAGGAAGAGATATTCTCTGAGTTTATTCAGAGAGCAAAGAGGCTGTTAGGTCCAGGCTCTTCTTCTGATTGAATAATTCAGGCTCTGGCCCGTATTAAAAACCAAAAATGATATTAAATGACTATTAGGAGAAAACTTGGTAGGAACATGACAGCAAGAAAACGGAGCAAAGATAAGAGTAAATGGGCATTTTTTTTTCTTGTGGCTAGGACCATAGAGGAGAAGGTTCTGTTATTTTATTAAATTTATTTAGGGATGGTGCAGAGAAGTGAGAAGGGGAGCTAAGGAAGGTTTGCTCTTATTGTTAATAAGTTTATAGAATTATAGATTTTGCAACCAAACTGAAGCTAGGAGACATTACATGACCAGTTTAAGAACACACAACAAATTTGCAGCAAAAATGGGACTAGAATGCAGGCAGAAAAATAGTTCAACAACCAACTCTGTGACAAGTACCCACATATTTTAAAGTTTAACCTGCATTTTCAATATTTTTTCCATTTCTTTTTTATAGAGAATTGACAAAAAAATAAATCAGGCCCTCATTTGTAGTTTCTTGATTTCTTAGGTATAAATGTTCACACTGAAAATTTAACAACAAGCTCTCTCCAGCTTTTCGAACTGACTCCAATGTACACCTGAATCCAGGCCTCCTGATGTCCTTTTCAATAGAACTACATTTTTTTTCCTGTTTATCTTCATAGTATCCCTATGAGATAAATTCAATACATATTTTAAGTTCCTGTTACATGCAAAACACCCTGAAAGTTGCTGGGGATAAAAAAGATTTTAAAATGACCCTGTCTCTATCTCAAGGAGTTAAAATTCTACTTAAGGGAAGGGGCTTATGACATCTACACAGTTAAACGTAGAGTAAGATAGGGCATAAGCGATCAGAGAATGCTTTGTAGGAAGGACAGGTCTAATTGTTAGGAATTTTTTTCAGTCTTACATTTGCCCTACTGCTACTATCATCCATTGTTCCTATTTGTGCCTGGGGACAAGCAGAACAAGTCGAACAACTCCTTTTCTATAAGACAAATTTTTGAAGATAGCTATCAAAGCCCTACTAAATCTTTTCTCCAAATACCTCCAGGCTCTTCAACTAATCTACAAACATCGAGTTCTCTTGCAGGTCTAAATCGAGGGTCTCATGGTCCTAAGCTGTCCCATCTTCTCCCAATACTAGTCTCCTTTGGACACATTCTGGCTTCTTTATTTCTTAAGATGTGATACCCATAAATGAACACAGTTCTCTCTATGTGATCTGAACAGAAAACAACGACATCATCACCTTCTCTGTTCTGGAATCCAGGTCTCTCTGAAGACAACCTAGCACAATTATTAACTTTTTAGAAGCCACTTGTTTTTAAGTCATTTTTTCAGGCATGTACAACTCTGTGCCTGTTTTTGAGGTTTTCTTGTCAAAGCTCCTGGCATGGTTTGCCATTTCTTTCTGCAGTTCATTTTACAGATGAGGAAACTCGGTGAAAGAGGGTTAAGTAACTTGCCCACAGTCACACAGCTAATAAGTGTCTGAGGACAAATTTAAGCTCAGGTCCTCCTGACTCCAGGCCCTCTGCCTAGAAGCCATAGAGCCCTTTTAATTCACACTGACTTAGCAAGTGCCCTAAAATATCCAGATCTTTGGAACACAAATTGGTATCTACACGCACCCCTCTTGTATGGTATCTTTTTTTAATTAAAAAATTTTTTTTAATTATGAAGGGCTAAGAACTTAGGAAGAGGGGAATATTGAAAAAGAAATGTAGACTACCACTGCAGCTCCTCATTTGGATGTGTCTGGTGTCTTAGAAGCTTGACTATCTTAAGGTAATGCCCTTCTCTTCGTGAGCTGCTTTGAGGCATGCACATGGAGACCTAGTTAGTCAGATTTTCCAAATCAACCCTGAAGATCAACACGGTAACAGATATTGTAGCTAGATCACCCTTACGCATCTATCTGATATTTCTAAAATTGATTTTTAAACCAAAAATAGAACTTTCATTTATCTTAGTTAAATTTTATCTTATTATAAATATGAAGGATTTATGATGAAAATACTATCTACTGCCAGAGAAACAATTGATAGAGTCTGTGTGCAGACTGAAACATATTGGGTTTTGTTTTTGTTTTATGAGGTTTTTTGGTCTGTGTTTTCTTTCACGGTATGACTAATATGGAAATATGTTTGCATGACTGCACATGTATAACCTGTATCAAATAACTTGGGGTGGAGCAGAAAGGAGGGAAGGAATTTGGAACTCAAAATCTTAAAAAATGAATGTTAAAATTGTTTTTATAATAATTGAAAAAAATTTTTTTAAAACTTCATCTTATTCAATTAATTCTATTCTAAACTGTCAAGGCTTTCTTTAGTACTATTATGGATGTGTCACCTGAAAATTTTACAAGTAAGACTTTTGTGCCTTCAACTACATCTAATAAAAATACTGAACAGCACAGGGTCAAACATAGATTCTTGGTACACTTTATTATGGATCTTCCCCTAATTCATTAATGACTAATGGTTATTTTTTCCCCATCATTCAATCAGTTTCAAATAGGATCATAAATTTAGAGCTAGAAGGGAGATTAGAGGCCCTCAAGTCTAGCCCTCTCATTTGACAAATGAGGGAGCTGAAACTTAGAAAATGTTTTGCACATAGCCATATAATGAACAAATATCAGAGGTGGAAATTGAATGCAGGTCTTCCTGACTCCAACTTCAGCTCACTATCCAGGGTACCTTACTTCTTTATCTAACCGTTTTGTCATCTAGCCCACCTCTTCAATATTGTTCACAAACAGAGTGTAACTAGGGTCTGGCACATACACAGACTCCATTGGCTTACTTGATTGATTCAACTCTACACAATGACATGGAATGGATGTACCTTGGAAAGACTGTGGAACATTTGTGGACATTCTGTAAATGGATCCAGTCAGTTAACCATATTATGAAGAATGTACTCTTTCATTGTCTGAAGAGAAATTTTTAAAAGACTCATCAGTTTTAGT
Source organism: Potorous gilbertii (assembly GCA_028658325.1). NCBI lineage: Eukaryota > Metazoa > Chordata > Mammalia > Diprotodontia > Potoroidae > Potorous > Potorous gilbertii. The sequence continues at coordinate 442,128,252 of CM053769.1, read as the reverse complement.
CACTTCCTCTTGGACTCCTTCCATGGTTCCTTTGATCATGGAGCACCTATGTTTTCTTGGTGTTAATTATTAGGCCAAAATTAGCATAGGGAGCATAGAATGGATCCATACTTTGTTGCATCTCAGCTTTAGAGGCTGCATTGTGTATACAATCATCTGCAAACAGAAATCATGCATCAACACTCCCTCCACTTTGGTCTTAGCTTGTAGCCTTTTCAAATTGAAGAACTTACCATCAGTATGGTAGCTGGTGCCGTGTTCATCCTCACTGAATGCATTTGTCAACATGGCTGAAAATGTCATGCTAAAAAGCATGGGAGCAAGCACATAGCCCTGTTTCACTCCACTGGTGACTGAGAAGGCATAAGAGCATTGTTCATTATCCAAAACCCGGGCAAACATGCTATCATGAAATTGATGTACAATACTGATGAACTTCTCTAGGCAACCAAATTTTGACATAATTTTCCATAAGCCCTCATGACTAACAGTGTCAAAGACCTTGGTCAGATCTACAAATGTTGTGTACAGATCTCTGTTCTGCTCCTGACATTTCTCCTAGAGTTGTTGGGCAGCAAACACTATATCAATTGTTCCTTGGCCCTTTCTGAAGCCACCATGACTGTCAGGTATGTGACCATATTCCAGGTGAAGGATCAGCCTATTAAGGAAGACTCTAGCAAGAATCTTGCCAGCAATGACTAAGAGAGAGACCCCATCCCCACCCACCATGATTATCACAGGACAATCTATTCCCTTTACCTTTATAGAGATATACAATGGAAACATCCTTGAACTCCTGAGGGATAACCTCTTGCCATATAACCTGGAAAATTTCAGTCAGCTTTTGTATGAGCAATGGTCCCCCTATCTTGTAAATCTCAGCTGGAATAGAATCAGCACCAGGTGCTTTGCCACATGAAAGGAGTCTAATGACCCTCAAAACCTCTTCTTTAGTTGGAAGTTCAGTTAAGGAGGGATTGACTTCAACCTGAGCTAAATGGTCACTGACTTCAGCACTGAATGATGATGGTCTGTTGAGAACACTATGGAAGTGTTCAGTCTAGCTCTGTGGGATCATATCCTTATCACTAATCAATGTGGCTCCATCAGAACTGAGTAGTTGTAATGCACCATAGGTTTTTGGTCCATAAAAAGCTTTCAGGGAATCATAAAAGTGCTTTGGATTGTTACTATCAGCATAAAACTGAATTTCATCTGCCTTCTTACTGAGCCAGGAATCCTGTATCTCTCTAAATTTTGCTTGCACTTTGCTTTTGATGGAATTAAATGCTACTTTCTTAGAGGTGAATGAGCTATCCTGCTAGTAAATCCTGTGGAGTTCTTGTTTTTCATTTAGCAGCTTCTGAATTTTCCATCATTTTCATCAAACCAGTCTTGGTGTTTGTGAGTGGTCTGACTCAGATGAGTAAATGCAGTGCTGTACACCAACTCTCTGAAAGCTGCCCACTCCTTTTCTGCTCCACTGTTGCCACCTGTGTGTTGGCTCAACTTTTCCTCCAAGCTAGCAACAAACTGTTCATGTTCAGAGAAGAACTCTTAATTTGTTGACAGTAATTCTTTTTGGTAGTCATTTTGCCTTGGGGGCAGCACTTTTGATGAATGTAATATTTACCTTGGAATGGATAAGTCTATGATCAGTCCAGCACTCTGCACCACATATTCATTGCCTTTGTCACTCTCACATCTTGTCTGTCTCTTCTTCTTACAGTCACATAGTCTATTATGCCAATGTTTGCTGTGAGGGTGCATCCATGAAAGATATAATCTTGTCATGGAGCTAGAGAGGGGCATAACCAAAGAACAGCCTGTGTTATCCACTGATATTCTTTTTTTAAGTAATATTTTATTTTCCCCCCAATTACATATAAAAATAATTAACATTCATTTTTTTTTAAATTTGAGTTCCAAATTTTCTTCCCCCCTCCCTCTTCCCTGGGATGGTAAGCAATTTGACATAGGTTATACATGTGCAATCACCTTATTAGGCACAATCATAGTGATTCTACCAACTAATATGGTATTCTGTCAGCAGGAAGCATCACTAAAGTGTCCTTAATGACTGATAACTGCCAGGAGTATTTGTATTTTAACAGGACATGATGAAAGCCTTTCCTAATCTTGCCACTTGTTTGTATCTTCCCTGCCACCTCTCCAAATAAATCACTTTGTATATATTTTAAAGTGACCAGTCTATCTATATGTTTGTCCTTAGGAGCATGTAACCTCCTTCAACCTTTGGGAAGATGAGCCTTCTCAGGACACTTTGTGAGTAAGGCTAACTCTGGTTGGGTAGACTTGGACTGCATCCTGCCTATAGAATGACTAACAGAAAAAACATTTCTCTGTGCAGGTTCAGGGCTGAGGGTGTCTTAGGTATTCAGCCTGCACTTAGGTATTCAGCTCTGTGATACAGTGTCAAAAACACTGGATTAGAACTCAGAAGACCTGAAACTGAAATTGCCAGTTACTATTTACACCTTGTGTGATGATGGACAAATCACTTACCTTTTTTTGGGCCTCAATGTCCTTGTCTGTAAAATGAGGGGCTTAGAAATATTTTATTTCTAAGATTATTTCTAAGATTCCTTCTAGCTAGGTTCACTAGCATTCTATATTTTGCTGATTCATTTCCCATATGGATTGTAAACTGCTTGCAGGCACAGACCATGTTTTCTTTTTCTATGCTATCCATCCCTGACTCCTATTCACTGCTTAACCTAGTGGCTTGTATGGGTATAACAATATGGAAAAAGGTTATAGATTTAGAACTTCAAGTAACTCCAGAAGTCATGTAGTCCAATCAATCTAACCCACAAATATTTATTAAGTGCCTACTTTTAAGTGCCAGAGACAGCTAGGTAGTTCAATGAATAGAGCACTGGGCCTGGAATTGAGAAGACATGAGTTCCAATGTAACCCCAGACACTCACTAGCTGTGTGGTCCTGGGCAAATCACTTAACCTCTGCCTTAACTGGAGAAGGAAATGGCAAACTACTCCAGTATCTTTGCCAAGAAAGCAAGAGTTGGACAGCACTGAACAAATACCAGACCCTGTACTAGTATGAAATATGATCTAATTATATTAATTTTGCCAGTAAGAAAACTTAGCCCCAGAGAGTTTTATAAGTTGTTTCAAGGTTACAATAGACTTTGAAGGGCTAAGATTTGAACCAGGTTGTCTGACTCCAAGTCCAGTGTTCTTTTTCTTTATGTACTCTGGGAATGGGAAGTGGAAGTGGACAATTAAGACAGCCAACAAGAAATGGCATACCTGACCAAGAGATCCCAAGTTCTCTTCAAAACTGAGATTGATTCCTATTAGATTTGCTGGTCAAAGGATTTGATGATGGAGGAAATGGTTGCTGTCCTTTGTTCTTGAAGAGAATCAAAATGACATTGCTACATTAGAGTCACGAGCAGCATTTCTAACTAGCTGATCAGACCAATGTGACCTTGGAAGGCAAGTCGGACACAGATAGTCCCCATTAACATTTGACGCAGAGATGTCTCTAAATTTGTACATCTCACATTTCTCTTGAGCTATAGCACACTACCTTTGATTTGGGCCCACAATGCTGGGCCGTCCTTTGGTCAAAAAACATGAACACAGAGCTCACAAAAGAATAAATGCAATTCACTAACAACCATATGAAAGAATACTCCAAATCACTAATAATAAGAGAAATGCAAATCAAAGCAATCCTGAGGTTTTACCTCACATTCGGCAAATTGTCAAAGATGACAAAAGATGAAACTAATCAATGTGGAGGAGGTGTGCAGAGACACGGACTCCAATGTATTATTGGGAGAGCTGTGAATTGGCACAACTCTTCTGGAAAGCAATTTGGTATTATGTAAATAATTGTGGACAAAATTTCCATATTATTTGATCTAGAGATTCCACCTCTAGGCAGATTGCTAGGCAGTGGAATGATTTCTAAGGAAATCATTGACAAAAAGAAAGTCTCCCTATATAGCAAAATATTTATAGTAGCATTGTGTGTGTGAGGGGGTAGCAAAAAACTGGAAGCTAAGTAAATGCTTATCAATTGGGGAATAATTAAACAAATTATGTTATGTAAATGTAGTGGAATATTACTATGCTGTCAGAAACAACAAACACAAATAGAGAATCACAGAAAAACTTATATGAACCAATGCAAAATGAAGTGAACAGAGCCAAGAAGACAGCACACACAATGATTACATCAATGTACATGGAAAGAACTACCACAAACAACAAAAGATGAATGTGAAATTATGAAGAACAAGCTTGTTTCAAAGAAGAGATTTGAAAATATACCTCTTCCCCCTATCTTTTAGAGATGGAAATGATGAGCTATGGGCCCTGCCCTCAACTCTCTTTGAATTTTCCCAAATGATCAGGTCTCTAGCCCATCCCAATAATCCTCTCAACTGGCCGTTCACCTTGACCTACACCTAATCTCCCAATTCTCTGTCCTCCCTAAGCTAAGCTTAGCCCTTTATCGTCTGTTACTTCCAGATTGCCCCCTGTTACTTCCCACCCTTGATCTTGTCTAGACTGGATTCTTCCTTGGCCTTGTGGTCCTAGGGCACTTGGCCCTCTCTGTTATCTCCCAATCTCTCCAAACTACTTGGTCACTCCTAGATTCTTCCTACAGTCTTTCTGTGTCTTTCCTCCATTAAGGTGCTCAGATTCCTTAAGAATCTAGCCAATTTAGATTCCTTAATAGTCTGGTCAATATGGCAGATTTTTAGAATCACGCCCACCCTGACCGGTGTTCTAGTAAAACTTACCTTTGGCTGAAAGAAGTCTAGGGTCAAATTCATTCGAGGCAAGACTGTGCATCACTCTTTCAAGGTCCCAGCACCCACCAACAGAGGTTCCACAAGTGTGGAATATTGCATATAATGTCTGATATTTTTCAATATATTAATCAGTATTGTTGGGTTTTTTACTTTTTCTTAAAAAACAAAAAACCTAGTATAAGTGATGGTTCTGTAGGAAGAGGTGCTGAGGGAAGTGGCGTCGGGGGAAAATTAAGCATTATAAAAACAAAAGATACCAATAAAAATTCATTTTTGAAAGAAGTCATCATTGAAAGCTGTCAAACTTCTGGAGTCATCCTAGGGACTTAAAATTCCAGTTTTCTCTTTCACCTGATGAGGTGACTTTTTGAAAGAAAAGTGAGTAATGCCTATTTTCTGAGCACGAGCTTAATTTTGACTACTCTAGCCAACTTCCACTGGTTTTCCTGCTAGCCAGTCAAGTGACATTCCATCTCCTCTGCACCAATCTAGGTGTGCTATCCCCTTATCTAACACTAGATGGCACTAGTTCTTTGTGTTACCTGACTTTCAACATTTGCTACCCCTAGTTACATTGTACTACCATTGTCACTAAATCCTTGGTTTGTGAGGGGTGTTAAACTTGAGAGACTCCAAAAAAGTGCTAACGTTCATTCCTAAATCTTGAATCTAGAGAGACAGAAACAAAAGCTGAAAGGCAAGTTTTAATTATCTACAAAAAAAAGAGTATCTTCTGTGCCAGAAGGAAATGGCATCTCTCCAAGCCTCTTTTGCTGCTTGGGCTTTCTTCTTTTGCTTCCTCAGTTGCTTCCCAGAGTGTGTCAAAGGTGATATTTCTGCTGTGTTCTTGCCTTCAGCTGCCTGGAGTATTTCTTTAGTTTGAAAACAACTTGGCAAGAAAACAGTGTCATTCATTTGAAGGATGTGTAATTGTGTCTGCAAAGATGAGTGTGGAACATTTTAGAAGGACTTGGGAATTGCATGATGGAGTTCACACTTCTCTGCAGGTTGAGAAATAGCCAGAGGCAGAAAGATTTCTAATAATCCAAAACCTTGTCTGCTGTTGGGTAATTAAAGGAGCTTCCTTAACAGAATGACAAAGGCAATATCAACTTTCTATGTCATTCTAGTGGAGGGTCCCAAGGATTTTCTTTAGATCAGTGACTTTGATGAGGACATGGTAGCCAGATTTGCAGATGGCAAAAAGCTTAGAGAAATAAATAACTCAATAATAATAATAGCTAGCACTTATGTAGCCCTTCAATATTTGCCAAACACTTTAACAAATATTATCTCATTTTATCTTTACAACAACCCTGGGAAGTTGATGCTATTTATTATCCCTTTTTTACATAGAAGAAACTGAGGCAGGCAGAGGTTAAATAACTTTCCCGGGGTCACACAGCTAATAAGTATTAGAGACCACATTTGAACTGAGGTGTTCCCAACTTTAGGTCCAGTTCTCTTATTCAGAGCACCAACATGGTAGATGAGAGTCTGATATGAAGAAATTGGTTACAAATAAATATAAATTCTTATAATTAGTTTAAAAATTTTTAAATGTAGAAAATTGGTTTTTAAAAACTTCCTCAGATTAGGATGGAGATGTATTACCCTAGACATCACCCCCCAAAGTCTAGGGAGTTTAATGAGATATGAGTTATGAGTCAACAGTGTGGCATGGCAGCCAAAAAAGCTAACAAGATCTTGAGCTGAGTTAATAAAGGTGTGACAAACTTGGTGTGGGTTAGGTATGCACTAGGCAGGTTAAACTGAGACACTAGGTTATCAGGGCAGTTCCCACCCAGCTGTTGTCCTGTTTTCTGTCAGCCACTTATTTTGGAGTTGAAGGATCTGAGTCCCACTTCTAATATAAGTTTACCTATGTGACCTTGGACAAGTCATCTAACCTAGGTAGATTTCAGTCTCCTTATCTGAAAAATCAGGGGGTCAAGTGAAAGGGCCCTGGGGGTCCCTTTTAGCATAAGATCTACAATCCTAGGAAAATTAAATAGTGAGGGAGACCCTCCCCATATACATGTGCAAAGGCTTCTCTCTAGTGGATTTATATCGGACTTCCTTCAGACTGCTGAGCAAGACATTGGCCTCAGTGAATTGGGTTCCATATTGTTTCAGAAATAATGTGAAATTCATCTCCAAATTACTGGATAATTAGTGGAAACTCATGGGATTGGCTCCATTCCCCTATTTCCTTGAAGTTTTCTAGATCATTCTAACTCTCTATATTAATATAGCACAGGCAATTGACTTTTCTATCACATGGCTTAATTGGACTTATGAAAATAAAACTGCAAAGAAATGATCAATAGTTCCACTCTCGCACAGTACATCATCCAGTTGTCCCAAAGGTCCTTCTGATTACCTTCCCACTTCTTTGGGGTTCTTAAGGCCAGTCTCACTCATAGGGGGTAATAAGTGAGTAAGGTAAAGAAGTGCCTATGTATATACGTGTGTGTGTGTGTGTGTGTGTGTGTGTGTGTGTGTGTGTCCAGGGCCCTACCACTGGACTCCAAAGTTTGAAAAGGAGGACAAGAGCAGCAGGAGAGAGATCAGGATCTTTGGTTCTGGGTTACCCTTTTTCCACTCCACTGTCTGGTACTTAGGACCCCACCCCTTTTAGTGCCCTATTCCTTCTCCTAGTCAAGTCACTTCTCTAACATTAATTCTAGGACTGGTCCTGGTCTGTTTTCTTCACACAAGTAGGAGTTCAGGTTGTGATTGCTCTTACTGCTTGACTTTGCTCTCAACTCTTGTCCTGGTCACCACAGATAGTAGTGTAGGTTGTAGCCCCATTGCCCAAAGCCTGTTGGTTGCAGTCAAATTTCCTCCTTTTACTTTACTTTGCTTGTAAAATTACTGCTTTATAAAATTATAAAGTGCTTGTAAAGAAAAGCAGCTTTCATGTCATGTAGACTAGATGTCACTTCAGATTTCTATCACTGGTGAAAAGGAGGAAGAGGCAGAGAGGGTAGGATAGGGTAGACTTGTGCATGTGGCAAATGAGTCCATCACTCTTTCTACCTTCTCATATGGCTGCCTATTACCATGCATGTATTACCCCAAATATGAGAGGGCCATGGTAGTTGCTAAAACTGATCTACAACTCTTCCCTCCTCAAACTGCCACCACTCTAGGCCCTATTTCAGACAGTTCAGAACAGATAAAGGAACCTATTGTGAGTGTTCTGGCTTAGGCATCTATTACAAAGGCAGAGTGTACAGAATTTGAGAGGCGATAGGAATATTGTATTCTGCCTCAGTTAGTCACCTTTGGAATACTGCATTCAGTTCTACGAACTACATTTTAGAAAATATATTCTCAAACTGAAGCTTCCCAACATGAGACTTTATGTAATCAGGTGAAGCAACCTAGAAAAGTAGAGGAGTGTTTTCAAGTGTCTGGAGGGCTATCATGTGGTAGATAGATTGCACTTGTTATGTTATGTTTGGCCTCAGAAGACAGAACTAGGAGCAATGGATGTTAGTTCCAGAGAGGGAAATTTAGGCTTGATGTAAGGAAAAACTCCTGAATAATTAGAACTGTCCTAACATGGAATATATTGTCTTTGAAGGTGGTAAGTTCCCTTTCATTAGAGGTCTTCAAATAGAGGGTGAATAGACACTCATTGGAGATTTTTTAGAGGGAATTTTTGGTCAAGTACAAGTTGAACTAGGTGTCTTTTGAAATTCCTTCGAACTTTTGGATGCTGTCTTAATAAACCACCTCTTCTTGAGGTTTCCTGCATGTTGTTCATCTTTAGGCTGCTCAAGAAATGTGCTACCCCTCTGCCCAAGGCCACATCTAGTTTGGATAAGCATCATCTCTCTAGTAGATACTGACCCTAGGAATTCCTTTTCCTGTACTCCAAGGTGCCTTAGAGTCTCTTTTCCTTTCCCTACAAAGAGGAGGAGGAAGTGTGCTCTGGGTCAAAATGCTAATCATCTCACCCTAGTTGCACTCTCTGGGATGTATGGAGTGTTCAAGGAGAACTAGTACCTCGGGTGTGATGCCTTCAAAGTTCTTTTCAGGGCTGCTTATCATCCTATCACCCAAATCTCACCTATGGTTTAAGAAGCTATGGCATATACGGTGGTCACACTAAAACAGACCATCTTGGTAGACAGGCTAAATCAGGTTGAGGGTCCCCAATAGGCCTCAAACCCATTGGTGATTTAGGGGGACATTTACCCCAGGCATGTGAACATTTAAAACTATGGAATGGGTGGATAAGAATAGTGTTCCAATAACCATGAAAGAAGTTGAAGCAGGTGCTATGGAGCACTTAGAGCTTGGTCAGACATCAAAGACACCAAGGTCATCCTCTACATCCTGGGCCATCTTGACTTTTGTCTTGCCACTGAACTTTAATGACTCTGGAGGAGAGAGTGAGCTGATGATTTTGTGCAACTCTACTTTACTTAAATCCAGTTCAAAAGTCAAGACATCACCCATGATATCATCAACCCTCTTTGAAAACAAAGGATGAACAATTACAATAGCTACAGCTCTGGTGGTGATTAGGCATTCTTACAATTCTTATAAGTGTAGCAGAATCATATTCCTTTGTACATTCAAATTTACCTCTGCCACTTAGTTCCAGCCACTACTTAACATGTTGAATATTAAGTAGTGGCTGGAGCTACCATTAGTGGTGTTTTCCTTGTTTAGCCAATATGGCATGTTGTCAGTAAAACCTGTTTTTTATACCACCTGACCTAGAATCCCAAAGAATATGCTCAGTGGTAAAGGTCAGTCAGGCAACAAACATTTGTTAAATATCTATTATGTGCCTGGTACTGGGCTGTGTGTTTGGATACAAAGAGAGGCAAAAACAGTCCCTACCTTCAGGGAGTTCACATTCCAATGGAGGATACAACATGTAAATAACTATCTATCTATCTACACACACACATATATATGCGTGTATATATGTACATATACATGCACGTGTGTGTATGTACACACACACACACACACACACACACAAACACAAGATAGAAAGTAGATCAAAGGTCATATGAGAAGGCAAGGCATTAGCAACTGGGAGACCTGAAATATACCTCCTGGAAGAAGTGGGGTTTGAATTGAGTCTTGAAAGAAAACTGGAAACTAAGAGGTGAATTTGAGAGAGAGCATTCCCAGTGTGGAGGATAGACGGTCATGGTGGAGGAATGGACTGAAAGAATATCTGAAAGTGCAGCAAGTAGACCAGAGTAGTCTGATTGTAGAGTTAATGGAGGGGAGTAAATGGTAAGAAGGCTGGAAAGACAGGAAGAGCCCAGGTGGTGAAGAACAATAAATGCCACAGGGAACCTTCTTTTTGAGGCTGGAGGAAATAGGGAGATGCTTGAGTTTCCATGACATGGTCAGACCTCTGCTTTAGGAAAATCACTTTGGCAGCTCAATGAAGGGTGGAGTGGAGAGGCTGAATAAGTGAGATGGTAACATAACAGCAGAGATGTTGTGAAGGTAGAAACGATAAGATTTGCCAATAGATTGCACACACAGGTGAGTGAGAAAGAGTTCAGGATGACACCAAAGTGGGGAGCCTGGGTAACAGAGAAGATAATGCTCCCCTCAATAGAAAAGGAAGTTCCAAAGAGGGGAAGCATTTTAGGGGAAAGATGATGAGTTTTGTTTTGGACATGTTGATTCTGAAATGCCTATAGCAATCCAGTTTGAGATGTCCAAAAGGCAGTTAGTGATATGGGACTAGAGCTCAAGAGAGAGACTAGAGCTGGACATATAGATCTGAGACTCATCTACAAAGAAATGATAATTGAACCCAAGAAACTGATGAGATCACCAAATGAGACAGTACAGAGGGAGAAGAAAAAAGAAAGCCTGGGACAGAGTTTTAAGGGAACGACATAGAAGAAAATTCAGCAAAGTAAACTGAGGAATGGTAGGAGGAGAACCAGGAGAAAGAAGTGTCATGAAAACCCAAAGTAGAGAGAGTATCCAGGAGGAGAAGTTGATTGTATCAAAGCCGGCAAGAGAGGTTAAAAAAAAAAAGGATGAGGTTTGAGAAAAAGCTATTTATTGCATTTGGCAATCAGATTATCTGTAGCTTTAGATCTAAAGAGCAGTTTCACTTGAATGACAAGACTGGAAACCAACCATACCTACTGCATAGCTCTGCTATTCTAGGACCCAAAGTCTGAGTTTCCCAAACCAGTTTGCTTAGGACATTTCCATGTTGTGAAACTTCCCTTTCTGGAGGCATTGTAATGCCGCAGCAATACTGGATACATGATACTGTGAAAAATATATTTATTCTAAAAAGGACGATCTTTGTTAAGACAGAAAAGGTTTTATTAATTTTTACACCCATTGCCCCCGAATGAACGGGTAGTTAGTTCCTAATGGACTACTACGTTTGTTCAGACAATTGCAAACCTTTTTATGCCATTTCCAATTTGAATTTTCTGTCTGCCTCCCATTGGCTAGGCACTTCAGGGTTCACTAAACCCCACCCAAAGTGGGTCTACACTCCTGCCACTTTCCTCATTTTCTTTATAAAATGACGTGCTATAAATTCTTTTAAAGGAATTCCCTTAATTGATAAAAGGCCAAATCCAGGATGTTTAAGGTTCCTTCACCATTTATATACGAAGAGTTATAAAATTCTCCAGGCCTTTGAAGTTGAAGGAAAGGAAGGAGTTGTGGGCCTTTAGATAATAAGCAGGCAACCACATCCTTGCTGATTTCTAATTTCTAATCTGTTTCCCTACCTTCTCTAGCAAATACAAGACTTCTGGCACATTGTATATTTTCTTGTGGAAACAGAAGTTCCGTTCATCTCTCATATTACTAAAGCTACACAAGCACCCAGGGCAGGGTGGCAGTTGGTACAGATCTGGGGGAATTAAATTTTTGTCCTTTTTTTTGCCAAGGAAATTGCTCAGGCAACTAAATCCAGGGGCCTGGGCAAACAAGGTAAATAAGACCCATGGAGATGAAGTGACTCGCTGAATGTCATGCAGCGAACTAGTGTCCAAACCAGGACTGGATACCAGGCCTTTGGACTCCGTCCACTTTCGCTGCTGTTTTCAAATTAACTCATTTCTACTTAAGATTTGGATGAACCATAGGTCTAAGATGGTTAAGCAATGGTTTTTCAAGAATAGAGATGGAGGGATCCTGGGAAAGTCAACCCAGAGAACATTCTGACATTTATCCAAATGGCCTAGAGAGTCCCAGAATGGGGTGGAGGTTAGAGGGAAGAGTCGCCACTAAGCAGACATCTGCCTCGAATTTACTGTCCTGTTCCATAACATCTTCCTTCTGGTTACTACCCCAACTTCCTCCAAGGTCTCACTCCCCCAGAGCCCCAGCCTAGTGGTCCAGTATATTAGAAATTTCTTCTCCCAGTCCTCTTTTCTCCCCACATAGAAACCTGTAGTGGGTAAAAATAACATAGGCCTTGGGTGAGTGAACTGGTATGGGGGCAGGTGCCTGGCTTACTTAGGTTGATTCCAAACTTTGACTGGAGCTAAATACTAGAGAGCATGTACATGCCTCTTCAGTACAGTTTAGCAATGCCCTATCATTCCTCCATGAGCTTTCCAAAGAATTTGAGCCCACCCAGATTTGGGCTCTCTAAGACAGGCAAGAACAGACATGAATATTGAATATTAGAGCAGGGGTTTTCCCAAAAGGGGCTTGGTTCTGCCTGGGGATACTTCATGCAAATTAGAGGTGAGAGTGAAAGAAGGGGTGTGGAGGGAGTGCAGGATGGAGCTGATGTAGGAAGTATGGCAGAAAGAGAAGAAAAAAACAGACTGTAGGAAAGAGGACAGTAGGAATGCCACAAACTGAATTAAAACCAAAGTTCTAGGAAATGAAAGGACTGTGAAATAAAAAATTATGAGTAGTAAGATATTCTGTCCTATTTTACTCCTTTCTTTCCTGTACTGTCCCCCTCCCCACCCACCCTCCAATGTCTAACATCTTTTTTGTCTTCATAGTTCTAATGGCATAGTTCTAATAGTCAAGCTTTAATCAATAAATATTTTTTAAGTGCCTACTGTGGCCTGATACTGTGTAAAGCACTGGGGATACAAAAAGAGGCAAAAGATAATCCTGCCTTCAAGGAGTTTACAGTCTAATGGGAGAGGCAACACGCAGACAAGTGTAAACAAAGCATACATACAACATAAATAGGAAATAATTAAACTAGAATTAAGAGGTGTTAGGGAAGAAGAAATTTACATGACAATTTTGTTGTATATTTGGAGGGAACAGCAAGTTGTTCATAGTAGATTTTCAGTTTCATGTGCAATCATCTTTTTTATTGTACTGTTACCGAAATGCTTCTTTTATTCCATAAATTAAAAATAATTTTTAAAAAAGTGATTGGAAAAGGCTTCTTGTAGATTTTAGTTGAAACTTAAAGGAAGCCAGAGGGGTCAGTAGTCAGAGACAAGGGAGAGCATTCTAGGCATGGGGGACAGCCAGAGATAATGCCCAGCACTGAGAGATGGAACATTTTGTTCATGGCACAACCAGAGGCCAGTGTCAGTCACTTGATTGGAAAGTTCATATCTGGAAGTAAGGTTTAAAAAGATTGGAAAGGTAGGAGGAAGCTAGGTTACTAATGGCTTTGAACACCAAACAAGGGATTTTGTATTTGCTCCATGGAAGCAATAAGGAGTCACTGGAGTTTATTGAGTAGAAGAAATGACATGATCGGACCAGTGCTTTAGGAAAATTACTTTAGTGGCTGAATGGAGAATGGATTATATCAGGAAGAGGGTTGAGGCAGGCAGACCTGCCAGCTGATTATTGTAGTAATCACGGCATGAGGTGATGTGGGCTTGCACTAGACTGGTGGCAGTGTCAGAAAAGAAAAGGGGGTCCATTTGAGAACTCTGGCAAAGATGAAATAGACAAGTATTGACAACAGCTTGCATATGGGGAAGGGGCATGCTGTGTGAGAGATACTGAGTCCAGGATGCCTAGGTTGTAAGCCTGAGAGACTGGGAGGATGGTGTTGCCTTCTACTGTAATAGAAAAAGTGTAAGGGTCAAAGAATTCTTGTATTGGTCAAGGAATGGCTTCCTCTTTGAGGTGGACAGAATCTGGACTTACTTTCCCATGGAGAAATTGGCAGTCAAGAGAAACAGTGTCATTTGATGGAAACAGTGCTGGCAGAGAAGTTTGGGCATAATGTTGCAGAATAGCAAATCACATTTATGTAACACTTTGAAATGTAAAATAAAGCGTTGAGGAAAGTGGTGCAAGGGTTACCCCATTCGACAAATGAAGAAACAAATAGAGAGGTATGCCAGGGTTGCACAGTCAGTTAAATGTGTGTGTGTTCATCCTTCATTGCCGAAGAAGACCACGCCATCAGAGAAATGATGACATGACTTGCACTTGACTTTGTTCTGAGGGAGGGAGGGCTGTGCAGGTCGCCAGCCTCATTTCTCGAGCCATCTGAACCCAGTGACCAGATATTCATCAGGATGACAGGAGATGACCCAGGATGAGGCAATTGGGGTTAAGTGACTTGCCCAAGGTCACACAGCTAGTGAGTGTCAAGCGTCTGAGGTGAGATTTTAATTCAGGTTCCAATCCACTGGTGCAGTGGATAGAGCATTAGTGCAAGAGTAAGGAGTTAAATGTCAGAGTAGAGCACAGGAGTGACATGATATGAGTAGAACAACCCCCTGGGCTCATTTTCTCCCAAGTTATACTGGACTCGCAGGTTGGGTTCACAGAGGGAAGGCTATGACTCCTCAGGATTTTGGGGGGTAACTGGGGGAATTATGGCTTCTCATACTGCTGTTCATGAGACATCATCTGGTGTACCACCCTAACGTCCAGTTATCAACCAACCAGGAGAACTCACTTAGCGTCTTTAAAAAGTCTAGCAAGAATAGTAGGAGCAGAGGAGGGCAGGGACATACCTATGGTGCTTGTGTTTAGTGGGCTGAAGTTTAAAGTACAATGTGTAGGGAACATGGGTGGATAAAGGGTAGTTACTGACTTGACCCTGGAAGCTTTTTCTTTTTTGTGAAGTCTTCATAAGGTCTTTCTTAGGTGTAGCTAAGTTCTGAGGAGTAATGCTTTTCTAGACTCAATAGCCACTCTTTCCGCCATGAGGCATCCTGATCCCTAAAGCTGCCACTCTGGTGGGGGAGTGTCTTTCTACCTCTGTCTACCCTTGTTTTTGGAAGATTCTACTACTGACTCCTGTTGCCAGTGAGATCTCTCTGATAGTACTGATGAACTTCACAAATACACTAGTTGCCTGGGCACTGCCCTCTCAGAACATTCATTTACTTAATATCAGGAAAGAATAAACACACAAAAATGCAGGCCAGGTCTGGGAAAAGGAGCCAGCTCCCCATGACCCAACTGCTCAAAGCACCCTTCCTCACTTGAGAGCAACTGGGGAAGAGAGAAAGATTGGCTGCTTGCACTTCTCAGCACACTCAATTCCAGCTCTGCCTCTCTTGAGTCATCAATCTTTCTAGTTCCAAAGTCAGGCAGAAGGCTTTTTGTCACTACAAAATACCAGTCACTCACAGAGGCAGCTAGGCGGCGCAATTTCCAGCTATATGGCCATGGGCAAGTCACTTCACTCTGCTAAGTTCCTCCTCTGTAAAATGAGTTGGAGAAGGAAATGCAAACCATTCCAGTATTTTTGCCAAGAAAATCCCAAATGGGGTCATGAAGAGTATGACATGACTGAAACAACTGAACAACAGTCACTCATGACAGGAAACTGGCTTCCCCCAAATCCACATTGGATAATCATATATGGAATTTAGAAATGTCTTCTTTTACATGTCTTGGTTTCTAGCTATGCCAAAAATAAATTATTTCATCTCACGATGAAGGCCATCTCCAAAAGAATGAGAATTATTGTTGAGAAGCAGAGTCCAAGCCTTTCTCTGGGCCAGACTGCCACCACTTTTTAAATCGTTTTCCATCAGGCTTCACACCAAAGTGAGCATGGATAAATCTCATGTTGGATTGGAACCAGGCAAGGAAAATCTGTATTTGCTCTGTGTAGTCCACTCACCAGAGCATATCCCAATATGACCTAAGTACTTGGCTCTCTTGGACAGTCCCTCTGTTACATGAGCAACATTTAAGGAAGATGAATTTGGCAGCACTGGATAGAGTGGTTTAGAGCAGGGTAAAACGTGCGTGGGTAACATCTAGAAGATAGCGTGGTTATTAGGGAGACTGGATTTTGGTTTTGCTGCTTGCTACTCATGTGACTTTAGACAAATCACTCTATGTTGAAGAGGTTTAAAGTCCCTTCTAGCTCTAACTCTTAGAGTTACTCAGACATCTGGTGAGAAAACTAACCAGAACCTTTCGTTTGAGTGAGAAATTTGAGAGCGGGGATTTGAAACTCCAAGATTCCCTCTTTCTCTAGGACCAAACTAGAAGTTAGACTTCTTGGGTTCTCTACTTGGGGTTATACAATGAATATGCTACAGGATTTAGAAATGTCTTCCACATGTTTCACCTTTTGTCTACGTACCTATGAAAACAGATGATTCCTTCTCACAGTGAAAGGCAGCTTTGAAAGGCAGAGTTGCTGCTGACAAGCAGGACCCAAGCCTTTCCCAGATCCAGGCTGCCATCGCTTCCTAAATCCTTTCTGATGGAACTTCATACCAGTGCGATCGTGGATAAATCTTTGGGGCCCTCAAGTATTAAAATGAGGGGGTTGGAGTTTCCCTGTAGCTCTAAATTCCAAGATTCTTTGACTAGACCAGGAAAATTCAATCTAATGTAATTCTTGAATATTCTTGCACAGCACAAGACCCTTTCTAGGAAAACTTAGACACCCCAATCTAATTTTTCCATTTCCTATTGCCACCCTCCAATTCTTCTTTTGGCTTCCTTCCTTTAGCCTACTCCATTCTTTCCCACCTGCTGATACTGTAATTTATTTTTCTCTCATATGCAGAGAGAGGTAGTTTTCCTCTTCCCCAAACCATAGCCCTTTTATTCCCATTAGGAAGGCTAGGCAGCTTGGTGAATCAGTAGATACAGCGCTGGGCCTTAAGTAAGGAAGTTCAAACCTAGCCTCCGTACTTACTCACTTTGTGATGCTGGACAAGTAACTTAACAACTATTTGCCTCTGTGTCCTCATTGGTAGACTGCAGATATTAATAGCACTTACTTTCAAGGGTGGTTTTGAGGATCAAATGAGATATCTGTAAGGCATTTTGCAAATCTGTTATTACTATATCCTCTTAGAACTCCACATACCTAATTAATTTCACCATTTCCTTCTAGTTTTAGTGAGTGTAGGGCAATGGATAAAACTCTTGCTTTTGACAACATGAATCAGAGGATCACTCTGTAAACTAGATAAGTCACTGACCCATTCTCTCAGTGTCCTGGGTAAACTCTCTGATATTACAAAATACAGAGCATTTGCTAATAGACATTGACAGAGGGAGCTCCTGACCCAGAGTCCCCCCACCCAGGACTTCTTAACCTGGGGTCCCTGAATTTTTTAAAGTGAGATTTTATTGATGTCTTTTGTTTTTTACATAATCATAGCTTTCCCCAGTATCTCCCTTCCCCCTCCCCAAGAATCATCCCTTAGTAAATAGTATTTTTTAAAGAGAAAAAAAATATCTGTACAATCAATACATTGAAAAAGTAAAAATACCTGTGAAGCTCCCACCTCCACAAAGGGGTGGGTTACAAGTGTCTTATCACATCTCTTCTCTCTGAATTTTTTTTAAGAAAAATTTTAACATTTAATAAGTTATGTATGTGTATGTAGTGTCTATATTAGATTGCATGCCATTTTGGGGTGGAGGAGGGGAGGAAGGGGGAGAAAATCTGGAACTCAAAACCTTATGGAAGCGAATGCTGAAAACTAAAAATACATAATTTAAAAATATTTTGATAACTATATTTCAGTATAATGGGTTTCCTTTGTAATCTTTACGTATTTGATGTTATATATTTAAAAACAACACGACACTCACAAAAAGTTAAGAACTCTTGAATCTACACTGGTAAAATGTGAGTTAAAAGTTCTAAGCTGACCGTGGAGAGTAAGTGCCATAAGGGAATCCAAATATTTTAGATTCCTGATCAGAAACACTTTGAGTGTGCACCTTATTGATAATTATGAAATACATACAAAAATTTAAAAGAGATTATAGGGAGCAATATGGTCAGACTAGTGCTTTAGAAAAATCATTTTGGCAATTTCCTGGAGGATAAATTGGAATGGTAAAAGATTTGATTGAGGGAGACCAGTTAGGAGGTGATTGCCAACAGTCCAGGCAAGAGGGGATGAGGGCCTAAACCAGGCGAGTAGCTATAGGAGCTGGAGAGAAGTGAGGCAAACAGAATATTTAGAGGTAGAAAAGACAAGTTTCACTGACAGATTGCATATCTGGGGAGAATGATCAGTGGAAGATAATACCAAGGCTGTGAACCTGGGTGAGGGAAAGATAATGATGCCCTTGAATAGTAATAGGGAAATTCAGGGGTAGGTCTTAGTGGAAAGATAATGTAATGAATACTTCAATACACATCAAGACCTATCTAGACCTGATAACCCTCTGCCATTTGTGTCCCTACCAAAATGAATGAGGGGAGATGGGACTTTTAGTCACTGGATTGCAAAGTGCACTGTGGCTCTGAGGGGCCCCCCTACCACAGCCATGAAGGAATGGGGGTGGAGGGATATAGAGCTGATTAGGCTGAGGTGTTTATGAATTTTCCCAATGGCACCTCTGCAACTTCTGTTATGAGTTCGCAGGTATTGGTTAGTCCCCTGAAGGGCTGATATCTGACTTGGAAGACATTCAGCCACTTGCCAAGAGAAGGCCTAGCAGAATGGTGGATGAATGGTTAAGTGTATGACTGGCCATATGCAAGGAAAGTGGAATGTGCCATTTTTCTTCCCCACCCCAACTTTGGAGATCAGTGGAGCAGCTGGGATAGACCAATGAGGAGTCCAGCTTTTTTGTGTGATGGACTCATTCTAAAAATAATGGCATATTTCCCATATAATAATGAAATGCTGAGTTTCAGTTAAAAGGTTCAGAAAAAATAAATCTGCATTTCTTCCACCATGATCCCCTTGTTAAGCACTTCTAGGTTAACCCCTTCAACTTCTCTTCTGATTGTATCCTGTAGTTGATTCCCTCAGCTATTTAGCACATAGGGCCAACAGTCAAGGTAACTGTTTCAAGGCCCCACACTGCACCCCTAAGTCTAATTGGCTACCCCACAAATGCATGATAGTGTTCACTGTCTGAACACTTTCCTGCCTCACACTTTCATGGCTCCTTCGCAACCTTTGCTAGGAATACTTGGCCTGTTCTAATCCACTCCCTTGGTCTGCTGAATTCCAAAGCATTATAAAACCCAATTCAAATGCTCACTCTTTCAGGAAGCCTCCTCTAGTTGATAACGACCTTGCCTTGGTACCCCAAGTAGCTCAGTGTTTACCATTTCCTTTCCATTATTAGCTGTGTCAGTTCTATTTTCTTCTAAAGGACCATAAGCTCTGTGATCACAGGGACTACGTTTGGACCCCCAGTGATCAGCAGTGCCCTGCAAACAGGTGGTATAAAGTGAAATGGATGGCAATGTCCAACACCAGAAAAATAGAAACTGTACAGTCTATCAGTGCTTAACTAAAATCATCTTCACTAGCTCATTATCTATGAATTGCATCTCAAACTTTCAGCAGAAAACTTCTGGAAAGACCGCACACACTGCTTACTCATTTTAAAATAACTTGCTTTTTATTATTATTTAGAAATGCAGTTATATACATAGAACAATTAAAATTAAATTAAACTTTGTACAAATATTAAAATACTATCTTCACACCCACTGCAATGTACAGGATACATGTTTATAAAATAAAGCAAAATAAAAATGATTGATATCCTGCACAGCATCAATTACATATCTGCTCTTTTAAGTCCCACATTATATATGAGTACCATTCTACAAAGGATTCCATAGTGGTGCAGTCTGGATAAGAACTGAAGAAATGCATGGAAGGCCACCAAACGCTTCCTGGCTTAACTACCAATCTCTTCCCTTACTAGGAGGTAGTCTGACACCTCAGCTCCCACACTGTCCCTCCTGGATTCCCCTCTTCTGCTTGGCAGAGTACTCAGTCAGGCTTAGGGGCTTTCATTTGAAAACTTCAAGTTTAAGCTAAAAATAAAACAGGCATTGCTTCCCAGTAAAGTCCAATCCATTCTTTTCCCCCTTTTCATGGAAGCTATCAGGTACAGTGCTCAACATCAAAACCTCTGTCCAAAGCAAAAGACTGATCCAATTTCTCTCCTGGCAACAGGCAAATTGAATCCAAAGAAAAGAAGGATGCCAAACGGTTCCTGGGGGAAAGGCAGCATTGCCATCCCCAATCCACATCTGGAACCTAACTGTGGGGCCTGTTTTGTTTTGTTTTTTTTTAAAGCCAAGACAGGTATTTTTTACAGCATATTCCAATCTCTGTGCTCACATGCTTTCCTAAATATGGAGGAAGCAGAGGTATGCAAGCAAAGAACTTGAAAGCTAGGGTAGGATGCAGGAAAGGATGACTAGACTGCTACTCTTTGTGTTCCTGGGAATGAAAGCAGGAAAACTATACCTTTGTCTTGCTAGGTAGCTTCTCATTGGAGCTTATTAGAATGTTTATGAGGGGGACAGATGGATAGACTGGAAGGATGGAGGCAGATGAGGATATTAGTTTAAATTTTGCTTTTAAATAGAAGATTTATAGAATGTACAGTGAGATATCTAATACAATCTACTTACTAGGAAATAGAATTGGAAGCTTTCCTGGGCAGTGCTGGAACCCCAACTCAGAAGAACTAGGGGGAACGGACAGCACAGCACCAAAGTGGTCAAGTTTACACCAGGTGCAATGGAAGGTGGGAAAATAAACAAACTGCAGAGATGGCAAAATGTTAAACTAAGGCATTGCAAAGAACAGGTATTACTTTAAAAGGAGTTTTCACCTTATACTGGTTCTCTTTGAAGTAACTATGATGGTGCAAGTCAACAGGATATAAAACTTGCACTGAGGCAGACAGAATATTTTTTGTGCAAAAAAAAAAAAAAAGAAAAAAAATTAGTCCTTTGGCGCTGACCATTACCTTCCTAAAACCTAAAAAGCTGACAAATGCTTTTTGCTCAGTTCACCTACAGTGGTTTGTGTTTTGCCATGTAGTGTCATCCAAAGAAGCTCCCTTGGGTACTTTGTTTTCCCCTAGGGACCACCAACAATCAGCCTGGTTGCTCTATCCAATAGAGCATACCTTTGTCTCTGAGCCAGGACCCACCTCAAAGCAGCTGTTAAACTCCCTGAATCCTTTTGCAGTTGTCAAAGTAAAGTCCATGAGCCCTGAAAACAGTATTGAGGGGCTAAATGCAGGTTGTTCTCCTGCTGAGGATTCATTAAAAGGTTGTTCTGGGGGAGGGAGGGAATTACTCTATTTGAAGCTGTTCCAGTTATTAGCAGCTAATGTGTAGCCTCAACTCCAGTATATACAGGACGGGCTGTTTCATGAAAGAGGTCTCATTTAATCCAATACAGTCTTCTCAGCAGCCTTGCCTTTATTTCATATTCCAATAACCAAAGGACTCATGGACCTATCCTGCTCCTCACTTTTTCCTTTTCTCTCCTAATCTGGCAGCATGTCTGGGCACGCAGTGAGTCCCCTGGGGAGGCTGCGCTGTCTGAGCAAGACCAGTGGAATGAAACTTCAGAAATGGGGAACCTTCTCTTTTTCCCTTTTAAAAGCACAAGCAAATGGTCCATATGTTGCATGGTAAGCACAGGGTCCTGGAGTGCGTTCTCTGAGGAGAGGCTCACTCCAACAACAAAACATGGTGAGATCTTCTCTTTCTGGTATCCTGGGGCATAGCTACGTGCAGATTTTCAAACACTAGAAAGCACAAGCTGAAGGCTTGGTGGGGAGCCAGGATTGTCTCTCCCTCAGCTGTTTCTATTTTCCACCATTTTAGGAAGACTGAAAGGGAGGGCTTGGACTTGCTCCACTTGTGGCCAGGCAGCAGTGGCATAAGCGACCCTCCCCCTCTTCCTCCTGGGGATCAGAAGCTGCCTGTGGTTCTAGATACTAAAAGTGGTCGTGGACACAGGGGTTCACTTGACATCCATTCTGCTTCATTGCAGGAAGCCTTCTCCTAGCCTTAAGTCCATCTATGAAGCAGTAGCGCCTGCTGTGGAAGTCTCCTTACAGAGCCTCTCCCCAAATTCCCCGCAACTCACATGGCTTTGGGTAAGAGTTATATGGGTATGGTGGTGGAAGGCAAAGGAGGAGGAAGTGAATAATGGAGCATAACAGGCACTTCCCTTACAAAGCACTTTGAAAACCTTAAAGCTCCATATAAATGTCAGCCATTATTATTACTCTAAGAGGAAGGGAGACTGCTTCTTGTCGCTAAAACACGGGGATGACAGTGCAATAAAGTGCAGTGTTGTAAGGATATGTGAGGTGTTTAAGTGGGGAGCAGTCACACTGCTGGTTGAGAGAAGTTTCGTTTCCTGGCCGTCCTCTGTGGTCACTGCCATCGTCTAAGACAGCTGGAGGTAGTCCCCAAAGGCTTTGTTGAGCAGGTTACATAATAGTTGGAAGTTATGACTACCAACTTGAAAAGGAAGCTGGGGGAAAAGAACTAAAGACGGGTGTCTTCAATGTCTTCTGCCCCTGTGTTTCTAAAACATTCCCAAGCCTTGGTCCCCTTTTTATCCAATGTCCTTTTGAGCTCTCACAATGGTCAAATGAAGAGGGTCACTGAATTTTTCTCTAAGCAAAACATCATGAAAGCTGTCTATGGGAGGCTTTGTTATGCAACCTATAAAAAGCCTAAATGCCTTTTCTCTACGAAACCAATGGTTCTAGAGAATGATGCCTGCTCCCCAAACACACATGGCTCTTCTAGAGTGCCCTTCCTTCTCTATCCCTCAACCTAATTGCTGCTTGGCAACAGTTCATCCACAGCAAGGCAGTCTGGTGTGTCATGGAGTGAGGGTAGTAGCTCAGGCTCTTTCTTAGCCCTTCTCCCCGAGCTCCAAGGAAGACAAGAAAGTCATCTGTCAGCTGTGACAAAGAAGGGGGAGGGTGGGGTGGGAGAGGAAAAGGTGAGGTGGGAAAAGCAGCAGCACTAAGTAGCAGGGTGCTTCTTGGGCACAGTTACTAAGGCACATGACTGTGTTGACAGGAATGCTCAGGACCCAGGGTTTGGGCTGCCTGCAGCCACACCCAAGGCACTGTGTCTGGGAGAGAGGAGGGCATGTCAGCCCCTCCAGCTCCATAATATCACCACACACCCAGAAAGATGCAACTTGCCCAAAATTCTAGTTGCAAACCTGGGAAAACCAGCATGTGCAGGGAGGGAATGATGATGGGTACTAGATGGTTTCTGACTTCTCTTCCTCACCTCTGCCACAGAGGCCTGGGAAAAGGAAAACAAACCCAGGAGGCCACATGGCGCTTTTCTTTAGAATCTAGGGAATGGGGGAAAGACAAAGGTCATGGCTGAGAAAGCCAGGCCCAGTAAGTGGAATCTTGCATATTAGAAAGACAACAGCTGCCTCCTCTACATGCTCTCCTTCCCCTTTGAGATTCCTCACAAGTATCACCTAAAAATATCAGTTAAAGAAGGACCAGTATTCTTGGCCCCTGGATTGATCAACACAGAACTGCTGAAAACTGGCATGATTCTCAATGATCCTAATAGTTGAAGAAGTCACAGATGCGTCATCCAAGTACAAAGCTGCTCATTGTAAGGCAGCCACTGGGGGGTTAATTTCCTTCTTCCCCCACCTCCAATCCCCCCAGATAACCACCCCTACCCTGAAGCCTTTCCTCACCAGCAAACGCTCAACCTTGGGCTTACTGCTGCCAACAGTAATGAAAGGGCCACTGGCCCCACAGACCTTTTGCATCCTGTGCAGCAATAGCAGCAGCAACAGCACAACCACTCAGGCCAGCATTGAGCCAACAGGCCTGGGGGCTGGGGGAAGGCACAAGTAAAGACAGCCGTGCTATGGCCTATGGGGGCTGCTGCTAAACAGCTGGTTGAGGGGAGGACTGAAGAGGTCCAAGGAGGTGGGGGGTGGGGAGGGAGAAGGAAGGAAGGGCCCAGTCTCAGCTCACTCAAATTAGTTCCAGAAAGAGAGAGGCAGGAAAGGCCAAGTATGGGACCAGCCCCATTGGCTGCCTGGCAAAGGTTTCCTTTGGATGTTTGGCCGGAAGGGTCCTTGGGGTACTGCTCTAATCACCAGGGCAGGAGGGCATGGGACACTGGGTAGAGGCTGCACAGAGTGCTCAAAAACCAAGGGGAAATGAGGAGGGGGCAGTAAGGAACAACGTAAAGGGGAAAGAGGCCACATGAAGACGGCAGCAAACTTCATGCTTCTTTCAACAATGGGATATCTAAAAGAGAGGCAAAGAAAAAGAAAATGGTTAACACTCCTTGCTTCAATCCAGTGTCAAGATTATAGAGCTCTCTACGTGGAGTCTTCTGTTTAAAAGCATAAGTAGTAAAAAATAAAATGCCCAGGCATTCTTCTTACTTATGTATACTATTTACTTATGTATAGGGAGCCAGAGAAGGTACAAAAGGGAATAGTTGAGAATAATCTTATATATTTTCCCCACTGCCCACAGGACAGAGTCTGAT
The DNA here is from genome assembly GCA_028658325.1 of Potorous gilbertii. Lineage (NCBI taxonomy): Eukaryota > Metazoa > Chordata > Mammalia > Diprotodontia > Potoroidae > Potorous > Potorous gilbertii. The sequence continues at coordinate 442,103,734 of CM053769.1, read as the reverse complement.
GTCCGACGCTGTCATCTGGCTCTCTCTTCCTCAATCTCCCATACTCTCTTGCAATCACTTTTCATTTCTCCTTTACTACCCCTCCGAATATGCCAACCTCCTTCCCAGTCCTAGAACTTTATTCCTGCTGCTTCCCTCCTCAAAAACCTGCCTATCTCCCAAGGTCCACCTTTCAAAGCCTACTGTAGACCACTGAGCTCTTCCTTTCTCAGCTCTCAGATCTTGAGGCACTTATACAACCTCGTATTAACTGCTTAATAAGTACATGTCCTGTTTTCCAACTATATTGTGAGCTCAGGGACAAAGGCTACTTTTTATATTTCTTTTACTTCTATGTGGTACACACAGAACAGTTTAAAAAAAATTTGTTGAATTAAGTTCCTGAATGACTTGGACACTGAAGTAAGGGGAGATGAGAAAAGGGTCAATCAGAACTTCTTGGGTGCTCAATGGCAGTGAGGGCATATGGACTGTCGAGTGTAAACTCTAGAGTGAAGTCAAGAGGACATATGCCTCTAACCAGACAGTTTTTGAGGTATAATCTATGCATTCAGTTTCAGAGGATAGATGTGAGATTCTGACTTCACTTATGTTTTTTGAGAAAAAGTAATGCATGCCTAAAAATGCAAAAAGACCCCAAACAATAGTTGCAATAAAAAATAACTTAGCCCCTGATACATGCTTCACTCCACATATGGTAGCTTACGACATTTATACAGACGGCTTTGGGAGTTCATGTTTAAAATATGGGTCAACTTTTTCAAGGGCTTTATTGCCTTTTTGTTCAATCAGGAGAGACTGGCTAGACATACAATGTACCTTTGCTACATTCAACAAATGGTATTATTCTTGACTCCTGGTATTTTAAAATTTTTTAAACTATTATCCTCAGCATCCATGGTAAATGTTAATTTGTCTTCTGACAGATAACACCAATGATAGCTGATATAAATACAGAATATAGCTACACACACACACACACACACACACACACACACACACAGTTGCTGTAAGGATCAGGGGTATAACATCTGTAAAGACTTTAGTGAAGTGCCTGGCACACAGTAGGTGCTATATAAATGCTTATTCCTTTCCCCTACTCCCATCCAAGCCTTCTCTGTCATCATCTTGATGAACAATTAAAATGGTCCCTCCTCTGCCCACTGTGTTCAATTGGCTCTTGATTCTTTGTAAAATAAATAGAATCAGGCTGCTTTGGATAGAGCAAGAAAAAAGAGTAAGAAATTCTTCAGTGAACTTGTCTGAAATAGGTAATTCTTACAGAATTCTGCAAGAGTCATAGTAAAATCTGAACTTCGCATCTGAACTAGCAGACAAGGCTGAAGTGACCCAATTAAGGAAGAATTTGTAGGTTAGATCACAGAATCTCTCTGCAGCTATCTCCTTCTTTTATGTCAAAGTACAAAATGGATATAAACTGAATCTATTATGGCATTAGAGAGACTGAAAGAAAACTAGAATCTTTGTTGATTCTGAGCAGTCAAGAATCCTTGGTCAGTGAGGCCACCTACCATCTGTATATTCCTCAGAAGTGAGAGATAAAAGGCTTTGTATGTCGCTGTTTTCTGAGTCTGGAGCGTCTTTGTGTGCTGGATGGCTGTTTGCTGTGCCGGTCACCCAAGAGGAGGTGGTGGCCTGGTGCACCATCACAGTCTCTGAGTGCTGAGTATTCCTCGCATCACCTAAGCCAGAATGTCCTGGGGCATCATCTTCTCCCCCTGAAGAAGAGCAGACACGGCCTCCTTGGTCTTGCTGCTGTACCTCCCTTGCACTGCTTGGCCCCGCCCCTTCAGACAATACAATTTGTACTCGGGAGTTAGAAGGCAGCAGAGAATTCCCAGCGCTGCCATACACTGCTTCTTCATATGATGGTAAGGCCACCTGAACACCATCCACCATAATGGAGACCTGGTCACCAGACACCCCTGGATCACGTCTGCATTTGGAGTAGAAAAGGGAAAGCAACAAGAGTTAGATATGAGCACTTTATCATCTATTTGTTTATAAATTTAAAAGCTGCAAGAAAACTCTGCCATCTACTTGCCAAACAAGAGGGGGAGAGATGGGACAGAGTCTAGTAAATAAGGTGCGCTGGTCTGGGAGTCAAGAAACGTTAGTTCTTCCCATACCTCCAACTTTTGGTGACAGCTCTCAGTTTTCTTACTTTACCCATCAGTAAATATAATCCTTCCTGCCAGCCTCCCTCCTCACAGGGAAAACTGTGAACATTAATGACATGGCATTTGTAAAATATTGAGCAGCCTTTGGAAGAAAGGGGACTTGTTATAAAAGACAGCACAGAAAGCAGAGGGGAGTCCATGTAAAAATGAGATACCTTTCATTAAAAGTTAGTTGACTTCTTGCACTAGATTTGATATGCTAACTACGGTAAAAGGGCACTAATTAAAATTAACTGGGAGAAAGTTTGAATGTAGAATCGGTTTCTATTATTTTCAAATACATAGTTACTCATTTAGTCTAACAAAATATTGGCTGGTCATCATATTTGTATATCTGCTTTACTAGACAGACAGCCAACCTTAAACCGACAAGTGCTGAATTCAGGTCCTACCTCTGACACATGCTGGCTTTGTGACCTTGAGAATGTCACTCAACTTTTCAGTGTTCTCTCTAAGGAACTCTAAACAACCATGAGTTGAGAGGAAGGTGTCAACCTGCACTGAGAGCAGGAGTTCCCTCTCCAGGGAGTTTCCTTACCAGAGAAATAACAAATCCAGTCTCTAGCCCCTAAAGTATGTTTAAATATTTGAAAACAATTCCCTTAAAAATGTGCAATTCCCCCTTAGAATCTTATTTTACATCTACTGATATGGTCAACCCCTTTTTCTTTTAACCAATAGAACAATTATAAAATGAAAACAAACAACCTCACCTAGATATCCCAAGGTAAACTTCACTTCAGTTCTGGCCTGGAACCTAAATGAATGCTGGCTTATTCTGTATTGCACACCAGAATGTGAAACAGTGACTAGAAGAATGATTGACTAGAATGAGAGGAACTGAACTGAGTGGGTGAAAGGAGTGTGTGAAGGTTCTGGTTTACTTTGCGCCTGAGAACTAGAAGCCTCTTAAAACATCTGACCAAGTCTTGAAGGTGGCATCTACCGTGAGAAATCATCTCCAAGAGAGGGAGCTCCACAACTTTCCTGCAGACTATAAACTCCTTGAGGGCAGAGCTGATTTTTCATTTTGGGCTTGTTTCTGTATCTTAGCATAGCTCCCTAAGTCTGGTCAATTCCAAGGCAGCTGTGAGAACCGGCTAATTCCTCAAGGGAATTACAGTCTGGATTTAAATAAGGAGGAAAGACAGGAAAAAACACTTCCCTTCCCAGTCTTCTAGCTCAGGGGGGCCTAGAAATCAATTAGATTTAAGCAGCCATCCTAAGTACAGAATGGAAAGTCTATGTTGCCCTCTTGAATTTCTGAAAATGGAAAGGAAAAATGAACTTGGGTGACTCCAGGGCTTTTCTAAAAGTTGCATTTGTGAACCTCAACTGTCAATTTTTTCTGAGACAGCTACCAATCCTCCCCTCCTCCCCTTCCCTCCTTCCATTCCATCGATCAAGCTCACCTGCTATGATGAAATGACTTCAGTTTTGGCTGCAGCAAAACAAAGAGCACAACTAGAAGAAGGATTAGTGCTACCGAGCTTGCTGTGGAGGCCACTATCGACAGGGTAGGAACACCAATCGTTGCGTGAAGGTCTTTGTCTACAGAAACAAACACCCATAGCAGTCCACACCCACAAAAATCCAACATATCAGCCCAAATATAACAGGTCCCACCAAGTATATGCCAAGCTCCAAAATTTTCCTCATCTCGATTCCTAAATATCCAATTCTCACTTTTGGCTCCCTATACTTAAAACCATCATAGTTAGGTCATCAGATTTACTCAAATCTACTGTCTCTGATGGCAGTAGGAAGTTTTAAAATAAAATTTGAACTAGTAAGTTCCACTGTGATGCCTTATATTTCACCTATGTTTTCCTACAGAGCAACAACAGCCTGTGACAACTCCTGTTCCCAGCTTCTGTAAGAAACACTCATTTTTCTTTGCCCTTCAGGGCTTCCCCTAAAGTGTCATAGGTTAAACATGGTTTGGATTAGAAATCCATTTGTGAAACACAAATAGGGCATATGACACACATTTTCCTATAGGCTGCATGTGTTTTCCTGTTAGGTGAAACACAAGGAGAGTGAGATCTCTCCAGCTAAACTGTTGTTCATATAACAAAAGAGTTGATTTCCACTGAAGGGATGCGGTAGGTGAAGTAGGGAACAATAATCAGTGTGTCCCACAGATGAGGCACAAAGGTCACCAGCAGTTGGCTATGAAAACAAGAGACTTTGGGAAACAAAAGTTAAGTCTCCATACCGGGGAAATATCTCAGCAAATTATCAAGCACTTAAAGGTCACCCTTCAATTACATGCAGCGGCATATGCGTTAGTCATGACATCTTTCACAAAGAGGGTTTGCAAGGAGAAGGGGGATAATGAGGGAATTGGGACCTGTGTACAAGCAGGTAGTCTGTATACAAATTACACTTGGGCCAACAGTCAGAACACTGGAAGAAGTAGACGTGACTTCCCACTTCAAAAAGGGAATCTGAGTTTCTCCCTCATATCCTCTAGCATAAATGCTAGGCTGACCTTGGCTGTGATGGCAGCTGACCTCCATGGCTGGGTTCCATTCCCCATCTTTACATGTCAGATATTTGTAATCTCCTTTCAGCATGTAGCCTTCATCACATAGGTACTCGATAACACTGCCTGATGCCAAGGGAGCTCTACAGGGGGTTGGGTGGCAGATGAAGCCACCATTTTCTGGTGCTGGTGGTCGAGGACACACTAAAAAGGAAAAAAACAGATGAAATATATAAGTTAAGGAATTTTTGTGGAAATTTCAGCTGAATAAAACAGCAAGAAGACTCATACCATGATATCCAACAGGAAGAGGGCCTAAGGAACTATGGCTAAAGTTGCAAAGGGAAATGCTCTGAAATTGGGGAAGTTTAATTCCCTGCATTTTTACCCTTCCCTTTCCCTATTTGCACTAAGTTTACAAGAAATCAAGTAACGAAGGAAGAAACAAATATATATCCTTATCATAACACACCTCACTACTACACTGATTTGGACATAATATAAAGCCAGATGTAACAGTTAACCTAGAGGGAAGAGATTAATTCTATTTCTTATCACCCATGTTATGAAGGTATTTCATAGTCTAATCAAAATGAACTAAATTCAGAAGGTCAAAGCAGAGGCCGAGGTTTGTGCTTTTTAAATTTTTTTCTCACTTAAAAAGTACTTTACTTTTTCCCCAAGGTTTGTGCTTTAGAGACTAGTTTAAACCATTTTTCTTCCCAAAGTTCTTCTGATATCTGTTGCCTTTGAGCCAAGAGTTTGGTGGCTGAATCAGTCTTTTAAGACAGTCAAAGAGACCTGGTTATCTGTAGGTTATCTGTAGGCCCAGGGACAGGTCTTAGTATAGTGTAGGAACCTGAGCCAATGAAGGAAGCAATAAGGCATACTGAACAACCAAATGGCAGCTGGAAAGGGAGGGAGGATATGAGACACCCCTGGCAACCTCCTGAAATCGATGTACAGATGCATAATTCACACCACAGGCACTTTTGTGCAATATCCTCTCAGAGAAGGGAAACAGGGAACACTGAGAGGCAGAAAGGAAGGAGGACATGCCCCACCTCCACTCCCACTCTCCCGGTAACAGTGGCAGCAGAGCTAGGAATTCAGACACCCAACTTTTCCTGAAGTTCACCAATGTCTCTAAGACCAAGAGTTTCCCAAGAGAATTATTCCCAGTTCAAATGACCCTCTCCCCCTCAATCTCTTGTCTTCTTCCTGAATATCACAGGCATCATTTGCCTAAAAAACAGTATCTGTCACTTTATGGTTTTATCATTCCTTGAGTAAGTAATCTTTGCTGTGGTGGTAATGACTTCACTCTCACAGAGGACTACACATATACACACATGTTCAGGGACACAGATGGCAGGATACAGTGGAAGAGTGCTGGATTTGGCACAGACGCCAAAGCCCCTGGGTGGGAATATTTGCTCTGTCACTGAACTATCCACTGGGCAGGTTACTGAACCTCTTTCTTCAAAGGTCCCTTCTAAGATTCTATGTTCCTCAGAATCACCTTGAACTAATCAGTAAATGCAGTACTTACTATGTAGAAAAGGTAAAGATACAAAGAAGTCCCTTATCCTCAAAGAATTTATGACCTAGTTGTGGGGACAAGTACATGACTACATAAGAAGATAACAAATGAACAAAAAAAGGCATATATGTTAAATGTCATATGATTAATACAGAAAGGGCTACAGGTATAAAAAGGAGGGAGCTAAAACTAGATGACCTCTAAGAACCTCTTAGCTCTCAATCCCATGCTCCCAAAGGTCACTGCAGAGTTCAGAGAAGAAAGCTGTCATCCTGGGCTTGGGGTGGGCCAGGAAGTAAAGAGGTAGCATTTTGAAAAATAGGTAGGAATCAGTGAGAAAGGACCAGGCACATAGAGGGTCATTTCTATTGTTAAAGTCCTTGGCCCCACTTTACAAATCACAATTTCCTTCTTGTTAATATTTCCACCAGATTCTCCAAAATATATTCTGGAAGAAAACAAGCCACCGTTTAGCTAGACAGGTATTTAGGCAAATACTCCTAACGAACCTAATCGGATAACTCCTAAATAAAAGACGAGAGACTTACCCATTACCTTCGTTATCCCTCACCCCCAGGCTTTACATTTGAAAGTTCACTTGCTTTCTTAAGAAGAGACCTTATTAGGACACTCGTCCTTTATACATTCTCTGTCTTACTCAGTACAACAAAGGCCTTCTAGAAACCAAGGGAATTAATCTCTAGCTTCCTATGTCAACACATTAACTTCCTCCAGCTAAATATTTCCCCAAGAGCAAAATTTCCCACCAATTAATACAGAGCGTCACAGGGCTAGTTTCCAAGAACAGACAAAATACGTCGGCCTTATTTCGGTCAAGGCAGGTGGCTAGACAGAGGAGAAAGATCTCCCATTCAATTTACTCTTTGGTTTTCTAGAAGTTCTGTCATCTACATTCCAGTTATTACACAAATTTGAACACCCCAGACAAAGAGCAGTCTTAATTCGGTAAAGCAAAATTAGCATGACAAAAACATCAAGCTTAACAAGGTTAGAGAAAGGAAAACAAACTGGGAGATCTCAGGCTTGGTATTACAGAAGCTAGCACCAGCCCAAGGCAGGAAATGTGGGCAAGGTAAATTACTTTAGGACACACCAGGAGCAAAAGAAACAATCTGGCATCGCTCCTGACTGCTGGTACTGAGTCAAGGTCTTCGAGGCTCAGCAGAGATCAGTGATTTGTGATGGAGACGCTGAGGCAGTACCTTCGAAATGTCTATTTGGAGTGGGCAGGACAGGGAAAGATCATCAGGGAGGATCAAAAATCCTAAGAGCAATGAATCAGCCCGACAGGTACAAGGAGTCACCATTTCCGGACTTAATCTACTCCTCCGGCTGTCTAAATGACAATGACAGGATGCCAGAGGTTGTTTCATGCTTGGTCCATCAATAAAGAAAGACAATTACCATGCCTGACTGGCATGCTGCATAATTTAAAGGGAGTGGGGGTGGGGGAAGAGCCTGAAGACAGGGAAAAATCAATTTATGATCCCTTCTTGGTTTTCTATTACTGCTCTCAGTCATTTGTTTCTTTAGTGGGCACAAGAAGCACAACTATTTGCTTCTAGTTCAGGAGGGCAGAGATAAAGAGACGCAGGTGACCATCTTTGGAATTGTTACAATGTCTAATGGGTACCTTTGCTTCCACAGAATGTGCCTGAGGTCACAGCTTTTTCAGTGGCAGAGCCCACACTAAAATCCTGGACTCTGAGGGCACTCACCTTCACACGAGCCTATATCATCAACTAGTCAGGCTACATTAGCTAAACGGAACCCTAATCACTGGGACCCTCTATTGGTCATTTACAATTATGGTGGTGGTGATGATTTGAGGTAACTCATAATAAAAACAAGCTTTCATCTGATTTAATAATAAAGACAACTTTAGGGTATGTCCTGGAACATTCAGCCCAAATCTACACCTACAGGATGGTATAATAAAATTGTTCATAACGACTTAAGAACTAGGGAGAAGTATAGTGTTACCATGGAAAGTGCCTGAGTTTGGAGAGTCTGTGGCATGAATTCTGGCTCTACTATTTTCTAAAGCAACCTTGGCCAGTTCATTTCAGGGAAGGAAGAGAACTGAAGAAGAAAGGAAGGAAACAAGCATTCATGGAAGTCCTACGAGGAGAGAGGCCACGCCCTTTACAAGTATGTTCTCCTTTGGTCCTCACAACAATCCTGGGAGAAAAGTGCTAGTTTTGTCTCCATCTTACAGGGGTTGCCCGGGCCACACAGCTAGGAAGTCTCTAAGGCTGGATTTCACTCAGTTCCTCCTGACTGCAGGCCCAGTCTCTATCCACTGCGTCACCTTCAGTTCTGTCTATAAAATGAAGGGCTTGGGTGAAATGATTTTTGAGTCATTTACAGGCATTACAACTCAAAATCTAAATAATTATGATAATAAATGACAACTCATTTAAATAGTGCCTTAATTTAAAAAAAAAGTTAATCTGACCTTAAACACCTCAAAAATGAGCCTTTCCACACAGTGGAACATAAAAGGAAGATCGTATATGAAATAGTGAATCTCCCATTTCATACTACTGCTTTTAAAAGAAAATAATTCATGATATTACTTTTAAAACTGCCCTGTTTATCTGTTTTTTTTAATTCCTTCCTGTTCTCTTCTATGCATTTTTAAAATGTTTTAATGGCCCACTTAAAAATATTTCTTAAAATATAGTATCTAGGTTATTTAAAATGATGGTTTTCGGGGAGTTCAAGGATTCTTAAAAACTTCTCCTTGACTTGCTTTCTATGTCAGTTACTTTTGGTAGCATATATCTTATTTTTTTCTTCCATTTTTTTTTAATCTTTTGGTTTTGTTCTAATATTTCTTACACTCTCATGGAGTCACTGATTTTCATTTGACCCATTCCAATTTTCATTACTTGGGTAATTCTGCTCTAAGCTATTTATTCTCCTTCTAATTCTTTCCTCAAGAGTTTGCATTTCATTTTTAAATCTATTGCTTCATTTCTTCTAGGCATTAAAGTAGTCTTTATGGAAAACTCATTTTTTTTTCCTTTGAGTCTCTGTAACTGTTATGTAGGCATTCCCTCCTCTTAGTCTAGATTTTTGGGCATCTCTTGGGTTTCTTATAACAATCTATATATTTTTGTGTTTATTAATTTCTCCAACCTTAGTTATCATCTCCTTTTTGGGTAGGTTTTATTTTTGAGCATTAGATTGTTCTGAGAAGTGATCAATAGACTTTGCCAGAGGATTCATGATTCACAAAAAGTTGAGAAGCCCTGCTCTTGGGCATCTCAGGACAGAAAGCTAAGGGCTTTTTAGTGCTTGGGTGTCTCATCTGAGGTTGGCTGTACCTGTGCTGACCACTGCTTCTCCTGGTTAGTTCTAAGGTTTTGACTGGGACTTTCTCTGAGTGCTTTTCATTCTTGATGCCTCTGCATACAGAACATTTTGGGAGATGAGCTAGTAAGTTTTGGGGACTGAAATATCATGAAATTTAACAAGTTAACTTAGCTGTTCTTCCTAGGGATACTACATAAGCAATATTTGGAATGTGACTGGTATATTTATTATTTAAATAGACAGAAGAGCATTATTTACATGCTGACCTTTAGATTGTCTCAATTTCAAAATCTGGCCTCTTAAACTAACAGCAGAAATGAGAAGTAAAGAAATGAGAGGGATAAGGAAAGTGTTTGGAGGTAGAATAATTTTATTTTAAGGGTAAAGAAGAAAGATTCAGAGGGTGGGCGAGGAAGAAACGGGGGCAGGGAGATCATAAGTCATGTAGGGAGCCACCAGATTTATTTCACAGTTCTATAAAGTGTCTTATCTCCCACCAGAACTAAGCTTGTAAAATTAGTAAGCTTAACGAATAAAAGTATAGAGGCAAGACAGGGGTCCTATATTTTCCTCCCTTGACGTAAGTGATTTCATTTTAGAAACTGCCATTATAGTAAAAAGACAGAGTTTCCATGTTTGAGTTTATCCCAGTTTGAGTCTGCTCTGCAAGGCTAAGCATGAAGGATGAGAAGTTGTGGACAATTACACAAGAAACAAGCTGCTTTGTCCTGCTTAGAAGGCTAAGCTTAAAGAAAACAGGTTACTTCATCCAATCTGTAAGGGCAGTGATAAACAATTTTCAAAACAATAAATTGTTTCCTTCAAGGTTTAAAAAGGCTGCTAACTCTGGCACTCTTCTGTGGGATCAGCCCTGTACCTGCTACTTGTCCACGAAAGGGCTTCTCTTAGGCAGCTAGATGGCACAATGCGTAGCAGGTTGAACTTGGAGTCAGAAAGACCCAAATTCGAATTATGCCTAAGATAATTACTGGCTGTGTGACACTGGGCAAGTCACTTACCTCTCTCTGCCTAAGTTTCCTCATCTGTAAAATGATGACACACACTTCCTAATGTTATTGTGAGAATCAAATGAGGTAATGTAAGGTTTTGCAAACCTTAAATCACTATATAAATGCTAGCTATTTTCTGATGTCCTTTCCACTGAAAAGTGTCTCTGAATAAACTTTTTTGAAGCTTATTATTCCAAATTGTCTGGTTATTTTCTCTTTCCCTTTCTCCTTTCCTTCCTTTTTTTCTCCTTCCTTTCATACTTTCTTCCATTCCTCCTTCCATTTTTATTTGGTACATTGGCTAGGAATCCAAAGACCAACCACACTAGGTGAGAAGAGGCTGTAAACTCCCATACTTGACTGAGGAACTGGATTTCTTAGGCTTATTTTTTCCCCCTCAAATCAATAACTTTTATTCCTGTTATTCTGTTTCTGGTTGAACCAGCTGATTCTTGGTAGATGATATGGAACCCTCTTCTATTTTGCTTTGAGGGTGTTGGGTCCAGTTCTGCTTTTTGTTTTGTAAAGGAGAATGTGTTTAATGACCTTCACTTAGCTGTGGTGGGAAAGTTAAATTAATTATTTGCATTTTCGGTCCAGTGAGATTTGTTTATTGACTGATTCCTTCTTTCTTTATGTCTCTTTGATTTGTTTTTGTGGCCACCTGACTTCTACTTTAGCAGAGAAGTCTTGGCCTATGTGGGCTTCGAAATATAGAGAAAGCCCTGGATAAGCCTCTCCTTGTCTTTGCCCTTATGTTGTGATGGAACAAATCTAATAGTTTCCCATAAAAGAATTATTTTTCCTAGGCTTTGAAAATGCCATTTAAGAGAAACTGATGGGAGAAACTGACTGATCATCCACAAACTGTGAATTGCCGTTTTTTAAAAATCTCTGGAGAAAGTTAAATAAACCAGTGGTTTATTTGCCTTAAAAATTGACCCTTATGTAGAGAAGAGAAAAAAAAATGCCTAGATTATAAAATTTGGAGTCTTGTTTGAGTGTATGGAAGCTAGCAAAAAGCATTTTCATTATTTTCTTTTAAATTATGTAAGATGGGACCGGTTTAAGTTGAGAGTTAGCTTTACAAGGAGGAACTTTCCATGATAAATTTTCAAGCTTTTAAAGTGCCTAGTAATTGAGTCTATTCTCTTGACTTTAATGGAGTTCCCAGGATTAAAGAGAAGACAGTGGCAAAGAAATACAGAGAAGAGGCCTTGAGTGGGTGTCAGTTTGCTTACTGAATCACTAAGGTTTTAGAGGTTAATCAAGAGATTTAGGGAGTCAATTTAGAGCCAGCACCTTCCTTGGGAAAACTTATGTCCAAGTAGCTTCAATTGCTTCTTTTTTTGCTTTCACTTCTAAAACCAATCAAGGACTCCTTTTTCTTTAGTTTACATTTTATTGTGTTTGCAAGCACAAGAGTGGAGAGAGTAGAGGTGAAGTAAAAAGGGTCCTGTATTTTCTCACTCCTAACAGAAGTGACCCCCATCTAGCCTCTATTACTGTATAGACTGAACAACTCTTGGTGTTTGAGTTTACCAACCCAGTCTGTCCTGCAAAGCTAAGCATGGGAAAAGAGAAATTGTCCCAGACACCCACAGAAGAAACAAGTTGTTTTGCCATCTAACAGTCATCAAAAAATAAAAAGGATTATCTCTCTCAAGGTATAAAAGTTTTGCTACATGTTTTATTTGAATGAGGAACTTCCATGGTCTCTTTCTGAAAGCTCTGACAATGAGGTGGGGGAAAGGTATTACTGGGAATAGATTCCTTCAGTATAAGATAGCAGGAAAGGGGAGAACTTTTTTCCAAAGTATTTTCCTTGCAGTTGTGTGCCACTTTATAAACTTCTCTTTGGTGTGTTTTTACTATGACAAAAGTAAAAGTCAGAAACTACGAAGAGTGACAATCCTCACAGAGAAAGTGAAACAGCATAAAAGTGGCAGTCACAGTTAGATTATGAACTCTGTTAAATGGTGGGGAGGAAAAAAGCCAGGTTTTTCTGACAATAGGTCAGTAGATAACTTCAGAAATGTTTTTTAGGACACAGAAAAAAGGCATGCTCATGTGTTCATGTTCTCTTTTCTCTCATATTCTAAAAAGGAAGTGTGTATTGTCAGTTCTGATTCTGGCCCTAGCCCTGTCACTAGATGGCTGTGTGACTTTAGACTGGTTATGTGGCCTGAGCTGCTGTTCACGTTATAAAATGAGGAGGTTTCAATGAATGATCTATAACATCCCTAATGGGTCTAGAATTCTATGAATTAAAGCTGCATATGATTAGATGGGTGGTATTCCCATCTATTTCAATACTATCCTTTAAAGTGTGTTATCTCACCTTATTTTCTTCTGAGAGAAATGATACATGGTAGAAGACATATGTCAATACAATTGTCCTCCTAATTTCTCTAGATCCATCAGGACAGGCTTGAGGTTGGCGAGGGAGGATGGCACAGTGTTTAAATTTTCCTTTGGTTTGCAAGGGTAACCTAGATATCTCTTTTTCTTCCTTTTTTTCTCCTCTGCTTTTTGTTGGCCAAGCAAACAATCAGAGAATCCTAAGAATCAGAAGAAACTTTCAGAGTTTATATATAGAATTTAACTGGTCCCACTAAAAGGGAAAATTCCATCTTAGGAGTAGATATCAAGCACCTTAATTTTTAATATAACTGAACATGAGGGAAGAAAAAAAGATTTTTCATGCCATCTGCAACTTCTTTCTCATATGAAATAAACTTTCCTAGCAATCAGACAGGAAGCTCATTGTCCAGTATGGAGCTCTATTTTCTCACAAGAACTTCCCACAAAATGAGAAGGAAGGAGAGAGGAGTCAAGTCAGTCAGTCAGTTTCTTTAGCTGGCTAATGGCGTCAGTGCACAGGATGGACAAAGGGGAGGGACAAGCTATTTTGAGGTCTCATTGCCTAGTTGGATACTTAAATTCCCCTTTAATGTTTTACTGGTCAGGCATTGGCTTACTAGTTTCAGAGTTCCTTTGTGGAATGGATACCTCAGAGCTCTTTGGGCAATTTCACTCTTACTTTTTCACTTCCTCCTCAAAAGAGTTGTAAGAAAAGTCACTGGACACCTTAAAGCCCTAGATAAATGTGAGTTATGATTGTGTAGGAATTGGGTTCAGATACAAGATCTGAACCAGATGGCCTTGAGCACTTAAACCTTCCTAGGCCTCAGTTTCTTGATCTGGAAATTAAATGTCCACTTAAATACCTTTTCACATTTAGATCCTACAGTATTAATGCTCATTCTCTCTAACTGGTCATGCATTCCTTTTAGAAGAAAAGGACTATCATGTCAAGGAGATTTAATCTTAAATATTTCATCTCTTCTCATACCATAATCCCATGAGAAATTTCCTAACACAAAGAATCTGGTCACAAGGGGGAATATATATTCACATAGGGAGTACAGCCAAATGCTATGCACAAACACAAATATTTTATGTCTCTTCTGTGTCCTCTTTTCTTTTTGTAGCTGGTAAAACACATTGGAAGAACTTTAATATTTAAAGGTACAAGTTTAAAAAAAAGTTTCCTGTCAGTGGACTAAACATATTCCCAATAATAACAAAGAATTAGACTTCATAAGCACCAAAATCCACTAAAACAAGAGAAGTGGCTAACCTAAAACTGGTTCTCTGACAAAACAATGCTGAATCTGTGATTTGTGAAGGTTTAAACCAGAATCCTGAAATGTGTTACTACCTAATAAATTATTTTACATCAGAAATTTAATATAATTTATTATGACAATATGGCCTGAATATGTGAAAGATTTGTCAGTGTGAAAAACTCAAGGTATGGGAACTCCCTTCATCAATGCAGATCTCAAAGGGGTGACTTCATAGATAAATCTTAGGAAGTTAGTTGCTAGAGGTACCTAAAAGTTAATTGATTTGTCTAGAGTCACAAAGCCAGTCAGTGTAAGAGCCAGCATCTAAACCTAGGTCTTCCTGACTTCAAGCCCAACACTTCCAGGTAGTATGCCAGTTTGCCTCTTATTAGAAGACATAATTCTCAGATAAGTAATACCTAAACTCCAAGAACCCTAGGTTTTAAGAAACTCCTATGTAAGAACTACAAAATTTTCCATTCAGTGTGTCCAGACAATCTGCTATGCTCTATTTTCAATAGCACTGAGAAACATAAAGGGCATTCTTACACACAACAATAATCTCCCTCCTCAGTGAGAATGTCCCATATTCACCACACTTAAAATCTAAAAATCTATCCAAGGAACAGATAGGCTAAAAATTCTCCCTCCAGAAATAGCTCTGTTATTGGGAAAAGGATAGCAAGAGGAGGTGAAAGAGATGCTCTGGTAGAGGAAAGTAAGTGTGGAGACTGGAAAAAAGAAGCACTTATTACAACCTTTTCTTTCCATCCCCCCTCAAATTTGTAGTAAGTCAGTCCCTTTCCTCTTTCCTAATAGCAGAAAATCCTTGCTGTTGCTGGTTGATCAATAGTCCCCATATGGCCTGTCACTCAGCTTCTGATGTTTTCACACTGGCTGACTCAGAAAGCCTTTAGGGGAACAGAATGCCATCTGGGGCTTGCTTTCCCTACCCCTATATCATTGTTATGGCTGGGGGCAAAAAGGCAGAAGGAAGGAAAAGACTTATTCATCTTGCTGTTCCAAGCTGGAAGCATTGCTCTGTGCACATAACCTCTTACCCTGCACCCAGATGCTTTGTAAGGGCCACATTGGCTGGTTAGTGCAGATGAGACAGGACTGGAAATTCAGTCTGCTCTCTGTGTTAATATTAAGTACTAGACAGGTGTTTTATCCTGAAAAATAACAACATTGCCTTTGAGCTTTGCATTTGCTGTCACTGGGCCAACAGAAATAAATAGGATAAGAAATCATTAATGCATATATTTTTGGACTATGATCAATCCTCTTTCTTGGCAGACTCTCCACAACAGAATTTCTTCTTCAGTTTGCTGATTGCTACACCATCCTCTGCCCAGCTCCTGGCTGGAGGCAGCTATTTCTTCCCAGTACTCCCCAGTCTCCTGCATAAGGCAATTCCCATTCAACAATAACAACAAAACAGTGGGAAGGAGAAAAAGAAGAATTTATCCACGGGCCAATTAAGGATAAAAAAATGATTCAATAAAAATCTGATCTCAACAAGTCTAATTTAGTGGTGAATTTGGGCTGCACCTCTCAGAAGTCTTCTATCCTTCAAAGATATTCAGCTCAAGGATCACCTTCCCCACAAAGTCCCTCTAAAGAGCTGTCAGTGCTCTTTCCCTCCTCAAACACATGTCTTTAGCTGTGGATGTGCCATACACCACCCCCACTCCTCAAAGTGAATACCCTGAGAGCAGGGTTGGTCCTATTTTTGCCTCTGTCCGTAGCACCTAAACAGTACCTTGCATACACTTGGTGCCACAAATACAAGGGTTGCTAGTAAAATTAGGTACAAGAGGGATTTGATGTCCAGGGCACCAGCTTTTCTTTCATGCAAGATCAAAGGGAGGATAATACAAATGATAAGCATTTATTATGTGCCTACTATATGCTAAATGCTGGAAATACAAATATAAAGAATGAAACTACCTCTGCTCTCAAGAATCTTACATTCTAACAGAGAGACACGTACATATATAAGTACAGAATAAATATAAAGTGAATAAATGAAAATAAATACAAAGTAGTTACAAATAAGGTAGTCATAAAGGGAGGATTCCCCATTGGCAGTTAAGAGATCAGGGAAGGCTTCATGAAAGAGGTGGGTGCTTGAACTGCATCTTGAAGCAATTGAAGGAATCTATGATGCAGAGAGAAGATGTGTCTTCTAGACATGAAAGTCAGCTAGTTCAAAGGCACTGACTGATGCCCTGGATGAGGAACCGAGTGAAGAGTTCAGTTTGTCTGGATCACAGAGTATCTGAGGAAGAATGATACAGTTCATCTAGGCAGTGCAATGGCTGGGTCTGGAGTCATAAAGACTCACTGTCCTGAGTTCAAATTTTTGAGACATTTACTAGCTGTGTGACCCTGAGCAAATCACATAATCCTGTTTGCCTCGGTTTCCTCATCTGTCAAATAAGCTAGAGAAGGAAATTGCAAACTACTCCAGTATCTTTGCCAAGAAAACCCCAAATAGGGTCCCAAAGAGTTGGGCAAGGCTGAAAAACAATTGTACAACAATATATAAGAGGCTAGAAAGTTGAGGTCAGGTTGTGAAGGCTTTAAAGGTTAAGCAGAAGAGTTAATATTTTATCCTAGAGGCAAGAGAGAGACACTGGAATACACTGCATAGGGTTAGATAGAGTTGATATGGTTAGATCTGTGCTTAAGGAGAATCACTCTGATAACTATGTGAAGGACTGATGAGAAATCAAAAAGCTGCCCTTCTGTGCCCAGTGCCTGGGATACTGGAAGATATCAGAATAATTCTATTCCTGAAATGTAAAGTAAATAATCATGGCAAGCCAGATATACACAAGTATCATTTTTCTTACTTCAGAGGTTTGTTTTTTCCATATCCTGAAACTGTCCATTTCACTGTGCTTTTGAAAGAATTATGGCACCAAATACATAAGCCTGATTTTTCTCCATGTCCCCCATATATTATTGAGACTCAGTCAGGACCTTTAGAGATGCAACCACCTCATTTTTCAGACTGGACTCTTAAATACAAAGGACACAGTGTGTGTGTGTGTAGAGAGAGAGAGAGTGTGTGTATGTAAGATGACAGGCACTTGGATCTATTAGGGAGTTTTTAACCATTTTGTGACACATTTTAAGC
The DNA here is from genome assembly GCA_028658325.1 of Potorous gilbertii. Lineage (NCBI taxonomy): Eukaryota > Metazoa > Chordata > Mammalia > Diprotodontia > Potoroidae > Potorous > Potorous gilbertii. The sequence continues at coordinate 442,086,370 of CM053769.1, read as the reverse complement.
TTTCTTTCTCTAAACCATTTGTGTCAAATTCAAAGAGAAACTGTATATAAGATTCCTGTGCACCACATATGGATTTAGGAAACCATATATTAACACTGTCTGTATTCTAGTGAATTACTATTTTTCTTTTATTTTAATCTGTTTCAGGAAGGAGTGTAGAGGGCCCCATGTTTGACTTCTCTGCTCTAAACCCTTTCTGAGCTCTCTTTTTTTCTGAGGAAGCCTTGAAGAAACTTCAAAAAAACCCTCCTAAACTTACTGTATATTCTAAGAGAGAGTATATTCCTCTGATATTATCTGCCTCTTGCCTGCCCTTTAGATTCAGAATGTTTGCTTCTGGAAAGAGAGTGGATATAATTTTTATTCTTTAACAAGTATGTGGTCAGGGACTGCCCCCCCTCCCAATTATATAGCAGCATTAAAACAGAGATCATCAAAGTTTGAGACTGCATCAGGACTCCAGATAAAATTCTATCAAGGTTTTCATTTGTTCTGCAGAGGCCAGAATGACCTCCTCTTACTCTTACTCCACTTATTCTCAAATATAAACCCTGAATCTAGCTCGTTGTACTCTAATCCAGCTCAGTCTAATTAAGTCACAGAGTAAAAAGGAGGCTAAACTTTCATGTGATGGACTATAAAAGGAGTTGACATTCATAAAACATAAAAGGCTACACTGCATGTGTTCATAACCTCTCACATAGCAGCAATCTGAGATAACCAGCAGAAGACCTCTATTTCAGAGAGAAACAGCCACATGGTATAGGACGGAAGCAGGGGAGAATCCTGCCCCTATGCTGCAGAGGGCTTGTTCAACATCCTAACCCAGAATTTTTAGCAAAGAATATTGGATCTATAACCTGAAGGATACAAGGTCTAATAGTTCTCACCAGAGAGAAGCATTTAAAAACAAAACCCAAGTTCCAGTCATGTTGATATGAATCTTGTGGAAGCTAACAGTACCAAGTCACAGGCACTCTCTAAATACCTCCTCCCCAGAGAAGGAATATTCGGGATCTGGTGGGGATGGGGGAAGGGGGCTTGCTGCTGAGGGGAAACCAAAGTGTCTTCTGTTCTTCATGAAACTGTAAGCTTCTCAGGTAAATCAGGCTGGGAACAGGAAAGAAAGGGGAGAAAATACATTTCAGTACCCTTCTGCGATATTCTTTTTCCAAGTTAGTTCTCACACAGGGAAGCAGATGGCCTATCCCTCTGAGGTTTGAATCCCAGAATGCAGCTGCTAGCAGGTCCCAGTTCCAACAGCTGGGGTTAAAGAAGCTCATTTCAAGAGGCAAACATCAGAAAAATAATGGCTTCTATTGTGCATGCATGTGTTCACACTGAGGCCCAATCTCACTGTTTTCCTAGCACTTGGAGTGGAAGGAAAGATGTTAAAAACTTTCTGAGGAGATCTTTAACCAGAGCTTTAAATTAACAGAAAAGTATAACATAATGAAATCCAATTTTATTTAGCTTATCCTGACTTTGGGGGATTACTGGCATAATACGTCTTTAGGGGAGCAAATGGGGAGAAATATCTGTTGCTTCCTCCCCCTCCCTACCTTGTATTCTAATCCAGCTCAGTCTAATTAAGTCACAGAGAAAAAAAGGAGGCTAAATTTTCATGCAAGTGACTATAAAAGGGATTGACATTCATAAAACATAAAAGGCTATGCTGTGTATGTACACATAGATGGATATAACTATATGATTACATAATTAGGTACATCAAACTATTTATGCTGAAAAAAGTAAAAACCCCTTCTCATTATCATTTCAAAGTTGAAAGGGGGAAAAGGAAATAGAAAATGAAGCATCTAATTGCAATCTTCCACAAAGCCGCCATGCCCAGCTGGTGCCACAGTTGAATTCTCTTAATTAACACACTGCAAAAGCAAGTTTGAAAGACTGTGTGCCTATCATCTACAAACTGGGGCCAATTAGGCATAGTGAAAGTCTGGCAATATCTTTATAGTTAAAGATACTTTTCTCCTTTCTGTAAGTGAATCTAGTTGTATGTATTGTCTTTATAAACAATATGCTTTCTGTTCACCCATTCACCACTTCAGTTCAGGCCATCACCATCTCCTATCTGGACTACCACATCACTCTTGCTTCCAGTCTTCTTCTCCAGATCATCCTGCTTCCATTCTTGACAATGCACAAAAACCCCCATTCCACATCAGAGTCATAGACTGTCTATATACCTGAGGTTTCTGATGAAGCTTTGTTAAAAGTTTAAAATATATTCTTTAATCTGTCCACCTAAACCAAACAGAGGCTTTAGCAACTACGCCTTCTAAAAGAAAGTCCAGCTGATAACATAAAACAACTGAGTTAAGTATACTCTAAGAAGGGGAAGTATACTCTGGGAAGGAGGTGGGGAAATGAATATAAACATGAATATGCAGAAGAACTACAATGAAGTACCAGTCAACACACAAAATACTCCAAAGAACATTGTGGTATATAGGCGTCAGGAAAACTGGGGTTTGAACTTTGCCTCTTAAACTTACAAACTGTATGACAATGGAAAGACAAGCTATTTAACCTCTGGGCTACTTTCCTCTTCTGTGAAATCAGGATACCAATACAGGTGGCATCTAACTCAGCAGGTTGTTGTGATGCTCAAATGAGAAAATATATGTGAAGCACTTTACAAACATAAAAATGCCATGCAAAAGCAGTAATCATCACCTCTACTAGAGGATATCATAAATTCAGTATCAGAGATTTAGAAATGGGGTATTTAGTTCTTATGAATAATCTCTACCAGCACTGTAACTAACTAAGTTTGACCTGGGACAAGAATATAAAACCGTATTTCTCTGTTCTTAGGGTACAACAGGCTTGAATGCATATATTTTTTGTAACTCTTCTTCCCCCCTAACCTCAGTTTTGTTTGACTAAGGCAAGTGTATCTTTTTTGTCTTGACTTTTTACAACTCTGTTCCCCGTTATCTACCTACATAAGAATCCTGTTAATGATTCAAAATTAGGTCAAGAATCATGAGACATACTATGAGAAATCAAATTGGCTTTATAGTAATTTTTAAAGAATGTATTGTTTTGGTTTGTTCAGAAACCATTTTAAGTGGGTACAGACTAAAACACACCGGGAAGCAGCATAGTATAGTGAAAAGAGAACTTCACTAGTTCTCTAGTTAGAGGATATGGATACAAATTTCACTTCTGATTGCTTAGTATCTTTGCAATTTGGGCTAGTCACTTAACCTCCCTGGCCTTTAGTTTCCTCATATTTAAAAGAGATGCCCTCTCAGGTCCCTTTCATATAGATGATCCTATATCATAACCGAGTAAAATCAAAAAAAGAATGATGGATAAAGGCAGAGCCACAATTAAACTTTACAGATGAACCAGAATAAGTGTCTAGAACTCACAGATTTATATCAGGTCATGAGACAATAGTTAGTGAAGATGGATCAAGTAAAGGTTTTTTGAAAATGGTGGAGACATGGCATGTTTGTGGGTAGGAGACAGGGGGAAACTGATGATAAATGAGAGAGTAGGGGTGATAAGGAAATCTTCTGGAGAAGATGGGCTTGATAGGGATCACTTGTATATGTAAAAGGGTTTGCTTTGGCAAGGAAAAGGGGTTACCTCTTCTTGTAAGACTAGGAGTGAAGGAGTGCCAGATGGCATGTGGGTGATGGGAGATGAGGAGAAGAGGGGGCTCTTGGTACATAGCCTTAATTATTTCAGTGAAATATGTGGCAAGGACCTTAAGCAGAGAGGGTGGTGAGAGATGAAGATGTGGGAAGTTAAAGAACAGATGAAAAGGTCTGTAAAACCACAGTGGTGAGTAGGATGGTGAATTAATTAGGGAAGTGTAAAAGGATTCCTTTGCCACAGTGACGACTCAGTTGCTATTATGTAACAGAAATTTGTGGAGGACCCAGTCAGAACAAATTAGTGATTTTCTCTATGAAAACAGAGGGAGTCAGGGGTATATTTCAAACTTTATATGATAGTTCCAACATTACCCTACTAGTCTTTGTCTCCTTGTGAATTATCTTTTCTTTTTGTTTAATGACTCACTGATCTCACTTTTCTTTCTTTTTTTGGGGATTGCTACCACTATTACCTCATTAACTCCTCAACTCTATCCTCTGAATAAAGAAAAGTAAAAGTCCATCCTTCTACCACATAAGTATAGTCATGAAAACTAAGTTTACACTTTGTAGCATCTAAACACACTACCTCATTTGGCACCTGCAGTCCATCATCTCTCTGCCAAGAGGTGATTTAGTTCAGTCGTTTTTCAGTTGTATCTAACTGTGACCCCATTTAGGGTTTTCTTGGCAAAGATAATGGGGTGGTTTGCCAATTACTTCTCCAGCTCATTTTACAGATTAGGAAATTGAGGCAAACAGGATTAAGTGACTTGCCCAGGGTCTCACAGCCAGTCTGAGACAGAATTTGAACTCAGGAAGATAATCTTCCTCACTCCAAGCCCAGTGCTCTATCCACTATGACACCTAGTTACTCCCAAGAAGTGGTAAATGTGATTAATTATCAGTCTCCTGGAGTTGTGATTAATTACCACATTCACTGCAGTTCTTAAGCCTTCCCCTTACAGTGTCATATTCACTGTATAAATAATTGCCCTATTTGTGCTCACTTCAAATCCTCCTAGGTTTTTCAGACTCTATCCCTTTTACCACTTATTAGAGTGCGTTTTGTTCCTATTACATTCACATGCTGTAATTTGTTTAATCATTCCCCTAATCGATGGTACCTACTTTGTATTTAGTTTTGAAGTCCAATAAAAAGGACTGCTTTGACAATTTCTGTAAACTGTAAGGACCATTTGTCTCTTTTCTTAATCTCTTTAGGGTATAGAACTCTGTTAGCAATCCCACTGCATCAAAGGATATGCTTAGTTTAAAGACCTTTCTGAATATAGCAAACTGCTTTCCTGAATGGCCAGATCAAATTCACAGCCCCGCCTATAGTACACTAACCTGTCAGTCTTATCACATCCCTTCCAATAGTTATCACTTTCCTTTTTTCTCATTTTTACCAATCTGAATGGTTTTGAGTTGGATCCTCAGAATGATTTTATGTGCACTACTGTTATTATTAGCGACTTAGAATACAGTTTTACATGTAATTGTGTCGTTGATTTGTAGTTTTTCTTTAAAAAACTGCCTGTCTGTGTCCCCCTGATCATCTATCTATTAGAGAATGGTTCATTTGTGTTTTTTTATATATTTGCATCAGTTCCCTCTATAACTTGCATATCACACCTTCAACAGCTAAACTTGCTAAGAAGATTTCCCCCAATGAATAGTTTCCCTTCTAATTCTAACTGCATTGGTCTTGTTTGTGCAAAAACTTTCCAATTTTATACGAACAAAATTATTCATTTTATCTCATATGATCCTCTCTATTGTTTGATCAAGAAACTTTTTTTTTTACTATTTTTCAGTCAATATTTTTACTAATATTCATACTATTTTAGGTATAAAAGCTATACCTCCTCTTGCTTTCCTAATTTATTAATATGATTAAAAAAAAATTTCTAGCTTCTATATACACTTGGAGTTTAATACCCAGTGGTAAACTGAACATATGATGACGGACTAAATCTAGTTCTTAAAAGACTAAGTTCCCATCAGATTTTTTTTCCCCAACAGGTTTCTTATCTTGATAAGTCAAGTACTTGGGTCTGTGGAACACTATGCTACTATGTCTGCTTCTGGGTCTTCGGTTCTTAATCTACTCTGCTAATCAACTCTTCTATTTTTTAACCAGTACCCAAAAGTTTCAATGATAACCGTTTTGTAGTATTTGAAATCTACTAGGTTTTCCACCTACCCTCCTCCATTATTTCCCTTGATTGTCTTGACTTTTTGTTCTAACCTGAAGAATTTTGTTGTTTTTTTCTATTCCTATAAAATAATCCTTATTAATTTGACTAGCATGACACTGAACTTGTAAATCAATTTAGTTAGTGCTGTCATTTTATAAATGCTATTACATTTAGATTATATTTAAAATCTCTCCAGTTATTTAGGTCTATATTTTGGTAAAATGTGGATGCTGTAGCTATATAATTCTTATGTGTGTCTGGATAGCTGGACACCCATATATTTTATACATTCTGTAGTTACTCTGAACAGAATTTTTTCTATCTCTTCCTGCTGGGTACTGTTGGTAATATACAGAAAGGCTGATTTCTGTGGATTTATTTTATGTCCTAATACTTTCCTGAAGTTATTGTTCCAATAAATATTCTAGTTTCATCTCTAGGTTTTTCTAAGGAAATCATCATCTCATTTAAAAGTACTTCGGTTTTTTCTTTGTCTATGCTAACTAATTTTTCTCTTCTTGTTACAACTTGCATTTCTGGAACTATAGTGTAGGATTATAGATTTAGAGATGAAAGAGAATTTAAGAGATTATAGAGTTAAACCCTCTTCTACAGATAAGGAAAATGAGGAACAGAGATGTTAAGTGATTTGCCAGAGTCACAAGCTTAAGTAGGATTAAATAGGATTTGAATTCAAGTCTGACTCACTTCAAGTTCAGCATGCTATACATGATCCCATGCTGCCTCCAATATATCAAATAGATGTGACAATGGACATCCATGCTTTAACCCTGATTTTCCTCTAGCACTTTTTCATATATATGTATATATATATATATATATATATATAATCTTTATATATTGTCTTCATAGATAATGTTAGTTCTTCCTTTTAGATAGGTATTATTTATAATACTAAGAAACTATCCATTTATTCCTATCTTTTTAGGCAGCAAACTGAGTTCAACTCTTCCCACAGACACTTATTAGCTGTATTAACCTGGATAAGTCACTTAACTTGTCTGCCTCAATTTCCTCAACTGTAAAATTCAGAAAATAATGGCACCTACTTCCCAAGGCTGCTGTGAAGCTGAAATTAAAGTGCCTCACATTGTGTTTGACTGCACTATAGCAGATGATTAATAAATGTTTCCTTCTTTCCTCCCTTAATTTTTTTGAACATAAAGATATGCTATATTTTGCCAAGAGGTTTTTTTCATTTACTGATAGCACTATAAGATTCTTATTATTTTTACGTTTACAGTTTCCCTAATATTGAAACAGTCCTGCATTCGCAATACAAATCCAATCTGGTCACAGTATATATCTTCATTAAGTTGTTATAGCCTCTTTGCTAATATTTCAGTCAATATTTTTGTACTGATATTCATAAGAGCTATGTGTTCAATATAACTTTCTATACCTGCTTTATCTCTGCCTGGTATCAGATTCAGGATCAGAATTGTTCCTTTCCTTAGTTTTGTGAACAATTTATATGGTACTTGAATTAACTACTGATAAAATTTATTTCTATATCTATTAGTTCCTGATTTTTTTTTCCCCTTTGGGAGTTCCTTTATGGCTTCTCGAATTTCTTTTACTGAGACTGAGTTATTTAAATTCTATTTTTTGTTCCGAAAGTTTTGTATTTTTGTAACTATTTATCCAAGTCTTTTAAGTTATCAGTTTTGTTGGCATATGATTGGACAAAATAGTTTCTTAGTAATTTCCTTCACTTCTTCTAAAGTTTGTTGCAAATTTATCTTTTGCATTTTTGAGTCTGGCAATTTAGCTCTTACCTTTTATTTAACTACCACACCAATGGGTTTTTTCCTTAACAGCTTTTGCTTTTATCAATTCTTCTTTACTTTCAATTTTGGTAATCTTTCTATTTTTCAGAATTTCTATTTCTAGTAAGAGTTTTTTAATTAGCTAGATTTTCTAATTTTTTAAATTACATACCCAATTCATTAATCTATTCTCTCTTGTTGATATGTTTCGAGATATGAAGTTTTCCCTAAGGACTACTATCACCACATCCCAAAAGTTCCAGTATGTTGTATCATTATTGTAATTTACTTTTTTTTTTCATTTTTTAAAAAGATTTTTAGTTTCAGTTTTTTTCTTCCCTCTCTCACTCTTCTCTCCTCAAGACAGCAAGCAACCTGATACGGATTATACATGTACAATCACGTAAACCTTATTTCCACATTAATCATGTTCTGAAAGAACCAGAACAAAAGGGAAAAGCCATGAAAAAAACCAAGCAAGTGAAAATAACCTGCTTTGATCTACATTCAGATTCCATAGTTCTTTCTCTGGATGTGGATAGCATTTTCCATCATGAGTCTTTTGGAATTGTCTTAGATCACTGCATTGCTGAGAAAAGCTAAGTATCATAGTTGATCATTGTCCAATGTTGCTGTTACTGTGTCCAATGTTCTCCTGGATCAACTTTAGTTCATACAAGTTTTTCTGAAGTCCACCTGCTCTTTAATAGTATTCTCTTACATTTATATTTTTATTATAAAATCTCTTTTAGTTTCATGAAATTGAAATGATCTGTTTCATCTTCTACATTATATTCTTTGCCTGTTCAGTTGGGAAGCCTTCTCCAGTTTTGGCATGCTCTTTTATTTTTGATGATGTAACTATATGTTAATATGCTTATTTAAATATGTATATAATATATTCAATGCATATTTTCCCAGTATTCTTTGTTTAAACATCATCCTTCTAAAAAGTATATTTTATATTCTTAAATACAGAGTGCCATTTTATTTCTTTAGATTTGTATTGCCAACACATTATTGTTACTCAGTCTTTTCATTCATGTCATATGACCCCATCAATCTCATTTAAGATTTTCTTGGGTTTAGACACTAGTAAGTGTCTTAGGCCAGTTTTGAACTCATGAAGATGAGTCTTTCTGACTCCCGGCATTCTCAGCACATAGTTAATGTCTTGTGCCAGAAGATGACCAAAATGACATTACCATGGTAGGGGTCTGTGTCTGATTGTGGTTGATCAGACCATTATGAGCTTAGAAGGCTCTGTCACCTCTGGAGATGTCTCTGAATTTCCAAGTCTCATGTTTCTTTTGAGCTACTGCAGTTCAGTTTTGATCATAGAGAACAGTGTCTTCTTTGATGTAGGCACCATGCTGAACCTGTCCTGTGCCACTGTCTCCCATATCTCACAACTGATTGCAGAGTTCTTCAGAGAGCCCTTGAGAGTGTCCTTGTATTGCACCTTCTGACTTCCAGGTGAAGACTTTCCTTGTGAGAGTTCTCCAAACATATCTTTGATATTTGAACAATGCAGCCAGCCCATTGGAGTTTGCACACTATGCAGTAGGATTTGAATCCTTGGAAGTCCAGCTTGAGAAAGGACCTCAGTGTCCTGTACCATATCTTGCCAAGTGGTCTTCAGAATCTTCCTGGCACCAAAACTTCTTCCAATAACTAAGCCCCAAAGAAAAATCTCACCCTCAGAGTATTTATACACTTTTTCAGAGCCAGAGGACATGACCCTCTGACCCCTGTAATTTTCTTTAATGAAAGTATCAATTCTTTTTTGTGATTTGATCTTTATCCTACCAATTCTTTAAGATTAAATTATTTGGTCTCCATTTAAGATTGAATCCTTCCTTCAAAGGACACTTATTGACTTCAGGTTCTATTACCTTATGATCAGTAAAGGATATTTAATATTTTTGCTTTTCTGCATTTGTTTAGGAGATTTTTATGCCTTAGCACATAGTCAGAATTTGTAAAGATGCCCTGCACAGTTAAAAATTATATATATGTATGTATATATATATACATATATATATGTATATATATACATATATATATGTATATATATATAAATATATTCCTTTCTATTCTGATTCAGTAATCTCCAGAGAACTATAATTTCTAACTTTTCTAAGATTCTATTCAGGTTTGTTAGTGTATTTCATTTTTTTTATTAGGTTTGTGTGTACTTGAAAGGGTACGCTGAGTTCTCTAAGTATTACAGTTTTGCTATTCTGCTTGTAATTTCAACTAATTTTTCCTTTAAGTTACTATTTCATTTTGTTATTTGTAATCATTGGTAGTTTCATTATTTGTGGTGCCTTTAAGCATAATGTTATTTCCTTGATTATGTTTTAACCAGCTTTTCATGTTGCCTTGTTCAAAATCAGGAGTACTGTTTTTTGAATTTGCCTGAAGCACAACAAACTTTTCCCACCCTCTCATTTCAATTATATAAATATATATGTTTCAGATATATACATTGTGTATGTAAATAGTACATTGCTGAGTTTTTGCTCTCCAATCCATTCTGTTAGCCTCTTTTATTTTAAGGATGACTCTATAGCACACATTCACATTCAGGTATGCAATGTGCTTTACAAATATTTACCTCATTTACCTCAATAACCTTTGGTGCTATTACTATTTCCATTTTATGGATAAGGAAACTGAAACAGCCTGAGGTTGACCGAGTAGCTCGCCTGTGGTCAACAGCTGGTAAGTGTTTGAAGTGGGATTTGAATTCATGTTTTCTATTCCAGGTCCAATACCCTATTCACTGAGTCTCCTAGTTGTCTAGCAGTGGTTATGATTTTTAATTTTGCATTTACCCCATCATATCACATTGTACTTGACTGACATGCCCTTCTATTCCTTTTCCATCTTAAGTCATATTTTCTTCTTTCCATCTTTTCCTGTGGAATTTCATTTGTAATTTCATTAAAAAAAAACTGGCTTCATTTCTTCTAGCCACTCTTACAGGTTTTTACAGCCAAGCCATATTTTTCTCTGAGGCTTGGCTTATAGTTGTGGTGGGGTAATTTACTTCTTTTGGTTTTACCTCTTGGACTTTTTTAACCCATAACATTTCTTCATTGAGTGAGATTTTTTTTCTGTTTACTCATCCTCAGTTCTTGGATTGGAATTTTTGGGGGCTATGCCCTCTCACATTTTAGATGGGTTGGGTCTTGCTTTTTCCCTTGTATTCTGGGTGCCAATGCTGACCTCTATGGGTTGGCTAGTATTAGACCCCACCTTCTGACTTAATCCTTGTGATTCACTCTGTATTCTGGTCTCAATTGATCTTTGTCTTCTTCTTGCTGGATCCTCAGGTGGGAATTGGTTTTAGTCACCTGACTCCAGGGGGATGTTGGAGATTATCCTGGTCTCAGGTCTCCTGTCACTGGTGCTTGAGCGTCCATTAGTCTCTTGCTATATGTTCTGAGCGTTAGACAGCCAGAGTCTGTCTCTCTTCTAAAAATGACCTATGAGGGCTGGTTCTGTCTCCTGTTTCTATTCTGACAGGCTAGAGCTCAGACTCAGTTTCTGGCACCTGTGGCAAAAGCAATATTTTAACAATCCATACCCATAAAGGTTAAATTAGTTTTTCCTTTAAAAATACTGAATTATCTGTGAGTTTTAACTGGCTCAGGAGACTAAGGCTCAGTCTATTGACATGGCTTACTAATCACCTGAACTTTTTAAGTTCTTTTTTAAGCTCTTTTAGAGCCATGATGAATTCTGACTGGCCCCTGATACTTGAATGAGCGATTGCGATGAAAAACAGAGGTAGGTGAGTAGTGGCAGCTGAATCAATGTAATATCTTTATTGAATATCCTTGTTGAATGGTCTTCTACCATGGCTAAGCAAGTCTCCTTTGGTTGTATGTCAGGTCTTTCTCTAAGTGTTTCATTTTATTCCAACACTGAACCCTAACCTCTCTGGGGATCTTCCTGAGTCAGGTCTAGCCTGCCATAGCCTCTCTCTGAAGTTCGTGCTAGTCTGCACCTCTCCTGTTCAGAGTTTTGGCTGGCTCCTAGATCATTTCTGGAAGCTCATATTGAATTTCCTAAGGCAGCTTCTCTGGCCACTTTCACATTCACCAACACTCATCTCCTGGTTTTCCTAGTACAACCCTCCTAAAACTCTCTGCCTGTCCTTTTGTGTAGTTCTATGATCTTTCACACCACCATCTTCACTGGAAGTTAAAACTTGCGTTTGCAATTAAAAAACAGAAACAAAAATTTGTGAGACAATGAAAGTCAATACAGAATCTACATTCTCATAAATCTGGAAAGTGATTTAACTATTTAATGCTCTCCCAAAGAAAGGCAAGATAATAATAGCTTGGGACTGGAGACCCAAGTCCACACCTGGACCCTGACTTTTACCTCCTGACACAAACTGATCAATTTCTCTGGGTCTTGGCTTCCTCGAGTGTAAAATGGGAAGTATTTATACCACTTCCGCAGGCTTGTTAGGAAAAGGCTATTTAAAATCTAAATCAGTAAAGAAATGTGAGCTATTGATATTACTGATATCCTTTTACTCAGGAGGTTCCCATTGTCTCAAAGGGTGTTAGAAAGGAAAAGTCAATTGAAACTGTTAGCTCTGTGCAAAAGCAAGACTGAGTTGAGTGCATTTAGAAACAGGGCCCACATAACAGATCCTCTGTTAAGTGTTAAATGGATGAGGCAAGTTCAACAGTAAAGACAGAACAGGCAATTTATCTATTAAAAATCAGGAATGAAACACCTGGGTACCACAATAGACTGTCAGCTACAGCTTTCAACAGAAGGGGAAAGTGCCAGCATCCCAGCATCTTAAGTGGTAACCTGAGATGAAAGCAATTTATTTCAGACAGTAGATTAAGTGTGTATATTTGCACATGAAAGGATAGGATTACTTTCTTCCCTCACGGGCCCTAAACCAGACCCAACATGTAAGGGAGAACAAAGATGGCAGAAGAAAATAAACTCTTTCTTGGTTTCTCCCCTCTCATGGCCTTCTAAGCCAGTTTGAAGGATTTTATTTTTCATCCACTCCATAGGCAGCACATGCCAGGTAATTCCTATGCTGGGATTCAGTACCCTGCTTAAGTTTCCATCAGGGCTACTGTCCCAAAGAGGAGTAAGCTTTCTACACCGGACTGAATATTAAGACCCTTCTGGAACTATCCTGAAATTTGGCCAGGGTCAGCTCAAGGAACCACAGGGTAAAGAAATGGATGTAACTACCTACAGGTTTGGCTAACTAACATGAAAACTCAAAGGGAAGGGCCCATTCCTTCAGATTGTGGTGAAATGAGAACCAACGATCATAGCACACTGTAGGTGGGTACTTTTTTTCCTGGCCCTCACCAAGGTAATGCATGTGGAACTTTAAACTGTTTTTATAGCACCTAATTATATTATTATATGTTATATAACCTAATGAACTCTTTCAGTGGCTATTTGTTTCTCTGTACTGGGAATAAAAGAACTAAAGAAAAAGAGAGAACTTATTTGCTCCCAGTGACACAATTTTATTAAAAAGCCAACTTTTCAAAATTACATTTGTTTGCTAAGGGGGGATAATGCTAGGTGTGTACTGACTACAGTGAGAGGAGTAAACAAAACTTTATGCTGAATTCATCTCTTTATTTTCTGGTTAAAAGTCATTTTAAACTTACTCAATTTATTAATTTTTTTTAAAGGAAAGGGTCTTCATAGGATCATAATTTTATAACTAGAAGAGATCAGGGTAGTCATAGTGTTTAACTTATTTTATAAACAAGGAAACAATTCAGGGAGGTTAACTGACTTGTCCAAAGTTAACAAAGACAGTAAGAAAGAGATTCAGAATTTGAATCCAGGTCCTGCCTCCACATCCAATTGTGTATGAATGTGTGGAAATCACTTTATTGAGAGAAGAAAATCAAAATTAATATATTTGAAATGTATTTATTTTGTACTTACCAATATGTGTATATTTTACTCCCCATTAATAGAATGGAAGCTATTTTTGTCTTTGTATTCCCATCAATTAGCACAGTATATGGTATAAAGTAGGACTGTTAAATGATTGAAAGTGGTTTCCGAATGATTCTCCAAAAGGTAATTAATTGGTCAAGGGATATGTACAAACAGTTCTCAAAGGAAGAACTGCATGCTATATTAACAACCATATGAAAGAATGAAATGCAAATCAAAATAATTCTTGGGTTTCATCCCATACTCAGAAATTGATAAAGACAAAAGATGGTAATAGTCAATGTTGATTGGGTCGTAGAAAGACAAGTAGATTAATAAACAGTGGATAGAGCTGTAAATTGAGCCAATCAGTCAGAGAAACAACTTGAAATGATGCTATGACTGTAATTTTCATACTCTTTGACTAAGAGATCCCACTGTTAGGAATAGTGGAAGTTCCTATTTAATATCTAGCTAGCATTTATACAGCATTTTAAGGTTTGCAAAACATTTTACAAATATCTCATTTACACCAAAATAGTTATAGCAGAACTTTTTGTAGTCGCAAAGAACTGAAAACACAGTAGATGGTTCTCATTGGAGAAAGATTAAACAAATTGTGGTAGGTGAAAGTAACAGAATATTACTGAACTGAAAACCGACGATTACAATGAATGTAGGGACATAAAAGAAGACATGTATGAACTGATGTAAAGTGAAACGAGCAACAGGAAAACAAGACACAATGCAACGAGAAAGAACAACAACTGAACTTGAAAATGCTTAGTTTTGCTCATCTCCTTTTATTCATCTCTTTTACTCTTGGTGGTAAGAAATAGTTCTCTGGAAAGGGGATATGGGATGGATACAATAGAGATGATATGATATCAAAACAAAAGATAGCATTAAAATTTGCTTTTAACCATTAAGTAATTTTCTGGTGTGACCACTTACTTGGTCCATTTTGCTTTTAGAGATCCCACAAGCTACACTCTGTGCTCCACACTTGGAATGAGTAACTACAGTCCTATGAATATAAGACAAGGAGATGGGACTTTCACAAAGCATGGAACTACTGCATGGTTACCAACATAGAGAGGAAAGTAGGCAATGAGAATAGTAAAAGGTGATTTATTTTTGAATAAGCTTTAACATTTTAATCATATCACCATTAAGTCCATGACTGGGTCTAACCACCTGTTAGAAAACCCATCCCAAAGTTGTTTCTAATTTTTAAGGCCTATTTCAGGCTATGTTCCCAGATTGATGCTTTCTCATGCTATCTATATTCTGCCAGGTAAAAAAGCAACTTTTCTTTTGTTCTTTTTAACTTAAGTATGCTCTCATTTAGCACCTGGGTTCCCCAACACCAACACATACTCTCCTATAAACCAAAAGTTCTTAGTCTTTTTTGGGTCATGGTCCTCCCTTTGGTAGTTTGGTTAAGTCTGCTAGAATATATAAGAGCCTAAATTAGCGTTCTAATTGACTGGCATCCCCTGGACTACTGTTATAGCCACTGGACCGCCTGATCCTAAAAAGACTATTTATGAGGCTCAATCCTGTAATAGATTTGGGCTCCTCAATCCTGTAATGGATTTGGGCTGACTAGCTCTTCACCAGTCCCTCCCTTAAAATTTTGATGCAATCTAAGTTGTTGGTAATGGACCTCCACATTCTGCAGTATCACCATCAACTATGCTAGCACCAACTTCTGGCAGACTTGAACTTACTGGCTAAAGTATTACTGACAGAAGCTTTGCAGTAGTAACAGCTGGCTTTGAATGAGAAGGCTCATTTTCCAAGTCTATCTGTTCAATTAGTGAAACTCTCTTTATTGCACCAGTTGCTACACTCAGTGAGTGCTACTCTGGGGCTTAACTCTTTAGGTGATGGTTCCTTAAGCAAGGAACTTTCACTGAGCACTCCTCAGGTTAGGGAGAGGGGGGAAGAAGGAAGGATGACCAAACAGGTTGTTTCTGAAACCAGTGGCTCAAAACAAAAAAAACAAAAACAAAAACAAAAAGGAATTTTCTAACAAGAGCCCCATTCTGTAACCATTCCTCTCTTTCCATCTATGAGATTATATCTTCCCTGAAAGAACTATGGAGGTATTAGCAGTTAATCTGAACCTTCAAAGATGGGATGGATTTCAACAGGCAGAAATGGAGCCAGGAAGAGCATTTCAAGTGGAGGGCAAAAGAGCAGAAAAGGCTCAGAGATGGTTAAGGAGAGGGTATAACTGGGAAGGCATTAAGTAGTTCAGACTGCCTAGAATATGGAGTAGCAGAAGGAAAAACTGGAAGAGTATGGATAGTCGTGTATGCTATAATGCCACATGGCACAGGGGATGGAGTGCTGGGTTGGGAGTAAAAAGACCTGTGTTCAAATCTCTTCCCATCTAAAATACTAACAGGACAAGTTACAACCTCTCTGAATCTCAGTTTCTTCATCTATAAAATTAAGATATTAACTGTACCTACTTCACAGAGTTGCTGTGAGCATCACATAAAAACTATATAAAGTACTTACATGAATTCTGGCTACTTTTGTTATCATTGTTATTGCCAGGTGTAGCAGCCAAAATTTAATTCAGCTGTACAGGGAGTCTTTGAAGGTTTTAAGCACTGGAATAATATAATGAGAAGTTTAGGAAGGTATTGGATGGAGGCTAAAAGTGGAGTCCAAAGCTAGGGTCATGGCAGTGGGAATGGAAAAAAGAAAACAAATGGAGAACATAGGATTTGGCAACTGACTCAATGTGGGAGCAAGAAAGGAAGTCTTGAGTGACTAGGATATTAGCCAATAAACAGAAATAAGGAACTCATAAGGAAAAGCTGATTTTGATGGGAAAGTTGATTAATTTGATTTTGGACAAAGTGAATGTGAGATGCTAGAGGGCGTATTACTTGGTGCCATTCATTATATACCATACTGTTGGATGATGCATTTCCTTACCTTAGTCAAATAGTCTATTACCTCCTGTATGGTAGGTAGGGTCCTTATCTTCTATTTTTAAATTTTAACTCCCATAAGGTAAAAAGATGTGGTGCATAATGTGCTGGATTTGATGTTGGAGGATCAGGGTTCAGATCCTAGATCTTTTATTTACTACCTGTGTGAGCTGGGGCAAATTATGTAACCTTTAGACCTTAGTTTCTTTATCTGTAAAAGGAAGGTAGGAAAGGGAGAGTTTTCTGAATGTCCCTTTCAGCTCCACATGAGCTACTTTTTTAAAGTAGAGAGAAAAACCAAATCAGGCCTCTACCTAAACTCGACACCTGTTTTTTCTGATCCCTCCAGGAAATTCCTGCTTCTGACATCCCATAAATTACCCAGGTCTGGCATCTTCTATCTATGGATATTCTTTCTTCTATCTCTGACACACACACACACACACACACACACACACACACACACACGCACACACGCACACACATAAGCACATGACAACAGACTGCACAATTTCCTCTTGAGATTCTAAAACCTGTCAGAGGAACAGTGTTTAGCAATGTTCTCTGTAGATTTTCGAGAAATGACAAAGCTACTTCCCAAAAGAGAAGGAAAAAAATTCCCCAGATAAAATAAGGCCTCTTGGAAAACGAACAGAAGAGCAACTTTTCCTGCCAGGACACAGTAGAAAGCATTTAATGTGTTCAAACTATTCAGTTTTGGCAAAGAAATCAGCTTGTGGAAACAAGACAACAAGGAAAGGTGGAGACTTAAGAGGTAGAGCAGTGTCTTCACTGGCTTCACTCTCACAGAATGCCTTGTAACAGCGGTCAGAATTTGAGACCCGTGTTTCACTTCCGATCCTGTCTGTCTCAAGCATGCCAATCTCAGTTAACCAAATAAAGCACCTGAAGACAGGACCTGGACATGGATGTTATAGTTGCTAAAGGGCCTGGAAAAGTCATGTCCTCACCCAAAGCAAGAATCTCCTCTCTACCCTGCCAAAGAAGTGGTCCTGCTTCTGTGGGGGAACACAAGTTTGGGGGTGGTTTTTTGATGGAGAGGGGAGTAGGAAAACTTAACCTTCAATGACTTCTTTGTATTTACTTTGCTACCCAAGTGTATGACTTTGGGTAGCTCATTTTACCTCGACCAGAGTTTCCTTATCTGTAAATGAGAGTTGGCTAGTGATCATAACTTGTTGACAACAGCTAGGATTTATGTGATAGCTAACCTAATAAGGTTTCCAGCTCCAAATTTCTGCCCTCTAGAACCAAGTAAGGCCCTATTTTACATGGAATCACAACAGGCTGGGGCAGACATAGGAGATCAAGCAAAAAAGTGGATGCTGCGATACTAGTCATGCCATTAGTCTGCTGTGTGTCTGGGTAAGAAGGATTAAAATTGGATGTTTTGATGCCTTAGTTTCCCTATCTATGATACAAGTATTCTGATGAATTAACAAAATGGCTCTAATTGCTACAAACACAATCTCAAACAAAGAGACACTTGTAAATGCTACGTAATAGATACCTATGATTCAGAGAAGCTTCCTGCAATCAAAGATTCTGCTGGGCTGTGGTATAATAGCAAAAGCCTGAATTTTATGTCAGTGAACAGAGGTTCAAATCCTGACTGCATACTAGTTATATAACACTAGGTATGCCACTAAGTTCTGTATACCTGGTAAAAATGAGGGGGCTGAACTAGATAATAGCTGAGGTCCCTTCTAGTTCTAAAAGCTATGAATCCATGAAATTCTTCTTCAGAGACTATCTACCAGTCACCATTACACAGGTCATTTACTCCAGCCTCTCAAGTACACAAATCCTTCTCTACCTGGATTTTTACAAGTAAAGCTCTTCTTGAAATAAAAAGTTCATCTGCCCAAATTTCATCTCAAACAGATTTCCAAGATTCTGGATGTCTCATTTCCAGATTTCATGAGCTTTTGGGGGAGGGGGAAGGACAGGAAAAGTTGATACTAAACGTAGGGGTAAGAGCAGTTAAGTGGTGCTCTACGACAACAGATTGCACAATTTCCTTTCAAGATTCTAAAACTTGTCAGAGGAACAATATTTGGCAATGTTCTCTGTAAATTTTCTAGAAATGACAAAACTGCTTCCCAAAAGAGAAGACTTTTAACATGTCTCCTCTTTCAGCTGTGCCCTTCTTTTGAGATAGCACTCCATTTCTATAGCAATGTTTTACTAGAACAAAGATCCTAAACCTAAATCAAGAATTAGTGTTGTTGTCTGAGGTCCTTTTGGCAGCAGCCAATAAAGATAATGGCTATTAGATGAAGCAAACCCAATCTTTTAAGAGACTCTGAAATTAAGGAAGTAGCCTATGAGAAAAGGGAAGAGATATAATTCTTCCTTCCTTTACAAGCAGCATATGAAAGACTTAGGGAAAATAGGTTTTTGTAGTCTTTTCGGTTTAACTACAGAGAAGTAACAGGATGAAGCCATAGGTTACAGAAATGTTCTGGTTTTTGTTCTTTAAATTATTTTTAAGTTATTCTGAATCTGTCAAGCAACAAACATGAATGTTTTCATGTACAAAGAACAGAAAAAGAGGACTGTCTAGAAAACCTCTCTCCCATGAGGTAGGAAGCATAATTCATTAATCTAGAGTTGTGACTGGTCCTTGCATTGATCATACAAAGTTCTTAAGTCTTTCAGAGTTGCATCTCTTTACAAAGCTGCATTTATTCGATAAGTTGTTCTGGTCCTGCTCATTTTACTCTGGATCACCTGTCCCAGGTTTCTCTGAAACCATTCTTTTTTGCATTTATCACAGTGCACTAATCTTAATAATGTTACATTAATTTGTTTAATGATTCTTCAATTTATAGGTAACATTCTCAGTTCTTTACTACAACAAGAATATTGCTATGAATACTTCTGCACGCAGGGACAGATACCCTCCCCTTTTCTACCAAGTAATATGTTAGCAGTTTTTTTTGTTAATCTGATGGGTGTGTATGTGAGGTAAAATCTTAGAGGTTTTTTTTTAAGTTATTTTGTATTACTCTCATCATTAGTGATATGAAGCATTATTTCAAATGGCTGGAAACAGCTTTTGAGAACTCAGTTCATATCCTTTGACTATTAATCTCCTAAGGAAGGCTCTTATTTGCTGCAAAGACCTTCCCTCCCCGTTGTTTCCCTTCTAATTCTAAATGTGTCAACTCTGTAGAAAAACTTTGATTTTATGTCATGTCCATTTTGACATGTGGCAAAGTAGATAGAGCACCAGCTCTGGAGTCAGAAGGACATGAATTGAAATGCAGTCTCAGACACTTGACATTTACTAGCTACAATGGACAAGTTATTTAACTTGGACTGCCTCTCCCACCAACTACCCCCTCCCCCAAAAAAAGACATATTCCACTTTAGGAAAACCCAATAAACAAAACTCTGCACTTGCAAAGCAAGTCAATTAAAAGGAAAGGATTGATTACAGGTTTTCTAACATAAGTTAGCTCTTTTAGTACATTTAAAAATATGGCTAAAAAAAAAGGGACTTACCTAAGCATTTTAGAAACCCAACTCTTACATAAAAGTCTGACAAATGTACATAGTAAAATGGTTTTGTGTAGCTATTCATAAAAACCACACAGGCAAAGGTTTTCTGGTTGCACAGACAGACTCTTCTTTCTGTCATTCTCAGTCTGTTGCCTTGGAAGCAAAGGCTACTTACTCAGCTCAGCCATAAAGGAAAATTTTAATTCTTCCTTAATTTAACCCCTTTAGAAAGTAAGCTCCTTGAGGGAAGGGACTGTTATTTTCCCCAGTGCTTTAGCACAGTTCCTAGCACAAAATAAGAACCTAATAAATATTTGCTTACTGACAGTTGATTTTAAAAGGGAGAAAAACCCAAATGTCAGCCTAAGACTGGGATATTGGCCAGGAGTAAAAAACTCTGAAGGCGAATCCTGTCCCTGCTCTTCCTATTCCCCAGATACTGGAGCTTCTCGACAGCATTCTCTTTAAAAGTAAGAAAAAGGTCATTGTCCTTCTAAGCAGTTCTTAAAACTGAGTACCTAAAGCCTCACTGACATTCTGCCAAGTTCTCCCATGCTTTAAGGCTCAGCTCAATTCCTACCTCTTCTCTCTCCTCTGTCCATAAAGATCTCCCCCTAGGTGCTGAACTCCTACAACACTCTTGTATTCCTCGGCACTCAGATTTTACAGAGATTAAATTTAGATTCAGTACATAAAGCCCTCTGAGAATGTTGTCCCTAATGCAGATGTCAGCTGGTTTATTATTATTGCTTTCTGTTATTAACCTTGTTTGGAAAGTTCTTTATTCTTAATTGGACTGCTAGCTCTTTAAAAACAAGGACCAGGGAGAAGGTGGGTGGCATACTGTACAGAGCACTGGCCCTGATGTCAGGAGGACCTGAGTTCAAATCTGACCTCAAATACTTACGGGCTGTGTGATCCTGGGCAAGTCATTTAACTCCAATTGCCCCCTTTCCTCCCTTCCCCCCAAAAAAACCACATACAAATAAATAAAGACAATGATCAGGCATTGTACTTGTGTACATCAAAAACACAAAGGTTAAGAAATATCTGCTATATAAAGAATGAATATACAGATTAAGCAGTGTGCACACTGTGCCCAATACATAGTAGGTGCTATATAAATGTTTATTCCCTCTCTCCAACCTCCAATTTTAGAGATGAAGAAACTGAGGATGTGAAGGTAAGAGGAGAAAACAAACTGGGGACTTTGGAAAGTGGCATCAATTCATTAAAGATTCTAGGCTTCGAAGCCAGTAAAATCACTAACCCTGAAATCTAGAATAGAGGGGTATGGTGATTAAGAAATCATTCTACATCTGTCCCCTATTCCTTCTGCCCCCATTCTAGAGTCACAAAAGTCTCAATGCACAAGTAAAAACTCCAGAAGAGCACTTTGTTTTGTCTGGTCTTCCCCACTCTCTTACCTCTTTCTGGGAACTGATAATTAAATCAACTTTGCCTAAGCTATTAAGAAGGAGCAGGCAAATCTCCTCAAAGGTGACTCTGAGAGGTGTCACATGGCTATTAAGGATCTGGTATTCCTGACCAAAAGCAAAATACTGATCTATTAGCCACCCTGCTCCTGTTCCTGCCCATATGCATATACAAAGACAAGACAATGTCTCCACCTTCATGAAACTTCTAGTCTTGTAGAAGGTTTTGTAATCTGGAATTTAAGTCAAGCAACAAATCACATTTTTAAAAAACAGTATCTAAAACTTACCTAGCACATTAAAGTTTGCAAAGCAATTTACCTATAATCTTTGATACTCACAACAACACTGAGAAGTAGGAACAACTATTATGACCATTTTGAAGATGAGGATGCAAACCCAAAGGGGTTAGATGACTTGCCCAAGGTAGTAAGTACTTCAACAACTAGGAAATTCTAGTACTTCATGCAAGAAGGGTCCTCAGCAGCCCCAGTCCCAGGAGGTCTTATTAACATGATGGTCCAAGCAGAACTAGCATTACATCATCCCTAGATTTCGGTGGGAGATAGGACCTGAGACTGGCTACCTCATCCAGCAATGGAAGAAGGAGCAGAGGCTGGCACATAATCTTAATTCAAGAACTTAAGCTATAGTTATAAGAAACAACAATTTCACCCCCAATAAAGAAATACCATGGGACAAGGACATCCCAAGGTAAAATACCAGAGAAAGAAAACAATTCTAAAGTAACCACAGAAATCTGCTGAAAAAGAATGGACTGGCTACAAGGACTCCAAGAATGGATGGAAGAAATGAAAAATGACCAAAAAAAATGAGAAACGACCAAAAAAAAGGAAAAAGAATACTTGAAATGCAAATAAAAGATTTGGAACAAAAGGTAGACAATTTTAATGAATCTGACTCCTTGAAAAGAATATAGTAAACAGAAATTAATGATTTTTTGAAACAAGGAATATTAGAAAAGTGCCAAAAGAATAAAAAATTAGAATAAGCGAAACCCTTATCATCAAAAACAATCAATCTGAAAAAGTAGACAAGGATAATTTAAGTCACTGGATGATATGAACAAACAAAAAAATTAGACATATCCTAAGAAATAACAAAACTGCTTAAATTATTAGAACCAAAAGGCAAAGTAATAAAAAAAATGCAAGAGAGAATTAAGTGATGCAAGGAATCTAATCAAAAGGCTATTTTAATATTCCAGGAATGAGGTGATAAGGTCGTACAACTAACTGGCTATGGAGGGTAAGAGAGTGAGGAGTAGAGAATGTCATTTAGGTTTTAAGTCTGGGTGATCAATTAATAGGGAAGGGAGAAAGATAATGAATTCAATTTTAGGCACATTGGGTTTAAGATTTAACTCAGTTTGAGATATTCAATAGACACTTGAAGATGTCAGGCTGGAAGTCAGGAGAATGGTCAGGACTGGACAAATGGAGATCAGAGCCGAATCCATGGGAGTTGCTGAGACCATCAAGTGAAACAGTATAGAAGGTGAAGAGGGCCCAGGAAAGAGCTTGTAGGACACCCATGTCTTCCAGGTGTGTGACCTGGGAACAAATCCAGCAAAAGGAAACTTAGAAGGAGTGGTCAGATACATAGGAGGAGAACCAGGAGAGAGCAGCCTCATGAAAACCTCGAGAGAAAAGAACATCAAGGGGAAAAGTGTGATACATCAGAGGCTGTGCAGAGGTCAAGAAGGCCTCTTGACCATGAAAAGAAGCATATCTTTCACCTTGCATCTTTTGGTAGAAAAAAAGAGGTTCTTAACTTGAGCTAGGAGGACTTGATGTTAACGTTTTGATGACTGCATTTCAATAAAATTGACTTCCTTTGTAATCTTATGCATTTTATTAAAATAAAACACATTAAATAAAATACATGTATTTAAAAGCATTATTCTGAGAATGAATGACGTGCAAAAAAAGATCCATAACACACAAAAAAAGTTAAGCACCTTTATGCTCAGAGGTATAGAACCTGACATAAATTCTTAGATATATTAAAAGAGAAAGATCAATAAAACATTTTAAAAGTTAAAAATAAAAAACCCCAAAGCACTAAAAAAATGCATTTGAATCCTTCTCAATTGGAACTTGCTTTAAAAGACCTTGGGCTACACCTCTAGGAAGCCACCTATACCAAATGAGAGGAGTTAAGTATAAATTAATTAACAGAAGCCTGAGAAATCCTCATAAAATCTATGATACTACCTACTTAAACGGAGGCAAGTAAGACAGGGCAAGGTCTTTCTGCTTGCCTAGTGGGTGCTTGTTCCATCCAGGCCAGAAGTTCTTAAGCCTGCCAACACAAACACAGGCAGCTTCAGGCCATGAACTAGAGGATCAAAACAGGGTGTCAAATTCGGTCTAATGAACAGCAATTCCCCCAGAACAGTGAAGCCATTCTGTACAGCCTAGACACAACTCTCGTAGGGAGAAGGGAGGGAAGGGGGAATGGGAGGATTTCTGGGTAATCCCCTTTTTGAAATGCTGATGTCATTACTACCGCATAGCCAAAAGGACAAGTAGCAGAATCCAGTTGACAGCAGCTCAGGCAGCGTGCCCTTATGCAGATGGCTTAAGCAGGGTCTTTTTCACTTTTTCTCTGCTCCTTCCCTCCCCCTCCCCAGGCTTCTGATGTACCCCAAATCATAGGACTCAAAGCAGTTGGCTGGCACACCCCTGAACAGAGAAGACCTGGATGGAGCCAGGAAGTCACTTGCAGAAGAGTTGAAAGTCCATGTGGAGTGGGACTTCAGGGTTCTGACCTTGAGCAAGAAGACAGATGAAGGGAAAAAATATACCAGTGATCTCAGAAGTGTATCTTAAGGATTAATGATTCCTATGGTGTAGGAACCTTTCCCCACTCTGCTGTACAGGGAATGATCATCCTGAGATGAACCTTTGGGTGAGCTGCTCTGACCTCAGATTGCTCAGCTATCTAGGCTGGTTGCTGCATGACTAACAGGCAAGTCCATCATAGCCCACACTCAGACTTGTGGCTTGGTTGTCAGTGGCAGTCAGAGAAGGCAGAACAGTTTTCGAGAAGCTGGATGACGTACCCAACAAGGACTCTAAGGGTAAGCCTTGGGGTTTATGGCATTTAACATCCTAAGTTCCCTGAACAGACAGACTAGTAGGCAGACGGAGTGAGCAATATCGAAGAGGAATTACCAATAATTAGAGTTAATAATGCTTCACAAACATCTCACTTGATTCCCACAACGACCCTGGGAGAGAAATGCTGCTACTTATCCCCATTTTGGCAGACTTGCCCAGGGTCACACAGCTGGAAAATACATGCAGTGGAACCTGAACTCGGGTCTTCTTGGTTCTAGGTCCAACATTATTCACTGTGTCTCCAAGGTGACAAAACATTCTTTTTCTTCTACAACAGGTGCTTTGGGATCTGCTTCCATAGTGCCCAGAGAGCTCATAAAAAAAAATCACTACTCCAAATTCCCCATCCAATCTGTGATAACCTTACTTTTGACAGGGAAGGCTTTGGTGGACTTTTAATTTAGGGTTACTTAGAAGCAGAAACTGATAAATGTGAATACGGAATCACGGATGCTAGGTAGGCAACAGAGATGACAAGATATGAGAGAAGAGATTCAACAACTCTGGTTTCAATAAATCACTTTTAAAAAGAGCATCTGTGGTAGGCACAGGGGGAGATAGAAATGTGGTACTCAGTCTAGTAGCACCTGTGGGGCACACAAATGATTATAAACCAATACATGATAAACACAAAAGAGAAGTGCAAACAAAGTGTAATCCCACATGTGATGAAGAAAGGTATGTTGACTATAGAGGAAATGAGATTCCTGAATGGCATATTCTTGGGCTTATTAGGAATAGATAGGTATAAAAATGAAAAGTTGACATGAAGCTGGATTTTTCCAGACTGGTCTCATCACCATGTCAATTCTCATGCCTCTATGGAGGGCTGTGGTCAAAACATTCCAAAGTTTGAATCCCTCATGGGACAGAAAAGGGGCTCCTGTCTTAAGTGTACATTGACTTCTGGAAAGATAGGTGAGTAGGTGAGTTGTTAATCAATTAAATATAATCAGCTAACTTTTGTTAGGGGCCACAAGAGGGAAAATAACAAGAGCTTTATAAAGTAACTAAACAGTTGTAACAACAGCAATCTTGCAAGTGCTTAGAAAGGAGTTTGGACTCTGAAGTAATACACACAACCTAGGATGCTACTCTACAAACTCTTCGACATGGCAGAACCTTGTACAGAAAATACTGTTTTCTGGTGGGAAAGGTCTATGAGAGACTAATTGTACTGCTGCTTTAAACTTAATAATCAGGGTACACCCCTAAATAAAACTGTTAAGCAGTCTCTTTGGCGAACTCACCCAACTCCTACCTTCCGGCCCCTCTCCTTTTACATTAAAGTAAACTCAAGTTCTCTCTACAACCCTTAATAAAACTCAAACTAACTAGGCAAAGTAGCAAAAAGATTAATTTACTCTAAGGTATAAATGGATAGATATAATTTCCCTTAGAAATATCTGCACTGGAACTAGAACAAAGAAATGAATCTCTAATTGTTGAATTTCATGGACCTTTTCTTGACCTGAAATTATACAACTTTGGCATGCTTTGCCCATATTTCTTAAAGATCACAGGATTTATGGGTAGAGAAGACTTAAAGATCAGTCTTTAGTTGTAACTGAGACTTAATCGTTAGCTTCTTCATCCATTAAATTAACGGTCCGTCATCAGATGACAGATAAGATCCTTTCTAGGTATAACATTTTCTCACTAATGGAAATGGCAATAATGACATTCAGATTTGGGTGCTGTCCTTAGCCTAAGTTTTACCACTGGTATAATGGACCAAAGTCAGGGCTGGGGAACCCGTGGCCTATAGGCTGCATGGCCCTCTAGGTCCTAAACCCTTTGATTGAATCCAAACTTCACAGAAGAAATCCCTATAATAAAAGAATTTGTTTTGTAAAACTTGGACTCAGTCAAAAGGCTGACCTTATACCTTTTACTAAATCCAACAGCTAAATTCAAATCAGTAATAAGAACTTGAATCTCTTTCTCTAGTAAAGAAACATGTGCCTCTGCCACATAAAGTGCTGATAACCATGTGCCCAGAGCATCCTTTATATTATATACAGGGGTTTCAAAAAATGGAAGCAAAAGATGCAGTTGAATGGTGTTACAGTCACCGTCGCTGTACCAGCTCCTCTGAAGCTGAAATTCTTTACACACAATACTTTTATAAGCACTGAAAAACTAATAATAGATGTAAAGCTAACAGCAATCTGACTCATCATTTATCCACTAACCACCCACCAAAAATTTATAAAGGTTTAAAAACTGCACTTAAGTTTTGGTTATTTTTATCAGGCAGGTTAATGATCATGAACAAAGATCCATTTTTGGCACAAAGTTCTCAAGCAATCCTAGTCCTAAAAAGATACAGTAATAAAAGACTGGGAAGTAGCTATGAAGGCAAAAGGAAATCAAGAATACAATGAAGAAAAGAGAAAGGACGCATATATTTTAAAGATTCCAAACATTCAACAAATCCCACAATTAAATATTTTTTTTTTGTCCTTTCATACCTGGGAAGAAAGATCAGTAACCTATCAATTGGAAGACCTGACTTATAGTCCTAGCCCTGTAACTTGCTTGTTGGGAGACATTTTCCTCTCTGGTCCTCAACCTCTTCATCTGTAAAACAAGAGATTTGACCTAAATGACTATACTTCCTTCTAGTCATAACATCTATCCCAAGGAATTTAAGGAATATTAAAAAAACCTTCTTCATTGCTGTTTTGAAGAATAATAATAGAAGGCACATATATACTTGAGATGCTAGGTGGTGCAATAGACAGCGTGCCAGGCCAGGAGTCAAGAAGAGCTGAGTTCAAATTTGGCCTCAGACACTTAATAGCTGTGTGACTGCTACTGGACAGGAATTATAGTCCAATATTACCCACAACTGGCTAAATTCAGTGATACAGAAGAACGAAATCTCTAAGGCGGATAGTAGTGGCTGGGGCTAAGGTAGTTAAGCTATTTGCCTAGAATGTTACGGTGAAAGTGCTAATCCTTTATTATTTATTTGCACACTGACATCCTGGGGTTAGATGCTAGTTCCTCCACCTGCAGAAGAGGGTGAAAGATAAGATTATCTATTTATTATCTATTATCATAGAATAAAGAAAACCATTCAGATCAGGCTGGCCGTACAAAACCACCACATGTTAAATCATACCAAGTTTAGCCAGCATTAATTATCTGGATTAATTGCCAAGGAGTTAAAATGTATGTTTAATATGTAATCTGGTCAGGCTGATAGTGTTTTCATTGAATTACTACTGAATTTTTGGTACAGAAGATGTGTGATCCAGATTTTACCTTTCTTTGTTAGGAAATTTTAAGGTAGAGATAATCCTATGTGACAGTCAAAAAATATTTATTAAGCACCTACTATGTGCCAGGTATTATACTAAGCACCGAGGGTACAAAGAAAAGCAAGAGTCTTGCTTTTGAAGAGCTCCATCTAATGGAGGAGACAATATGCAAACAACTATGTGAGAACAGGATTGCTTACTCGTTACTGCTGCCCATGTCTGTCCTTCATTGTTAAAGATCGAGATCATCTACCATCAGGGAGGTAATGCCATGACATGCAAATGAACTGATCATCAACCTCATTTTCACATCTAGGGTCATCTGGGTCCAGCAGGCAGATATGAATCAGGACTACTGGAGGTGGCCCAGGATGTAGTGGGGGATCTTGGCCTTTTCAAGCTAACATCTTTTAACAGATCTCAACTTGACTGAGGCAGCACCCATTCTGTGATGAAGACTTAATAAAGTGAGGCAAAGAACAGCCTCTTTAAAAAAAAGATCTGGAAGGGGAAGAGCATCAGGGTCTTCAGGATAAACTGAAGATGGTCAACCGAGGGAAAGCACTGTAATTAAGGGAGAGTGGGAACAATTTCCTGATAGAATTTTAGGTAGGACTTGAAGGAAACCAGGGGAGACATGAGGCTGAAATGAGGAGGGAGAGAATTCACTAGTTTATTGCAAAATAGTTTCTTACATTTTTCCCTGATGCCTAGGTTCTACAGTAATTCCTCAGTAATAACCCATCCAAATTTCCATCCAAGAACCCAGTCTTTTTACAGACAGGTAATTATGCCACAAAGAGATTATATCGCTCATGTCAGCAGTGTTTGCAGTTGATAGGAAGATGTTCCTCGGATGTTGTAGGAACTACACCCTCATTTAGCAAACAATCTACTAATTCGCTAGAGGCCCTATTGTCTTTCCAAAAATAGAACTGCCCAGATAAACCTCTTCAACTAAAACTGGGAAGCAAACAACCATAAGAGGTCATCGCAGGCGAGACTAAAAATAATAAGAAAGGAACAACAGAAGGAAACTTGGTAACTATAAAAGAACTACCCTCAAAAAAAAAAAAAAAAAAAGGCAGCTAGGCGGCCCAGTGGATAAAGCACTGGCCCTGGAGTCAGGAGGACTTGAGTTCAAATCCAGCCTTAGATATTTACTTGCTGTGTGACCCTGGGCAAGTCACTTAACCCTGATGGCCTAAAAACAAAAACCTAAGAAAACTACTTTTTTCTTCCTTGGGTCAATAATTTTAAAATATCTTACTCTCTTCCTTAAACCAGTCTGCTGATAGGATGGTCTGTCATCTCTAATGGAAACCTAGAGAATGGGAGAAAGAACACATAATACAATAGTAGCACAACCTTCAGTATTATGTCTGAAACCTGGTGGGACATGGTACAAACAGCTAAATTAGCTAACATTCTACAAGGTAGCACTAGCAAATCAATGTCAAGCCAACTCACACAAAGTCTAAACCACGTTTATAGGTAAAACCAGATGTGTATCTGTGTTGTCTGTCATATTTAAAATGCTCACATAATTTAAATTTTTTTTTAACATGCTTTCACATTTTAAGACAATCTGTAAAGAGACATTTTCAGGTTCACAGCAGTTAAGAACTGGAAGGGGAACTTAGAGATCACTTGGTTTAATTCCCTAATTTTAACAGATAAGAAAAGGAAAAGTCAAGAGAGCTAAACTGACTTGTGGAAAGGTACCCAATGATAGATCTACTACCTATTGCATCACTGTGCCTCCAAAACTGCCAAGAATAAAATTCAAAATATGTTATCCTTCCCAAGAAAATTATTCAGGAAAAGGTAAGATAGGGTAGGGGTGGAGGGGACAGAAACAAAAACGTGGATATCAGTAAGCCAAACAGCCATGACAGTGTCTAAATTTGTTTTGTACAATATGCTAGGGCACAGTCTACTAATATTTTCAGTTTGATACAGTAGAATCAATCAGCATCACACTTTAGAAAAACAGCCTTTGTCAACGTCTAAGTAGATCCTCAAACATTAAACATGAGCCCAAAAAGCAAATGGAAACTTAAATGCAAAGTTTGATCTCCCCTACTAAAAGATGACTTTGTACCTTCATTTTCTGGTTAGTTGGCTATTCAGGGCAGCTAGATGGTGCAGTGGATAGAGCAGGAGTCAGAAGACCTGAGTTCAAATCTCACCCCAGACACTTGACACTCACTAGCTGTGTGACCTTGGGCAAGTCACTTAACCCAATTGCCTCATCCTGGGTCATCTCCAGTCATCCTGATGAATATCTGGTCACTGGATTCAGATGGCTCTGGAGGAGAAGTGAGGCTGGTGACCTGCACAGCCCTCCCTCACTCAAAACAAAGTCAAGTGCAAGTCATGTCATTATTTCTCTGATGGCATGGTCTTCTTCAGCAACGAAGGACAAACATACACAGTTGGCTATTCACAATATTGCCCTTAAAGAACCCAAGGATTGTTATTTCCATTTTACAGAGGCAACACAGAGAGGCAAAAAATTGTCTATAGTA
The DNA here is from genome assembly GCA_028658325.1 of Potorous gilbertii. NCBI lineage: Eukaryota > Metazoa > Chordata > Mammalia > Diprotodontia > Potoroidae > Potorous > Potorous gilbertii. The sequence goes on along the minus strand of CM053769.1, from coordinate 442,055,919 downwards.
ATACAGAAAGTATTTTTTTAAGGTTGGACGGATGGAAGAAGGACCTGGGGACATGGGGTTCAAAACTCTTGCATATCCTCACTTTAGAAGAGATGGTAAATTTTGCTGAAGGCTGGCGAACGAGCTTAATTTTCTTTAAAAATCAGTTTTCCTGTTATCTTCTGTTTTTATATAAACTTAATTTCTAACATTTTTTTGAAAAGAAAGAAAAGCTCTTCAGCAATACTAACCAAATACCAACTAAGCCTGAAAGTGTATGCAATATCCTATTACTCTGGAAAGCTGCAGACCTCCACTCTGCCAAAAAAAAAAAAAAGGAGGAAGGAAGGGTTTGACTTTTTTTTAATGTATCCTGAATGATCTTCTTACTATCAAGTATTCTAGTTTAGTGATGTCAAATAGAAATTGTAGTCATATATTTGACTTTAAAAACTACAAATTAACATTATCTAATAATATTTTTTATTATTTTGTTCCACATTCCCAATTAGATTTTAATCCGCTTTGGACTACACTCCAAAGTTTTGTGGGCTGCTTGTAGCCCTGAGTGAGTTTGATACCTCTGTTCTAGGTTATGTTCAGCAAGTACAACAAACATCCTCTTCCTTTTCATTTCTAAATATTACTATCATGTCTGGTAAAGGGTCCACTCAGTAGAAAGTTGAACAATAGTACCAACATCTAATATTCCTACTGTTATAAGTCTAGGGCCCAGGAAAGATTAAAATCTATCTGCTATTTGGGGGACAACAGTTCTATCATCTTTTAATGTAGCCTACTTATTCCAATCTTTAGGTGTAAGACTTGTAAGTATAGTCATTGCTAAAGTGTGTGCTCCTGAAGAACATTCCCTCATGGAACCTCTCATCATAACTAAATGCCTGCTAAACTATGTAAAGCATGCTTGCACACACATGAAATATGCACAGTTTACATTTTAAAGTAGGGCTACTGAAACTAAGACAAAGCTAGCATTTCACAGGGCATTTCATCTTTTAAAATTGTGGGAGGAAAGGGGAAGGAGGGCAAGAGAAGGGAGTTTTTTCAAATGAAATTGCTTTTTCTAAAAAGTTTGCACATCTGGATCTTGCTTGCTTGGCAAACTTTCTTGGCCATGTTCCTCATTGGAAGGTATGTCATTACAGGTGCCTCTCCTGGATTTTAGTCAGGGAATTATTTTTCCCTTCTACCCTGGAATAATCTCCTTTTGGGTGTGTGTGTTGGGTTGGAGGAGAAGGACTGGCACGCAGTGAACCACTGGTTCTGAGGAGTGAAATCCCTCACTTCACACACATTCTGTTCTGCCAGGTTGTGTGTGTGTTGGGAAAGGAGAGGGAGAACAAGGAAGGTGTCTCTCTCCCCACCCTACCCCCTTCTCTTCCCTATTAGTTTAGACTTTGGGAGGAAAGTACAGAAGGTGTGGGGACTGGGGAAAGGGTGGGGTGAAGTTGATATTGGAAGGGGTAGCAAGGGCAAAGATGAGGTGACTCACAGACAAAGTCTGGCACAAAGAGCAAAGGCTACAGGAATTCTCAGTGCTGGTAATGCTTTCATGTGACAGGCCCAAACAAGTCTCCCATACTGAGGTTAGAAAAAAGGCCGTATGGCAATGATTTCATTTTATTTTACCACACTTGTGATTTCACTGATATAAAGAACTTCTGATTAGAACTATAATAAGCAAAAATTAATAAGCAATTAAAATAAAAACATAATATAAATTTACATATGATTAATATAATAAGCAACTAAAAAATGAATGATAACAAGACCAGTCTGGCTCAGAACATCTCTTGCCTTTTGGTAGAGGTAGGGATTATGGGTGCTGAATGTTGCAAACACTATCAGATGAGATCTTTCACTGACAGTTGGTTTGTTTTTTTTGTCACATGGGAAAGCTCATCTGGTTGTAGTGGTATATCTGGAAATGAGATGATTGATTTAAAAAAAAAGCTAGCAATAAAATTAATTTTGGAAAAAAGACAAAAAAAAGCAGTACAGGAAAAAGTCAACCAACAAGCATCTACTAAGTGCCTACTATATGTCAGGTAGATTCTAGAGTGCAAATACACAAGTAACCCAAGTCCTTGTCCTCAAGGAATTTAAATTGTACTGGATGGGGGGAAGACTACATATTTATCGACAAGTAAATATAGGATATATATGTATATGAAAAATAAAAATAGTGAGCAGTGGTGGCATACTAACAACTGGAGGAATCAATAAAGGTCTCTTAAAAGACACGGCACTTATGCCTTTAAAAATTCTAAGGGGCGGAGGTGACAAAGGAGTGCATTCCACACATGGAAGACAGTCTGTGCAAAGGCACAAAGGTGAGAGATGGAATGTTGTTTGGCTGGAGGAGAGTGTGTGAGGGAGAGAAATGCATAGTCAGCCTAGAAAGGTGTCTGACTACAGCCAGATAGTGAAGGGCTTTAAATATCAAACAAGAACAATATTTTATCCTAAAGGTAATTGGTAAAGGGGGGGTGGGCGCTGAAGAGTCTTGGGCAGGAGAGTCACAAAGTCAGATCTACGCTTTGGAAACATCAATCTGGCAGCTATAGGGATGGCCTAAGTTCTAATTCTGACTTTAACATTCACTTAGCTGGGTCACTTTGGACTAGTCACCCCTCTGAGTTTGAGTATTCTCACTTATAAAATAAGATTTGACTAAATGATTGCCAGATCTTCCAGCTCTAAAATTTTAGTATTTTATGAATAATAACTTCCAGGAGGGCTGGTTCTAACCTGCAGCAATGGTTTTAGATCCAAACTTATAGATCTTTGTGATGAAATGTGTTTCCACAACATTGTTCCACCCTTTATGAGGATTCTATGCCTTGTTTACCAAGAGATTTACTTTTCATGAGGTCAGTAAGGTCATTTTTTTCTTCCACACCTTAAAATGTTCCATTGTATCACAGAAACATAGAACAAAGTGGAATCAACTCTTCCAGAGACAGATATAGTAGGTGTTTCTCATGTCTGGGCCAACCACAGACATGGAGGGGAAAGGTTGTACTGAGAGATATGATGCGAATGCTGAACACTGAAGGAAGAAATACTGAGACTTGTCAAGTCCTCTCTGACAACTCTGGACTAGAAACTGATGATGTGTAATGTAAACATGGGTAATGGTATAATTTCTTGCTTTAATAGGGAGAAGAGATATTCCAGGACAATATTAGGCAGTCCAAATGGGGCTGTGGAAGCTCTGATGCCCCTATTTAAAGCAGTACTCACAGGCACTGGGTCTCCTCCTCTATCAATTCACAATAATCACATTTTTCCTTACATATTTTATTTCCCTCATGAGAAAGAAAAAGATAAAGAGCAAGAGAGATAGAAACAGAAAGAATTTGAATGTGCATGTGTGCATGTGCGCCTCTGAGACTCAAAAACTGTTGTCTAAGATCTATATTCCACATCCATGCACCTGTTTCTATTATTTCTGCCCTATTTATACATTCAAAAATCCCTGGCACTGTTATCTTACCTACTGACATCACCTAAGGACCCCAGGGTCACAAGGGTACACCGCTGGGGCTTTTTCTATGTTCCCTACAGCTAAGATATCTTTTACGTACTGTTTCTCCCAATTAGAGTATGAGGACCTTGGTAACAGGGACTGTATAACTTCTAATTTGTGTCCTTGGGTGCTTCGTACAATGCCTACTACACAGTAAGTGCTTAGTAAATGTATTTTCAGTGATTCATTCACACAAAGTATGATTATATAGGATGGTATGAATGATACTTATCAGGGTAACTAAATTAGTGATAAAAGCAACCAAGAAGTCAACAAAGTTGAAACATTTCACAACTTTTAAAACCCTTAGTTTTACCTTTTCCATCTTACCAACATCTAGTAGCATTTAAAACCATATAAGATCAGAATGGGAGGATTCAGTACAAACTTCTAACTTTATAGGCAAGAAAATGAAGCTCAAAGAAATCAAGATATTTGCCCAAAGCCACAGACATAATTAATGGCAAGTTTGAGACAATAATTCTGTTACTTAATTGTTATTTCAGTGCTCCATGGCTGCCCACTAAGGTGGAAAGTAAAGAAAAACAGGAAAAAGGTACGAGCTGCAATGTATCCAGTAGGAAGGGAGAAGAGGGGCAATATCAAGATTCCTTCAACTCCCCCAAATAGTCTAGCTTTGTCTTTCAGCCTCTCTGCCTAACATATTCATGCTCAAAGGTCAAGAGCAGTGGTTTTCGAACTTTTTGGTACTCTAAAGAGTATAATTAGTGATATTTGCTGTATTAGAAATTTAAATGTTTTAGTATTGTCATGAAAATAGTTTTGACCTCAAGGATCACCTGAAAGGTTCTCTTGGGCACACCTGAACCACACTTTAATAATCATAGAAACAGAGAAACTGCCTTCTGTCATGACAGGGGGTTGGCTAAATCATGGCTGCTCCAACTTTTTCCCTTCACAACCCATATGGGGTAGCGACCCACAGTTTAAGAAGCACTAGACTAAATCACTTTTAAAGTCCCTTCCAGCTCTAAATCTACAATGCAAAAGACCTCCCCAAAATCATGTTGCTGGGACACACTCTGGTAATCTGCTGTTCTTGTATTATGTATTATGACACTAGATACTCTGAGGATGCCTAACATAAAGTACAGGCACCTGACTTACCTGAAGCAATTCCATTTCCAAGGAAAGTGCTAATAATCATGAATGGAAGAAGCAGTCCATGTCCTAAGGAGGCAAACGGTGGGGCTGAGCTGCTCTTTGGTGTTATCCTGCCATAGCACATCTTTTATCCGTCCAAGTTTGAAAGAAAAATGGGGGAAAAATACTGCCAGTCAGGTACAAATCCACCTATTAAAAAAAAAAAGGCATAAAAAAACTTCAGAAAGGAATGTAAGGCTTTACAAGTCAAGTTCTAGAGAATCCTATCAACTAAATTCACCTCTCTTTTCAACGTAAGGAAGGTAACATCTAGCCTCTCTATGGCTTGGGAGGATGATAGCATGTCCAAGGTCTCCAGCATGCACAGCCAGATTTCTGAAGGAGGAGAGAGAGGCAGGAATTATCTCACCTTGAAATCTTTCAAGCAGAGCTGAGCTTTGAGAAAAGACCCAATTCTACCCCACAAGTCATGGAGCTGGGTGAAGCAGGGAAGAAGCAGCTGATGACAGGAGGACTGCTGTCTGTATCAATGAGTCAAGTTTTTCCTCTGCCACAAGCACACGGTATGAGTTCAACTTAGGGGGGGAAAAGGGAACTAATTTAGTGGGAGGAAAAGTAACTTCAGAAACACTGTCTTAAAAAGAATGTATCCCTGAGCTGCCTGAACAACAAACCTAGTCACTCACAGTTCTGACTCTGCATCTGTGAATTTCAATAATGAAACAATTACCAAGTTCATCACACACACACCTGCAATCCCGGAAGTTATAGCCAGTCACATGTCTTGACACTCACTACACACTTCTCTAAAAAAAAACAGCAGTACGCTCCTCACTTGAAGCAAGGTTAATGTTGATAATGGTGTAAAATATAATATAGTGACAGGTTCCCAGCAATACACAGCTCCTTGACTGTATGAATTCTAATCAGACAAATGAGCAACAAGGAGAGATTGTTAGACCTAGAAGGGTCCTTTGAGATCATCCAATCCTCCCTCCATTATACATAAAAACATTTCATTTCATAACAAAAGATATTATTCTAGAGACTTAGATCAAACTAGCCAATTGATAAAATATTTATCTCCTACCATTAAGATCCTACTACATGCCAGGGACTGTGCTAAGTGCTGGGGATACAAATATGGGAAATCAACACACAAAAAGATGAAAAGGTGGGGAATGGGCACCCTTTTGGGGGAGATGTTAAGGGGGCAGACAGTACACAGAGGAAGGAGGGTAATGAAGTCCAGGAGTACAAACTGTGGGAAATGATGAGATGGCTGCACTGGGTTTTCTGCCTTAAGCTGAGGATGTGGAAGTTCTCCACTGTTACCCTCTATCCCAAATACCTTCCTCTAAAGCTCCCTTTCTTAAAACATTTCATTAGTTCCCACTAACAATCTTTATTTTATTTTTTGCTAATTCAATGATTTTTAAGCAGAATTTAAAATGACTTCTAGAAATTTGGGGTTTTCACTCATATAAGGAAACAATCTAAAACCAATATTTCTGCCAAATTAGTGCTCAAGAGGATTCCAGGATCTAGAAAATCAATTTGTCTGTTGTAGGGTTTTTTGAGTTGAGGGTGATAACTTCAGAGTTAGAAGAGATCAGACATTTAGTCCTATTTCCTCCCTTCATTTTACTAATGAGGAAACTGAGGTCAAGTGTGACTTGTCCATGTTTACTCAGATATGCTCAAGTATATAATATAGCCTATTTGCTTTATCTCAATTTCCCCATTAGGATCCATCTAATTTCATAAAAGATACTCAGGAATAGCAAAAATTTTATTTTTTAATTTCAAAAAAATTCTATAATTCAGATGGTTCACTGTTTTATACAGAACTTTATATTTCCCCCTTAATTCATCCCCCTACACACACACACACACACACAGTCAGCCACTGAAATACAAAGATCAGATACTCTGCTGGAGATACCAAGCCAGACTTGATTTGAAACTGATAGGACCAGATCTTAAATTATACTAACAGCAGTATCATCACAGTAAGGGATAGGAAACCTGTGGCCTTGAGGCCACATATGGCCTTCTAGGTCCTTGACTGGAGCCTTTTGATTGAGTCCAGGTTTTACACAACAAATCCTTTTATTATGGGGATTTGTTCTGTGAAGTTTGGATTCAAAGCGCTGTACTTGAGGATCCAGAGCACCACACACCAAAAAGTTCTTCACCCCTGATCAAAACCAATCAAAACTCATCAAAACCATTTGGTACGTCTTAAAAAACAGATCACTGGAACAGATTAGGCACAGAAAAGCCAGAAGAAACAGGACATAGTAGTGCAGTGTTCAATCAATAAACCCAAGAATTATAATCACTTAATAAGAACTTACCACTCAACAAAAACTGCTGAAGAAATTAGGTTTAGACCAACATCTCATACCATTTGCCACAATACACTCCAAATAGCCACAAGACCTAAATATAAAAAGTCCTATGAACAAATTAGAGGAAGAGAAAAAGGAAATAATATCTTTTGCAACTATGTATAGAGGAAGAGTTTGATGACCAAAAAGGAGAATCGGATGAGATATCAACTATATAAAACTGAAAAAGATTTGCACAAACAAAATCAACACAGAATTAGATGGAAAACAATGTGGGGGGGCATCTTTGCAGTACATTTCTCTTGGATAAAGATCTGATATCCACGACAGAGAGAAAATTGACACACATAGAAACAAGAGCCATATGAACATATACTTTTCAAAAGAAGAAAGGCAAACTATTAACAACCATATGAAAAAATGCTCCAAATCACCAAAAACAAAAACGAAAATTCAAACAACTGTGAGGTTCCATCTCACACCCATCAGATTGGCAAAGAAAAATGGCAGTTGTTGGAGGAACTATAGCAGACAGGCACATTAAATGCACTGTTGGTGGAGCTAACCCTTCTGAGAAGCAACACAGAATTGTATGCAAAAAAAGTCACTAAAATGAGCATACCCTCTGACACCAATATACTACTGCTAGACCTACACTTTAAATATATTAAAGAAAGAGGGAAAGGATCCAAATTACAAAAATGTTCATAGAATTACCTTTTGTTGCAGCAAAGAACCAGAAATAAAGTAGGTACTCATCCAATGACTAAATAATTTATGGCATATGAATGTAATAGAATATTACTGAACTCTAAGAAATAACAAAAGGGATAGATTCAAAGAAACCTGGGAGGACTTGTAGGATCTGATTCAGAGTAAAGTAAGAACCAGAATGAAATATAATACTGTAGAGGAAAATAACTGAGAAAGATATATGATCAATCAGAAACCAATTATGACTACAGAAAATTGATAATCGATCATACTTCCTACCTCTTGAAAGATGAACTAGGGTTGCATAATGATATACATTTTCTTAATTTCTTAATTCTTAAAAAACACATGACTTAGAGAACTTCTTGATGAGAGAAGTGGGGGGATAAGGACACAGTGATAATGATACCAAAAAAGGAAAAGAAAAAAGTCTCAATTAAATATTTAAGAAATACATAGAAGAAAGCAAAAGGAAGTTTAAATGATACAAAGAAAAACAAGCAGGGAAATGTTGCATCTATCTTTTTAAATTGAATATGTACTTTAATAATCCAGCTACATTATAAAGACAAGATCCATGCACATAATATTCAACTTGTCATATATATTTTTCTTTTTTTCTTTTTCTATTTTTGTATATGGAAATGTTCATTTACTGGTTAAATTACTAGTAATAAAAAATTTAAATGAGGGAGGTTGGACTAGATTATCTATAAGATCTCTTCCAAATCTAAATCTATGATTTCCCTCCCTCCCTTACTCATCAAGGCCATTGAGAAAAGCACCTTATAAGTACCAATCCTGGAGTCAGGAGGACTGAGTTCAAGTTCAGACTCAGACACTTGACACTTACTAACTGTGTGACCTCGGGCAAGTCACTTAACCCTGACTGCCTCACCCCCCCAAAACAAAAAAGCATCTTGTAAAATGCTCAAGACTGCAAGACTCCTCTCCACAAGGTAAAGCTCTCTTGACCATTAAATATTTCCCAAATGGCTGCCTTCAGACACTCTAGGGGGTATAGGGTATGAGCACAACAGAACTAAAGTTTTTGCTTCAGTTGTGAGTCAGTATCACAGCCTAATACAGGATGGTCACATTGCTTAGTTTTCTGCCCTTGGTATTAAGGCCATGCCTTACTTTTGGATACCACAGGCCATCTAACAAGGGGTAAAAAGGCAGGGATACAAATAACGATATACAAATTAGGATGTGGTAAGTATACACAAGTTGTCCCACAAGTCTTAGTGCAGTTTTAAGCCACTATTAAGTTTAAAAACGTTTAGTAGCTATTTAAGCTTTAATAGTTTAGACACATTACCTTGCCAACAAAGGTCCGTACAGTCAAAACTATGGTATTTCCAATAATAATATAAGGTTGTGAAAGTTGGATTCTAATGAAAGCTGGGTGCCAACAGAATCGGACTTTTGAATTGTGGTGCTGGACTTTTTTTAAGAGTCCCCTGGATAGCAAGATCAAATTGGTCAACATTTTAAAAAATTAATTCAGGCTATTTGTGGTTAGATCAATATTGAAACTGAAGCTTCAATACTTTCGCCACGTAACGATTAGATGGGACTCATTGGAAAAGACCCTGATGTTGGGAAAGAGGGGACAAACTTTGAGATGTAGTGAAGGATAGAAAAGTCTGGTGTATTATGGTCCATGGATACAACTGAACAACATAAGAAAAGCTTTAAACTTCACAAAGACTTTTTAGGACAACATATAGAAGCACAAAATGCTATGAGAAATTTGAGAAAGGAGATCACTCTAAGCTAAAGATAAAATCCAGACAGTATGGTAAAATGTGGGGCAGTTAGTTAGGTGGAGCAATGGATAGAGCACTGAGCCTGGAGTCAAGAAGAATCATCTTCCTGAGTTCAAATCTGGCCTCAGACACTTACTACTTGGGTGACCCTGGGCATGTCACTTAATTCTGTTTGCCTCAGTTTCCTCATCTGTAAAATGAGCTGGAGAACCACTGCAGTATCTTTGCCATGAAAATCCCAGTGGATCATAAAAAAGTCAGACCCAACAGAACTGACTGAAAACAACAAAATGGAAAGAATGTTGGACTTGGGAGTTCTGGGTTTTAATCTCAGACATACACTCATGTGATCATGGCTAAGTCACTTCAACTCTATAAGTCTCAGTCTCCCCTGCTTCAAAATGAAGGTATAATGGACTAGATCTGGACTAGATCATCTATAAAGTCCCTTATACCTCTAAATTTTACGATATCTGACCAAAGACTTCATGGAAGAGATGGCATCTGAACTGGGTCTCAAAGGAATGCAAGAGTATTTCAATCCATGGTGTGGAGGGGCGGTGGGAGGGTGGAATGGGAAGCATTGAGACGGATGGGAGGAACAAAGACACAGAGTAGGAAGGGGAAGGTAGTCTGGAAATAAGTCCAATTGAGCTAGAATGTAGGCTGCTGCTTAAAGGAAAACAGAGAGAAGTCTGGGAAGGAAAGTTGAAATGAGATCACCTGTAACCCTGGACTTGTATTTTCCCTGTAGCCTGTTCTGGCCTAGAACCATGGTTCTTTTGCCTTCATCCTTCTTTTCAACTTCCCTGACTTCTTTCTAGCAGAAAACATCAAGGTGTAGTATAGTCAAGAGATTTTGGTTCTAGTACAGACTCTGCCACTAATTCTGGCTTTGTATATACATTTGATCAAGTCACTTGACCCCTTAAAACAGAAGATCTCTCAGGACAGCCTGACATAGTGAAAATGGTACAGAATTTAGAGAAGACTAGGTTTGAGTCGCACCTGTCACTAACATCCAAGGGCAAATCATTTAGTTATCTCTGGGTCTAAGTTTACTCATTTAGAAAAATGACTATTTTCTGACAATTATTCTCACTTTTCAGAGCCATAATAACTAATATATAATGAATATATACATATACATATATATATAATATAATGAATGCTCTGGCCTAAGGTAATGAAAGATGAGGACTAGTCTTTAGTGGCCTCTGGGTGTCTAAGGTACTATACCAATACCCTCATCCCTCAAATGAATTGGTGGCACATTTTGTGCTGACTTCTATAATTATAAAAAGAAGCTCAAATGAGAATCTACGTAAAGCACTTTACAAACCTTCAAGTACTATATAAATATTATTGTTATTACATGCATAACAATAGGAATGGCTAAAAAGTACTTTTCCTGGAATGTTAACAATATGACTTAGAGAAGGAAGAACAGATTTATTCTTTTTGAAAAATGTCATATTCCCATATCCAGGAAGTCCCACTCCAGTATCTTTACATCTGAATTAACAAGCTCAATTAATTTATCAGCACACTTGCGTAAGACACTTGTACAGTGTGTTCCTCAAATGCTTTCCAAAAATAACAACTATACAACAACTAAAAACTCATCTGTATATGTATTTGCGTGCATGCATAGCTACTACTTTATCCTCTCTCCCTTACCCCCAAAACAGTGGGAAGTCTGGGAGAGAAGAATAGAAGGAAATTAAAGGGTAGCTGAGGAAAAAGAGAAAACTGGGAGAAAAAAAGAGTCACTAAGTAGCTGTATGAAATTTGTTTATTAAAAGTATCGTACCTAGTCTTCTGAGGCAGTAGTTGCAGGAATACTGAAAAGAATCCTAGCCTCAGAATAAGGAGACATATATTCCAGTCCCAGGTCTGCCAAAGGTGTAATCTGAAATAAATCACCTTTCAGGGTTGTGGTTTCTGTAACACTCTATAATAGGAACAGTACTGAATTGGAAGAGGATAGGAATTCTATACTATTGTATTATCTATGTGACCTTGGTGAAATTAGAACCTCTCCAGGCCTTCAGTTTGGGCATTTTCCCAAACACACTGCTGTGATGGGGCAAAGGAAAAAGTATTAAAAAAAAAGATATGCAACTTCACTATGCACAGAAAAGTCTGTGGAGCGGCTAATATCCTGCTAGGTGCTTCACTTGTCTACCCTAATAGAGAAAAGAATTCCTTGTGCATTTGTTGTTATGTTTTCATTGCCTGCCTCTAACATTCAAGTTTTACGCTGTAATTTTGTCCCTAAAGTGTCTGCAGCTGCTCTCTGGCAAAAGATTACAGTTTTGAGTGGGTGTGGGAACCTGACCCCTTATTTCCCACAGGTTCAATATATCAACATTCACTTTTTTGTTGTTTTTTTTTTTATTTTTGTGCCAGTTTCTAGGAATGTTACCCCTTGAAACTTGAGGATTAGGAGTTAGTCCTGATGGGAAAATTTTGTTCATACCATTTCTTGACCATTTCCTGTTGTTGTTTTCAGCCACCTGATTCTTTGGGATGCCATTTGAGATTTTCTTGGGTGCTCTACTTTTCCACCTAGTCACCTACTCAAAACTTATTCACTCTTTAATGCCTAACTCAACTTGTTTCTTGTCCTTGAGGAAAAGTGGAAAAATCACTGGAGTTGGAGGCAGAAGACTTGGATTCAAATCCCACTTCTACTGCTATTTCCTACCTATGATGATCCTGGGCAAGTCTCAGTTTTTTCCTCTGTTGGACTTGATCATCTCCAAAGTCGTTTTCAGTTCTAAACCTATAATCCTTTATTTTCCTAGATTAATTCAGTCACAGAGATCTTATACCTTCTTTTTAATTCAAAGTACTAATGGTTAGTATCATTCATTATATATTTGTTATAAGAAAATCCTTATACAGTCATTTTATAAGTCTTGGATTGTTATTTCAAACACTTCGGGGCCAGATTAACTTAACTTCCTCTCTGAGTCTTTTCTCCCAGACCCTTCTATATGGATTTTTCTACACTAAGCTGGGTTTTCAGTTTAGGAAACCAATTGTCTGGCAACATGCAATCTTTCTGCTTCTGTTTTCCTTTCCTAAAAAGCTGAAAAACTTATCTGCCTTCCAAACCCAAAGCAAATTTATATTTTCTTATATTCTTAATTAGATTAAAAGTTCCTTGAAGGCAAGAACTTCTTTGCATTGGCTCTTTACATTCCCAACAATGTCCAATCCTCCCCTCTACTTATCCTCCAGGGAGAGGTCAATTTACTTGATGTTAGCAAGGGCCACATATTTATCAACTAAGGGAGGAATATATTTGCTATAGATTCCCCAGCTTTTAAAGGAGCCACTCCCCCACTCCAACCTACTCTTTGGCAGAGAGGGGAGGTTCATGTGTGGTACTTTACACTTATTTTCACATTTTTTCAATATATTCATCAGTTTTAATTATTTATTTTCCTCTTCTTTTTCTCTCCCCTTCCTTTTTGGTCTTTAAAAATATGGAGATTGGCTCTCTGGGAGGAGAAGACAGGATACTAGGGGAAATGAGGGTGATCTAAGAAAAAAAGCCATCAATAAAAATTTACATTTAAGAAAGAAAATTACCACAGAAAATATGGTAAATGAATGTCAGTTCACCTTTATATACACTTTGTATTACACATCCATGAAATTATTTGATTCAAACAATCAATCAACAAACATTAAGGGGCTACAAGGTGCTAGGCACTGTTAGGTGCTAGGATACAAAACTAAAAATAAGAGAATAAGGCATATGTAAAGGGATTTGAGAAGTGGAAAAGAGGAAAAATGATACCAAATAATCTCTATTTTCTTAGTAAAGAATGAGGTAAGTCCTCATCTGAGAGGGCAGAGGAGTGGATGGTTATTGGGAATATATGGCTGGTGGTGGTGCTTATTGGAAAAATGAGAAGGTTTGCAACAGTTTCTGTGTAAAGTGGGATAGTGAATCAATAAGGAAGAAAAGACTGTAAAAGGATAGTCTTGCTATGGTGGGGCCTCGGTTGATGTAAGATAAAATAAATCTGTAGGGCACAGAGTCAGTTAGGCTTCATAATTTCTTCCAGCTCCATTAAGCAGTTTGAGTAGATGTGGAAGATGCCAATGGTGGGAGTAATCCCAGATTAAAGTTTGACAGCTTTACGTATATCCAGACCTGAAATGAGTAGGACATCTGTCTCCTTATGGAGCATTTTCAATTAATTCCAACTAACTAATAACTTATTAACTTTAAAATTAACTTCCTGTCTTAGGTCTGTGTTTTTTCTACTATACCACACTGTCTCTGTCATATCCCCATTTCCCATCATATTTAAAAAATTATAGACAGGGTTTCTATTGCTCCAACTCTTGGAAAAAGGAGAGAAGAGACAAGGTTCTAAAGTGTTATTTAGGAGTCAGAATTATTTAAAATGCTCATTGAGAAAACAGATCTTACTCACTTTAGGGCTGGGTATCTAGAGTATATATGACTGTAGGCTCACAGAATTTAAGCTAGAGAGAGGCTCCAAGGTCATCTAGTATAAAACTCTCATTTTATAGATAAAGAAGTTAAAGCAGGGAGAGGTTAAGTGGTAGAGCCAGGATTTGAACTCAAGCCCTCTGACTCTAAGGACTTGTCCACTAGAGTGACCAGCACTTCTTAAACAGTTCAGGAAGCAGTGAAGGGGTCACAAGTGGAAAAAGTGTAAGAAACACTAGATCATGCTAGTATGGACTGTGCCAGTGCACTATAGAAAATGACCTCAATATATTTCCAGGATAACAAATGTTGCCAAGATTGGAGAAATGTACTATACCCTTTACTGTATAAAAGGATAGGAAAGGACAATCTAAGATGTGAACAACAGAACTGACACTTCTTAGAAATGAAATCCAGTAGAGAAAGAGCTCATAAACAAGAGATAAAAAGGATAAAAGAAGAACAAATTTTGATTACACAAAATTAAAAGTTTTTGCTCAAACAAATCCAATAAAGCAAAGATTACAGTTAACTGGGGGAAAATGATAAAAAAATAAGTAACAACTGTTGGAGGGCCGTCAGGAAAATAGGTACACCAATGCAATACTGAAAGAGTTGTAAATCAGTCCAGTCATTCTGGGAAGCTGTTTGGAACTGTGCCTCCAAAACTACTTAAACTGAGCATACCCTTTGACCAGTGATATTACTAGTAAGCCTACGGGCTTACAGTGGATAGAGCACCAGTGCAGGAGTCAGGAGGACCTGAGTTCAAGTCTCACCTCAGACACTTGACACTCACTAGCTGTGTGACCTTGGGCAAGTCATTTAACCCCAACTGCCTCATCCTGGGTCATCTCCAGTCATCCTGATGAATATCTGGTCACTGGATTCAGATGGTTCTGGATGAGAAGTGAGGCTGGTGACCTACACAACCCTCCCTCATTCAAAACAAAGTCAAGTGCAAGTCATGGCATGGTTTTCTTCAGCAACTTAGGACAAACACACATATTAATAAGCCTATACCCTAAATGAGATAAAAAAACAGGAAAAGGACTCATATACACAAAAATATTTGCAGCAACTCTTTTGTGCATAGTAAAACGGATGCTAAGAAGGTGTCCATCAACTGCAAAATGGCTGAACAAATCATGATATATAAATGTAATGGCACATTATTACACTCCAGGACCTAGCAAAATGGTAATTCTCAGAAAAACCTGAGAGGACTTTTCTAAACTAAACCAGAAGGAAGTGAGCAGAATCAGAGAGGGAGGGAGGGAGGGAGGAAAGAAGGAAGGAAGGCCTAAACCTTGAAAGATTTAAGAACTCTGATCAATAACCAACCATGCCTCCAGAGGATGATGAAGCATGCTACCGATCTCTTGACAGAGAAGTGATGGTCTCAAGGTACAGAATGAGACATATATTTTCAGATATGCCTACGTGGGAATTTATTATTTATTATTCTTGATTATGTATGGTTGCTGCAATTTTTTTCCCTTTTTCAAATGGAGAATTTTGGGCAAGTTGGGGACAGGCAAAGAGATGCCAAAAAATAAACAAAAGAAGTTGATGGAAGGTGTTTATGCACACAAAAGAAGAAGAAATTTCCAGAAGAAATTACAGACAAACAAGACAGCTTTGATAGTAACATGATGAATTTATTAGATGTTTATAGGAAAAGGAAGAAACTTTTAAAACAATGGAGATCCATAGTTTCATGTATAATCTTTTTCTGTTTTACTCTGTATATGGAAATGCTCATTTTATTTGATATGTTTGAAAGTTTTTAAAAGAAGAGAGAAATAAAATCCAGCCCAAGTAAGTAAAATACCCTTCATTAGATGTATCCAAGTATGCATGGCATGCAACAGAGCACTATATCCCCTGACTCTGACACATAACTATTTCTTATATTCAGCCCAGGGCTACTTTTCATCATTCACGTAGGCATCAGGGTCAAGACTGTGTCCTGTGTATGATCCTATCTCCCCAGGTGGATAGTAAGGTTACTGAGGAATAGATCATTCATTAATTCAGCAAGCATTTAAGTGCCTACTAAATGCCAGCCATATGGATGTAACCTCAGGAAAATCAGGTGACTTCTCTAGGCCCGTAAATGAGAGGACCGGATAACACCATCTTTAGGACCTCTTTCCAGCTCTAAATCTATGTATGATCCCAAGATCCAAAAGTAATTTGATAGTGTGAAAGATTTAACCAACATTCTCTTATGGTCATGGCTGAGGTAGGGAAACTTCAAGGTATGCCAAAAACTCAGATGTTAAAATTCACAACCAAGATGTATCACAGGCTTTTAACTAGGCTTATTCTAACTTGAGGAAAAAGAAAAAAACCAAAGACTGACTGAGTCCTCTATCTTTCTCCAGATGAATGTTTAATCACAAGAGTGAGAAAAGAAGGTAGCGATGCTGCATTTCTTGTTACTACTCTGCCATTTAATCATTTGATGGCTTCTTACCAACTGGACTAAAAATGTTCAAATTAATTATATCGTAAATTAATATTTTGCCCTTATTTTCTTTCCACATCTTGTAATGGTAGCCAGGACCCTCAAAAACTCATTGTGAAATGTGACTGTGCCTTTGAAAATTTTTGTATGCCTAGTGCCTCAGACACGTCTGGAATGGGATCAGGCCTGTGATTTCATCAGTACAGGGGAACTCCTCTACAGATGCAGAACTGCAACTCCTCTATAATTTATAGCCAGTATATGTCACAGACTAGGCTTGGCCCCAGGTTCGATGCCAAGGCCAACTCTATTCTGACAGTTTCCTTCAACATGTCCATAGTAGGTATTTAACATATAAATTCATAGGAGGTTAGGATGTGATATGTGACTGAAAGGGACCATAGTATTGTTTTCCCTGCTTTAGATGAAGAAATCGAGGAAGGCCAGAGCTGTTCAGTGACTTGCCCAAAATCAAAAAGGGAATTAAGTAATTGAACTTGAACCCATGTGCCCATGCCCATCCCAAGGGGGCATATCCTTCAAATCCTCCCTTCCATCCATCTTTTCAGCTTCCTTTTATGTGTTGTCTTCCCTAATCAAGATGTAAGCTCATAGACAGCAAGGACTCTTTCTGCTTCTATTTGTACTCCTAGCACTTCGCACAGTGTCTGGCACATAATAAGGGCTTTCTTTATAAATGTCTATTGACTTATAGTTCAGCAGAGAGACCTGGGCTGGATATACAGATCTGAGAGTCATGACATAGAAATGGTAATTAAATCTATAGGGAGCTAATGAAACCATCAACTCAGAGAAGACTTTAAGACATTGTCTTTGGGGTACACCCATACTTGGGTATAATGAAAATGAAGAATCAGCAAAGAACATCCAGGAACAGTCAGACAGGTAGCAGGACAATGAAGAGAACAATGTGATGGAAACCCGGAGAGGAGAGAGGAGATAGATAGAAGAGGTGGTTAGTAGTGCCAGACTCTACAGAGGTCAAGAAGGTTGACTGAGAACAGGCCATTAGATTTGACAAGAGACCAGAAGTCAGATTGTAGAGATAATTTTCAAGAGAGAGGTGAGAAAGTGGAAGCACTGGATGTAAAACTCTTTTTTAAGGAGCTAGTCAATAAACATGTATTAAAATCCTTCTAGGCAATGTGCCAAACTCTGAGGATGCAAAAAGAAAGGTAAAGGAGCTCTCAAGGAATTCATAGTCTAAATGGGCAGATAACACACAAACAACTTTGTACAAATAAGACACATACAGAATAAACTGGAAATAATCAACAGAAGAAAGGCAATAGAATTAAGGGAGATTGGGAAAGACTTTCTGTAGAAGGTAGGATTTTCTGATAGCATTTGAAGGCAAGAGGTAAAGATAATGAGGGACAGCATTCAAGAAATGGGAGAAAAGTCAGTGAAAATACCCAGTCAAATGATAGAAAACAGAAGAAGAGATGGATGGATGGATGGATGAATGAATCAACAGGTGAGTGAAAAAGCACTTTCAAGCACTTCCTACGTACTAAACACTGGGGAAACAGAAAGGCAGGGCGGTCTCTGCTTTCTAAGAGTTGATATTTTGATGGGCAAGGCAACACATATAGATGTTTCCTAAGTCAGATGGAAAGGTCCCATAGGTGCAAAGTGGATGGTAATGCATCTTCTTTAGTAACATTACCACTGACAAAACCATATTATTCACTTCTGATGTTGAACTGACAGGGCCTTGGACTTGGGTGTAAAGAATTTTCTTTTCTGGGTCCTGATGAGATAGGGGCTTCAGCTGGTCAGCAGCTGGTGTTATAAGGGTCTGAAAAGGTAGGCCCTTTCTCCACAGGAGCTGCTCCCTTTGATGATGGCTTCAGGAGCGGGATTAGAAGCACCATCTGTGGCCTGAGATAGATGCCGCTATTCCTGGAACATTGGGGCTCAGGCTCGTGGGCTATCTCCATTGAGGTCTTGAGAGATGGAGGCAATGGTTTGATTCATCTGGTACATGCTTTTCCTTAGGATGTCTTGCTATTTTAGGTCAATAGCAGGAATGGCAGGATCTAGTGAGGGCTTTCCTTTTTTTTTTTTTTTTTTTTTTTAAAAAAAGATTGGAGGAAGACTTAGGTTGCTTGTAGATAGCTGAGAAAATCAGTAAATGAGGAGAGATTAAAGGTGGGGGCTGAGGGGAAAATGACTGTGGGGCAATGTGGTAGAAAAGAAGGGATGGGGTGGGTTCAAGGGTATATGTGGAGGGGCAAGTAGAAGGGCTACCTCTTTATCAGAGGCTGAAGTGAAGAAGGTGAGTGATGTCAGGAAATGAAAAGGGCTTCAATTTTTTCAGTTAAGAATGAAGCAAAGTAGTCTGCTGAGGAAGTGGAAGGAGAGGTATGGGAGACAAGGAGAGAAGAGAAGGTTTGAAAAGGCTGCTGTGGTGAATTGTAGGGAAAATCATTTAGGAAGGAAGATTTCCTGGCTGTAGTGCCCAATTGAGATGAGGTAACAACTTTATAGTGGACCATACACCTTAATTGGGAACACTACTTGGGATTCATAACTTGTCTCTCTCTGTCTCTCCTCCCCCCCCCCTCCTTCTCTCTCTCTCTCTTTCTTTCTATCTCTCTCCCTCTCTCTCTCCCTTTCTCTGGAGTGTGAAGTATTGAAGGAAGCTATCATTAGCCTTAATGGTGTTATTTTATACAGAGGAGAACGAAAAGAGACTTTTGCCATTTAAAGATGTAACTAAGCTAGTCATGTTCACTCCTTCGCTGCTCTCCCAGCTCAGCTCCTGACTCTCTGGACTTCTTCCCCATGCTACCTCTCCTCTGGTCATTTTCCTTTTATGTGTTATCTTCCCACTTTAGAAAGTAAACTCCTTCAAGTCAGGGACTATCTTTTATTTTGTTCATATTTGTATTTCTAGGCTTAGCACAATTTCTGAGACATGCAAAGTATTTAATAAATGTTTCTTGACTCTAGGTCTTACAAATGCCAAAACAGAATCCCTCCTTTCCATCTCCCCTTCCCTCAAACACACAAGCAAGTACCCCCAGCCAGCTGGTGAGCAATCAGGAAGCACTTATGAAGTGCCTGCTATATACTATACACTAAGGTGGCACAGAGATATAAATACAGAAGTACGTGAGCATCCCAATTACGGAGGCCAGCCTGGGCACAGAGGACAGAGGGATAGCAAGTAGGCCAATTTGGCCAATGTACAGAGTGTATGGGGTAGAGATGTGTAATCAGCCTAGAAAGACAGGCCGGATCCAGATTATCAAGGATTTTCAATGCCAAACACAAGAATTTGTATTTTATCCCAAAGGCAAGGGGGCACTCATCACACTCACTGCTAAGCCCTCTTGAGTAGGGGAGTGACATGGTCAGAAAATAAGTTTGATTGTGTCTGTATTGGGACTGTAGGGCCATGGGAGGCTGGGATTAAGTCCATTTGCTAATCTCAGTATCAGTGCTTTCCATTTTCAGAGCCCTCAAAACAATTTTAATCTACAGAAATCTCTCCTATGTTTCCAAGATGCTATCTCCTTGATACTGCACTAATATGCAGTGCCCATTAACAACACTGGCTAACTTTGAATTCTGAAGCCCATATAATAAAAAGCTGTACAGGATGGAGATGAGGGAACCTGGGAAGTGTTAGACTGACTCACTCATCTAGTGGCTGAAAAGCAATGTTGGGCCAAGTACACAAACGGACCCCAACTCAGGTATCCTGCATACTGAATTCTTTTGAATCCATGAGAAAAATATGAAATCTCTAAATGGAGGTAGAGTTGTGGAAGACTGCTATCAAAACAAAAAAACCCTTATTTCTCAAACCCTATATACTTGCATTTTTCAAAAGCAAAAATCAATTTTTAAATTTCAAAGCCTCAATTAGAGAATCTCTCCCCCGTAACATAATACCAGCACCCCAATATTCCCCAAGGGAGAAAATAGTCATAAATTCAAAAGAATGGGTAGGGCTGAGCTCCAGAGAAATCATTAAGCTATTTTATTGGAAACTCACAAAAGGAAGAACATACATCAACACAGTAAAATGCACAACTTAGTTCAAGGTATTTCAGTAACCAAGGTTTGCCTGACAATCTTTTTATATTGTAATTATGTTTTACAAGCTTCCTCTATTGTATACTATCTAATACAAGTATATAATTTTCTTCCTGGTAGCCTGTTTTTGATATAGGAGAGGCAGTATGGTATAGTGAAAAAAGCCCTGGATTTGGAGTTAGAGGAGTTGGATTAAAATTACTACTTTGATACTTAACATGGGTGGCTTCTTTGAGCTTCAGTCTTCTATTCTGTAAAATGGGAGGGGTTGAACAGCTGGTCTAAGGACTGTTCCAGCTCTAAATCGTGTATCCCTGAGCTGTAAGGAACCTTAGAGCTTATTTAACCCATACCTTGCCCCACAATGCCCACCATACTGACCTTAATTTGGTAGATAAAATATAGGCACAAAGAGATGAAAGGACTTACTCAAGGCAGAGAACAATGTACCATGTGGTTGGTTTTGTTTTTTGACAAGGCTATTTGACTCCTTTACCCAATACATTCTTTGCCTCACTCTTTTTAAAAATAAAAAAATGAAATAGTAATTAAAATAAGCACTATCATAATATACTATACGAAACAGAATAGAGTGTTGTACATGAAACTTCAAATTTCTATTATGTAGAGCTTGCTTTTCCTTTAAATAGCTAATAAATTCAGCATGACACCTTCAAAGCTGTCCTGCTGTCTGTACTTCCCTCTGTTCTTTCTTTTTGTGTGCACTTAAAAAATGTTTCAATGACTCTTCTTTTTGGCAACCATATTACTTACTCTTCTCCCTCCACCCACTTGGCCTCCTTGGGGAAGGGGGACAAAGAGACCAGAAAACAAAATTTTTTTATAGCAAACACACATATCCAGGCAAAATAAATACACATTGACCATGTATGAAAATGCCTGTCTCATTCTGTACCTAAGTTCATCATGTCACTATCAAGAGGCAGAGAGTATGCTTTATCATCAGTTCTCTGAAATCATGGTTGGTTACCTCATTCACTGAGCAGAGGTGTTTTTCTTTACAGAGTTGTTGCTACCACAGAAATTACTCGCCTGGTCCTGCTCACTTCATTCTGGATCAATTCATGTAAGTTCTCCCTCCTCACATCTTATAGTGCAATAATATGCTGTGTATATGTCATGATTTGCTCCGCAGTTCCCCAAATGATACTCTCTTAGCTTCTAGCTCAAAAGAGCTGCTGCTGCAAATATGTTTGTACATATGGGACCTTTTCCTTTTTCTTTGATCTCTTTGTGGGTATGGAGCTAGTAGCTTAGTTTGGTTACTTTGGGGACATTAATTCCAAATTGTTTTCTGGATTGGTGTACCTGTTTTCCTAAAGGACTTCCCAACAACTATGACTTTATTCTTTTGTCATCTATACCAAAGATAATGGATATGAAGTAGAACCTCAAAGTTGCTATAATTTTCATTTCTCTAATTATTAGTGATTTGGATCATTTTTTTCCATTTAGCTGTAAATAGCTTGGCTTTCTTTGAAAATTGCCCTTTCAAATCCTGACCGCTTATCTATTGGAAAATGACCCTTATTATTATAAATTTGAATTACTTTATCAGAAAAAAAAGATTTTCACATTAACTTTTTCTCTTTGTGGAAAATTTTTTAAAATTTTATATAACCAAAATTATTTGTTTTATTTTCTATGACCCTCTCTACTCCTAGCATGGTTATGAACTCTTCACTCAAACATAGCTGACAAATACATTTTCCTCTTCACTCCTCTAAGTTGTTATGATAAGACTTTTTATATCTAAGTCAAATATGCATTTGGCATATGGTGTGAGAAGTACCTAATACATTTCAAAAAGTACAAACACTAAAAGGTTAGTCATTGATTTACAGCTCTATAACTGATAATAAGAACTGAAAACCTGAAATCCACTTTATAGAAATAAAGAAAAAGGTTCAAGGTCATTTTTTAGAGGCTTTAAGAAAAGGCAGCTATTTTAATGATAGAGGAGACAATTTAATGAGTTATAGGAATGTCGGCTATTACTACAGTCGCCTGGTAACCAACCCTGAAGCTCATTAGGCCATTTTCTAAGGCATAGAGGGGTGACAATCTGCTACGAAGGAGGGACTATCTACATCCATCAATACGAAAATTCCTGAAGTATTAAGGTTATTATTACAAACAGGAGCTGAATGCTCCTCATTTTAGCAACCATATTTTCTCTCAAGGATTTTTTTAAGCCTCTATATGTTTAATAGATTTAGACCCAATAGCTATACCTGACACCTAACATATTAATGTGTTGAAATATATGTTGTATGCTCCACATTGGGGCCAGGATAAGGAAGTTGGTTAGGGAGAAAATGGCAGCAAAAAACCTCAAAACTTATCTCTGAGACAGGGATAGTACTTTGTTGATTTACAGTCTATTATTAGACTGCAAAGAGCAACTGAAACCATTAAACTAGGTTGGTAAGAGAGGAAAGCAATAGTTTTTTTTAGGATACATTAAGAATTCCAAATTTCCCAAAAGAGAGGATACAGATACACACTCAGATTACAGCCTTACCGACAACAAAACAGTCTCACTGATTCCCCTATGTCAGAAGTTCCCAAACTTATATGGCCTGTCACCTGCTTTTCAAAATATAAATTACTCAGCTCCTCGTTAGAAATCTACTTTCTTTAACCTTTGATTTTGAAAAGAAAAAATTGTATCGTTTCAAAAAATATTTTCAATTTTCATATATAAATATATATATATATATATATAATATATAAAATATGTTCAATTTAATAACCTAATTGTAAATTTGTGGGGTTTTCCTGCATTGAAATTTTGATAACACAATATTGTGTCATGTAAACATAAAGTATCATATTGTAAACAAGTCATTACATGCAAATATTCCTGCCAATGCATGCTGGACTTCCCAATAATGCTGGACACCACACTTTTCTTGCTTAAGACCTGTCCACAGACTTGATCATTGATTGGTTATAACTTGCATTCTGTGTGTTTATTTGGAAAATAATGTAATCACTATAATTTTAACTCTGTTACACAAGAGATGAAACATGTATGAATGGTTTTTAAAATTTTTCTTATCTTCTCATCTTTCCTCATGCTTCCACCACCCTATTACCTTTATTCTACTCCCTGCATTTGAACCTGAGGCTACTATCCTCTCCAACGTTCCAGCGCCCCCCAGGGGACAATATTACCCCCTTTGGGAACCTCTGAGCCTAGGTGAAGGCTTACTCAATCTGCAACCCAATTCAATTTAACAAACATTTCCAAGCATCTATTATATACAAAGCACAGTGCTACATTCTGACTAATGAGATAAAAGTGCCAATGGCCAGGAACCCTCAGCACCCTCCACTGTAGGACAGGCCTGACTCAGGCCTGTCTGGTAATTTGGGTTTGATACTGGAACAAAATGACATACTCAAAAACCATCTAAAATTTAACGAAATAATAGAAAGGCTCCTCAGTAAAAATATGGCACTTTTTAAACATAACTCCCCTCCCCCCAATATGAAAAAACATCTGGTCAAATCCAACTGGTTAGCTCAAATGAGTATGACCACACAGAGTAGTCAAAAATCTGTCAAGTCAGTGACTCCTCATGGTCTAGTCTCTTTTATTTCTTTAGGTTCCCAGGAAGCCAAGTCAATAGCGTTGACCTTAGCCATTAAACCAATCAAATGTCAAGGATAGCTCCCTTGTATTTTAAGAAAAAAGCTATCCTAGACTAAATGGTAAATACCCTAGTAGTTACTGCTCCTAACACACCACAGGGGCCTAGAATAGACAAAGACTTCTGGCATCTCAAAGTTTCATCTCTGCAACCTTTGTCAACATATCTGGGTTGGCCAAATTTCCTCCCACTTTAATCCCATGGTAATTTGATATACAGCAGTCTAGTGGTGTCAAACTCAAAAAAGAAATGGCAACCACTAAAGTGTACATGAGGATCCCTGCAGACTAAATATTGATTTAGAAAACTACAATATTATCTAAGACTGATTGTATTTTTATCTATTCTGTTAACTATTTCTCAATTCCTTTTTCATTTGATTTGGGCTATGCTGATGCTGCATGTTTCATACCTTTGATAACATATTTGCTGACTTGGTGGTCAGATGAGATTTGGATTCAAATGATGACTTTGCCTCTTCCTCTACACAAACTCATTCCAAACTCTGTACATGTGAGTTCAGATTAGAGAGAGGTTCATGGGACACCTGTTTACCCTAACTCCATCATATTTGCCTACTCTCATTCTTCAGCACCCCTATTATGAAAAATATTATTCTACCCTCTTCTTCCTAATTTCTTCTCTAGTGTATTCTCTTCCCCTTCTCTTTTTCTTTTCTATATTAAATCAAAAAAGAATAAAAATATCCCCCAAGTCTTATTTTGTCTTATTAAACTCTCTCTGTGATCCTGAAAGACAGGATTCTGAAGGGACAATTCTGTCTCATTATTAGAATGTAAAGATTTTACTACCATTTAGCTCCTTCCAACTGCTCAAATGTATTTACTTTTCTAGGTTTCTCTTGACAAAATGTCTACTCACTTCTAGTCTTAGCATCAGGAATGCTTAAAAATCCTCTATTTCACTGAAGAGCCATTTTTCCCCCATACAGGATCATAATCTTTTCAAGAAAAGCTTTTCTTGGCTGTAAGCCTTTTTCCATTTCTTTGTTTTGGACTTGGCTATGACATTCCTGGGAGTTTTTATTTTCATTTTGGGTGTAATAAGGTGGTTGGGAGATATCTCCTATTCTTTTTGTCTGCTGGTTCTAATCGATCTAGGCAGTTTTCATTGAGGACTTCTTGTAGGTTTATAGGTTTTTTGTTTGGTGTCTTTTATCTCCAACCTCAGTTCCTTCTTGGGGATCGACTCCGAGCCCCTGCCAAGCTCTGTTCTTTCCTGAACTCTTGCTCAGGCCCTGTTTGGTCCTTAGTTTTCTAGATTCCTGCTTGTGGTTTCTATTTTCCCTAGTTTTTTTGCACTCAGACTGTTGGTGAGTTTCAGAAGCTCTTTCCTCCTTCCCCCAAGCCCTCTTCTCCGGAACACTAATATTTTGCTGCAGTTATAATTTCCTGAAATCCCCATTTACCTGGAAGAGGAGGAAAGAGGAATATTGACTGTGCTTGTTTGTGTTCATCATAATTTGTTCATTCATGTTGTGATTTACATACTTGCATCCAAATTATGACCCTTAAACAAATATGTCTGCACTTAATTCTTACTGGCAGCTCTAGTTCTGGGATGAGATAGAAAAGTAAAATATATTTTTAAAGTCAAGGTTTTACACATTTCTTCTTTCTCTCAACAATAAAGAAACTATTTCTGGAGAAATGGATTTCTAGAGGGACTTGCTTGGATGTTTTTTGGAAAGCATTTGTAGTATCATGACAATGTATCAACAAAATTTTTTAAAAGTCGATGTCGTACTTGTCCCCAGTCATTTTAGGCTTTGCAAAGCACTCATATGCTATAAGGCAGCTTAGGAGAAAGAGGTTAAATAAGTCTAAAAGTGCTGCTTCCTGAAGGTCTATTTTTCTTGAATTGAGACATCAGGTACAAAAGAAATGGTATGAGATTCAACTCCAGTGCTTTTGCAGAGAATTGCAGGCAAACTGTCAGTTTGGGAACCTAAAAAGAAAAAAGCTGGATATTTCTAAAAGAAAAATTTTCTCCCCATTTTGTGCTGAGTACCTCAAGATATGTGGGAGGGAGTTGTTCCCCAAATTTACAGCATAAATCTAAATCACAAAAAACTTATAGTGTGATTACAGATTACTATTTACCACACACAAAAATGTATATTATCTAAATGAGTTTTTCTCCTTCAAAACCTTCACTTTGGGAAATTACAGCAAATTGATAAATGCTCAAAACTTTCCTTTTTCTGGAGGCTTTAAAGTTTTATCTTTAAAGCATTATCTTTTTAAAAAATATCCTCAATGGAGAGACTTGACTTTTGGAGGTGACTAAAGTCACCTGGAGTCAAACTGGATAAAATGGGTGATGAAACTGGGGAGAGACATTGGGGAAAATTTTGGTGATGTTTAAAAAAAAAAAAAATCAATAAAAATGTATCTTTAAAAAACTGACTCTAAAGGCAAATCCAAAAGAAATTAGTTCCAAAAATGTTTTATGTGATAACAAGGCTTTTCAGACAGACACTTTTAATGGTATATATACATATATATAATATATATATGTATATATATATATACATATATATATTATATATATATATAACATATATATATATATTATATATATATATATATAATACATATATACATACACATATATGGTATATTTTATATATATATATGGTATACGAATTCTGGTGTTTATTGAAATATCAGTCCTGTACACTGATGGGGTTCAGACTCTGGGAACTTCCTTGAATTCTCCTGGTATCTCCCCACTTAACCTGGCTTTTCATACTCAAAATTGAACTCTCCTTGTATCTCTCCACAGAACCTGGCTTTTTGCACTCAAATCTGTGGGCATCGTCTGTTACCTCTTGATTGCTCCACCTGCTTCCCACCTAGGCACTCCCACTCTGATGTCTCCTGATTGCCTCCAGCTGTTCCAGCCTTTGATCCTCCTGGGATTCCCTCTTTGAACTTCTTCTCAGGACCCTCCCTAGACCCCTTCTCCCATCACTCTAAACTACCAGACTCCTCCCCATCCCCCTCCCCTCATCCCTCTTATAGTCTTTTCTGTATTTAAGTTCCATCTCGCCTTCAGGAAGGCGCTCAGATCCAATCCAGCTCAGACTCTGTCTAGCTGGGATTCTATCTGGCCTGCTTGTGAATACAAGCGTCACATAAAGCTTAGGTTCCTTAAGAGGCAACCCAATTTGGCGAATCTTTAATAAACTTTGTTTTCTTTAACTTTAAGAAGGCTTGAGTCGAATTCATTCGAGCACGACCCAGACTGTTGGTATTTTGGGGTCCCCAAGTACCCCAACAACCTTGTCAACACTGTATAGAATTTTGAGAGCATGGGTTTGTTTAGATGAAAGAGTAAACACATCTCACAAACTACCTATCTCAGGCCAACACAATCTAGTCCAACCTTGAAGCCACATGTGGCTTCTAGGTCCTCATATGCAGCCTTTTGACTAAGTGCCAATTTTACAGAACAAGGGGATTTGTTCTGTAAAGGTTCGACTCAGTCAAAAGGCTGCACCTGAGGCCACAGGTTCCCCATTCCTGCTCTCGTCTGTCACTGCCCTCTGAATGAATTCTTAGGCCCTGCTGGTCACTATTGCTAATCTTATTCTGCTTCTTCTGCATGTCACCATGGCAAACAATCCTAGGTCTAACAAGTGTTTGGTTAGAAATGCAAATAAGTGTAATGTTAATGAATTTAAAAACTACATGTTCCATGTCTTACATTTATGTTTATATGCATCTATTTATAAAAACCTAATCACATAACCATCCTGAAGAAATGAAGAAACCTGGAAAAACTACAGTAGTAAGTGACTACTTCCACCCTAGAACTGCAGAAAAAGTAAGCTAATAAGCTGATGGGCAATAGGGAAAGAGGGCTAGCTACCAGCAAAGTCAACATCTTAACAGGCCAGCAAGGCCAGTCTCTGAGCATAACCAGAGAGGTCAGAAAGACGGAGAGTGCATCAATAACAAGTGTGATATAGCACTGATTAGAAAGGGGAGAACTCGGGGATCTAGGGGCCCTAAAGTATCTAGCATTCAATAGTGAGATGCTACAGGGAGTCTTAAAAAGTGCTTCAAAAATCCAAGAGAGTCTAACTTCCCTAGGGAGTAGAGGTCAGCACAGAAACCCAGGGGACAAAGGGTGAGACCACACCCAAAAGTCCATCCTTGGGCAGAGCCTGGTCCTGACACAAAGCCTCAATTCAAAGTTGAAAACTGAAGAAATGATTTATAACAATCAGTACAAAAACTTTTATTGTGGATCTAGATCGAGATCCCACAAAAGGCGACTCAAATAACTCCATAACAACTGAAAGCAGTGATTCAAAGGGGGTGGGGGTGGGAGGGATAGATTTCCACAAAGTCTACATGAATACTTGGAAGAAATGACATAAGAGACTAAAAAAATGAAATTAAAACTCTAGAAGAAAGTATAGGAAGAAGCATAAGTAGATTAAATGAGAAAGTGGTAAACTTTAACCAAGACATGGACATCCTAAAAACCAAAACGGTCACATAGCAATCAATGACTCCATGAAATATCAAGAAATATTATGGCAAAACAAGTTTGAAAATATAAAATAAAATGTGAGATAGTTTAAAAAACTGACCTGGAAAACAGGACAAGGAGAGATAATTCACAAATCATTGCACATCTAAAAATCATGATTTTAAAAAGACACTTTATTTCGGGATTTATAAAACCCAGAAGGCAAAGTAAAGAAATTCTAAAAGGAATTCTAAAAGCAAAAGTCCCAGGAATGTCATAGCCAAAATAAAGACCTACTTCAAAGAAAAAATACTTCAAACTATTCAATTACCAAAGAAATTGAATCAGCATCACACAAGATCAGGAACTATCTAACTATCTACAGGAACTTGGGATACAATACTCCAAAAACCAAAAGAAATAGGCTAATAATCAAGAATAACTCATCATGAAAAGCTGAATACAATTCAAGAAGGGGAAAAAAT
The DNA here is from genome assembly GCA_028658325.1 of Potorous gilbertii. NCBI lineage: Eukaryota > Metazoa > Chordata > Mammalia > Diprotodontia > Potoroidae > Potorous > Potorous gilbertii. Next base: position 442,026,727 of record CM053769.1, on the reverse strand, counting down.
TGGTTTTTAATGGATTAGAGAAATTTCTAGCATTTCTTGACGAAAAATTCAAAGTTGACCATGAATTCTGAAATACAAACACACAAGTCCAGAGAAACCTGGAAAGGTCAATTTGAGTAAGTGCAAGTGACTGTATGTATATATGTATGTATGTAGTGGTAATATTGTAATAGGGGAAGAAAAAGCATGTGCCCTTTAGAACCCTAATGTTTTTAAAAAGAGGGAGTAAAATAAGGAAAAGAGAGTACCTGGGTTGAATTAGTTATATTCTGAGGACCCAAGGAGTGAAAAGAGAAAGGAGTGTAATACACACTAGAAAGAAGGAAGGAGAAGGGAATTTGCTATTTCTATATACATGTAACTGGGTTCCTTGAGAAGACTATATAAATGTGTAGGGAGAAGGGGGAATCAGACGGACCTCACTTTTATCTGAACTAAACGAAGGAGGGTTAAAGAGATATACATAGTTAGGTGTAGCCTATGCGCATCATCTGAACAGCTGAACAATATATGGCATATGAATATAATGGAATATCAATACTGATTAAGAAATGATCAAAATGACTATTTCAGAGGCTCCTGGGTAGTACAAACTGATATAAAATGAAGGCACAAAAGCAGGAAAACACTGAAAAGAAAAAACAACCCTGAATGACTTAAAAACTCAGATTAAAGCATGTCTCCGGAGAACTGAAGATGAAGCATATTGATCTCCTGAGAGGTAATAGAAAAAGGTGTAGAAAGTGACATACACTTCTGGACATGGCCACTGTAAAGATTCTTTTTGCTTGATGGTATTTATTTATTATAAGGACTTTTTCTTTCAGCTTTTAATTGAGGAGGGAAGGATGGGTTAGCAATAGTGATATCAAAAAATAAAGGCCCTTGCAACATTTTTAAAAACACTGAAGGGAACAAAAGTTCAAAAGGAAGCACAGATATACAAGGCAGCTTTGAAAGTAATATGTGGAATGTATTCTATATTCTTTTTTAAAAGTAAGAGGTAGTGGTATGAAATGGAGATTCAATTTCATATGCATTCTCTTTGTTTTGCTATTTATATGGAGAGGGTCTTTTTGTGTTAAGGTTCAGAATAAAATTTTTTTAAAGAAGTATTTGATTAATTCAATTAAGTATCTCCTAAGATCACCTTTGACTAGGTTTAAAGAAAAATTCTTGGAGACAGTGGTTAAAGATGGATTAAATGTTTTCAGTAACCTGATTCTCCATAGTTCACTAAAAGTGAAGTGATCATTGTTCTGCTTGCTGAATCTAAACGGTTAACCTACTGTGGAATTTTGTCTTTGTTTGGGAACGCCATAAATTATAGGGAGAAATGGTGTATGTCAGAGAGATTTTCAAAGGCAGAAGAAATTTGTCCCTTTGGATTTCTTCCCTCTCCGATTATAGATTATAATTACATGTAAAATCATAATTAATAAATTCTTCTCTGGAATATTTTTTACTAATATGCAGAATAAAACTTTTTCTTCCACACTAACTACACATATTCTCCTTAGAATTTTCATTTCTACATCTGTAAAGAGGGAATAATATCATACTACCTATCTACCTCAGAAGGATAGGATGAGGAAAGCACCACATAAAGCTTAACGTGCTATAAAAACATAAATCACTGTAAAAATGTAAAAACATCTGTTACAATCAACTTTTTTCCTGTGCATGAATTTCATTTTGCTATAGGCAGAAGACAATCTCTTACAGAATGTGTGGTGGCATGTGAGTGTTATTGGGAAAGTGATGTTTTGATGTCCTCCAGAAGAAAGTGGGAACAATGCCTTGACCCAGTTTTGCTATATTTTTTAATACAGTAAAACTCACTACAAAGAACATGTTACTTATATCACACACTATTCCCAATTCTTGACACGAAAATTAAACTCTTCCCTGTCTGCCCCACTTTATCCTACCTAAGGGAATGCTAGAACCAACAACTGCCCATCCGGAAGTTTTCTAGAGCTCTGCTGGGAAGGATGTCATCAACTGATTCATAGGTCTGCCTTAATACTCCCCTGCTCTCTCTCCAGGGATTCCAAGAGGGAGGCTCCTAAAGGTGCCGTCTTCTCTAAGTTAAGAGTTGGCATACATTTGATTCCCCTCCCCATCCTAGTTAACTCCCTTCTTTGCCTCTGAAAATAAAATTTAATTTCTCAACATCCCTCCTAAAATGTAACATCAAAGAGTGGAACCATATTCCAGATGTGCATTTCCACTTTTAGGTCACTCCTTCTCTAAGTCCTATGTCTTTCTGGAAACCCAACACAACTGAAGTACTACCTACAATACACTGTTCTCTCCTGCTGGGTGCCTATAGCACACGTATAGTAATAACAAGAAGAAGAAACAATAGTAACCTATATCACACCTCCCCAACCACGCTATAATCACAGACCGTAGCTTACTTTGTATTTGTCATTCCCTACAAAGATAGATATTGAATAAATGTTTGTTTGTTGCTTATGATGAGGTTAAATTAAGCTAGTTCAGTCAGCCCTGTTTATTTTTTCTGTACCTCACACCAGCTTTCCTGTTAGCTCTGTCACTTCACATGCACCGCCGCCCCCCCCCCCCCCACCCAACTCTCTCTCTCTCTCTCTCTCTCTCTGATTCCCGGCTTTGGAGTCAGGAAACCTGTGTTTGAGAATGCAAAATAATTCTGACAGGAGTTCAAACTTTGAAAGAAGAAAAATTCACAAAACTTAGAGACTATCGTTGACACATAATCCAAACTGTTGCTCTTCCTCTTGTGTGTTGCTAATTAACATTAGGGTTGGCTACCTACACAAAAGAAGAATAAAGACTCCACAATGAGGTGGGGGCAAGCCCAATCAGATCAGAATTTCTGGGCATTTTTGTCAGCTCTGAAAAGTGAAGGACAGGCTAAGTCTCCCTACTCTGGCTTTAATTGAACCTTTACCCTAGACTAGGCACTAATGCTAAATGTCTATTTCCTTCCTAGGAGGAAGATCTGCACTTAAGGAAACTGTAATTGGGATTGTGGGGCAGATTGAAGTCAGAGTATGGAGAAAGCACTATCTTAGCACAACCTCGGAGGCCACAGGCAATTGGGATACTATAACAAGGTATTTATTACCCATTCCCCGTCCCTTTGCCAAAAGGGAATCCACATTTGCAGCATTTTAAAGAGGGTTCAGTGGTTTATTTACTGCAAGGCAACTCCCCCTTCCAGTAAAGTGAAGACCAGCCTAAAAATACCTGTAGTTTAATCAGGCTTCCTGCTGGGTAGTATTTGCTACCCGCCTAAATGTGGAGAAGAGTTAAGGAATCATCTTTGAAGAGAAGGGACCCAAAAAGAAGCCCAAGAGCCTCTTCCCTTTTACTTCCTTGGAATTACTGTCATAATAATTTCTATCAAATCCCTTCCCTTTCCTCTTGTACTTTTTAATCAAAAAGGCTTCCTCTTCTATCTAAGTAGGCAACTGTCCACAGCAGTTACTCACAGACATACACATTCACATTAACCATTTACCACAGTCCATGGGAATCAATCAAAAAGACATTTATTAAGCATGTACCATGTGCTAGTAATGGGGTGCTTGGGTACAAGTGCTTGGATCCCATTTCTCTTTAAAAATCACATTTCTCCCTAGCCTCAAAACAATATCTCAGGCAGTTTCTCCCCAGCCCAAGGACACAGCCTGACCCAGCAACAACTGTTAACTTCCTACCTGCTAGAGTAGCCAGCTGCACCTATAGACTTTATTAGTATGAACCAGCTGTGGCTGAATGAGTTGTGCACTGGGTCATAATGACATCTACTACTCAATGATCAATTGTGTGTATATTTTATATATATATATATATATATATCCTAGACTTAGACATATTTATACTTACATTTATCTTGTCTAACAAGACATTGATGACAGCTTCCTTTAGTCAGACCCGACTGCTAGGTGACTTAGTGACATTTCAGGCCTAAAACCACACCTCCACATTGCCCTGCCCCCTTGGGCTATTTCCCAATGAACTTTGGGTAAAATACCTGTGTAGTAGATACCAAAAGTACACGTTCCTTTAAGAACTAACCACTCCCTGATCCTACTCTGAATCACCTAGTTAGCATATTTGGCACATATTTTACAATACAGTATCCTGTAAACCTTTTAGCTGTAGCCCTCTAAGATTGCAAGTTCCCTAAGAATTCTTGCCCACTGAAAAATGTAATAAATCTTTACCATGACCTCAAAAATGATTGAGTCTGTGAATTCTTCTCCAGATGGTCCAGGCAAGGAACACCAGCATTGCAGTTCTGTACCCCTATCTCCCCAGTCCTCATCACTAGGAACTGTGCTAAGTACCAGGGATACAATGAAAGGCGAAAATATTCCGTTTCTTCGAGATCACATTCAAATGGGGGACACATATAAATTGTTGTTGTTACTCAGTCGTGACTGCCTCTTTGTGATTCCCATTTGAAGTTTTCTTGACAAAGATAATGGAGTGATTTGTCATCTTCCTTCAGCTCCTTTTATGGATGAAGGAACTGAGGCAAACAGGGCTAAATGACTTGCCCAGCGTCAGAAAGCCAGTGAGTGTCTGAGGCTAAATCTGAACTCAGGAAGCTATCTTCCTGACTCCAAGCCCCATGATCTATCCACAGTGCCACCCAGCTGCACATATAAATAGATACATAGAAGATATTTAAAGAAGTAGATAAGAGATATAATCTCAGAAGGCACTTTGGTGGTTAGAGAGAGTAGGCCTACGGAAGAGACAATAAAAAATGCCTCCAAAACATAGGAGGCATTTGAGCTTAGACTTGAAAGAAAGAGAATCTAAAAGGCAGGTGATGTTGGAGAATAGTCTAAGTATTGGGGACAACCAATGTAAACAAAGAGATGCTGGGGTGTCAAGAACCAGCAATAGGCCAGTTGAATATGCACAGAGTAGTAAAGTGTAAGTAGATCATATGGTAGGGAGAAGTCAGGTTGTAAATAGCTTTGTTGTAGTGTCTGTCTTCATTTTCAAAGAAGACCATGCCATCAGAGAAATGATGACATGACTTGCACTTGACTTTATTTTGAGTGGAGGGCTGTGCAAGGTCACCAGCCTCACTTTCTCCTCCTGAGCCACGTGGATCCAGTGACCAGATATTCATCAGGATGACTGGAGACAGCCTAGGATGCACTGGGAGACCTTGAACTTTTCAGGCTGGGCCTTTTCAGGTACTCACTTAGACAGAGGTAACGTGGCACCTTTAATGAGCAGAAAAAAAAAAAACAACTAAATCAAGCTGGGAGGGAAAGAGAAACTGTTACTATTGATAATCACTCTAATGCTGAACAGAGCATACTTGATCTTGGTAACAGGGAGCCACTGGAAATTATTTAGTTGGGAAGTAACATGTTCAGCCCTACCTCTAAGAAAAATCACTTTGGTGGCTTAGTAGAGGATAGATTGAAGTGGGGGGATATTTGAGGCCAGGAGACTAATTGAAAGAGTCAAGGCAAATAAATATTTTTTTAAAAGGGTCAAGGCAAGAAGTGATAAGGCCCTGAAGATGATGCATTCTGTCTGAAAGACAGTAAGGTGGACACCATTATGAACCTGGAGCTCAAAAGAACATGTAATAGAACAGAGCCATTTCAATTAAAACCAAATTTTAAAAATCGATTTTGTATGAACATCTGTTAGCTAGTTTTACCAGATATACCATTTGATTTTATTCTGATAAGAAACAGAATGGGTTTCACTCAGTAATATGTTATTTAAAAAAAAATACAAAACTGATCAAAGCTACTTCCCCAGAAAAAGAAACACTATAGCCTTTTCTTTTCTGAAATCTTCAACCAGTTACAATAATGACTTGGGTCTTAAATAAACCCAGGATTTTAATTTTATTTTAATTATCTCCTTATCCTACCCCAAACTCTCAAAGTTTTCTCTTTTAATTTAAGCTGATTTCACCTCAGAATCTAAACAACCCCCATATGAAGCACTGGTTATAAAGCACAACCTGGAGAGTTTAATACACTGGAGGGGATTCCACAGTAGACAAGAGCCCCTTGCCAGACAGAGTTTTAATGATTTATGATTCTTGTAACGTAGAGTGCCAAAGGAATCTATGAGACTATCTTCTCTGACCCATTTATTTTACAAATGAAATAAAGTACCAGGGAATTAAAATGAAGAATCATAAACTGTGATTCAAAGATTTGTCCAAAAGGTTACATGATTAAGTTAGCAGCAATGCCAGGACAAGTACTCAGGTATCCAAATGGCCAATCAAATGTTCTTTCCATTTTAGAAAAGTGTCTTCATGATCTTCTTCCCCATAATTTAAACACATCACACATATGCTGAAACAAAAAATAAACCAGTTTCAACAGAGGATTGGCTTTAGATTAACAATTCAATTCATGTGGTATGTCCAGCAGGGTGGTACTAAGGTGGTATATGTACCTATACCAAACAGCATGACCCTGAAGTACTACTTTGATCCACTCTGAGGCTCAAGGAGGTTATGTTCTCACTTAAGCGATTCTTTCATTTTGCGAGTAACAAATAGTAAGAGGGTTCTGTTGGTAAATTACTTTTAAAGTAATAAAGAGGTATCTGACAGATACTAGGAACATTTTAAAGGAAGAAGTCATTTGTGCTATTCGCAAACAAATGCTAACAGACCCACTGCCAATGGTCAACCAACTGCATTGTGGGATCTGGGCAAAATGTCTTACAGAGGAGACAACATATGGCTGAGATTGAATCTTTTAACAATGGGGGTTCAAACTTATTTCTGATTTTGAGTCCAAAACAAATTTGGCATGATTAACTATGGGCACAGTTCTGAAGCTTGTTACATGGAAGTTCTAAAAAGCAGGGAATTTACCAAATAAATAAGCTATTGACTTTAATAAGCCTAATCACAAGTTCTGTGATTAGGCTTATTATTGTGAAGAAATCTGGAAAAATGAACACTAATGTACATAAAACTAAAACTAAATCCAAATGAAAAATATATCTTTCATGCATCTGTATTCATATTGCCTTCCCACCAAATCACAAGGAGGGGAAGAGGAGAGCTAAAACTTATGATGTGCTTAGAGTCCACATCAGGCTGGTACTTCATGATTGTGTTGAAGACAAGGTCAAAGCAAAGGAGATCAACAAGGGGATACTGAAATAAAAAAGATGAGAAGACAATGTAACTTTAAATGGAGGGGGAATAGGGTTGTTTTTTGTACTTAGGTCGCGTTTTGGTATTATAGTTACCCATCTGTGTGCCATATCTCCCTACTAAAACTACGTTTCCTGAAGGCAAGGAATATGTCTTATCTACACTTTACAGACATACACAATATGGGGGAAATTTATTTCATATTTTTGTTTAAGAAGAACATTTATTGATTACTAAATTATAAATTTTTAATCATCAAAAACCAAAGAAACTAAAACTACCTAACCTTGATTTCTTAAAAAATTAAATAAATTTTACTTTAAAAATGAGACATAAAATACCAAAATTTTTGAGACACAAGAGTATGTATCTGGACATACCCAGCAATACTATTCTCAAACGTATGCTAACCTTTCCATCTCACCCCATTACCTAGCATAATGCTCTGAACAAAATTGGAGCTTAATAACTGTTTACTGAATTGAGTTTTATTTGGATAAGGAAATGTCTCTCTGGGGACACTGCTGACAGTAATAACTCTCCATCTGTCTAAGGCACTTCCTCTCCACAAATTTAGACATATTAACTGAAACCTAAGCCACAACATAACACCAGTTTCACTCCAGGACTAGTTGGTTTCAGTTCAACAATTTAACAAGTGTTCTTTTAAAAGGCAGATCTGATACCAACTGACTGTGTGACTATGAGGAAGTCACAACATCTCTCCCCTCAGTTTCCTCATCTATAAAGCACAGATAATAATATGTACTACCTCTCCAAAGTTATTTTCAGGAAAGCACTGGATAAAAATTGGAAGGCTCCTTATAAAATGTGAACTATTACTAATTATTTATTAAACAGCTTAAAACATGCCCAGCACTATGCTCAGGCTCAGTGAGATAGAAGATAGTTAATATATGGTCCCTGCTTACAATTTCACTGGAAAGATAAGATATATCTGGAATAACTCGTAAATACGAGATAGACAAGCATATCAAGTGCTTGACTATGTTGCCCATATTTGGAAGCTCAATAACCAATCAAACTAAGGCATCAGTTGCAGCATCTAAGAAGGCATCATGAAAACGGAACTTGCACTAGATCCACTTTGCATGGAGCTGAATCCACAGGGAAGCAAGGTCTGAGCCAACTGCAAACTTATACTACTGAGCCTGGAAGAATGGGGTAGGAAAGTGGATCAACATCAAGACTGCCAAGGGAACAGAAACCACTTCCCCTGACTTCCCAACTCCCTCATCTGCTCTCACCACTCCTTCTCACTATCAATCGAAAGGAGGACACTTGTGGTATTGTTGGGGGCATTATGATACAGCAGGAAAAAGCATTAGATTCAAGGTTAGGAAATTAAGGTCGTAGGCCTTGCTTGCTAGACCTTATGCAGCACACTTCACCACATTTAATGCTACATTACAGCTAACATGCTTAACTACAATTTCTCTAACTATAAAATGGGCACAGTACTAATCTTACCTATTTTTTAGGGTTACAATGAGCATAAAATGTTATAGATGGGATATATCTTCAAAAATTTAAAAGCACTAAACAAACATAAGCAATTAATGTCATTTCTTTAGACGAAAAGATTCTACTCAGTACAAACCTAAGTCAAGATGTCTATGTTTAGTCCAAGGGTTTATGCTCTTCACACTGAAGGGGAAAGAAACATTTTAAGTAGAATCCACATCCCAGCTGTATTCCCTACCCTTTTCAAATGAGTGGAAAAATAAATACAGGCAGCTTTGCTTCCATATCCTTCTGTCATAGGAAAGATTTAATATTGTGTATGTGTGATTAATCCAAGCTGCCATGTGACAAGTTCCTCTATCTGTAAGCCATGTCCATTTTCCTAGCAAGTTTAGCCTTGGAGAAAATGGCTACAGTGGAGTACTCAATACAGGAACATAGGCCACCAAAAATAAGTGGAATGCAAATGGAAAGAGGAGTCAATGCCTGGATATACCTCATACTTGAGTACTGTAACTGCTAGCTAAGCTAGATCATTTTAACAAGCAGTAAGAAAATTCTTTAATAACATCAAAATTTTTGAGAAAAAAAGAATGGTGGTGGGTATTTCTGGAGATGAGACACTCTTGTATGTCTTAATAGAAATTCAGAAGGCTGTTAGATGAAAAATCCTATTGCAAAAGGCTGCATCTCTAATTTCATCCTTTCATAACACCCATATTCTTGACCTTCAAATAACCTCATCCCCAAGAGCCTTTTAACACAAGTAGGCCTAATTTAGGCCTAATCAGCTGGGCTTTTACATCCCTTAATTGGAAGCATTACTAGATACCAAGGACTTTTATACAAGATCATCCATTGTTGCCCTGCCCTCTCTTTTATAAAGGGCTGCCCAGAAACACTCTTTATGGCTCAGAAGAGGAAGATGGTCCTTTAAATAGAGTACTAGCACTTTATAATTTTAATAATCAAGCTTGGCACCCCTAAAAACTAAGAAAGTACATCTTCCTCCTTTTTTCCAGAGGTGGAGGGCAATGAGTATAGGAACATTGTACATATTTTTGGAATTAGTGGACGAGTTGGTTAGTTTTGCTTAACTACTCTTCCCACCCCATTTGGTATTTACCCTCCAGGAAGGGGAAGAAGGAATAGATATATATATTCAGAAATAAAATAGCAATACATTTTTTAAACGTATATATGAGAATTCATACTTTTGGAGGGTATCCCATAGGTATATAGATTGTGCTTACTCTGATCATAAAAACAATGAAAACCAACCAAAAAAAAAAACCCACTAAGCAGCTGAACTGAATGTCCAAGGATTTTATGATGTTTTTAAAATGGGCAGATTAAGTTTATACTCACTAATCCTAAAATCTTTCTTATTCCCCAGAACGTGGTGCCAGTCCAGTTTAACTCATGCTGCAGCAGATTCAGAGAACGCTGACAATAAGTGTAGTTACTATGTATCATATCCTTTAATTAGAAGCATTACCAGAAACCAAGGTATCCAAGTGCTATATGTAGTCCAAAATGAGTATAAGGCACATAGTTTAAAACAGACAAGACCAACTCATACAAAACAAACAGATACAACTCAGGTAATTAACTGCTACATTGTATGGTAAAGATATTAACTATTGCAGAAGTAACAAAGTGCCTTTCCTATAACAGGGACTCCCTAAATATCTGTTAAATTAATGTATGAGTTCAAATACCTGCTAATCCACAATATCCATTTTGTTTGCCACCAGACCCTACCATCCTTTTCCAGAGTTTATAGTTATACAATTTCCCAAGCATAATTATGACAATGCTATCTCTTGCTTCCCCATCTCCATGACTGTGCTCACCCTACAAATACACTTTATATCTAGAAGCAGATATCTCTGCTAATCTTGATGCTTTAGGACAGACCTGACAGTCTGTAGACTGACCTGGTGCTTCATATTCAGATGAGACACTTGTACACTACTTAACAGTTAACAAAGGAGGTTTACTAAGCCATAGCATTGAATGAATAATTAGCAAGGACACAACATTGATTCAGCAGAGCTTCCTTATTCTCTTGGCATTGTCCAGGCCAGCACACAGGTTAAGCCTGAGGAAGAGCAATTCCTGCTGCCTCTTTGTGGGTTAGCTTTTATATACTTAGGTCACTTGGAAGCTACAGTAATGGTCTAAGCCTTGGTCCTTTGAGCCAATTAAGTCTCAAGGATAGTTCCAATAGCTTCTGATGAAAAATTAGCTCATCTTAAATAACAGGTATTGCTCCTAACATACTTGCTGGTATACTGTCCATCTTTCCAGTTCAAATGTGTGCTATCAGTTACCAGCATTTCATACTTCTCTAAGTTATCTGAATTGAACTATTATAATTTGTACTATAATTATTTGTACATGTCTTAACACTTCAATTAGATCATAAACTTCTTGAAACTGAAATCATGTCATCCTTTTATCTCCCTCATCAACAAACATATTACTCTATACACAGGTCTTTAATAAATTTTGTTGTTTAATAAAATATGCTTTTCTCTCTACTTGCTGCTGGTCACAGTCCCAAAGATAACCATTTTGACATTTACAGAAGCATTTTCCTCAAAGATACTTGTCATATATACACACAAACTCAATTATTTCAATATGTTTTATAAAGTAAAAGGATATTCCACCATACATAAGTCCTATTCTGATGCCATATTTTGGCATGGAGAAAATTCTTGAGTTATCAAAGACTAAGCTAGCAGGGCACAACTTTTGGCAAGTTCTACCAAACTTTAAAGGTTTTGATGGGCTATGTCCATCAACTAAGAACCCGTCTAGCTAAGTTCAGAATCTTATCAATGAAGAATTGGTTACCAGATAAAGAATATTTTTTAAACCATGGTAATTCATTAATTGGTCTACTAAAGGCATTGGGAAGAGAGCTGAAAATCTGTTCTGGCTCTTTCGAAGTATTAAAGCAAGAATAACATTCAAAAATTCTCATTTATAGAAACAAAGATAGATTAAACAAGCTATCCTAAGTCTTTACATGCAGCCTGATAGACACAGAAAAGTACAAAGGAGAATATGCTAAAAATCATAGGACCTAAGTTTGAAACTACCTGTCCCATTACCACCTGTGTAATTCTATGCAAGGTACTTAACATTTTGGGGCCTAGGTTGGTGAGCTAGAATATAATCCTTCTACAGGTGAAATTGTGACGTTTAACATTTTATGAGAGGCAGAATGATGTGATAGGTATTTATTTGGTGAATATGAAAAATCTGGGTTCAAATCCTGCTTCAAATATGTATGATCTGTATGATTATGGGTAAGTCACTTCTCTGGGCCTGTCACCTATTTAATGAGAGGTTAGACCTAAGGATTGCTAAAGTCTTTTCCAGTTCTAAATCTATGATCTAATAATCTAGATGGGATGCAAGGAAAGAAAGACCACACAGAAAACATTTTAAAAGTTTGATTTCAGGGAGTGACTGATACAACCTTAAAAGACTAAGAAAAGGCTTCTGAAAAACAGACTGCCTAAAAAAAAAAAAAACAACCAAAAAGCCTTAGTGTCCTTTTCCCATGTTGCTCAGAGCTCAGAAGCCTGTTTCTGGATTGCTGAAGAATTTTGGACAATCTAAATATTTAACTCTGGCATGGAAAGTCTATGCTCCACCGACTTTACTTCATAATTACATGTGGTTTTTACTCAAACTAGGTGTCTTCAGCCCCCAATTTAGACTATGAATGATTTCACTGTTATTCTCATTCACTCTCAGGCCTGAAACCCCAGGCATAGTCGAAGAACTAGAATTCTGCCATACCACTCAGGTCCTCATTAAGTTATCTTTGACTCTCATTTTTCATCCTCTCTAGCCAGTCACCAAAGCCTGTTTTCTATTGTTCCTTGAATTCTGTCCCCACTTTTCTTCTTCACTGACACTACCTTAGTATGCCAGTAATCTGCCATGTGACCAAGTTAGTTCACATCTCTGGGCTACAGTTTCATCAACTGTAAAGTGAGGGGCAATGACTGATACCTACAACATTTTTAATGCTATCTCCCCCAGTGGAAGGTTAGCTCCTTGAGAAAATGGGACTATTTTTCAATTTTTTTTATCTTTTAGCACCTAGTCACAGTGTCTTACACATGGGAGCTTAATAAATGCTTGATAAAGTGGGCTTCTAACTTTAAAAATTCTGGAATATTATCACTTTATGAATATGCATAACACCAACCAAGGCACAGAGGTAATGGTTAGAGAGCTACCCTCTGAGTCAGGAAGACTATTTAAGTTTAAGTCCTGCTTCTGCCATTCCCTGAACAAACCATTCAATCATTCAACCTCTCAGAGACCCAGGCAACTAACTAACTAACTAATTAACTAACTGTCTCTTATTTTATTTTTGGAGGCAATTGGGATTAAGTGACTTGCACAGGATCAAACAGCTAGTAAGTGTCTGAGGCTGAATTTGAACTCAGGTCCTCTGGACTCTATTCACTGCACTACCAACTGCCCTGTCTCTTAAGACAGTAGAGCAGGAAACAATAGAGAGATGTCAATCTGCACTGGTAAGAGTCAGTTTCCTCAAAGGGAATATACCAATGAAATTACAGGTTCAGACTACTACTAATAATAATTGTGCCTGTTAATAAGTGTTCCATGCCTATGGAAGCACCCTGACAACTATCACTCCTTTCTTTTTTAGGCTATATATTAAAGGAAAAAATATATATATACATATATATATTTTATGACATTTTAGTCCTAAATCCTTCTTCTAATCTGAATAAGAAACCTTATCAGTCTTCAATTATCAGTTCTGAAACAATACCCCACAATGAGATCTTTTTACACCATCCTAATCAAAGACTTAGCCAGTGAAAGAGGTCATTTTACCCAACAAAGACTCCTCCCTGAAATCATCAGCAAAATAATCATACTGAGAGAAAGAAGGAGAATCTTGGAATAAGGCAGTTAGTATAAGATTCACCTTTGATTAGGTTGGTTTCTTGGAGAGAGTAGTTAAAGTGGGATTGTATGATTTTTGAGAAAATGATTTTTTCTTATTTTTTATTTTTAATGTTCTACAATCACTACCATAAAACTTAGATTTTTTTCCCCTCTACTTATCCCCCACCACCCCACTCACTCCCCAAGACAGCATACAATTCTATAAAGGATCTACACATACTTTCCTATTGAATACGTTTTCACTATAGTCATGCTGTGTAAATAAACTAAAATAAATGGAAGAAATCATATAACAAATCAAAACATAATACACACACACACACAAAAATGATCTGCTACATTCTGCGAATGAATTCCATATTTCTTTCTCTGAGTGTGGAAAGTATTTTGCCTTAGAAGACCACTGGAAATTTTTTTTTTTAAGTTCTTGCATTGTTACAAAGTTCCAAGTCTACCAGAAAAAACTCTCGCACACTGTGGTCGTTGCTGTGCACAAAGTTCTCCTGGTTCTGCTCCTTTCACTCAGCATCTGATCATATAAGTCCTTCCAGGCCTCTCTGAAGTCTTCTTGTTCATCATTTCTTTTAGCGCAAGACTATTCCATTACATTCATATACCATAATTTATTCAGTCATTCCCCAGTTGATGGGTATCCCCTTGATTTCCAGTTTTTGGCAACCACAAAGAGAGCTGTTATAAATATTTTTGTACGTGTGGGACCCTTTCCCATTTTTATGATCTCTTGGGTCCTAGAAGTGATATTGCTGGTCAAAGGGTATGCACATTTTTGTAGTGAGAAAATAATTTTATGCAATATGGTTTGGCTCTGCCTATCCAACTTCTCCTCCCATTACTCTCCAACAGGAGTGCTCTACCCCAGCAAAGCTTTTTCCTTCACGTAAACTTGCCATGATATGTTAATTCTCAAACTACAATATTAAGAGATTTATTAATAACATTAAGTACCAACTGTATGGCTGGAACTGTGCTGAAAAAGAGGGAAATAAGGACAAAGAAGCATTCCTAGTTGGAGATACAATGGCAACAGCGATCCCGCCATAATCATACATTTACATATGCATGAGAAGATAATCAACAAAATCAAGCAGAATAGAACAAGTGTCAAATGAGTGGCAGAGAAAATTCAAGAGGCAGGATGATAAAATCAACATTTTTCCAAAATTGGGTCTTGAAGGATTGTGGAAAAGGGGATTCTTTCAATCTTGCATAACTCCCAAACATTCAAAAGAAACCAGTTTTTCAAGCACTTCTCATAAAAGGGGAATATCAGGGGCAGGTAGCATTACTAATCTATCCACCTATATAGTAGAATTAAAAATAAAATGATTTTTCCAGAGAATCAAGAGTGCTGATGCTTAGCAAAACAGAAGATTTGCTAACTCTTTTCAGATAAAACCATTTATTCTACTTGCAAGCTAACAGAAATACTTTAGGATATTTTTCATATCAGTTTTTCCTACCTGGTAACTAACTGCTAGCCAAATTTTTAGGATTTTATTTCATTGAGAGTGCTACAACAGCCATCATACAAACCAGAATTCTCTTGCCAATCCTATTGGAGATATACAGTCAAGAAAGTGAGAGAGTTCTAAGTTATCACCATATTTTCCACAACATAAAAGAAGCTTTTAGGGGTCAAAAGCAAAGTGACAAAAGTGTTGATCTGCCATGGGGAGATAGAGAGGGAGGATTCGGAAGTTCTTAAATAGAGATGCTGTGGATTTCTCCATCCTTACTCTTGTCACTGTTTTTCGTGAGTTTTTTATCCTTGGATTACAGATGTCCCAGTAGTTTGTGACATCACGCCCGACAGGATCATAGTCTCCCAAGGAATACGACTTTGGAGGGGACTGTCAAGTGAGAAAAGGAGGGCAGGTAAATCATTACTGCTAAACACAGAGTCGGATTTTCTGGTCAATACCAAGTATTTCACAATAAGCAGAACGCCCACTTAAGTGACAGCGTGTAAAAGAACCTACAAGGAGCTGAGTTTCTACCACAGGTAGATAAAAGATGAATGGACAATGTGCAAGACATTAATACTACAAAAATATCAATAACATGCCAACTGAAACAGTAGCACCTTCTGAACGGAACATGGGGTTTGGGTCCTCAGGCAAGCGAATTTTTGCTGAATTTTCATTAGTCAATCTCTCCTCTTGTCTTCCCCATTGCCTCTTCTCTCCTAGACTCAGAACTAGAAGGGACTCTGGAAGTCATCTAGTTCAGTCTCTTCATTTTACAGATTAGCAAACTAAGGCCCAATGAGAGACAGTGACTTATCCAAGGTCATATGGTTATTTAATGTCAGTGTCTGAATACAAACTTGGATCTCCGACTCCACATTCAGGGCTCCCTCCACTTTATCACATTGCCCTCTCAGTTCAAAACTCTCAGCTTGTTAGATTTGGAGTCAGAGTACCTGGTTTAAAAAAAAATACATACACCTTAGTTCAAAAGCATCATATATGAATGGGAAAAAGGAAGAAAACACAAAGAGATAAATCTCACAAATTGACTCAACCTAACCACAAACCAACTCTTCAGAAAGCCTCTTCCTGAAAACCTGGGTTACAAGTATGGCTCATTTTGTATTTTCACCTTCAGCCTCCACACTACTGTCAGGAGCAGAATATGAAGCCTTTGTTTTTGGAACAAAATATGTTCCAACAGTAAAATCATAATGAAGGCAGTGTTCAAGAATCATACTTGGCTTCTGTCACTAGGTATAAACTTGAAACAAAAAATTATTAGCACCTACTAAGTGCTACTCAGAAACCCTACTAATAAGCACCAAAGGAATTGTCGGGGAAGGAGCAGTGAAAAGCATAAAAAAAGCATTTGGCCTGAGATTTATTCAGTGTAGGGAACTCATGCATGGAAACTCCCTTCATCAAAGCATATTCAATAAAGTCAACAAGCATTTATTGAGCATGTATTCTGTGTCAGACCCTATGCCAAGTGCTGGGGATATGGTGAATAGTCCCTTCCCTCAATATAATGTCAGGACCTCACATTGTAATGGAAGAGAAAACGCAAGCAAATAAAAAATACAAGGTATGTACAGAGTAAACTGGAGGTGAGTTGGTTGGTTATTGTCCTTTGTTCTCGAAGAGAACCAAAATGACATCACCCTGCTAAAGTGAAGTTTCAGTGTGTCAGACTGGCTCTCAATACGAGCTTGGAATTGTTCTACCATAGATTGGGCACAGATAGTTCGTGTGAATATTTGGGGTGGATACTCCAAATTTGTGCATCTTACATTTACTTTGTGCTGTCTCAATTCTGCTTTGCTCAAAGAGCACAGCACCCTTTCTGATGTAGGTATGCCATGCTGAGCGGTCCTGTGCCATTGTCTCCCATGTTGCACAAATTCAAAGTTCTTGGGAGAGACCATGAGAGTGTCCTTGTATCACTTCTTCTGACCACCATGTGATCTCCTGCCCCATGTGAGTTCTCCATAAAATAGTCTTTTGGGCAAGTGTACATTTTGCATTCAAACAACATGGTCAGCCCACCAGAGTTGCACTCTCTGAAGCATAACTTGAATGCTTGGCAGTTCAGCTCAAGCAAGGACTTCAGTGTCTGGTACCTTATCCTGCCAGGTGATCCTCAGAATTTTTCTAAGACAGTTCAAATGGAAGTGATTCAGTTTCTCGGCATGGTGCTGGTAGACTGTTCATGTTTCACAGACATACAACAATGAGGTGAGAGGACAATGGCTCCGTAGACCTTCAGTTTGGTAGTCATTCTAATACATCTTCTCTCCCAAACTTTTCTTCAGAACCCCCCAAACGCTGAGCGAGCTCTGGCAATATGTGCATCAACCTCATTGTCAATATGTACATCCCTGGAAAGTACACTACCAAGGTAAGTGGTATCTTTTAACTCATGCATAAATTGGACATAAGTGAGGCACAGCTGCACGGAGTCATCAGCCTCACTCTCTCCTCCAGAGTCATCACAGTCTAGTGGCAGGACAGAGTAAAAGCAACTGGTGATGGCTCAGGATGCAACGGATGACCTTGGCGTCTTCAGCGTCTAACAAAGCTCTAAACACTCCACAGTGCCTGCTTCAACTGCCTTCATGGCCACTGGACCATTGGAACAAATTGTTCTCATCCATCCATTCCACCAGGAGAAGTCTTCACATGCTTGGGTCGATACCCCTCTAACTCACCAATGGGTTTGAGACTCCTTGATTACCCTCAATCTGATTTGGCCTATCTGCCAGAACAGTTTACTGGAGTGTGGCCCACTGCGCATGCTGCAGTTTCTTGGAAACACAGGTGAGTTGGATGGAACAGGTGGTTGGTTACCAAATGTGAAAAGCAGCCCTGAAAAGGGCTTCGCAGACATCATACCAAAAGTACTGGTCCTGCCTGAATTCACCCTACATCCCAAACTGGAGGTAATCTCAAAGGGAAGGTGCTAACACTGAGAGGGATCAGAAAAGTCTTCTTATAGAAGGTAGGATTTTGAACTGAGACCTGACAGAAACTAGGAAAACCAGGAAGAGGATGAAGAGGAAAAGATTCCAGGCATGAGGGAATAGCCAGTGAAAAGACAGAGTAGAGTGTTCAAGGAACAGCAAATGATGGGAATAGGATCTGAATCCCTAAAAAGAAAAGACCATGTCTTTGGGATCTGGACCCCAAAAAAGAAAAACCCTTGTACCTGAGTTCCTTGAACTGAGTACCTTGAACCTGAGTCCACCTGGGGTACCTGGCCCTTCCAGATCCTTCCCTATCATCTCCTAGTCACCCCAGACACTTGGCCAATTCTAGATCATTTCTATAGTCCTTCTGTATATAAGGTCCATCTTGCTCCCCCATTAAATTGCTCAGATTCCATAAGAGTCTGGCCAATGCTCAGATTCTTAAAATTTGGCCAATACCATGAGGATTCTTAAAATTTTGTCTACTCTGACCAGTGTTCTAAATAAACTCTATCTTTGGCTGAAAAAAGGTTTGGGTCAAATTCATTTGAGGCAGGACCTGTGTCCCTAGCCCTTGAATTTTGGGGTTCAAATGCTGTGGATATAAACAATGCCCTTAGGGTTAAAAAGAATATTAAGGGTTGCTTTTTTCCAGTGTGAAACCCCATAGCTTAGCCTATAACTTGAGGGCATCCTAAAGTCCTTTCTCCCTTATCTTGAAATACCATAAAACTTCTCCTTAACTTGTACCAAAAGAATTGCTTTTGTTTCTCTTATTCTGTGTTTCCTCTGTCCTTTAATCTTTAACCTGTGTCCTCCTGCCCTGTCCTTAAATCTTTAAACCATAAAGAATTCCCTTTGTCTCCCTCATCCTTGTCATAAAATCTTTTCTTGTCCTGTGTCTTTAATCTTTAACCCAGATAAAAACCTCTAAAACTACATTATCACCCTGAAGCCTCTATGTAAGCATAACTCCCCCAAATATCAAAGTCTCATTTAGCTTTGTTGCTAAGGAGACCCATGTGCTTCCCGTAATAAAGCTCCCATTGGCTACAGAGAAGATCTAAACAAATTCTTTCACACCCAAACCACTTTCCCAAACCTGACCTCAACACCAACACCCCCTGGATCTCAATACAAGGAAGCCAGGGTCAAAGGATTGTAGAGTATGTGGAGAGGAATAAAATATGAGAAGACTGGAAAAGGGAGGAGAATGTTATAAGGGGATTTTAAAAGCCAATACCTACAACTCTATTTAATTTACAGTTTCAGAGTTGTCTGAAACACTGAAATTAAATGACCTACTAATGGGTGGCACAGATTATGTGTCAGAAGTAGGACTTGGAAGCCAGTACTTACTCGTCTGAAATAGGATTTGGAACCCAGGTCTTTCAGTCTCCAAGTCTAGTGCTCTAATCACTATACAATGCTGTCTCTCTCATTAAGGGAGATAAAAAGATTAAATGAAACATGTTCTTTGCTCTCATGAAGCTCACAATCTAGTAGAAGTAATTTATCTTTGTTAAAATGAGTACACTGTTGGAATATGTGATTCCTGAGACTAATATCCATGCTAATATTCTTTGATTCTATATGATATATCAAATGTCAAGACTCCATTAGAAAGTTCTGTATTCTATCTTATTATGTTTGAAAGAAAAAGCAAGATCCACACCTAGAGAAAGAACTATGTAGTCTGAATGCAGATCAAAGATTTTCATTTTTTTAAAAAGGTTTTTTGTGGCTTTTCCCTTTTGTTCTGTTTCTTCTTTCCCAACATGACTAATATGGAAATATGTTTACATGACTGTACATGTATAACCTATGTCGGATTGCTTGCCATCTTGGGGAGGAGAGATGGATAGGAAGGGGCAAAAAAAATCTGAAACTCAAAATCTTATGAAAACTGAATGCTGAAAATTATCTTTACATGTAATTTAAAAAAATAAAATCTAATTTACAAAAAAAAAAAAGATAAAGCAAGAAAAGAATCTACAATAGTAGTAAACTGCATCCTTTGGAATACTTGGATTTTTAGGCTATGAGCCATAGCACATATCCGCAAAACCAAAACTTCAGATAAGACTTCGGCCTTGCTCCCAGACTTGAGGAATCCCTGCGATTTGAATGTGGAATTACTAGTTCTTCTCATCATAACAATGAATGGGTTGTACTACATGCTTTCAAAGGTACATTCCAGCTCTCAAAACCTATGATTTGATGATTCTAACTCAGCTCCCAAAAAGGAATCTGCAAGCAATGTAACTTAGAAATAAGGATTATCTTCCCTCTCCCCACCTTAGATAATTTTAACCATTCTGTACATATGGGGGAAAACTTCCTGTAAGAACTGACTGCAATAGGCTACAGAACATGAAAAGTAGATTAAAGTTCTCAGTCTAATTTGCTCAATCAAAGGGTATACTCTCTAAATGACAGCATATAAAATACTATATTTTATTGTTAGAGCTATTAAACATACCATGTAATCTACACTCCAGGAAAGTACTACTACATGTTGTGGATATGAGTTCAAATTACATCACAGGTAAATAGAGATGAATAGTGGAAAGAGACTCGCTGTTGTGCCAGCAGTTTAGAACAGAATGTTACATCTGGAAAGGACTTTAGACCAGGGGTGGGGAACTTGTGGCCTTATGGCCATACCTGCCCTCTAGGTCCTCAAGTGCAACTCTTTAAATGAATCCAAACTTCACAGAACAAATCCACTTAGTAAAAGGATTTGTTCGGTAAAACTTGGACTCAGTTAAAAGACCACACCCGAGGATCTAGAAAGTCACATGTTAGCCTCAAGGCCAAAGGTTCCACACCTCTGCTTTAGACTCTAAAGAATTATTCTAAGTGAAAACCTTTATTTTACAGATGAAGAAAATGAGGCCCAGAGAAATTACTGAGTAATTCACTCAATATCATAATCAAATTGGTTAGCAGAGTGAGGACTAGGCTTCCTGTCTCCCAGATGGGTGCAAATCTCTCCAGGATAGAGCCATCACAGGAAATAACTAACATCTTGTAGCATCACCATCTGTTACTTCCCATGGTCAAGATAACCTTTGAAAAAATAGGGTTTACGTAGGCTCCACCTGTAATATGTGTCACAGTGTTAACCACAGTCACTTTTTTATAAGGACTTCCAAGGGTACAAATTAACATTCCCAAATCATAATTGGTTGAGTTCTGACTTAATCCCCTCATTTTGAGTTCCATCTGGCAGCAGAACACTCTTAACATAACTAAACACAAAACACAACCACTGAGTTTTTACAAGGTAAATTCCTTAAAAGATTACAGTTTAATTTACCCTCTTGAACAAGGGGAAGTTTTCTATTAACTAGGCTTTACCTCGTGCTAAATGTTTCTTTATAAATGACAATGCACCAGGATTCTTATGTGAGTTTTCATGTTAAATATTTAATTTAAAATCAGGCAACAGTGTTCAAACTTAGACACAGGGATGACAAGATATATGGGATAGTAGTAAGCATACTAGATGAGGAATCAGGAGACAGATCTGGATCCTTCATTTGCCACCAATTAGATGCATGAATTGAATTCAGTAAACTCATTCCACCTCTCACCAATTCCCTTTCCTCACTTCTAAAGGAAAAATAGGCTTAAAAAAAGATAATAAACAGCAGCTGACATTTAATGATATCCCAAGTTCCTTCTTCAATATTCTGCCTAGTTGTTCCACTTACCTTTGACCAGAGTTTTAATCTCTAGCCCTGGGGCTATTTGCATATACAATTCACCACAAATTTCCATAAAGATAGAGAAAAACTTTGTTATCCATTAAGAAGGTTCAGTGTTTCTTTACACCCAAACATGGATTTCTTTCAACCAACCTGGTAGGTTTTGTTAACAAATACTTGTCAAACTGCTACTTCCCACTCATCATTACTCTGCTTATATCTCTACAGTACTTTAAGGTTTACAAAGTTGTCTTCATATAGAGATTCTGTGAAGTCAGTGATATAAATATTATCCTCATTTTATAGATAAAACACCGAGGTTCGTCAAGGTAAAGGTTCTTGCCTACTATGGCCATGAAACACCAATGGCCTAAGCTTGGCATCTGAATTCAGGTTCCCTAACCCTTTGTACTACATCTCAGTTTTCTGGACATGCAGCCTACATGCCAAGTAACACTACTTACCACAGCAAAAGTTTGGATGTAGTTTATAAATGTATCTTTTTAATCTCCCTTCAGTCTGTAATGTTCACCTTACACATTTTCAAATATAAGATTGGCAAAAGCCACCTTCTTTGCTTTTTCAAGTGAGTGAAAATTTTTATCCACTGAGTTCAGAGATCAAATGGGAACAACTCAAACCCCAAAGGGAAGTGCAAAAACAGTTCCTTTCAGTGTTCCTAGAAGCCAGTTTCATTTACCGGAGCTTACCAATGCAAAAGTCCATTCTAAGTCAAAGAAAATTTTACCACAATTAACAAACATAAGAAAGACACTCCCATGCTCGGACCTTATACTTCTCTACAGAAGGCAAGTCAGTGGCTGGGTGGGCTGATTTGGGAAAGCCCCTAGTTTGGCAAGGACAGAAAGTCCCTTTATTGAAAATGGATAGCAAGAACAAGCCCTGGATCCATCTTTTTGATCTAAGACTTTTTTATATTCAGTTCTCATTCAGCTGGATGAGAGGGGAGAAAATCCTTTTTCATTTTTGTGCCACAGCAGATCCTCTTTTATTGTAGGAGTTGCCAGTCAGCATTTTTGCTAAGTGCAAACATATTGAGAGCCTATTAATTCCCTCACAAGATGCAGGCTGATTACCCACCTTGAACATCAAATAACAAAGTTCTGCCCAAAATATAGAACAGAGAGTTTAAGGTTCTACTGTTGAAGGAGTTTAGTATCTAACAGCACAACATTCAGAAAATACATCTGTTTCTGCCTGAGAAAATTTTTTTCAGTAACATTCTGTTTGAATGCAGAATAAGTTCTAGGCTGGCTACTATAAGATTTTCATGATAGTTTTTGTGTTCTTTGAGGGACGAGAGAACCAGTCTATAACAAAACAGTACATAATTGGTAGCCTCCAGATGTCAGATCTGAAAAATATTTCCATTCTAACTATACTTGCAGTACTTTCTTGAAGTTTAACCAATCCTTTCTCTTGCCCAATATGACATTTATTACAGAGATTCAAGTATAGCAAAGCCTAGTTCTGATGACAGAATTATAGATAATGGCTTGGTGCTTTTAAGACGCCTCCTGCCCTCTCCCAATAAGGACTACTAGGAAAACTATAGACTTCTATCTCTTGGAAAAAGAAGGCTGACAAGACATTTCCAGTTCTCCACCACTCGATCGCAAGTAAAAAAAGAAAATTACAATGAAGATATGGGATACCATCTTCTTAAAACACAAGACTTTCAGGTGATGCTGTTTTCTCCAGCTCCTCAAAATTTTCAGATTAAAACCAAAGATTCTTTTATCTCAGTTTTATACTGCCTCTCACACTCTCTTTCCCCCTCCCTCCGCCCGCTCCCCATGTGCATGCCATACACACACATTCTGGATGACTCAGAAACCAAGGAGGGAAACAATGGATCACTGGCTTGAACCAGGGCCAGAATTGCAGTGATACAGTCTTGGTTTCTAGGAGCAAAAGTTTTGGGATCTGGATGAAATAGGCTGGTGAGTCACAAGTCACAGTTTTTCCCAATCCCAATGCAGCACAACAAATGTCATGGAGCAGCCCCTCCCCCTAATATGTTACAATAATCCCCAGGACCACTGCTGAAGTGGGATGGGTGAACTGACTGGTCAACATCCCATGAAATTAAGATGGGATGCTAGAGGAAAAAGGAGATTTCCCACTAATATGTATGCATTTGTCTGCATCCTCACTGTGAATGAATGAACTTTTGTTCCTATAGCTAGCATTAAAATGGGTAGATTATTAGATTGCAGCTGGAAAACCTTTCAAAATAAAAAAGAACGCTTTTTTCTTCCCCTACCATCACCTTTCTGTTACTTATTTCCTAGTGATAGGACACTGCAAGACCACATTTTTTTTTGCAAGTGGTTCCAGACCTCTGACATCCTGAATTGTGAGGAATTTTCAGTATGGAAACTGTCTACCAATTTAAGTCAGCAACTCTTCCTAAATTCAGAGTCTTAGAGAATTACCTAGGATGTTGAAAAAGTAAATGACTTGTCCATGGTCATTAAGTCAGAATGACCCCCATCCCATCTTCCTGATTCCAAGGCACTACACTATATTTCTTTTTCTAAGCTGCTTCTGTTTATACTGTATTACACTATTTTATAATAAATTATTAAAACTATAGGAAAATGAAAGATACAGCCAATAATAACATCACCATTATTAATAAAAAATTATAATGAAAATAATCATAATCTCCAAATCTAATTGCAAGTCAGGGGCTAATGAGAACCTCTACAGGAAACCATACGCAAATGAGCAAAGGAAAATGATTTCATGTTAAAATATGCAATACTGGACACTAGTGAACCTGCTACAAGTGAGGTATGATTACCCAGTCAGCAGTTGCTGAATGGATTCTTCTGAAATTGCAGGAGAACTAGAAAGGGAGGCAAACGACCCTTCTCTGGGCCTACTTCACGGCCCCAAATAGTCCTGCCTCAGAGACTGCCTCCCTTCTTTTCCAATTCTGTCACTAGAATGAGGAAGTATATAGGCAAACAATATTTAAATAAGAGAATGTTCTTCTGAGAGTTGACAGAAGATAGGATCTGCAGACTGACAGAAATGTCCTTACAGCACTGGGAATTAGGTGGACAGGAAAAGGGAAGAAGCAGTTAAACAGAAAGAGCCAGAAAGTGTGCTTTTTCCCTTCAGGAGAGTGTGGATATGAGAGACAGGTAGAATCAGTGCCTAGAATCAGAAAAGATTGCCCTTTAGTCTTATGACACCTGAATGAAATTCTTTTCTAGAAGTATCACCCTGAACTCCAGAAAAAGAGCTGTGCATCACAAGAAGCCCTAAAAACTTCTGTAACAGGGGAGGCAGCCCTGCCAGAGAATGTACCAAGCCCACCAGGAAATGGGAAGAAGGCACTAAAGTTGTGTAGCATGAGTGCTGTATCATTTTAATCCAGATTTCCTCCTCAATATGAACTGTCTCTCCATCACTGCTCTTTCTCACTACTCATCAACTCCCTTCATGGAAAAAATAAACCCCACAAAGTTAGAAAATCCCTCCAAACAAGGCACTGAGAAGCCAAGGCCTCCACTGTAAAGCCCAGATGATACTGGACTTCCTGAGGAATTTAAAATATGGGAGAGCAGAGAGGCCTGTTCTTTTGAATGATTCTTCCCACTATAAAAACTTACAAAGTAATACATTTTTTTAAAATTAAATTATTTGTTTTTATGAGTCATTTCCAAGGTGTCTGCAGAGCTTTCTGTCCATTCTGTCCAGCTCCAGAGAGCAAAAGAAATCCCATATGGCATACCTAACATATCATTTAGTAAAGGGGCACTGATATAAAAGTGGGAAGTAAATCAGATAAAATGATCCACAGATTTCAATCACAGAAGAGAGGTGTGCAGATAACAGAACGGCCAAGGAATGACAAAGGCCATATATGTGGTCAAAGGCTATAGCAGGAACTATAAGGCAATTTTACCAACAAGGAAACTGAGTTTGAAAATAAAACCATAATGTAACCAACAATATTTATCAAGCATTAGGAAAAACAAAAATGGACATGAAATAGTTCCCTACCATACAGAGAGACAAAACACAGAGTACACATACAGAGATATACAAGGTGATGCAAGAGGAGGAACTAGCAGCTACATGGGAGAGGGAAATCTGGAAAAGCCTCAAGCTAGCCTAAAGTCTCTTCTTTTACTTGAGGGATAAAAGCGATTCTCCAGTTCTGTATAATCCTTCAATAGATTCTGAGATCCAAAATTTCATTTGAAATTTTTTCAACCAGACCCTGGCCTGTGGTAGGATCTGGGAATAAAATTTCCAAGACAGATAGATAAGCATCTATGCATTATACACATAGATACAGGGATTCCTCAAAGTCTTAGTGCAGTTTAAGGTCTTTTGGGATACCGTGTTTGCCGTTTTTTAAAAGCATTTTTCTAATTCCATGTAAAAAAAGTTTTCAACATTCACTTCACATTTTGAATTCCAAACTTTTTTCTCCTGCCCTCTCTCCCCTCTGCCCTCCCCAATTTGGCAAGTAATTTGAAATAGGTTGTGTATGCAGTTTTCAGTTCAACAAGAGAAAGGAAAAAGAAAGAACGATTATTAAATGAAGACACTTCCCCTCAGTAGAAAACCAACAGCATTTAACCTCCTATGAGCAGTAGTTCTTAGGCTCAGCTGTAGCAAGGCTGCTACTAGTGAAAATATAACATAGCCACTTTTTTCCAAAAGAGGCTTCAAAGTGGCTTTCCTGAAATGCATGCACTCTCTATTAAACTTGTCCCTGACTTCTGATTCCACAATATATTTCCACTTCGCCGTTTCAGACACTGCCCAGCTACCCTGTGTAGTCCAACTGTACCCATTCAACATCTAGAACGGCTAAAAACCAAGATTCCGCTTTTTTTCTTGAGAGTCTCAAAAAACAGGAAGTGGTTTCATCGAGCCTCTTACCAAGATAATAAAAAGTTTTCGAGACTGAAACTTAAGCGAGATATTGACAGTTTCCTCCTACCATTACAAGGCTTCCTCAGGAAATCCTCTGTACAATTAAATCCAACTGCTTGCAACGACAAGACTGAAACTGAAGCAGGTTCTAAAATGTATTAATCAGGTCAATCCTGGGGGGGTTGGGAGGGAATGAGACGAAAAGGCTTTTCCAACTTCTTCTTACCTAGGAGGCAAGGAGAAGCTTTCGTTTTCCCGTGCCTAGCTTGGATTAGCCTGAGAAGTCCGAGTCAACGTCTCAGGTCAAACCTCAGGCTTAGACCTGGAGGGCTGGAGCTGCCTTTTGTTTGTTTTTGGGAGGACTTTCTCGTCTTCCCGGAGCTCGAGCCTGGCACACACTAGGCGCTTAATAAGTGTCTGCAAACTTTACAACTCTCTCCCTCCCTTTCCCCCTCTTTTTATTTTTTTATCTCAGTTTTGTCTTAGTACCGGATCCCCCGCACCTCCGTCGTGTGTGCCTGTGTGTCTGTCTGTGTCTGTGTCTGCGTGTGTGTTCGTTCCTCCGATGCCCGGCTCTCGCACTACGCGGCGGGCTGCCCCCACTCCGCGGGAACCTCACTTGTCAGCTTCGCAGCCCCCGGCCCCTACTGCCCGAGACTTCCCCGGCACCGCGTCGCGTCCCTCCCCCTCCCCCTCCCCATCCCCATCCCAAGCAGTGACAGCTGAACCGGAGCCTGCGGAGAACACGCGAGCCAAGTTCTCCCACACGCCGGCCTCCTTCTCCCGAGGGAAATGTGTCCCCACCGCCTCCGGGGAAGGGCCTCCTCGGGCCGCGCAGGACCCGGCACCGGACTGCCCGGTGACAGGCCGGGATAGGAAGGAGGACGCACGGCCGCCTCCGGCTGCGCCCGGGGCGTTGGAGGGACACAAAGCCCCCCTCCCCCAGGTCCCCGTCATCTCGGGTTTCCCTTCCCGGCAGTGACAACTCACCCTGGAGTAAAGGGGCAAAGAGCAGGAGCGGCGCCCTCCGGCCGACGTCGGCTGGTCCAGGCTGCCGCCCGCCGCCGCCTCCTCCGCGGCCCCGCAGCCCAGTCTCAGCCGCCAGGCCCCGCGTGCCCTTGTCCGTCCGCCTCGCGCAGGCAGCAGCAGCGGCGAGGAGGGGGAGGGACGGGAGCGCGAGGGGGAGGGGGAGGGGAGCTTGACGCAGGGCTCGGAGAATGGAAGCCGGCGGAGCCGACCGCGTCACCGCCCCAGCTGAGCAGAACTGGGAGGAGGGCGGGGTCAGGAGCGGGTAGTGGAGGCTGGGGGCTGGGGAGTGCGAGCGAGCGAAGGGAAGCAGGGAGGCCGGCGGGGGGGCGGGGCGCCCAAAGGGACGTACCCACTGCGGAACGTTTGGGCTCCGGCGGCCAACCAGCGAGAGGCTCCGGTACGACTCCGCCGCGGCCGCCGCCTCACGCAGGAGCCACTGAAACGCGCACACGCTGTCAGAAGGGGGCGGGCTCCGGGGACCCCCGGGACCTGAGCCTTCCCTGGAGCCGGGGTTGGACCAGGCAGCCCGGTCGGAGGGGAGTAATTAAATGTACTGACATATGCAGTGAACCTTGCAGCTGTTGCGTCCTCGAGAAAAAGCCACCTAACACTCAGTGACCCTTTTGCTCCCATCAGTTCTTTGGAGCGCTGAGTTCTCGGGATTTTGACCCATTTAGTTCTTTATCATGAAACCGTGCTTTATTTGACAAGCATTCCATCTTTCCAGATATACCTTAATAATAATAACTAGCATTAGTTATATAATTATTATATAATATAATAATAAAATAATAGTTATATAATATTATATAATATAATAATAGCTAGCATAGTATATGAACATATTTATACATATTAAATACCACTAAGTATATACCTAGATCTCTACATATGTTATATCTATGTTACTAAATATGTAAATATGTATCCATCTGTCTATCTTAGTAGAATATCTAGATTCTGTAGAATTTCGTGTCCCGACCCTGCCCTCTCTAGATAGATGAGAGGTTTGCAAAATGCTCCACAAATACCTCATTTTATCCCCTGGAGAAGTAGATGCTATTATTATGCCCATCTTACAGATAAGGAAATTCATGAAAACAGCAGTTGCGTGACGCCCAGATGACTCAGATGGTGTCTGAGGTAGAATCTGAACTAAAGTCTTCTGGACTACTAGGTCCAATACTCTTTCCATGGAGTCACCTTACATTATAGCTTTGATTACATATAGCCCATAAATTTTCTACATGTTTTAACTCAGGCTAATTTCCAAGCCTTTGAAGCATCTTTATCTTGATCTCTTGAAAAAATTTTATAATTTTTCTTCATGTGTGACCTGGCACAAGATTATATAGCAGTATTCCATTTCCATTTGGAATTTAATTCCAGAACAATTCTACTTCTCAGTATTTATTTATCACAGTTCATCATTCCCTCAATTGAGACAAGACTTCAAGGAAGCAAAAACTATCCAAAATATTTTTGGGATAGAGAACGGATATTTTCAGGCTGATGAAAATCCCTGTATCTTACAAGCTCACTTGGACTTTTGATAAGTTTTAGAGCTTTAAATGATAAAACAAGCTTCATCAGTAAAATTTATTTACTAGTCTTCTTACCATTCTTCCAACTTCAAGAAGTCTATGATATGCTATAGAAAAAAAAACGAAACAGTAACAACCCTTCCTGCTACTCAAATCTCTCTAGAAGTATTTTCTTATTTTTTTGAAGAATCATTAGGATATTTTGTAGCAATAGTTTGACAGCTCTTATTATTTCTTATTTTGAGTCATATTTAATGCTGTTCTTTGGTTTAACTAATCCTGTTTCATGTGGACTTGACTAATTCTTGACATGGTATACTTCCTCCCACGAACAATCACCACAATATCTGAGTCACCGAAGTCTGATCTTTAAGAGGTACAACTTTTGCATGTTTCCTTAGAGTAAGAACCATTCTTTTAAAACACAGAATTTAAAAAATAACAAAAGAGAACAATGAATTACCTGTGTATGATATGAACAACTGACAGAGGAGGAAAGGTAGGGAAACCAGATGAACTGCTCTGGTGGAGGTCAAATGTTCTGAGTCAGTCTCCTGTCAGAAGTAGCATAAACAATGTCCATTGCTGTCATATAATGAAATAATCTTAAAATTATTCCTTGTGCCAAGGCAATTTGCATACCCTTATATCTTCTAAACCCTGTGAAGAATTTGAACGTTCTTACTTCCTTAATCATGACATCCCTCTACTACAGAGAATTAAATTTACAGGTTTATCTCATAGAAACTATTTATTACTTAGTGTTTGTATCTCACTTTTTATTTTATGAAGTATTTGGTAATATTATTTCTAAGTCCATTTCATTCAACAAACAGGTATTAAGTATCTCCAAATAATGCTAGGTACTATAGGCAGCTTGAAACACGACATTGTAGCCCTAGATTTCAAGTTTTAAATGAAGAAAAGATGTACAGAGGAGTTAATAATAATTCAGATTCACAGATGTAATCTTGTTCTCATCCAAGCTGAGGGATGGGGAGAAGGGCACTCCATGGCTACGTACTTTGAAGGAGACATGATTCCAAATGGTGGAGAGAATGCCAACCTGTTGCTTCAGACCTATGTAAGGGGGAGAGTAGGTGCCATAACTTTCTGTGGGAGAGGCATGTTGCAACATGAACCTTCTTTGGGAGAAACACATGGAAATATTTTGGAAGTTTCAGTCATGTTGATAAACTGGCTTTCCATCTTTTTAGCACTAACATTTTTTCCCAGTGACCTTGTATAGCTATGAATCATGGACTTAACAATCTCTAAAGAATCAAATTAACAGATGACCCAAAGAACAATGGGCAGTCTATGATGGGTATAAATGACTGCAATCTGTTACCATCAGTGGCTTGTACAAAGGATGTGACATAAGATATCATCTAGGAGATGTAAAACAAGAAAAGGAAGTTGATTGGTTATTTAGTGAGATGGAGGGATATGCTCTGTAAACTTGTGTTTAGATAGAGGGATAACAGGTACCCTCTACTGGTATACCCTTGATGTTAAAAGACTTAGTGGGAGGTCTCTGGTCAGTTGAGTAGATCATGTATAGAGGGGTATATGGGAGAAAAACAATTGTTGCTTAGGATGAGAAGATTTGGATGGATTGGGATCTGAAAAGGATGACAAATCCATTTGATATATCACCGTGTTGAAGTAATGAAGTAGTTAAATGATTTAGGGTAAAATGCAAATATTGGTGTTATTTAAGACAACATAAAAATAATAATTTGTACATCAAAAGCACTTTATACTTTTAAAACATTAACTCACATTTATATAGCTTTTTAAGGGTTACAAAGAGATTTTCTGACCATAACATGGTGAGGCCAGCTCCTCAAATTATTCCCATTTTGCAGATGAAGAAACTGATGCTTAGGTGCAATATCTTTCATATGCATTATTTCACTTAATTCACATTACAATTCTGTGAAAGGAATGACATCAGTATCCCAATTTTAAAAATGAAAAAACTTCAGTTAAGAAAATTAAGTGATTTGCCCATGATCACCCAGCAAGCAACTATTCTATTTATCTGAAGCCTACTGTGGGTTTTAGAGTAGGGAAGAGGAGCAAAGGATGAGTAGGAGAGTTTGACTGCTTTTTTATCTTCAAGAATAAGAATTCCCTAGTAAAGGATGAGCAGGTTAGTCAAGGGTAAGATGTCTTCCGACTTACTTGCCTGAGCACCATCCCCTGTATGAGTTTCCCTTTGGCCATCTGTGACTTGGCTCAGCACCCAGGAATGTTCCTTTAGGTAAAAGACAAGACAAAAATTAGCCCTGGTGAAACAATAACTAACCAGAGAATGCCATGCATAAGTATTCTAAGGTCTTCTATGACTTGGGACCCTCAGGTCATGACCTGTGGATTCATTGGACACTCACAGTTTAATTAGCAGCCTTACAAACTTACAGAATCTAGACATCTTATTTGTAAATGGTGTATATAATCTTTGTCTCCTAACAACAGAGATTTGCCTATAATAGGCACTTAATAAATATTTGTTGACTAGTGAGCAGTCATGATGAAGATGGTGCTTTTCTTTAGTGTTCTTCATATATCATTAACAAAGTTCTTTACAATTGTTTTTATGAATCATTTCTCACAATAACCTTGATGAGTTGAATGAATAGTAGAGGGGAAAGAAAATTGGGAGAGACACTTAAGTGCCTACTATATGATAGGCACTGTGCCAAATACGTTACAAATATTATCTCATTTGATCCTTACAACAACTGTAGGAGGTAGGCATTCCTATTTTATATTCCATCCACCCAAGCCATCTTGCCATTTGCCTTTCCCTGAGTATATATCACTCCCATCTCCTACCCTTCTAATTTTTTCTCTAGGCACAGTAGCAAAAGTACCATTTCAAGGGACAGAGCCCAGGTAACTGAGTAA
The DNA here is from genome assembly GCA_028658325.1 of Potorous gilbertii. Classification (NCBI taxonomy): domain Eukaryota; kingdom Metazoa; phylum Chordata; class Mammalia; order Diprotodontia; family Potoroidae; genus Potorous; species Potorous gilbertii. The sequence continues at coordinate 441,994,519 of CM053769.1, read as the reverse complement.
AGGTAAGCTTTCTACCAAACCCCTCCTAATCACTTTAAAAAATGACTCTAAACAAATATTAGACCAGGAAATCCCACAAAAAGACAGAGAGAAACAAATTTCCAGCCTAAGACAGCCTGGAAGGTGAATAAGAAAGATTGGTTGGACCAGAATAAGAGAGGTACATAGTCCAGCACAGGCCAGGCCAACATAGACCAGGCCCCAGCAAATTCAGAGCAGGCCTTGGGTTGATTGAATCCTTGGCAGCAGTGGTGGTTTCCAAACTTATCAGTTTACAATCACCAAAGACAACTTAGGAGGTCAGGAGAGAAGTTTTGTTGGATGTGGATGAGAGTAGGGTGCAGTCCAGCACAGGCTATACCAGCATAGCCCCAACCCCAGCAAACCAGGAGCAAGACTTGGGAGTGACTGACTCAGCAGTGGCAACAGCTGCTTCCAGACCTCTCAGTCCACAAACAGTAAGGGGGTTGAACAACTGGTCAAAAGAGATTAAGGGACCTCTTTGCTAGCACTAAGGCAGGACTCTGTTGCTTTGCCCATACTTGGATATGGATCGCAGTCCTAGGTGGCAGTCTTGGGTGAGTAGGAGCACTAAAGCAACAGAGCTTTCTCGGTGGAGGGGGGACCCTCCTCACAGTTTCAAGGCAGAAAAGAGTGCTTGTGGTCACTCACAGACCAGAGAACAGACTGGGAGAGGAGTAAACACCTCTCCTTAGATCACACCACTTGAAAGAACTGAAAACTTGTAAGTCCCTACAAGTATCTCTGAAAACAGCTGCACAAAATCCTTGAAGCTTAGGACAGTTTGCCCTCCAACCTGGAAGCAGGGCCCTACATTAAAGAAGAGTTAATAAATCAAATAATAGGCTGGGGAAAGGTGCAAACATACGTAGACTATAGAAATTTATTTTGGTGACAAGGAAGATCAAAACACACACTTAGAAGAAGACAACAAAGTCAAAGCTCCTCCATTCAAAGCTTCCAAGAAAAATATGAATTAGTCTCAGGCCATGGAAGTGCTCAAAAAGAATTTTGAAAATCAAATAAGAGAAGTGGAGGAAAAAATGGAAAGAGAAATGAGAAGAATGTAAGAAACTCATGGAAAAAGAGTCAAAGGAGTCCCCAAAAAATACTAAAGAAAAATAACACCTTAAAAAACACACTGGGCCAAATGACAAAAAGAGGCCCGAAAAGTCAATGACCAGAAAAATGCCTTAAAAAACAAAACTGACCAAATAGAAAAGGAGCTTCAAAAGTTGACTGAAGAAAATAATTCTTTAAAAATCAGAATGGAGCAAATAGAAGCTAATGACTTTATAAGAAATCAAGAAATCATAAAACAAAACCAAAAGACTGAAAAAAATAGAAAATAATCTGAAATATCTCAGTAGAAAAACTATTGAACTGGAATATAGATGCAGGAGAGATAATTTTAAAATTATTGGACTATGTGAAAGCCATTATCAAAAAAAGAGCCTAGACATCACCTTTCAAGAAATTATCAAGGAAAGCTGTCCTGATATTCTAGAACTTGAGGGTAAAATAAAAATTGAAAGACTCCACTGATCACCTCCTGAATGAGATCGCAAAATGAAAACTTCTAGTAATATTGTAGCCAAATTCTAGAGTTCCTAGGTCAAGGAGAAAATATTGTAAATAGCCAGAAAGAAACCAAGTATGATGGTAGCACACTCAGGATAACATAAGATTTAGCAGCTTCTACATTAAAGAATTGGAGGACTTGGAATATGATATTCCATAAAGCAAAGGAGCTTAGATTCAAACCAAGAATCACCTATCCAGCAAAACTGAGTATAATCCATGAGGGAGAAAAATAGATATTTAATGAGACAGAGGACTTTCAAGCATTCTTGATGAAAAGACCAAAGATGAATAGAAAATTGACTTTCAAATACAAGACTCAAGAGAAGCATGAAAAGGTAAAAAGGAAAGAGAAATAATAAGGGACGTATTAAAGTTAAACTGTTTACATTCTTACATGAAAAGATGATGTTTGTAACTCAGAAGACCTTTCTCATTGTTAGGGTAGTTAGAAGGAGTATATATAGACAGAGGGCATAGGTGTGAGTTGAATATGAAGGGATGATATCTAAAAAACAAAATTAAGGGGTGAGAGAGGAATGTACTTGGAGAAAGAGAAAGGGAGAGATAGAATGGAGTAACTTATCTCACATAAAAGAGGTAAGAAAAAGCTTTTACAGTGGAGGAGAAGATGGGGTGGAGATGAGGGGGACTAAGTGAACCTTACTCTCATCAGAATTGGTTCAAAGAGGGAATAATGTACACACTCAGTTGGGTATAGAAATCTATCTTACCATACAGGAAGGTAGTGGGAAAAGGAGATAAGAGAAGTGAGGAGGGTAATAGAAAGCAGGGCAGACTGGGAGAGGGGAAAGTCAGAAGCAAAATACTTTTGAGGAGGGACAAGGTGAAAGGAGAGAGAGAACAAAATAAACAGAAGAGGGAATAGGATGGAGGGAAATACAGTTAGTCTTTCACAACATGACTATTATGGAAGCATTTTGCATGTAGAATCTATATTGAATTGCTTACCTTCTCAATGACATGGCGTAGGGAGGGAGGAAGGGAGAAAATTTGGAAATCAACCTTTGAAAAATGAATGTTAAAATTGTTTTTACATGTAACTGGGGAAAAAGAAAATAGTAATTTTTTTTTAAAGTGTCATGGCTTCTGGAAAGGGTAGATCAATCACCTGCCCTGGGAATCTTCTCACTATCCTTGTGTCTACAAAAACCCAAAATTTCCTTTCCCTGGATACTACTCCTTTACAAGTTCTGTTTTCCCCTAATATAATATATGCTCCTTCACAGGAACCAGGATTGTCACACTTTCTGTATTTTTATCCTCAGTGCTAAGCATAGTCTCTGACACATATAAGGTATTTACTTAATAAATGCTTTTTCATTCATTCATTCATTCAGTACTTCAGATCCCATTAGCCTTTTTGGCTGCAAAATCACTCTCCTGAATCATATTGCTCTTGCAATCCCCAAATCCCAAGGTCTTTCTTTAACTTTCTTCTATCCATGCCACCCCCATCCTTTACATCTGAAGTTGATAATTTGAAGCCAAACATTAAGACTTTACATTTATCCCTATAAAACTTCTCTTAAAATTCAGTCCAATGTTCTAAGCCTATCAAGGTTTAACTGCATCTTAATTGTCACCCAGTTGTGTTAACTAACCTTCTCACCTTTTTTTATCAAAGGAAGGAGAGATTGAATGGAACAATTATTCTATGTTATCAAGGGCAAGCAAAGCCGCTTCTTTCCAAAGTGGGTGGGGTGGGAAGGATGAGAGAGGGGCATAGTTTACAGCAAACATCAGGCATTAGATCAGATTTCCTCTTAGCTTGTTGGGGACCACAGCACACTTGGCTTCCTTTGCCCTGTCTTTAGGTTTGGAGATTGTTGGCAATATTCTAGCACAACTCAACAAGGGAGGCATCAAGTAAAATAAGCAGTCAAAGCTTTCAAATAAGTTTGACTCCATAAGCATATATTAATTACCTATAAAATATAAAGTTAGGTACTAGGGATACAAAACTATCCCTGACATCAGGAGGCATACATTCAAGGGACGATACAACATACACACACAAGTAAATATGAAATATGTAGCAAATAAATAAAAAATAATTTGGAAAGGGGAGAGAGAACACTAGCAAGAAGAGATATCAAAAAGACTTCTTGTGAGGCAGTTAGATGGCACAATGAATATAATGCTGGACCTGAAATCAGGAAGATCTGGGTTCAAATCCAGCTTCAGAGACTTACTAGTTGTTTGACTCTGGGCGAGTCATTTAACTTCTGCTTCAATTTCTTTAACTGTAAAATGGGGATGATAATATTCTCTATCTCCAAGGGTTGTTGTGAAGGTGAAGTAATATAATATTTTTAAAGTACTTTGCAAACCTTAAAGTGCTTCCTAAATGCTAGTGGGAGATAGGGTCTGGGCTACACCTGAGAGGGAGCTAAGAATTCCAAGGAGGAGAGCATTCCAGGAAAGGTTTAGGGTGATGTAGCCTGTATGAAGGTCTAATAATAGGAGAGGGAGTGCCAAATCCATAACATTGAACAAGTAAGCAAGTTTTGCTAGCTCCCAGAAAGGAAAAGATTTTTCATTCTTTGTAATTGTATCCTCACTCCCCAACCCAGTGTCTGGTACATAACAGGTGGTTAATAAATACTGATTTATTGATTGATTGACAAGGGAGAGGAGTATAAAATGGAAAGACAGGCTAAAACTAGATTGTAAAGAGCTTTAAATGAGTTTGAATTTTATTCCAGAAACCCTAGAGAACCACTAAGTTTCCTGAGGAAGGAGTGACATGGTCATATCTATACTCTAAGAATATCTGTTTGAGGAATATTATTGCCACATTCCAGAGTTCCCAAATAAAGGGAAAATTTTGCAAGCTGTCAGAAAGAAACAATTTAAATATGGTGGAGCCATAATCAGGATAACACAAGATATAGCAACTTCTACATTAAAGGACCAAGGGACTTGGAATATGACATTCTGGAGGACAAAGAGCTAGAATTACAACCAAGAATCACCTACCCAAAAATAGACATTCAATGAGATAGAGTTCTTTCAAGCAGTATTGATGAAAAAACCAGAGCTGAATAGAAAATTTGACTTTCAAATACAAGACTCAAGAAAA
>CM053769.1:441956089-441989311 GCA_028658325.1 Potorous gilbertii | reverse complement strand
CTTCATGGTTTTTTTTTCCCTCTCCCAGCTCTCTTTTCCCCTCCAATAAGGAGACTCCTGCCTGCCTCTTCTATGAGAGATAATTTATCCCATTCCATTTCACCCTCTCTCCTCCCACTCCATTTCTCTCTCACTGTAGTAACAGCAATATTGCAAGATGATCAGCTGTAAATGACTTAGCTATTGTCAGCAATACAGTGATCCAAGACTATTCTGAAGGACTTATGAAAAATGCTATCCATCACTAGGGAAAGAATTGATCGTGTCTGAATGCAGATTGAAACATGCCTTTTTACTTTATTTTTCTTAATTGTTTTTTGTCTGTATTTTCTTTAACAACATGACTATTACGGATATGTTTTACATTAATGTTTTACATTGCCTGTATAGCCTATTTTGAACTGCTTATTGAACAAATAAATACTTTTAAAAAAAATCATCTCTGTTTGATATTTACATGAAGGATGGATTAGAGAAGGAAGAACCCGGCTGCAGACAGATTAGTTAGGAAAATTTTGCAATAGCCTGGATCACAGATGATAAAAGCTGACTCTGGTGTGGCGGTAGTGAGTCAGGAGTTGTTGTGGAGGCAGAATCAATGAAACTTGTTGGTATACTATACTCCTCTGCCAGTTGCCTTCCTTCCTGGTTCTCCTACAGGCAACCTGCTCCTGTTTTTCATATTTCATAAGAATTCATGCTATTTCATCTTGATTTCAAGAACTGTGAATCCCCCTAGACCTGTCAATGTGTTGCCAGCACTGGAATAGTACCACACAAAGGAGCCTGGGGTAATAAAGGGAAACAGGAGGGACTATTTGTTTAAGTGAGTAAGTAGTATGCTTACTATAGGTAGTATTAGGAATTAAGAATGAATCCTGTATTTAGGAATGACTTGTGGATCCTCAGGCATGGAAGCCATACATAGAATAATAAAATATTATACTTGGAAGTGTAGATCGTCAAACACAGTCCTCTGTTTTTACAATGAGGAAACTGTGACCTGGAGAGATTAAGAGATTTCCTGAAGGCCATACAAATAACAAGTAGAACCTCTAAATTTGCATCATTTACTGATACTACTGGAATGAGAACTCGAGTTTGAAGACTTTAAAAATGAAAAGGAAGAAACTCTTCTACTCATTTCAATTCCTTCATTAGGTGGCAAGTGCTTTTCAAGTGAGTGATTATGTGATACTCCAATATCCTGTGTTGAGAGAGGAAAAGGAAGTCCATGAACAAGACTTAGTCAATCAATAAGTATTTATTAAATGCCTACTATTTACCAGTCACTGTCCTAAACGCTGGGGATACAAAGAAAGGCAAAATACAGTCCCTGTTCTCAAGGAACTCACAATCTAATGAGAGGAGATAATACACAAACATCTATGTATGAACAAGTTATATATTACAGGATATACTCAACAGAGAGAAGGGTTGGGGTTAACAGGGATTGGGCAAGACTTCTGGTAGAAGGTGGGATTTTAATATGGGACTTGAAGGAAACAAGGAGGCAGAGATAAGGAAGAACATTTCTGGTGGGAGAATAGTCAATGAAAATGCCCAGAGCCCAGTGATGGAAGAGTCTTGATTAAGACACAGCAAGGAGACCAGTGTTATTGGATCTAAGAGCATGTGGCCAAAAGAGATTTATTAAAGAATATTATTACAGTCCCCTGGATATAAGAGTGGTTGCTGTGGGCCTCCAAATCTTCATTCAGGGAATAGTAACAGTGCGGCAACTCCGAAGATAGCTTTTTGACTTTTCCTCTTTTTATGGGAAAAGATGTGTAAAAATGTTCCCAGTATGTGGAACAAGGCATTATTAATACCTTCACTTCCCAATCTATATTTTTAAATCTTTGAGTATAGTAACTGGTTGAGACAGATAAGAGTATATGATTGGAATGTTTCCTTATTTACCCGAAGACAAGTAACAAGGGGAATATAGAGGATTATTTATAATGCCACATACTATGAAGCCTTCTGGATCCAGAGGGATAAAAGCAAAAAGGTTCTCCACCCTCTGCTCCCTCTCCAACTTATACCCTTAGGTTGGATCTCCTGGAAACGACCTCTAAGTTTAAGGTGCTTTGTAGGTCCTCACTCCTAGAACTATAGCTCATAAGGCCCCATGAAAAAGAGTGGGACTATAATCTGGAATAGATAAGATTCCTTCATATCGTTCTCAAGATCATACTCTGTGGCCAATGGACAACTCCTCAGGAAGAACTTAGAAGATGAAAGTGATGGAGTTGTTGGCAGTGCCTTGCTTTCTGGATAGGAGAGAGATGAAATTATACCCAGGTAACAAGCATTTATTAAGCATTTACTACATGCTAGGTGCTATGCTAAGTGTTAGGGATACAATAAAGGCAAAAAGAAAGACTATACCTCCCTCAAAGAGCTTATATTCTAAAGGAGCAAGATGATACACCAACCACACAAAAGAGAGCTAAAAGTGATTGGGAAGGATTGATGGGAAGTTCCTGATAGTCAGAAGCAAAGCCAGAAGGAGAATGAAACATGATTGGCATAGACCTATCCCAAAAATGGAGATTGGGAAAGAGCTCACCAATGGAAGAGGGGAGCTGGAGAAGCACAGTTGTTCTGGAGAGAAGGCCCTAGATTCTGAGGGGAAATTCCAGGTAAGGGTAGTTGAGGCATGGTGGCAAAGTCTTAAGAGTCAAAAGTAGAGCTGGGAGGGGAATAGATTTGGCCTAACCAAGTCTAAGCAGTTTTTACGCTTCATTTGAGAACTTAATGCCTATTGTCTCTGTTTCTTACTCCTTATTTTATGTGATTTCATTAATTTGGCTGAGGAGGAAATCCAGTTGTTTAGCAGTATCCTCATCAACAACATAATAACATAAGAAATAATGAAACAAATAGGATAATAGCCAAATGCAGGCATGAATAATCTGCCTGATTCATAAGTTTAGGAGGAGTGCCAAAGAGGATGGCCTTGGATATGAAAGGAACTTGGATATATAAGACTAAGAGCCATTCCCAAAAGATAAATAGTTGAAGGACATAAACAGGCAATTTTCAAAGGAAAAATTTCAAGTTATCAATAACCAATTTTTAAAATGCTCCAATTCACTAATAATTAGAGAATGTAAATTAAAACAACCCTGAGTTTTCCTCTCATACTGACAAAACTGGCAAAGATGACAAAGTTTGGAAGGGCTTTAGGAAACTTGACACACTAGTGCATTGATGGTGGAACTGTGAATGTCCAATGATTTCAGAAAACATTTTACAACTACAGTCCCACTAAATGTGCCTACTCTTTGATCCAGTCATCCCAATACTAGGCCTATATCCCCGAGAGAACAAAGCAACAAGGAAAAGAACTACATGTAAAAAAAAATATTTATAGCATCTCTTTTCATAGTAGCCAAAAATTTGAACCTAAAGCAGTGACCACTTCCTGGGGAAGAGTTAAAGAAATTATGGTATATGAGAATAGCAGCATGTTATTGTGTCATAAGAAATAGTAAAATGGACAGTTTCAGAGGAAACTTGGAAGATGTCTATCCAGAGTGAAGTGAGTAGCACCAAGAAAATGATGATTCAAGGAAAACATCATTATTATAGGAAAAGATTTGGAACATTTTAGAACTTTGATCAATGAAAAGATAAGCCAGGACACTGGAGGACTGAAGATGAAGCACATCACCTACCTCCTGCCAGAGAGATGACAGGCTTAAAGTGCAGATTGAGGTATGAATTTTGGGGACATGATCAATGTGGAAATTTGTTTTGGAAAATATGCACATTTGTTGAGAGTTTTAATTTTATTTTTAAATTGTTCTATGGGGGAAGGAGGTACAGTGACAGGGAGAGAGGGAAAATGAAAGCTTTACAAGAAAGAGAGAGTGACCTTGGGTTGTTCCCTCAATTGAGGAATCAGTAGCCTTATAGAACTACTTCTGACTTTCTCCCTTGGAATTTTAAATATCAGTGCTAATTTAGACTCCATATGAGAAGATTGAATAAATTTCTAATAAATGAAGATGGTAACAAAGGTTAACTTGTAACTATATGTGTGTGTGTATATCATTTTTTCTATTGCAAGTAATATCAATTTGTTTATATTCCCCAGAGTAGAGAAGGATAGTACTTGTAGTTATAAAATTCTAAGAAATAAAATCACATCCATATATATTATTGACAGGGATATAGAATTGCTGCCCCTTCTGTATCATTGCCTTTTTGTGGCTGAGGGGCATATGTAGCTCAGTGAAACTATGAGTTATGCCATGCAGAGTTACCCAGGAGAGGTTATAGTAGAGAGTTCTGACAGAAGGTGATCTACTGGAGAAGGAAATATCAAACCACCCCAGCATCTTTGCCAAGAAAATCCCATGGATAAAATTAAAATGATAAAAGATATAACACCAGAAGATGAGCCTCTCGGATTTGAAGGTGTCCAACATATTACTGGGGAAGAGTAGAAGACAATTAAAAGCAGCCCCAGAACTAATGAAGTAGGCAGGCCAAAACCAAAAAGAAGGTCAGCTGTATATGTGTTTGATGACAAAAAAAAGCCCAGTGCTGTAAATATGAATATTACATAGGAACTTGGAACATAAGATCTACAAACCAAGGTTCAACAGAAGATGGAAAACATTCACATCTTGGGTGTCAGTGAACTCAAATGGATAGGCATGAGTGAATTTAATTCCAATCACCATTACATATGTTACTGTGGCAAGGATCCTTTGAAAGAAATGGAGCAACTCTCATTGTCAATAAAGGGTGAGAAAAGTAGTACTGTGAGTACTTATATTTGAGCATAATCTCAAAAATGACAACGATATCTGTTTGAATATAGGCCTTCTAAAAATAACGCCAAAATTGAATCTAAACTTCTGAAAATAATGCCCCACAAAAAGATGTCATATTCACCATAAAGGATTGCAATGATTAAGTAGAAAATCAAAAGATATTTGGAAAAACAGGCAAACTTGGCCATGGAATACAAAACGAAGCAGAAGAGAAACTAATACAGTTTTGTCAAGATAACTCATTAGTCAGAACAAACCCTCTTTTTTAACAACCCAAAAGGTGACTTTATACACAGATATCACCAGATGGTCAATATCAAAATCAGATTGATGATATACTTCATAGCCAAAGGTGGAGAAGTTCTATATAGTCAGTAAAAACAAGACTTGGAGCTAACTATGGTTTAGATCATGAGCTTCTTCCTACAAAATTCAGACTTAAATTGAAGAAAGTAGGGAAAACCATCAGACTATATAGGTTTGACCTAAATATTGCCCTTATGAATATGAAGTAGAAGTGATGAATAGATTTAAGGGATTATATCTGGTAGATAGAGTGCCTGAAGAACTATGAACAGAGGTTCTCAATATTGTACAGGAGGGAGTAACAAAAAATGCTCCAAAGAAAAGAAAAGAGCAAGAAAGCAAAAGCCTATCTGATAAGACTTTACAAATAGTGGAGGAAAGAAAGAAAGGAAAAGGGAAAGGAAAAAGGGAAAGATATACCCAAATGAATGCAGAATTCCAGAGAACAGCAAGAAGAGATGAGGTTTTCCTTAATAAGCAATGCAAAGAAATAGAAGAAAATAATAGAATAGGACAAACAAGAGATCTCTTCAAGAAATAGCAAGAGAATATAGAGATATCAAGGAAACATTTTATGCAAAAATGGGCATGATAAAAGACAAAAATAGCAGGTATTGATAGAAGTGAAGAGATTAAGAGGTAGCTAAAAGCACAAAATAACTATATATATATATTAACATCACCAATAACTACAACGATATAGTTACTTATTTAGAGACATAAATCCTGGAGAATAAAGTCAAGTGGGCCTTGGAGAAAACTTGGGAAAACTCAACAGTGGCCACTGGATTGGAAAAGATCAAGTTTACAATCCAGTCCTAAAGAAGGGCAATGTCAAAAAATGTTCAAATTACTGAACAATTGCTCTTGTTTCACATTCCAACAAAGATTTTGCAAGTTAGGCTTCAGCAGTATATGAACTGAGAATTATCAGTAGAGCAGGCTGGTTTTCAAAGAGGCAGAGGAACTGGAGACCAAATTGCCAACATTCAGTGGATTATGGAGAAAGTAAAGGAGTTCCAGAAAAACTACTTCTGCTTCAATGACTACCCTAAAGCCTTGGACTATGTGGATCACAACAAAATGTGGCAAGTCCTCAAAGAGATGGGAATACCATGTCATCTTACTTGTCTCCTGAGAAATGTGTGTGTGGTAAGCAACAGTTTAAGACCACACATGAAGTAACTGATTGGTTCAAGATTGGGAAAAGAGTAGGACAAAGCTGTATATTGTCACTTTACTTGTTTAACTTATATGCAGAGTAAGTCATTTGAAATTACAGACTGAATGAATCAAAAGCAAAAGTAAAGTTTCTGGGAGGAATATCAACAATTGCAGATATGCAGTTGATAACCACTCTGATGATAGAAAGTGAGTGGGATAAAGGGAAGACTTCTCATCTAGAGTAGATAAGACCCTAGGCCTGAGTTTCTAAACTTAAAGGTGTAAAACCACTTGCAACCCCTCTCCCCTTGTTTACTCAACCCATTTCCTTATCATATTGTACCATCAAAACTCCTTGTAGAACAAAGGAAATGTTCAGTTTCTTTTCAATTCTTTGCAACAGGGGAATTTCTGAGAATACTCAACTCGCTCAAAACATTTACCAATAGAGTTAAAGGTTAAGTTGGGGGGGAGTTTTTTGGTTTTTAGCTTTATAATCCTGCATCTGCTCTTGTAAAACGCCTCCCTAATCCAGGAAACTGGGGAAGGGACCGCCTGCTTCTTGCAAGAACCAAATAAAGGACTTTATGTTTATACTTTGAGACACCTTTGAGTAGTCAATTTGAGTAGGGGTCTTGCCATCCCACACAAAAGGGAAAAATTAAGAAGTGTCTTGATGATGGTGAATGAGGAGAGTATAAAAGCTGGCTTGGAGCTCAACATTAAAAAAAAAAAACCAAGATCTTGGCAACTGGTCCCCTCACTGGCAAATAGAAGAAATGGAAGCAATATCAGATTTTATATTCTTGGGCTCAAAGATCCCTGCAGACAATTACTGCAGCCATGAAATTTAAAAATGCTTACTCCTTGGAAAAAATCTATGACAAATCTGGAGAGCATACTAAAAAGCAGAGATGATCACCTTGCTGCCAAAGGTCTGTACAGTTAAAGCTTTCCAGTGCAATGTATAGCTGGAATTGGATTATAAAGAAAGCTGAGTGCTACAGAATTCCCACTTTTGAATTGTGGTGCTGGACAAGACTTTTGAGAGTCCCTGGGACAACAAGGAGATCAAATCAATTAATCCTTAATGAAATTAATTGAGGATATTCACTGGAAAGTCAAATACTGAAGCTGAAGATTAAATATTTTGACCACATAAAGAAAAGACAGGATTTATTGGAAAAGGCCCTAATATTGGGAAAGATTGAAGGCAAAAGGAAAAGAGAATGGTAGAAGATGAGATGGATAGATAGTGTCATGAAAGCAATGAACATGAGTATAGCCAGACTTTGGGATAAAGTGGAGGGTAGAAGAATCTAGTATAGTACAGTCCATGAAGTCACAGAGAGTTGGCCTGAGCAACAATGACAATAAAATTACAGAGACCAGATAATACGGGAAGCACAGAAGCAATGAAACTTTTGTAGTCCTGCCACAACCTTATAGTGTTGTGAGGTTTTTTAAACCTCAAAAACTTTCTAAAACTTTAAAACTTTGCAAAAGTAAACTAGTTTTAATGCAAGCTATAACTAATGGCTGGGAGTTTGGAAACATGAGTTTTAATTCTGCCTTAGACACTGGTTTTGTATTTAAATCTAAACCTTCTCAAAAGCTCCATTTTCACATCTATAAAATGGAAATATTTTTATAGATACTTGTAGTTTCTATTATACTGCAACTTATAGATAATTTACAGAATATCTGTTCAGATCTAACACCTCCTAAAAATAATACGAAAAGAAGATATCATATTCATCATAGGGAATTGGAATGCTGAAGTAGCTAAAGTATACTTGCAGTATTTACCTCACAAAATTATGTAAAGAAAGCGTTTTGCAAAACTTCAAGTGTAATATGTTGATAATTTGTTGATAATCATGGCTCTTTCCCTAACTTGTGTGACATTAACCAAATTACTTGGCATCTCTAGGTCTTGATTTTCTTATCTTTAAAAGGAAAGATAAATTAGATGACCTCTAAGGTCCCTTCCAAATCTGGAGAGTCTTGATTTTTTTAACGCTAAAGAAAGGAATTATTTGTTCAATTTCCTGATGAATGGGCTCCCTCTGGTGGATAAAGAGAGAACATAAATCTGTTCATCAGGTACTTCAGGATCTCTCCCCTTTAGCTGTGATTAAAAATAAACCAAATTGTCTTACTTATTCACAATGCTTGGTAAGGTCTGTAGCACAGCAGAACTCTCCAACATGAGAAAAAGAAAATCAGGTGATTTCCAACTGATGGATTCAGTTGGAGTCCACCAGTTTTGAGGGTATTGGGAGAAATGGGTCTAGAGCAAAGGGCTCTAAACTGAATAGCCAGGAGTCCTGTGGGACAGTTATTCACACAACTCTGTTAGCCCTGAGACAGAATGTGTCTAGGAAAGAATTAGTAGGTTGATGAGAAACTTGGAATGAGAGTAGAAACTGAAAGTTTGGAGTATACTGGCAAATGTTTGACAAATGGCTGTCTGAAAAAAAAATTATCAATGATTCACTTTTATGTTTAATCTAGGAGAGGATTCTGGAAAGATAGCTGAAAAGGTCAGAAAATTCCAGACGTTCTAAATTTCCTCCACCAACATTCAGAACATCATCTCAAAGTAGGGAGGCAAAAAGAAACAAAAGTTGAGTAAAGCAATTGTCTTCCTAAGAACACCTAAGACCTCAGCCCCCAGGTGTAGCGCTTCAGTGCAGAGCCAAGTGCAAACACCTCCAGGCAAACTTTACTGAATCAACAGACAGCAAGCCCTGGGGGAAGCTGAGGCAGCTAAATGCCTCGGCCCCAGAAACACGCATCTCACACATAATGAGGGGATCAGACAGCTGAGTAGGGGAAAACGAAGCGACCCTTCACTGGTGCTGGACTAGATGCTGTACTGGGCTGTGACTGTGGGTGAGAAGGAGCAAGTACATGCCCCTGGTGAATACAGTAACCAAGGGGTAGGAACCCTACTGGCTGTGGGCACCTCAAGGAGAGCAGTCCCTGGTTTTTGTTCCAGGGCAGAGAGGAGAGCTGAAATTTAAAACTGTGGGAGGGACTGCAGGGAGCAAGAGTATTTGTGGGACTGTGTGGCTGGGGGCAGTAGCTACAGCTTAGAGGTAGAGTGGAGTGACTTAGTTTGGGCCCCTAGAAAATAACAGTAAGAAGTATCTGAGGCCTGGGGCACCATTCCCCACACCTCAGGACTGGAATCTGATTGAAGAAATAAGCTGCTAAAAATGAAATAAAACAAAATTTAAATTAAAATGAATAAGCAAAGGAAAAAGAACCCAACCATAGACAGCTACTGTGGGGGTACAGAAGATCTCTGTTCATATTCAGAGAAAGATAGTGAAGTAAAAAAAGCCACTCCTATGTCAAAGAAAATTGTCAAATAGTCTCAAGACCAAATGAAGTTCTTCGAAGAATTTTTAAAAGATAAAATAAAGTAAGATAAAAATATAAAATAAGAGAGATCAAGGAAAAATTAGAAAAAATAAATTAGAGGAAAAATAAAAGGAATCCAAGAAAATATGAAAAGAAAGTAAACCAACTGGAAAAATACATCCACCAACTTAAGAAAGAAAATAATTCCTTGAAAACTAGAATTGGACAAGAGGAAGCAAATAATGTTACGAGACACCCAGAAATAATAAAAAGAAAAAAGAATGGAAAAAAAATAGAAGAGAATGTGGAACATCTAATTAGAAAAACAACTAATCTGGAAAACAGAGAGAGGAGAGACAACATAAGAATTGCTAGATTACCTGAAAATTACAATCAAAAAAAAAGAATCTTAATGGATTATTACAAGAAATTATTAAGAAAAACCAACCTGAAGTTCTAGGACAAGAGGATAAAGTAAAAATATGGAAAAAAATACACCAATCACCACTTGCAAGAGGCCCTAGGAGGAAAACTTACAGGTGTATCATAGCCAAATTTCAAAGCTCACAGGTTAAGGAGAAAGTATTATAAACAACAAGAAAAAAGCAATTCAAATACTGCAGAGTTAACAATCAAGATCACATAAGACTTAGTTGCTTTTACCCTAAAAGACTGTAGGTCTTGGAACATTTTATTTTGAAGAGCAAAAGAGCTGGGGTTGTGAGAAGAAATAACTTACCTATCAAAGTTCAGTATAATCTTGAATGAAAAAAAAACTGGACATTTAACAAACCGAAAGGCTTTCAGGTATTGTGACAAAAATTACAATAACAACAAAACTCAATGGAAAATCTGGCATAAAATCCAGAAGAAATATAAGGTAAACATTAAAGACCAATTATAAGAGACTCAATAAGGTCAGACTATTTACTTCTTGTATGTCAAAATGTTATCAATGTCAAGACTGTCATCATTGCTTGGGTAGTTTGGAAGAAAGGTTGGGTTGACCTTAGTATGATGGGATGATTCTTTAAAGAAACCCTGTAAAAATATGTAAAGGAGTAAATTATCTCATACAAATGAAGCATGAAATGAAACAGAGCAAGCAGGTGGGGACAGAGGGTTGATACGTTGGAACTTTACTCTCATTGGATCAGGGGTAAAAAAGTCTTCTAAATGTATCAGGCCACAAGAAGGCAGGGGGATAAGATAAAGGAAGAACGTTTAGAAAGGTGTATAGATTAAGATTTAAAAGAGAGGGAGGAAAGGATAAGGGAAGGACATTTACGGGGTGGGTAGAATGAGGACTATAGAAAAAAGAAGAGGGGGCTAAGGGAGATGACAAGGAAGGGGTTATTTAAAAAGTGTAGATAAGGGAGATAGTAGGTACAAGCAAACTAGATGGGGGAGGAGAGATAAGGTAAAAAAAGAAGGAAAAATATGATGGAGAGAAATACACAAATAATGATCATAACTGTGGATGTGAATGGTACGAATTCACCCATAAAACAGAAGCAGACAGCGGAGCGGATTAAAAAATAGAATCTGGCAAAAGGTTATTTACAAGAAACACCTGTTAAAATGAGGGACATGGAAGAGCATAAGAGAAGGGGGCGTGATACAAGGGAGGGCAGATTGGGGGAAGGGTTGATCAGAAAGCACACTGTCTTGGAGTGGAGGGAGGAGAGAAATGGGGAGAAAATTTGGATGTCAAAATCTTGTGGAAATGATTGTTGAAAAGTAAAAATAAGTTAATAAAATGAGAGATATGCACAGAACTAAAAAGGGGCTGAAGTAGATTTTATTATGCTTCAGTTGATGCAAAGAGATCTCAGGCAAAGTTAAAACTAAAATAGATTTGATTAAAAGGGATAAACAAGCCAACTACTTTATGATAAAAGGCATCATACACAGTGAAGCAATATTATTCCTAAACCTATATGCACCAAATATGGTAGCATCCAAGTTTTTAAAAAGAAAAGTTAGATGAATTATAGATGGAAATAAACAGTAGTAATTGGGGGACTTCAATTTTCCCTTCTAAGAACAACATAAATCTAACCAAAAGATAAGTAAGAAAGAAGTCAAGGAAATAAGTAGAATTTTAGATAAGCTAGATATAATAGCTATCTGGAGAGAACTGAATGGGAATAGAAAATACTACAACTTTTTCTCAGCAGTACCTGGTACCTTTACAAGAATTGATTATACATTAGGGCATAAAAATTTTATAGTCAAAAGAAGAAAAGCAAAAATATTAAAGGCATCATTTGTAGATTGTATTGCAATAAAAATTGCATTTAATAAATTACATTTACATGGAAACATAGAATAAAAAACTAGTTGGAGACTAAACAACCTAATATTAAAGAATGAGTGGATTAAAGTAAAAATCATAGAAACCATCAATAATTTCACTAAAGAGAATAACATTCTATGAGGCATAGGTGAATGCATTCTAAGCATATGAGATTTCCAGTGCAAGGGCACAGTGATGAGAGGCATGAGGAATAGAGAGAAGGCCAGTTTGGACTGATTATAGTGTTAAGAAATTGAGCTAATAGGTGGGAAGAGCCAAAATGGCAGAGTAGGACAGAGCTGCTCTAGCTTTCCTCCATAACCCTTAAAATACTTGTAAAAATGACTCTAAACAAATTCTAGAGCAACAGAAGCCACAAAATGACAGAGAGAAACAGATTTCCACCCCAAGACAGTCTGGAAGGCTGACAGGAAAGGTCTATCACTCTGGCTCAGAGTGGAGCCCAACCTAGTGTGGGCTATACAGTATGGACAGGACTAAAGCAGGCTTCAGGGAGCTGAATCATGGGTAGCTGCTGTGGTTTCCAGATTTCTCAACTTACAAATGCCGTACTGACAAAGGTCAGTACGAAAGTTGTCCAGCCCTAGCCTTGGTCCTAGGGCAGCAGTAGTCACTTTTGTAGGGCTCAGCCTAAAGACACTGGGGGAATTGAGCATCTGATCTGGATCTCAGGGCTGAGTGCTGGTGCTGCAGTGAGGAGGAGCACTGGCATGGCAGAGCTGGTGGTGGCTGTGGAGAGGGAATCCTACTCGCAGTTCCAGGGCAGAAAAGAGTGCTTTTTGTTGCTCATAGACCAGAGCACAGGCCAGGAGAGGAGTAAAATCCTCTCCCTTGATTGTGCCACCTTAGTGGAACTGAGAACTTACAGGTGCCTAGAGATATCTCAGAGAACAGCGGCACAAAGCCTCTGAAGCCTAGGGTCGTGTACCCTCCCCTTGACAAAGGACTCAAAAGTCAAGTAACTGGCTGGGAAAATGCCCCAAAAAGGGAAAAAATAAGACTACAGAAGGTTACTCTCTTGATGAAAAGGTATTTTCTTCCATCCTTTTAGGAATAGCAAAGCATACAATCAGAGGAAGATAGCAAGGTCAAGGCTTCTTCATCCAAAGCTTCAAAAAAAATATGCAGTGGTCTCAAGCCATGGAAGAGCTCAAAAAGAATTTTGAAAATCAAGTAAGAGAGGTGGAGGAAAAATTTGGAAGATAAATGAGAATAATGCAAGAAAATCATAAAAAGTTAGTCAACAGTTTATTAAAGGAGATCCAAAAAAATACTGAAAAAGATAACACCTTTAAAAATAGATTAACCCAAATGGCAAAAGAGGTCCAAAAAACCAACGAAGAGAAGAATGCTTTAAAAAGCAGAATTGACCAAACAGAAAAGGAGGATCAAAATCTCACTGAAGAAAATAACTCTTTAAAAATTAGAATGGAGCAGTTGGAAGCTAATGACTTTATGAGAAATTACAAAACAAAACCAAAAGAATGAAAAAATAGAAGACAGTGTGAATTACCTCACTGGAAAAACAACTGATCTGGAAAATAGATCCAGAAGAGATAATTTAAAAATCATTGGTCTACCTGAAAACCATGATCAAAAAAAGAGTCTAGACATCACCTTCCAAGAAATTATCAAGGATAATTTCTAGAACAAGTTCTAGAACAAGAGGGTAAAATAGAAGTGGAAAGAATTCACCAATCACCTCCTGAAGAGATCCCAAAAGGAAAACTCCTAGGAATATTACAGCCAAATTCCAGAGTTCTCAGGTCAAGGAGAAAATATTACAAGCATCCAGAAAGAAAAAATTCAAGTATTGTGGAGATGCAATCAGGATAACACAGGATTTAGCAGCTTCTACACTAAGGGATCAAAAGACTTGGAATATGATATTCCAGAGGTCAAAGGAGATAGGATTAAAACCAAGAATCACCTACCCAGAAAAACTGAGTATAATACTTCAGGGGAAAAAAATCAAATTTTAATGAAATAGAGGACTTCCAAGAATTCTTGTTGAAAGGCCAGAGTTGAACAGAAAATTTGACTTTCACATACAAGATTCAAGAGAAACATGAAGTAAACAGGAAAGAGAAACATTAAGGAACTTATTAAAGTTGAACTTTTTACATTCCTACATGGAAAGATGTTATTTGTAACTTACGAGAGTTTTTCAGTATTAGGGTAGTTAGAGGGAACATATATGTATGTATGTATGTATGTATAGATGTGTGTGGTATGTGTGTATGTTTATATTATATATGTGTAGGTATGTATATGTACATGGGTGTGTGTATATATACACATACACATAAACAGACGGTACAGGGTAAGCTGAATATGAAGGGACAATACTTAAAAAATAAAATTTACTGTTGAGTGAAAGGTACTAGGAGCAAGAGAAAGGGAGAGCAGAATGTGGCAAATTATCTCACATAAAAGAGGCAAGAAAGAGCTTTCACAGTGGAGTGGAAGAGGGGGGAGATGAAAGGAAATAAATGAGCCTTATTTTCGTGGTATTTGGCTTAAGGAGGAAATAATACACACTTAATTGGATATGGAAATCTATTTCACCCTGCAGGAAGGCAGAGGGGAAGGGGATAGGAGAGGGAAGATAATAGAAGGGACAACAAATTAGGAAAAGGGATAATCAGAAGCAAACGTTGTGGGAGGATGGGTCAAGGGTCAGAATGGAATAAATGGAGGGCAGGATAGGACAGAGGGAAATGAGGTTAGTCTTCACAACATAACTATGATGGAAGTGTTTTGCATGGCTACACATGTATGACCTATATTGAATTGTTTGTTTTCTCATTGAGGGTGAGGAGGGAGGAAAGAAGAGAATATGGAACTCAGAGCTTTAATAATGAATGTTAAAAATTGTTTTAGAATGTAACTGGAAAATAAGATGTACAGGCAATGGGGATACAGAAATCTATTTTGCCCTACAAGAAAATAGAGGAGAGGGAGTTTGAAGAAGGAGGAGAGTAATAGAAGGCAGGACAGACTGGAGGAAGGGATGGGTGCGATGCATGTTGTCCTGGGGTGAGGTGTGGAGAAAATTTTGAATTCAAATTCTTTTTTTAAAATGGATTCTACACATACATTCTTATTAAACATATTTTCACATTAGTCATGTTGCACAGAAGAATTAAAATGAATGGGAGAAACCATGAGAAAAACCAAACCAAACCAAAGCATAACACAAGAGAAAATAGTCTGCTTCATTCTGCGTTCCAATTCCATAGTTCTTTCTCTGTATGTGGATGCCATTTTGCCTCAAGTGTTCTTTGGGAATGTTTTAGGTCCCTGCATCGCTTTGAAGGGCTGTCTATCAGAAACAGTCCTCACATGCTGTGGCTGTTACAGTGTATAATGTCCTCCTGATTTTGCTCATTTTACTCAGCATCACTTTATATAAGTCTTTCCAGGCTTTTCTGAAGTCCTCTTATTCATTATTTCTTATAGCACTGTAGTATTCCATTATATTCATATACCACAACCTGTTCAGTCATTCCCCAATTGATGGGTATTCCTTTGATTTCCAGTTCTTGGCCATCATGAAAAGGGCTACTATAAATATTTTGGTATATGTGGGATCTTTTCCCTTTTTTATGATCTCTTTGGAATATAGTCCTAGAAGCGATATTGCTGGGTCAAAGAGTATGTAGCCATTTGGGCATAGTTCCAAATTGCTCTCCAGAATGGTTGGATCAGCTCACAACTCCATCAACAATGAATTAGTGTCCCAACTCTCCCACATCTTCTCCAACATTGATTATCTTCCTGTTTTGTCATGTTAGCCAATTTGATAGATATGTTGTGGTACCTCAGAGTTGTTTTGATTTGCATCTCTCCAATCAATAGTGATTTAGAACATTTTTTCATATGACTATAGATAGCTTTAATTTCTTCCTCTGAAAACTGCCTGTTCATATCCTTTGACCATTTATCAATTGGGGAATGATTTGTATTTTTGTAAATTTGATACAGTTCTCTGTACATTTTAGAAATGAAGCCTTTATCACAGACACTTGTGAAAATTCTTTCCCAGTTTTCTGCTTCCCTCCTAATCTTGATTGCATTGGGTTTGCTTGTGCTAAAACTTTTCAATTTAATGTAATCAAAATTATCCATCTTGCACTTTATAATGGTCTCTCTCTCTTGCTTGGTCATAAATTGAATTCAAATTCTTGTGGAAGTAATGTTGAGAACTGAAAAATAAATAAATTGTATATTTAAAAATAGAAATGGAGTTAACATACAAGTCTGGAAAGACTGAATGATGATCAGGGTGTGAAGAGCTTTAAAAGCTAAACAGAGGAGTTTATACTTTATCTTCGAGACAATGAAGTCTATTGAGAATGGGAACAACTTGGTCAGTTCATTACTTAAAGAAAATCACTTTCGCAGATGTGCGAATGACATATTAGAGTGAGGAGAGGCTCAAGACAAGCAAGACCAACTCGGAGGCTTGTTACAATAATCTGACAAGTGGGAATGGTCAGAAATAAGATGATGGCTGTATGAGTACAGAGAACAGGTTGGATTCGAGAGATGTTGTAGAGGTGAGAACAGGAAGATTCAACTACTAATTGCCTGTGTGATGTGAAAGTGAGCGAGTAATCTAAGACACATCTCTCTACTGCCATCTCCATAGCTGCCAATTATCTCTTAATTAACAAATCTGATTCTCCCTCCCCCACCACACACACACACACATACACACACACACACACACACACACACACACACACACACTTCTTATTCATGTTTCTTGACTTCTCAGATGCTTTTGACACTGTTGACTCCTTCCTTTTCTGAATACTCTCTGCCCTCTGGGTTGTGATGATATTACTCTCTCCTGGTTCATCTCCTACTGTTCTGACTTTACTGACTTGTCATCTCTATCACACTTCCTAATTGTGGATTTACTCCATACTGGATGTTCTTATCTTCTCTCTATATATATATATTTTCTTGATGACCACATCAACTCTCATGGGTTTAATTATCATCTCTAAGCAGATGACTCATGGATCTATATTTCCAGGGCAAGTCTCTCCCCTAAGTTTCAGACTTGAATTACCAACTACCAATTGGACATTTCCAAAAGGAAATATAAAATTCAACATGTCCAAAACAGAAGTTGTTTTCTTTCTCCTTAAACCCACCTCTTCTCTGCATTTCTCTATTTATGTTAAGGGCATCATCATCCTTCCAATCTCCCAAGTTCATAACTTTGATTCCTATATTTCTCTCTCTCTCACCTCATATATCCAGTCATCTATATATTGCTCTTATCCACACCCTCTGTAATAGAGCCAGACTGGCTTTCTCTTTGTTCTTCACACACAGAACTCCATGTCCTATCTTTGTGCTTTTGCACTGGTCCTCTCTCATTTCTGGAATAAACTTCCTCTTCATCTCACTCTTATGGAATCCCTCTCCTCCTTTAAGAGGTTGTTTGAGCATACAATGCCTTTCCTGATCCCTCAGCTGCAAGTGCCCTCCCACTACCATGTATCCATTCTATATCAAATGATAATGCTGATATGGTGTTTGGGAGCTAAAGAGGAATCTGGGGGAGAGTAGAATCAAGGAATCAATTTTGATCTCTGCTTTTGAAGAGATCAATAATATGTTACCAATAAAATTTTGCTTGGTTTTTCTCAAACGCCAGCCAATACAAACCCCAGCAATTGAATTATAAAGAGAATTACCTTTTCTCCACGTCTGTGTCCCAGGGCATTCATAGCCTCCTGCTTATCTGCTTTTAATTTTTCCCCAAGGGCACAGACAATGAATCTGATTTCCTTTTTTGAGAACATTTAGTGAATACAGAAAGTGCCTAAAGCTTTAAAGGAATGAGGAGCAGTCTCATTGAGAGATGGAAAGCCAGAGTGAGGTAAGAGATAGGGAACTAAGAGTTTCAAAACTCATTCTCAACAAACATGAGAAGCAAGAGTCTCTACCCTGCATCTCCCCCTATCACCCTACCCAATCAACAACAGTAGCACTAGCTTTGGGAGCATTAAACTCCCATCTTCTCTTGTTCTCTTAGTTCCTAAAATTGAAACTCTTAAGTGTGGAGGCTGTGGCATCATCCATTATGTTTGAAGCTGCTTCAGCTAAGAAGGCATGGCAGACCCTCTGCTTCCACATTTCTTCGTACTGTAACAGCAGGTCACACGACCAACTCTTAGCTTATACTTTATTAATGTCATTGCCACTTGATAGACGTCTTCTCCTCTTTCTCTTCAAGGACACCTTTCAATCACAGTACTGAAACTCTCCAAGGCTCAAATAGATAAACATTGGGGAGCCCCCTAATGGAATTAATATATTTATTCTGTATATATTGTAATACTGTATTGTGTATATATTGTAATGGGGGGGCTAACATATGGAAAAGAAGGAAAGACTATTTAGTAAGTGCCTATTATGTGCCAAAAGTATTTTACAAAATATAATCTCATATGCTCTTCACAGTAACCCTGAGAGGAAGGTGTTATTATTCCCCCCCTCCCCCACTTCACAATTGAGGTAGGTAAGTGACTTATCCAGAAGCACATAGCTAGTGAGTGTCTGAGGCAGGAGCTGAACTCAGGTCTTCCTGACTCCAGGTCAAGTGCTCTATCCAGTGTGCCACCAAGCTTCTTAAGAGCAAAACACTTCTAAACATATTCCCCATCTGAAGAGACTTTGAACCTGCTAATAAGGAAGTTATGATGACATAGAAGCATATGTAGACATTCTGTAATTAGTTCCAGCCTGCTACCCATATGGTGGACAACAGTCATTTTAATTGTCTGAAGTTGTAGAGCCAGAACTGAAGAGACTGTCCAAATATGATAGTTGTCCTCTTTCTCACTTTTGATGGATCTCTGCTCTTATATGATCCCTTCACGGATGACATCCAGTGAGAGATAATAACATAAAGAGAGAATCCTTGGGTCCTCTCCTTCTAAAGTTGACATGTAGCTCTGTGAATACCAGCCTTTTTTCTTTCCCCGCATCAGAGTTGGTTCTTTCATTTTGGGTGATGATTAATGACAACCTTGTGACTTTCTAAAGGTCAAGAGAGCAAGCTATCAGACTTGAACCTGTGTGATAAGTTCATTCCAGGTTTTGTGGCCAGCTTAGTATCCATTCCCTAAGTATTGAAGAGTGACTTTCAAGACCAGCCCAGTAAAAGTTAAGACCAGGTCTCCTCTGGCAGTGATGATGCATTGGATGTAAATTTGGTAGGTGTTGAAATTGTACTAGGTCTGAGATTACTTTCCCAGAGACCAAAGTGGTATAGAGTAGAATGTGCCCCTGAGGTATTGAGGGGAATGTTTGTAATTTTATTACTGCTCATCTTCCAAGTAAATATCCCTTTGTAAAAGCTAGTTGATATTAAGTTCTGAAATGGACCTGGGACCATAGTTAATGATAGAAAATAGTGAGGAAGACATAACTAGTTTGGGCTTAATCCAAACTCCTCAGGAGTACTCCTAGAATCTCAAGGGGGTAGTTGTAGCTGCTCTGGGTGGAGAGTGAGGTCAGAGAGACAACTCAATACATAATTATATCCATACATGTTGTCTGTCTTGACAGAATGTACCTTGACAGCGCCTTGAGATCAGGCACTGTTTTCTATCTTATCTCTGCATCTCCAAGTGTCTACCATAATACCTAACACAGATTAGGGGGCTTAATAAATGATTATTGATTGATTTGTTTACTAATTTACCAATAAAATTTTTTCTTTACATTTACTGCATAATCGTCACAGATTTTATGCCAATTTTTTTTTGCAAAATAGTGGAGTACAACCATAACAAGTAACTTTTTAAAAACAAATGTGCTAGTATTACTTCAAAACCATTTATTACTAAATTGTCTCTGGTGCAAGATAAGGATGCATAGAATACTCGTGAATATACTTGAAAACTGAATACTGACAGTGTGGGTGTGCTGAGAATTCTATGCTAGAGGCTTGCAATGTGCCCGAGGTAAATGCGTCAGAGATAAATGCATATCCATATGCCACTGGTGAATACATTGCTGCTCTGTTTACCTTTTAAGTGGCAAGAGGAATGATGAACCAAATCATGTCATGCAATGATTATGCAATTAAAAGTTATAAACCAATTTTTGAACTGGGGAGTGGGGAAGAGAAAAACTAAGATGGGATGATTATGTGGTGGTGACAATTATGTAGTGAAATATGGTAAATTACTCCTGGAAGGTAAGTACATACTCCACAAACATTTATCTATTCAACCTTTTTTGAAATACCTTCAGCATAGAAGGCACTGTGCTGAGGTAGAGATGCAAAGTTTAGATAAATTATGGTCTTTGCCCTCATGGAGTTTACAGTCCAGTTGGGGAATAAGACACAAATGCTGATAACTATAGTAAATAACATTATATGATAAGGATATCAAAGGGTTGTAAAATAAAGTGCTATATAACATTGTAGGAATTAGTAGACACCTGAAGCAGAAGGCAACATTAAGTTGGTCTCTGAAGTATAGGCATATTACTTTTCACTCATATGTCTGACTCTTCATAACCCTATTTTGGATTTTCTTGGCAAAGATACTGGAGTGGTTTGCCATTCTTTCTCCAGCTCATTTTCCTGATGAAGATACTGAAGCAAACAGGGTTGAGTGACTTGCCTTCAGGGTCACACAGCTGGTGTCGGAGGTTGGATTTAAACTCAGGTCTTCCTGTCCCCACCGTACCACCTTAGCTGCCTTGATGGAGGCATACCTCATGTTATTGTGCTTCACAGACATTATAGGTTTTGGGGTTTTTTTTACAAATTGAAGGTTTGTGGCATCCCTGCGTTGAGCAAGTCTGTCAGTGCCATTTTTCACCAGCATATGCTCACATCATGTCTCTGTGTCACATGTTGGTAATTTTGCAACATTTCAACCTTTGTCATTACTGTTGTATCTATCATGGTGATCTGTGACCAGCGATCTTTTGATGTTGCTATTATAACTGTTTTGGGGCACTACCTATGTGCCCCAATATTAATAAATGTTGTATGTGCTCTAACTGCTCCACCAACCTGCCATTCCCTCCCTCTCCTTGGGCCTTTTTATTCCTTGAGACACCACAATATTGAAATTAAGCCAACCAAAAACCCTACAATGACCCCTAAGTGTTCAAATGAAAGGAAGAGTCATCGTCTTATATTAAGATGTTGCCACAGCAACCATCACCCTGATCAGTTAGCAGTCAACAACACTGAAGCAAGACCTTCCACCAGCAAAAGCATTTTTCAGCAATAAAGTATTTTTTAATTAAGGTGTATATGTTTTTAAAGAAATAATATTATTGCACACTTAATAGACTATAGTATAGTGTAAACATAACTTTTATATGCATAAGGAAGCCAAAAAATTCCTGTGACTCACTTTATTGATATTTGCTTTATTGTGATGGTCTAGAACTGAACCTTCAATATCTCCAAGGTATGCCTGTATAGGTAGGAATTCAATAGGCAAAGAAAGGAAGAAAGGGTATTCCAAATATAGAGATTATCATAAACAAAAGTATAGAGATAAAGTGTTTTACTCAACAGGGAAATTAATTTGACTGGAGCATAGAATTCATGAGGAGGAATAGGACAAGATAAAGCTTGAAAGGTAATCTGGTGCGATTGTGGAGATATGTAAAAGAGTGAAGCAACTTTCCTCGTTAAAAAAATAGGGAATCAATGAAAATTTTTGAGCAACAGAGTGTCTAGTATCAAGGAGGTCTTTTTCATGTAGGCTTCCAGAAAAGCTACATCCAATGCAAGGCACATTCTAAGTTAGCAGCTATTAAAAATATAATTCATAAGGTCCCCACAACTATGTTTAATTCTTTCCTAGCCAATAAGTGGTCATGTAGTTGTTGTTTGTCCTTCATTCTTGAAGAGAACAGATGACATCAGGAGGGTGATTCTTGTCATGTAAGTGAATTGGTTTTAAATGAGGCAAAACTGTGCAAAGTCATCAGCCTCGTTCTCTCCTCCAGAGTCATGGAAGTCCAATGGCAGGACAATTGATGATTGCTCCCAAGTGGTCATATAAGTTCCAAGCAAAAGACATTTAATCAAACAACATAGAAAATAAAGTGCTACGAAGAAGAAATCTCATATGCACGCATGGGAGTATACTTTCCCAAATGTTTCCATGCTACCAGTTGGAGAGGATATAATCATGGAGAACACATGTTAGCCAATTAGTAAGTCAACACAATTTATTATATGCTTACTAGGTGTGCTGAATCCTGGGGATACAAAGAAAGGCAAAAAATAGTCCCTGATCTAAAGAAACTCACATTCTAATGGAGATGACACATACTTAGATATAGATAGATATAGATGTATCTGTATTTATAAATCCATCTATCTATCTATCTATCCATCTATCTATCTGTAACTAGGAACATACAAAATATATTCTTGTTGTTGTTGTGTTTGTCCTTCATTGTCGAAGAGGACCGTGACATCAAGATGATGACATGACTTGCAGTTGACTTTGATTTGAGTGAGGAAGGGCTGTGCAAGGTCACCAACCTCACTTTCTTCTCCTGAGTCATCTGAGTCCAGTGGCCTGATATTCATCAGAATGGCTAGAGATGACCTACGATACCATGTGAGACCCTGGACCATTCAGGCTAAAGTCTTATAGCATTCTCATTTTGAGTGAGACACATCCATTCAACAAATAGGCTTCTTTAAGTTGGTTGGTTGGTTGACTGTTGTCCTTAGTTCTCGAAGAGATCCAAAATGACATCACCATGATAAAGTGAAAATTCAGTGTGTCTGACTGTGGCTGAACAGACCAATACAAGCTAGGAATGTTCTACCACAGGTTGGGCACAGATAGTCCATGTGAATATTTGGGGTGGATATCTTAAATTTGTGCATCCTATGTTTACTTTGTGCTGTCTCAATTCCGTTTTGTTCAAAGAGCACAGCACCCTTTCTGATGTGGGCATGCCATGCTGAGCAGTCCTTTGCCATTGTCTCCCATGTTGCACAGTCAAATCCAAAGTTCTTGAGACCTTGAGAGTGTCCTTGTATTGCTTCTTCTGACCACCATGTGATCTCCTGCTCCATGTGAGTTCTCCATAAAATAGTCTTTTTGGCAAGTGTACATTTTGCATTCAAACAATATGGCCAGTCCACTGGAGTTGCACTCTCTGAAGTTACTGAAGGAATGGCCCATTTAATCCAAAAAACCAAAAAATCTAACTGAGAGGAGAAGACCCTCAGGGTTCCTGGGTAAAAGGGAAACAATTATGATTTAGTATTTAAATACTAAATATATACAGAGTGCCTAGAGGATAATCTGAAAAGAGAAGGCATTAGAAGCTGAAGGATGGGAAGGAGAGGGAGACCAAGAAAGGTTTCCTGAGACAGGAAGCTAATTCTTGAAGGAAGCCAGGGAAACGTAATGGAGGGAGGAGAAAGAGCCTTCCAGGCATGAGGGATAGCCAGTTCAAAGACACAGAGACAGAAAATAGACCATGTTGTTTGAGAGACTTCCAATATAGTTAGATTTTAGCATGCATGGAGAACAGTAAAGTGTAAGAAGACTGGAAAGGAAGGAAGAGGCCAACCTGTGAAGAACTTTAAATGCCAAACGAAGGACTTTATAATTGATCTTAGAAGTCATAAAGAGATACAAGAGTTTATTGAGTGGGGGGGGTGGTGTTGATGTGACATGGTGAGAACTGCCCTCTAGAAAAATCAGCTTGATTCTTGAGATGGATTGAAGTAAGGAGAGACTTGAGAGAAAAAGAGATCAAATAGAAGAAAGCTTTTGCAATCTAAGGAAGAGAACAGGCAGCTAGGTGGTGCAGTAGATAGAGTGATGGGCCTGAAGTCAGGAAGACTGCTGTCCCTATCTTGTCTGCCCTCAGACATTGTGTGACCCTACGCAAGTCACTTACCCCTGCTTTCTCAGTTTCCTCATCTGTAAAATGAACAGGAGAAGAAAATGACAAACTACTGCAGAATCTTTGTCAAGAAAACCCTGAAAGGGGTCACAAAGAATCAGCCACAACTGAGAAGATGATGAAACAATAACAAAGAAAGAGAACTAGGGTTGTGGCTGTATAAGTAGAGAGAAGGGTATACATATGAAAGATATTATGAAGGTACAAAGAACGTGATCAAACGTTCATAGAACTGAATTGGTTTGGATTGGGTTCCTGTAGAAATACAGGCCAGAACAAATGACATTGAGTTACCTTATAAAAAAGAAATAAGATCTAGCAATGAATTGGATATATGGGGTGAATCAGAGTGAGTACTCAAGGATAAAACCAAGATTGTGAGTCTAATGATTGAGAGGATGGTGTTATCCTTGTCAATAATAAGGAATTTGAGAAGGGGAGAGGGTTTGGAGGAAAGATAATGAGTTTGAGATGCTTACAAGGACATCTACTTTGAGATGTCCAAGAGATACTTGGAGATACATGACTCTCAGGGGAGAGACCAGAGGACTATATATATATTTGGAGGGGGGGCAGAATTATGGAATGCATTATTAAGGGGAGGTTTAGTGAGTTCTTAAAAGGAAATACAATGATTGCTAAAGGAAAAAAAAAACCTTAACCAAGAACAGGCTTAATAGAAAAACAGGTCATGTTTTATGAAAAAACTTCCTATTTTGACAGGGTAATTAGATTTATAGATTACAGGAATACTGTAATCTATAAGGGTTATATTATGCAACCCTTCTTCTGCCCAAGCCTGACTTGGTTTTGCAGAGGGGTAGCTCTATTACCTATACAGGATAGGTATACAGAAGCATGACTCCTGATTGACTGAGAGAATGCTTAGTTCTGTGTACCTAAATAATTTCAGTTCGTTGATGACCCACTTCCGGAGAAAGACTTGGGGAGAGACTGGCTGAGAGAGACAAGGCATTCACTTTTAAATGGTTAACAGGAGACACTGGAATTGTAGGCATGTAAAGAAGTCAGTCCCTATCATGTCTCCTGATTTCCAGCATGTGCAGTCCTGGAAAGTGGACTTCCCTTGGTTAGAACATTCTCTCTTTCCTTGAGTTTGAGCTATGATCTTATTTTGACCCTAGTTGGAAAAATTCTTTCACTATTTTCTTTGGTTCTTTTAAAAATGTTTTTATTGACATCTTGTGTATATGTATGTAAGTGTGTGTGTGTGTGTATGTATGTATGTTCTTTGATATATTCTAGTCTATGTAACTTCTCCAATTTCTTTTATAGCTAGTCATGATGTATTTTGTGGGAGGGAAGGAAGTTAATAATAATGAGCTATTACTCCTTCCCAACAGATAAGTGGCCAAAGGATATGAAAGAATTTCAAATGGTATTGACAACCATATGAAATAATGTTCCAAGTCTCAAGAGAAACACAAATCAAAATAACCCTAATGTTTCACCTTACACCTAACAAACTGGCAAAGATGACCAAAGAATTGTTATTGTTGAAGGGGTTGTGAGATAGGCATATTAATGAACTGCTGGAAAAATTGTGAATCAGTACAATCATTTTGGGAAAAAAATTGGAATTATGCAAACAAAGAGGCTAAAATATCCATGTCCTTTGATCCAGAGATTTCACTACTGGTCATGTACCCCAAAGAGGGCATAAAAAGAAAGTCTTATATACACTAACACTTTTTTGTGATAGTAAAGAGGTGGAAACAAAGAAGATGTCCATAAGTTAGCAAATGACTAAGCAAATTGTGATACATGAATGTAATAGAATAGTACTTCCTTGTAAAAAATAATGAATATGATGAATATGAAAACGAAAAGACTCACATATACTAGATGCAGAGTGAACTAATCAGAGTCAAGAAAATAACGTACACAATGACCACAACAATGTAATAGTTGGAAAAAAACAATAGCCACAGAAATATCACAAGGGAATGTTGTAAACTTACAAGAAGTATGGTCCCAAAGAAAAGATATATGAAGACACCTTTGTCTCAGTTCATGGCAGAAGTCCACAAGTATGGAACATTGCATATATTTTGAGATTTGTTGATGTATTTATTGATTTTACTGCTTTTTTTTTCTCTTTCTTTAAAAGCATTATTTTTTACAGGTGATGGCTCTTTGGGAGGGGAGAAGGGATGCTGGGAGGAATTTTGGCAACGTAAGAAAAATAATACCTAAAAATTAGTTTAAAAAATAAGCTATTACCCTTCTTTTGAGAGTGATTAGGGGAACTGGCTTTCATTCTGAACCACTTAGAATCATACCCCATAGACTAGAGATATTTGATGAGTGAGAGACAGCTGTAATTGAAGCTTGGAGACAGGAGAGATCTTCCAGCTGTTCTAGTTCTGGGTTTTGCCTGTTCCTCTGCCCAAGTTGGGCTGCTTATGGTACCTTTATGGCCCCCTTTTTACTTGTCACAAAAATGGGTCAGATCCCAAATCATATCTATTTATGCCACTGAGAAGCTGCATCCATATTTTTAGACAACCCACTCATACACACATATCTTACATTTAGATTTCAGTAAAGTGTTTGTCAAAGTCTGTCATGTTATTTTATAGATAAGACAGAGAATTGCAGACTATCTGGTAATACAGATAGAATGATTTGGGACTGGTGGAATGATCGAACTCAAAGAGTAATCATTAAGGGTTGTAGGTCAGTTTAGAAGGAAGTCTCTAATGGAATGATCCATGGATCTGTTGTTTTCTCTTTGCTGTTCAACATAGGACTACATGTAGATTTCAAGTTGGAAGGGACCTAAGAGAATATTAAGTCTTATGCCCTCCTGCTATGGAAGCTTCTTTCTTAGGCTTGGCTTACTTTTACCCCAAAGACTTATTTCTTCTAGGTCTAAGGATATTATATGCACACAGACCTGCACAAATAATATGAACACATGCACATGTGTACATATATTTGTGTATATGTGTGTATATACATACATACATATATTATATGTCTGCCTATAGACTCTACAATTTATGGAAACTTGATCTTGCCTAAGAGTATGAGTTCAATGAACTTCCATTGTATTTGGGACTTCCAATAATAATTGCTAACCTTTATATATAACCTTATTTATATTGTAGCTATTATGTACTGGAAATTTACAAATATTGTCTGATTTTATCTTCATGACAACCCTGGGAGGTAAGTGTTATATACACATGAGGAAATGCAGGCAAACAGAAGAAGTTAAGTGACTTGTCTAGGGTCACCCAATTAGTAAGTGTCTGAAACCATATTTGAACTTGGGTCTCCAGGCCTAGCATGCCACCTAGCTGCTACATATATTAATGGAAACCTGAAACCAGGGGTGGGGAACCTGTGTCCTCAAGGCCACGTGTCCTTAAGTGT
The DNA here is from genome assembly GCA_028658325.1 of Potorous gilbertii. Lineage (NCBI taxonomy): Eukaryota > Metazoa > Chordata > Mammalia > Diprotodontia > Potoroidae > Potorous > Potorous gilbertii. Next base: position 441,962,008 of record CM053769.1, on the reverse strand, counting down.
AGCCTTTTGACTCAATTCAAACTTTACAGAACAAATCCCCTTAATAAAAGGATTTGTTCTGTAAAACTTGGACTCAAAGGACCACACCCAAAGACCTAAAAGGTCACATGTGACCTCAAGGCCATAGATTCCCCTTGCAAACTTTTTGGGGGTGTCCAAGGAGTTAGATTCTATTGCTCCTTGAGAGCCTAGAAAGAGACCTAAGACCAGGCAGAGAAAACAGGAATTTCATTCCTGTATTTTGGGTTCCTGGAATGAGAGCTGGTAGGAATGCTGGTTCCCATCCATTTCTCTCTGAGGGACTGAAAACAGAGCTAATGCTTCCCTAATTAAAGTTTCCAGTTCTCCCCTTCCCCGATTACAGGTGATAAAGACATGTTAGTTGTAAAGGAAGAAGTTCAAGCAACCTCAGAAGTTCCCTTGGGAAGAATAAATGTATGAACTTGGAGATGGCTAATTTTCTTTTATCTGATCATTGAGTAGCCATCTGGGGTAGTCTCACTACTTTGTTTTTTATCTATTTTTTTGAAGTAAATGTACTTAAGCTTGAATGGGAATGCGTTTTTAACTTACTTTAAAAGGAGTGGAAAGTAGATAAGTTTTTCCACTGGAAATCGAACATGTAAACCGTAAACTATATTTGGAGATTTTCTCTGAGTTCTGGAATATGGATAAAGTATGAGCCAACATTGTGATAGATCTAGGAAATATTACACTGTATATGAATGATTCTTTTATTATTTAAAAGCCGCACAGTAAGCCTGAAAGAAACTGGGTCCAGGTAAGAGTGAAGGTAGGGGAGGAAGGAAGAAGTAGGTGTTAAAGGCAGTTAGGACAATTTGCTCACTATCCTACTTGACAGGTGGGACAAACTTTCTGCTGCCTCTATCTACCTATAGTGATGAAGTTTAAATCTCTCAACTTGAGGGAGCATCTTTATCACTACGTGTGGGATATCAATGATTGTTATCTTTTCAAAAAGTTCTGTACTTAGATTCAAAAAAACAGTTTTACAAATACAGGTTGAGGTAGCATAGACTTCTTCAGATAAGTCCTATTTTAAAAAAAAACAAACCTAAAGGGTTTTATTGACTTAAAAGTTTGATATGAATCAACATAGATATGGCAGCCAAGAATTTGAATGGTATCATAAATTACATTAAGAAAGACATAGTATCTAATATACTTTCCTGGTGTGGCCAAGTACCTGGTACTGAATTCAGATCTGGATGCCACATTTTAGGAAATACATTGATTAGCTGGAAAGAAAATAGTAGAGCATGACCGACATGGTGACAGCACTAGAGATTATGCCATATGATGGGGTTTTTTTTGTCTTTTTTAAAATATATTTTGATTTGTGTGTAAATTGGATTTAAGTGAGGTGGAGTTGCATGGAGTCATCAGCCTCACTCTCTCCTACAGAGTCATCCTAATCCATTTGCAGGACAGAGTCAAGATGACTGGTGATGGTTCAGGATACAGTCCTTGGTGTCTTCAGGTCTATCCAAGCTCTAAGCACTCTACCTCGCCTGCTTCAGCTGCCTTCAAGGCCACTGGAACAAATTGTTTTCATCTGCCCGTTCCCCCAAGGGAAGTCTTCACATGTTTGAGTAGACACCTTCCTAACTCACCAATGGGTTTGAGACCCCTTGGTTACCCTTAACCTGGTTTGATCCATCTACGGAAACAGTTTACTGGGGTGTGGCCACTGCACATGCAGCAGCTTCTTGGAGCCACAGGGGAGAGTTGGGTGGAATAGGTGGACACCAAAGGTGGAAAGCAGCCCTGAAAAGGTCTGTAGACAGCCATCACACCAAAGGTATTGGTCCTCCCTGACCACACCCGACACCCTGCCATATGACAATTGATTATAGGAATGAGGAATGTTTGACCTGGAGAAGAGATTCTCAGTATTCACAATAGTGTCAGGAACATGGTAGGTGCTTAATAAATATTTTTTGAATATTCAGAGGCATGATGACTGTCTTCAAGTTTTTGAAGAGTTGTCATATGGAAAAGAGATTAGATTTATTCTTCTTGTTCCAGTTATTAAATATTTACCAGTATACTCAGGATCCTAACAAGTACTAGCTGTGTGACTCTGGGAATTGCTCAGTTTTCCTAAGCAATTCTCTAGGACTGGAAAGTGCGAAGTTACCAATCTACATTGAATAATTTCCTCATTCTCTGAGTCAATGAAATCACAGGTTTGGAAAAAAGTATATACATACATACATATTTGAGTGTATGTATACGTTACACAGTGTAGCTTTTACAAAAGAATATATTTACTTAAAGTATTCTCACAAATACACACACTCCTCCCAACACATGTGAGGCATATCTTTCCCTGTCTCCCCAGCCCACCCCCAGCACCACCTCAGTCTCTGAGGAAGAGAAGAGGATTAGGTTCATAGCTTAGCTTGGTTCCCTTAGAGCACAGTCCCAGGTCCAATTACAAAAATTCTCAGGCACCACAACTTCTTAGGGTTTCCATGTCAGCCTACTTGGGGGCTCTACTAGCCTGCCTGCACTCCTAGTTCCAAAGTTACCATGATGCACACTCCAGGTAATGTGAGAAATCACCACCAGCACTTGAAACAGAGGACAAACAACGCAAAATAGAAAAAAACACTTTCAGATCCATTTCTCAAGCTGGATAAAGGAAGGAAAGGAGGAGAAGGGCAAGGTCCCTCTGGCTAGTATCCACCCTGGGCTCAGTTGACAGGGATGGCTAAGAGTACAGGCTGAATCATGGCACAAGAGCATGACTGAAGGGAGCAAACTGTTCAGTCTCACTACTTTTAAAGACCCAGGCAGCCCCCTGACCCACTTGGTAAAGGACATAGTGAGCTCCATGTTAGACAAGGTGGGCATACATAAAGTCTGGGTTTTAAAGACATACATACATATATACAAATATATATATATATATATATATATATATATATATATATATATATATATATATATGAAGAAGCAATATGTGCATGCATGTGTTTATATGCATGATATGTTTGTGTGTGTGCATGTGTGCATATACACATGCATGTCTATAGGTATTTAAAATGAAGGTTTGCTATATGCCTACATCACCTAAGTTGGTATCATTCATGTGAAAGACACTTGGCATCAGCTTGCAGGAGACTGTAGAATTGGAGTTGCTTGTGTTGACTTAGCTTGCAGGAGACTGTAGAATTGGAGTTGCTTGTGTTGACTTAACACAGGCTTGGGAGAAGCCTATATACCTTGTCAGAAAGGTCAGTGCCTGACTCCTTAACTCAAGTGGCTTTTCATGTATTTGCATCTGAGGATGAAAGACTCTTTCACTGACATCACGTGTGAAGGGGAGAAGTCTGAAGACCACCTCTCTTCACCTTAGCTCATGCGGCCTCAAGAAATTAGCCTAGGTTTTTGTTTTTTTCTTCATTCTTTTCTGTTCTGTGTGTACTGAGGGGGAATAACTGAGCCAGGGGTTTGAGTCATGCAATTTGGGACTCCAAGAATCTAAAGTCAGTGTTGTAGCCATTCCAACAATGAAGCACTAGTGAAGGAGTTGAGAAAACTAGCCTAGCAAGGCTTCAGAATTGAGCTTAATGGGATTCATGTTATGGAGAACTGGTCTAAGTTGCAAGTCTTATCTTTCTTTCTCCCTTCCCTAGAGACTGAAGTGATGTAGGGAGTTTTATGTCCCCAAAGTGTTGAGGTAGGGGATATTTGTTTTTATTTTATCCTCGAAGTTAAAAAAAATCCTTTTATAAAAGCTAATTCAATATTAAGTTGTTAAATTGAATTGAGGTGCAATGTATATAATACATACATAACATATATACATATGTGTGCATATATGTATATAAATATGTATATATGTATATCCCTAAAAACTGGGAGGAACACAGTTGGTGGGGGGATTAAGCTAATTATAGAAAAAGGACTCCCCAACTCTCTCAGAATACCAGAGAACTTTTGCAAGGGCAGAGGGTGGTGGGAATGAAATATAGTAAGACTGGTTTTGAGAGAGTGTGGCCGGAGCAACTATGATATACACGAACACACATATGCAAATGCACCTATAGATGTATATATACGTATGTACATACATACACACATATATATAAAACTGTCTTGTCAATAAATGCGTATATGGCTATAAAATAATTTATTTTATTCTACTTCAGAGTACCTATGGCCAGAGTAAACAGAATAAAAATTACATTAAACATGGTCATTGACCTTTATTTAATCAAAGGCCAACTATATGCGCACCATTGTGCCAAACATTGAGGATAATATCAGTTAATTTCATATTACTCCCCCTTATTAACTACATTCTAGTCAGATTGGCCTGTTTCCATCTCCTGCCCTTAAGAAGTTTCATCTCAACTTTACAGAAGCCTGTATCAAGCCCTGCTGGGGAGAAGGGGAAGGGAAACAAAAAATCTTTGAGGTTTATCTGATCAGCAAAACCTTTTCCAAGTTTTTGTTTTGGGCTAGAAATACTCAACCTGCAAAGGTCTCATAACCATCTACAAATTGCTTTCTATGGGGAAAATGATTTAGCGAAAGTTCCCTAAGTGGGTGATACTGCTCCTTAGGGGTGCTGGAACAGTTTAGGGGGGCTTTGAATAAAAATTAGGGGGCCTTGGAAACATAAAAAGGAGACATAAGAAAATTTTGAAAACCTGTTTATACATGTTTCATCTGTTGTGTAACAGAGTTAAAGTCATAGTGATAGCATTCTTTTCCAAATATATACACAAAATGCAAGTTATAACACATAGGTAATTAAGTCCATTGATAGAGCTTAATAAGCAAGTGTTGGCAGGCAAATATATCATGACTGCATTGTTGGTAGGTCCAGTATGCATCGACAGGAATATGTGCATATAATGACTTATTTACAATATGATATTTTACGGTTACATAATGAAATATTACATCATCAAAATTTCAATGCAGGAAAAAACTCAAAAGTTATTAAATTTTTAAAAATTATTAAATTTAAGATGTATCTTTTTTAAGCAAAACTTTGTTAAATATTCTTGAAATGACATTTAAAAGGGGTGGTAGGCTAAATAAATTTGGGAACCTCTGGTCGAGGGTCTAAGAGAGTTTTCAAAAGCATTTGTTTACAGGAGACTTACCAACAATCTGTAATGACCTCATAGATGCTTTCTTGAAAATTGGGCCTGTTCCTACTATAAGCACTTGCCAGGAAATCTGACATAACTTTTGAACCACACTTTAAAAGAATTTGTTAGGTTCCAGCTCGGAGAGCAGAAGGCTATCACAGCAGGAAGTCTCAGGCCTTCTGGAGACAGTTTGATCATACATCTGCTTCCTTTGCCCAGGTGGGTCAGACTCTACTTTCCCAGTCACTTTTCTGAACAGGTTTTACATCTCCATAACCTCTAAATGTCCTACGCATTGGCTCTAAGGGTCTATGCATTGAACTTTGCTATTCAGTGTATGACTTCTCTGCTAATAGATTGATCCTAGCTTCATTTTAATCAGATTCAGCCAACAGAGAGTTCCACCTTCCAGATACTTGAAACAGTGGCTCAGACTTCCTCTCCACATCAAAATAGAGACCCTTTTCAGCAGTCTGGACCAGGACCCAAATGGGATTACTGCTTAGCTCTCCACTCTTTATTCACTGTTCCAATTTGTGGTGCTGGAGTGCAGGACTGACCTCTGAGGACAATATTAGAGAAGAAGAAATACTGCCTGCCTCTTTGGTTGATCTATTCAGACAAGAATTAGCTATAACCTAGTGTGTGTGTGTGTGTACCAAAATATATGAAGCAGTACCTTTTTTTTTTTAATTTTTATTTTATTTATTTATAAATGTTCTACAATCACTTCCTTAAAATTAAGATTTTATACCCCCACACCTACCCCCCCTACCCCCCTCCC